>CM060931.1:176165820-177386093 GCA_030765085.1 Allium cepa
CAGAAGCAACTAAATTACACTTTCATTCAAATTTCATGTACTTTTTTAATATCTACGTTCACGTCAAACTAATTACTTCTTCGAAAACATGAGCTGCAACATTAGAAAACATTTCAACTTCAGGTCCTGCTAATCCTCTTCCCTAGCAAAATTCATTTGGATCAGATTAAACTACACGGACTAGATTCTACAAAGGACAAGAGGCTGCCCATCAGTTTTATTTTAGTTATACATATTTTCTCAATTTATGAACTTTGTACGGTACCTTTTTTTTCTAAACTTAAAGCACCTTCCATTTATCTAATTATTGTATTTGACGAATAATTGTATGGTCCATAGGTGTATTATCTCTTCACAACATTATCCTTCTCCACAATACTGCTTGGATACTGACTTCATATTACTGAGTACATATGTACCTATAATGAAAATAATGGCCGCTACAACCGCTAATGAACCGGCATTTACATCGTGCAAAATATTTAACCGCTACTGGCCAGCTGCCTATATTTAGACTAAACCAGCTTGATTTGTCAACCTTTTCCCTATTTTTAAATCTACAAAAATGTAATTTTTCCGTTTTACGTTTCTTTCGACATAACTTGCAATGGTCTATGTACCAATAGCAAAATTTAGCGCTGTTTGTTACTTTGATCAAATGGCTTTTTATCCACCTTACTAATGACCCTTAGAAAAACAAGAACACTTCGGTTACATTTTAAAACATGCACTGGGTTCTAATCTAATGATAGAGTATATGGCATACCCTATAACAAACTTTTGAGTTTGCGGCTCCTAACAGTATATATTCATATATACCACCGTAGCCATAGGAAATGAACTACAATTAGATATAATCAATTAAAATGAAAAAAAATTAACTACCAAAAAATATTACTGCAGCTCGTGTGCATAGCACGGGTTCGCACTAGTTAAATTAATAACATTAACCATTCTAACGAAGCTGTATATAAGTGTAAGAGAAACTGAATTGCATACTGTGAGCTTGGTAAATGGTTATAATCATCCTCCAACATTAAAAATGTACCTCAAACATAGATAATGTGCCACCGCGGTAAATCTCATCTCCAGGTGGATGCTTCAAATCACACTTTATCTGAACAAAAGAAAATTTATTATTGTTGTCAGAATGGAAGAAAACTGAGCAAAACTGTGAGGAGAAATGCAATATTGACTCATTATACCAAAAAATAAGCATCCTTCCACAAAATATACTGGGAATTGAACATGTAGCAGGAAAAGGTCATAATAGTTCAAACCTAATGTTATAATTGAGTTTGCAGTAAACCACGATTTAGAGAAATAAATTATACACTCAGCCACAAGAATACATCAAACCCAAAATGTCATATATGAAAATATTTTATGGTTAAGTTTTGTATCAGACATTATAAGTACATGCCATGATGTCTGTTGATAATTAATATAGCATTATCCTTGTTGTGACATAAATTGGTTGCAGTTTAAACTGTCACAGATCATTTAAGTATTCAACTAACATACGAAACTTTCAAATCGAATAGTCATCATGTAAAATCAAATATTATTCACGGAAGAGATGTTCAAATATAAGTTGCAACTCACCATATGTCTTAGAAGCTGCTCCTTACATTTCATGAAATTAAGGCAAAATTCACCATATGCCTTTGAACCTCCTCCTCCACGTCGAACTCCAAATGCCACACTTTGACTTGCAATCGAAACGAAGACGAGACGCCCAATTTCATGTGAACCCAAACTTTAACCAATAAAAAACCTTAAAGTAAGTGCTCCAATAAAGAAATAACCTTAATTTGAATTGATTTTAACGTAAAAATGACAATAACAATGGATTCATGTGAAATTGAAGTAAAACTTTTTCCGGAACAAAATCTAACAGTAAATAGAGGGATTGATGAAAACTAGGGAGTACCTACTATAAACTTGGATGACAGTCAAAGTGATAAGGAGTTGCTAAGGGGATTGGGAGAAAATAGTGCATAATGATATAAAGTTGTTAAGGGGATTGGACGAAAGAAGAAGAAACATTGCGATTGGTTTTTGTTTTGGATAACTACCGCTCTATTTTAAATTGGGTTAGTGCGGATGGAGGGAATATGAATATGTTGTCGCTTTATTTTTTGGACTGCATTTGATAGCGTGGAGAAGTTAATTAAGTGGACCTGATAGCGAATAACAGCCCGCGAGCATAAAATGCTGTGCTAATTTGCAATAGATAGAGGATTTTCTTATTGTGAAGTACTTCTTTTGCCATGTGACGCATTGGCTATAATACGAATGACTGTTGACATTTGTGAGACGTGATTGAAGATTTAATTCAAAAAAAGAAACTCCACCAATATGTGAAAGCCCAATAGGATGGCGATAGAGAAATGCTCAACCCCAAAGACAATTGCTCCAACGAGAACAAGCTCGGCCAAGTAATGAGGAGCGTAGCTTGAAAAAAGACTTATTAATAATACAATAATTAGTGGGCCTCATCCAACTGAGAAGGGCTGGAATGAGATGGAATGGTATGTAAGTTCTTTAAAGCATGTTGTGCAGGAGAGTTGCTTTGCCATCGAAGACGGAGCTACGGTGAAGTAATTAAAGATTATGACAGATGATATTGTATTTAGAAACTGCAACATAGATAGGGTCGAAGCAAGCACGTTTGACCCTTTTTTTGTGATAATGGCCATGATTGGGCTAGAGACCTGATAAAATTTCTTATTGACTACGGAAGTTCTGTAATATTATTAACCATTCTAACGAAGCTGTATATAAGTGTAAGAGAAACTGAATTGCATACTGTGAGCTTGGTAAATGGTTGTAATCATCCAACATTAAAATTGTACCTCAAACATAGAAAATGTGCCACTGCGGTAAATCTCATCTCCAGGTGGATGCTTCAAATCACACTTTATCTAAACAAAAGAAAATTTATTATTGTTGTCAGAATGGAAGAAAACCAAGCAAAACTGTGAGGAGAAATGCAATATTGACTCATATACCAAAATATAAGCATCCTTCCACAAAATATACTGGGAATTGAACATGTAGCAGGAAAAGATCATAATAGTTCAAACCTAATGTTATAATTGAGTTTGCAGTAAACCACGATTTAGAGAAATAAATTATACACTCATCCACAAGAATTCATCAAACCCAAAATGTCATATATGAAAATATTTTATGGTTAAGTTTTGTATCAGACATTTTATGTACATGCCATGATGTATGTTGACAATTAATATAGCATTATCCTTGTTGTGACATAAATTGGTTGCAGTTTAAACTGTCGCAGATCATTTAAGTATTCAACTGACATACGAAACTTTCAAATCGAATAGTCATCATGTAAAATCAAATATTATTCACGGAAGAGATGTTCAAATATAAGTTACAACTCACCATATGCCTCAGAAGCTGCTCCTTACATTTCATGAAATTTAGGCAAAATTCACCATATGCCTTTGAACCTCCTCCCCCACGTCGAACTCCAAATGCCACACTTTGACTTGCAATCGAAACGAAGACGAGATGCCCAATTTCATGTGAACCCAAACTTTAACCAATAAAAAACCTTAAAGTAAGTGCTCCAATAAAGAAATAAACCTTAATTTGAATTGATTTTAACGTAAAAATGACAATAACAATGGATTCACGTGAAATTGAAGTAAAACTTTTTCCGGAACAAAATCTAACAGTAAATAGAGGGATTGATGAAAACTAGGGAGTACCTACTATAAACTTGGATGACAGTCAAATTGATAAGGAGTTGCTAAGGGGATTGGGAGAAAACAGTGCATAATGATATAAAGTTGCTAAGGGGATTGGGCGAAGAAGAAGAAACATTGCGATTGGTTTTTGTTTTCGAGAACTGCCGCTTTATTTTAGTGCGGATGGAAGGAATATGAATATGTTGTCGCTTTATTTTTTGGACTGCATTTGATAGCGCGGAGAAGTTAATTAAGTGGACCTAATAACAAATAACAACCCGCGAGCATAAAATGCTATGCTAATTTGCAATAGATAGAGGATTTTCTTATTGTGAAGTACTGCTTTTGCCATGTGACGCATGGCTATAATACGAATGAATGTTGACATTTGTGAGACGTGATTGAAGATTTAATTCAAAAAAAAGAAACTCCACCAATATGTGAAAGCCCAATAGTATGGCGATAGAGAAATGCTCAACCCCATGGACAATTGCTCCAACGAGAACATGCTCGGCCAAGTAATGAAGAGCGTAGCTTGGAAAAAGACTTATTAATAATGCAATAATTAGTGGGCCTCATCCAACTGAGAAGGGCTGGAATGAGATGGAATGGTATGTGAGTTCTTTAAAGCATGTTGTGCAGGAGAGTTGCTTTGTCATCGAAGACGGAGCTACGATGAAGTAATTAAAGACTATGATAGATGATATTGTATTTAGAAACTGCAACATAGATAGGGTCGAAGCAAGCACGTTTGACCCTTTTTTCTTGGTGATAATGGCCATGATTGGGCTAGAAACCTGATAAAATTTCTTATTGACTGCGGAAGTTCTGTGAATATTTTGTTCAAAAAGTTTATGACCAGATGATGATGGATGGTCAGAAGCTGAAGCCATGCAAGTTTCGGACTCATGGATTTACCAGAGAGGCTACAGAGCCTATTGGGTGTATGGCTTACCGATGGTTTTAGGTAAAGGTGGCTACAAGAGAGTGCGGGCTATGACCTTCGTTGTGATGGATGCATTTTCTACATACAACGCCTTTCTTGGCCGAACTGACCCTTGTAAGTTTTTGGAAATCCTAGCCATTTGGTGCTTAACGATGAAATTCCATATAGAGAATGGGGTAGGAGTTATCCAAAATGGGACGTGAAAGCTACGTCGCAGAGCTGTGGGAAGTGAATCGACGTGAAAAAGGAAAGGACATGGAGAAGATTCTCTACATTAAGTCGATTGATGCATAGCAACCACTTCCTAAGCCTTGGCTCAGTCTTCCAAGAAGATTCCAAAGAGCTATAAATCCAAGGAAAGAGATAGAGGATGCAAGGGTGGCCCCAGCTAAATTGACAATCAACATCCTGGCCGATCAGGATGATCTTACTCGGGTCATGAAGGTCCTATCCCAACTTTGCATTAAGATGAAAAAGAAGTTGTCAGAGTTCCTCCAAGCAAATCTGGATGTTTTTGCCTGGACACATTCTAACGTGTGTGGAATATCGCCATAGGTACTATGCAATGCATTAAATGTGAACCCCATATGTTATAGAAATGGGTTAGCCTGGGTCCGGAGCAATCCATTATGCTAAAGAAAGAAATGGATAAGCTAAAATTAAATGGCTTTATTTAAGATGCTTTATACCCTAAATAGGTATCCAACCCGGTGCTTGTTAAGAAGCCTAACGAAAAATGGAAAACGTGCATCGACCATTTAGACTTGAATAAGGCATACCTAATTACAGTTTCCTACTGCCGAAGATCAACCATCTAGTGGACTCAACAGCCGACCATGAGTTGTTATCATTCATGGAAGCTTATGCGCCTATAACCAAATTCCAATGCATATCCCAAGTCAAGAACATACCAGCTTCATAACCACATGGGATTGTATTGCTATCTTGTTATGCCATTTGGTTCGAAGAACACGAGTGAAACTTACTAGAGATTGCTAAATTTGATGTTCAAGAATCTGATAGGGTGCATAATAGAGGTCTAGATGGATGGTATACTAGTAAAATGAAGTCACAACGACCAACGAACTACTTCGTTGACCTATCGGAAATATTTAGCATGCTCCAAAGATATGGAATGAAACTCAACCCACTGAAATGCTTGTTCGGAGTCACGTTGCGAAAGTTCTTGGGTACATAGTAAACTCAACGGGTATGAAGCTAATCCAGAGTAGATTAAGGCCCTAAAGAATATTGAAGCCTAAAAGACAATAAAGGAGGTACAGAGCCTAAACAGGAAGTTAGTTGCATTATGCTAATTTATCTCAAAGGCTATGACAAGTGCATACCGTTCTTTGATGTCCTCAAAGTGGGAAAAGAAGTTTTGCTCGGATACTAGAGTGGGTTGTTACGGTAATGGTAACCGTTACTGATATGAGTAAACTGTTAATGTACCAATACTGCTGAAGTCAAAAATAACAACTGATTTTATCATCATCTCTAGTAAAATGATCGTTGGTATATCGATAAACCGGTAAACCATTGACTAGCAATAGTAAATTTTATTGTATAAAATTTTGATAATGATAAAAACGTGAATATTTATTCCTTATCCTAAACCCATTATTATTTATATCAATAGTTTGACTTATTTTTGTTAACATGGAAAGTTTTCTTAATTCATCAAAATTTATATACAACAATATGAAATAATAGCATCGCTAATATTAGGGTTCAAACCTAATAAAAAAGAAATATCATCGTAAATAATATAAAACAACTTTTTAAAATATGATATTACCTTTAAAAGCATATGTAGTTATGATTTATTTAAATACTAAATAAACAAAATTAATATGAATAGTAGATTTACCATTACCACTAGTTTTGATGTTTCTTTACCACTATATTTACCGTTGACAATGGTAAATTTACCGTTGTCATATCGAAAGCACTGGTACATAGAGATAGCTCAATATTGATTATTGGTACGCTGGTATTGGTACAGTAATGGTAAATTTACCATTACCATAACAGCAATACACAAGAGTGTAAGGATGCTTTTTAAGCCCTAGTTGATCATTTGGAAAGACCACCCCTCATATCAAAACCTTTGGAAGGAAAGGATCTATTTGTTTACTTAGTTGTTCATGTTTTAAGTGCTGCTCTGGTATGCAAAGAGGCAAGCATCCAAAGGTTGATATACTACATCATCAAGAAGTTAATGGGAGTAGAAAGAATATATTCGAAATTGGAGAAACTATCCTACTGCTTGTTGATCGCATCAAAAAAACACTGTCTTTACTTTCAAGCCCATCTAATCAAATTATTGACTGACCAATCTCTAAGACAGGTACTACATTGACCCAAAACTTCAGGAAGGTTGTTGAAGTATAACATCAAACTAATTCAGCACGATATATAATATCATCCTAGAAGAGCGATTTGAGGACATACACTGGTTGATTTCATTGTTGAATTTACTACTCGGGATGAAGAAAGAGAAGAAGCATGGAGCAAAGTGCTCGAAGGAAGTTATACAAAAATGGAGCATCTAATAAGCGTTGCTTGGGGACAAGAGTGGTTTTGGTTACCATCGAAGAACGATCTATCTGTTATGCCCTAAAACTTGAGTTTCTCACAACAAACAACGAAGCTGGGTATGCAGCACTCATCGAGGAGCTTAAGATAGCAAAGTTGGGGTCAAAACCCTGCATGTAGTGACTCCGAACTACTGGTACACCACGTGAAAAATAATTTCAAGTTAAGGGAGCAAGTCTAGCCCCTTATCTGACGAAGGTTTTGGAACTACTCAATGACATCGAATATTACACGATAACGCACATCCTTAGGAAGGAAAACACAAAGACCAATTCATTGGCCAAGCTAGCTAACTTCAGGGATGCGCAACTTATGGGTTTAGTTCTAGTGGAGGTCTTATTGTCACCAAGCATTAACCAGATGGATGTCGATTGGATGCTGGAGACTGAGGTTGAAGAGGAATCATGGATGTCTGCTGAAAGGAACTCTCCTAGATTGGAGGAATGAACGAAGAAAACTTATCTACAACGCTTAATGATTTATTATTCAGGGAGGAATATTGTACATGGGAGGGTTGCTCCCCTGCTACGGTGTGTTACCAATGAAGAAGCTAAGAGGATCCTTGCATATGTGCATGAAGGAGCCTATGGCGACCACACTGAAGGCAGATATTGGCAAGAAAAATTCTTCGCTGTGGATATTTTTGGCCAACTATCAACTAATATGCAGCTGATTGCACCAGAATGTGCGATAGATGCTAAAGATTAGCGATGTTCCCCAGAGCTCCACTGATGGAAATTATACAAATGATTATTCCATGGCCATTTACGGTACATGGAATTGACATTATCAGTTTGCTACTGATGCCGAAGGAAGGTGCCAAGTACGTTATTGTTGCAATTGACAATTTTATGAAACGGGAAAAAGGAACTTCTTACCATCATCACCATGGAAAAAGTGATCAATTTCATAGTTAGGAACATTATCTATCGATTTGGGATCCCCAAACAATTATATCTGATAATGGAACCCAATTCGGTAGTGCTAAATTCAAAAATTTATGCAACAAGTATTGAACAGAGAAAAATTTGCAGTGGCGGCACATCCATAAGCGAATGGATGGGTTGATATGGTTAACAAAATAATCAAGTCCATCTTGAAGAAATGATTGACAAATGCCAAAGGCAAGTAGGTCGATGAATTACCTCTTGGGCTTACCGAACGACACCCAATTCTCAACATAATCCATTCGCTTTGGACTACGGATCAGAGGCCACGATACCGATCAAGTTAGAAGTGCCTTCTTATTAAAAGATCCATTATGATACTAAAATACATAAGGAGAAACTGCTAGAGTCCCTCGATATGGTCGATGAGAAGCGTGATGTAGCTGATTTGATAGCCGCTGCTCATCGGAAATGAGTAGCTCGACATTATAATATGAATGTTAGGAATATGGTCTTCAAGATTGGATACTTTATTCTAAAACGAATCTTCCCTTGTCCAGTGAACATGGGCATGAGCTGGTAAGGTTTGTATGCAATTAAGGAAAAGCTTAGAGATGGAACATCCAAGCCAGTGACTATTGACGAGATCTCATTTCCAAAGGCGTGGAATAGCGAACATCTGCAAGGATATTTCACTTTGATGAATCGTTGTAAATATTTAACTAGACTTTGATCTAGCAAGGCAAATATCTGCCACTCTTGTGAAAATTAAATGGATTGGCTTTAGGATTCGATGAATATCTGTGCTTATTAACATAACCATGCACTATGAATAGCAACATAATTGAATATCTTGCGTATGTGAAATATAGGTTCATAGGTGCCCAGAGATAGGTACTGATTGGATCTTGTAATCCATGATTGAAATTAAGGTATGTAATTGTCCCAAGTATCCAGAGATAGACGCTAACTAACTCCTTTGACCCATGAATTAGGCGATGGAGTATAAACACATAAGGGTCAGACGAGACAATATGCCCCCAACACCTTTTCTTAGAGACAAATAAGGCATCGAACCATTATCCAAAGACTAACAAGGTCAATGTGCGATGCCCAAAGATAGGCGTCTCGCTTGATTAGTCCCAAAGATAAGGCATGTGCGATCAATGCCCAAAGTTAGGCAAGATCAAATACAAATGTTTAGAGATGGACTTTTAAGCCACCACTTGAGGTAGGTAATCACGGTCAATGCCCGGAGGTTGGCAGGATCGAGCATGGATGTCCAAAGATAGACCTCCAAAACAACACTCCATGATAACAGCGAGTAGCATGGAATCATACTTTATTGCTAGTCAAATGGCGTATGTTTACAATGTGAGGTTAACGCGCTATGATTCAAGTGCATTATCAGAAAGCATAAATAGCTAAATAAAACAAAATATATGAACAAATAAACGCGAAGTTTTAAAGGAAACTATTTTATTTGTTATTAATAAAGTTCTTCGACTAAAGCGGGGGTTGTTCCCATACAAAACTAGCCTACGTAAACAATTTAAAGCTAGAAAAACGACAAAAAACAAAAGAAAAACTATAGCTAAGCGTTCCTCCTATTCTTCTCTTTCTTCCCTTTTGGGGAAGAATATGTTAATGCCTCTTGCATGGTTTCCAACTTGCGTCGCTTTGAAAAATAGCCTTTTGGATCTGTATCCTAATCATAACCACTTCGTGGAGATTTATGAGTCTCGCTCCGAGCACCGCCAGAGGAGGGAGCAAAAGTAGGAATGACAACTGATTTTTTAGGCATTGAAAATGATAGAGAAGGAGGAATAACATAAAATTTTGCTTTATTAACGTCTATAACAAGCATAGCTTGGGATCATTGCATTTCCTGCATTGATGGTCCTGATAAATGTTCGATGACCCCAATGATAATAATATCGTCATCCCCGTATCCCTTGGATATCGCATGTCGCCTCCTCATCCAGAGTATGGATCATTTCAGCATCAAGACCTAGAGTGGTACCTGCCAGAGAGGTTAGAATTAGAATAAGGGCAGACACGATGATTGATTTAGTTAGTATAGCTTGCGGACCCAAAGATAAGCCTCCATCGAGGAAAAGGTACAAAAGTAGGTTGACCTGAAACTTGAAAAAGGGAAAAGTAGATAATAGAGACATCAACTGGTATCATGTGAGCCATCTTAAATAAAGGCGAGGTTAATAATATACCTCTGGGAGATACAGACGCCATAAGAGCTAGGGTGCCGAGCAAGCATCCCTCTAGGAAAGTCTATAAGATGGAAGACTTTGGGAATGATTTATTACCCATAAAGCCACGATCTTCGAGATTATAGTGGACATCGGAGAAGGATGCCATAGTAGTTCAAATATCGAAAGTTGTCAACCAACGAAAGTAGCAGTGGAACTAAGAAGAGAAGTACTGGTCCTAGTAGCTGGCAGAACTGACATCAAGGAAGCAGTAATATCAGGCATTGGCATCGAGATCCCAACCACGGATCTTTGGGGAATAGAACTAGAACTTTCACCTAATTCTATGAAGCCAGTTAGGATTGGGCCCCTGTAGATACATCAGGATGTAAGAGGAGCCTATCGGTCTCAAGTGCCTCTATGTCTTCCTCTTTTAGAAGATTGAGATTTAAATCCTCCTTATTGATTTCAATTCCGCCGGAATGCTCCCCTTCCTACTTCAATATATCTTCTTGGGCCATGGCTAAAGCTAGGGCATACCCTTCTTCCAACCACCTCAAGTTTTTGAATTTGATGACATTTGCATAGAATTTCACATGAGTGAGCTCAATTTTGAATTTAACCCCGTCCTCGGTGGCTTGGACTCGTTCATCGGCCTTTTTTCTCATTTCTCAACCTCGTCTCTCATCTGACGAGTGTCCACTAGCTCATTGCAATAATCTTGAGCTTGAGTAAGTGTATCATCTTTTTTCTTTTTGTCAACCTCCAGTATTTCTTTCAACCTCTTTATTTCTAAGGCATACTCTTCCACGGTGTTTTGGAGTTTTTCATTCTCTAGTGAAAGAGTGAAACTTCTACAGTGAGCAGCCTTGACTTGGCTCTGCTGGGTCTGATGATCTTCCTTAAAAGACTTTGGCTTTTCCTCCAACTTCTTATTGACTTCAGCCTGTGAATCTCTAAACCCTTCAACTTCTTTATCAAAGGTTTTGATGTTACATCTATCGTCTTATTCGAGATGCTTTGTCCCCTCGATTTCTTTCTTTCCTTTATAAGATACTTCTAAAATGGCTCCAACGATCCTCTTCCACTCTTGGTATTGATCATACACTTCGCACACACAATTCATAACATCAGAACCAACCTTTTAAGGAATATCCTTCAAGTAAGGAACAAATACAATGTCATCGAAACAAACTTTTGGAAAAGCACTCTACATAAAAAATTCCACACTCCAATGAATAAAAGTATCCTTCAACCAATTTTGCATCCAATCTCTACCATCTAATCCTAGCACATAATTTCTAACATCAAAAATTTTGAAAATCCATCTTTCCTAAGTCTACTCCCTTACGCCCGAAAAGGAATTTAGATGGAAAACTTTACATTTTCGTCCTTCTTATGAATACCTATTCTGTTGTACCTTAGAACTTTCTCTTTTGCACCCAAATATTTTTCTATCGTTTCTAAATGTAATTTGCATAGCGAGGTTTTTTTTGGATGTTAAAACGGAATTATCCTAAATGCAAGTTTTTGTTCGCTATCAACAAAGTATGGAAATATAAATTCCAAAGCTAAAACAGCTTTTTATCTTGTTATTCCCTATGTTTTGTTACTATCACCATTGTCAGACTGTAAAATTAATATTCACTAATACATCGACCCTTCCTACGCTAAGCATGTGGCACTAAAAATTTGAATTTTTTTCATTTTTTGTCAAAAATCTTTTTCCCCCTTTCAATCAAACTTGAAAATAGTTTTGAAAAATCGAATTCCTAAAAGCATTTAAACACCATTTTTTTCTAAGCACTTGAACATCAAAAGAGTTTGAACCCGACTTCTCAAAAAATTTTAACAAAAAATTGAAAAGCATTTGAACACAACTTTCCAAAACAATTGCCTCTCCATCCATATCTTAACATTATCGGGTCTCAATCAATGAGTTCACGCATATGAATGAACCTAGTATTGTGCAGTTAATCCTAGATCTAGAAATCCTTTCCTCATATTTTGAAACAATAACAACATACAAGTATATGTATAAATTTTAGCTTTTAATGTACAGGGATGCTGACCCATGATTTCACAATAACCCTTCCCTATCATGCACTTGCTAAAATTTATTTTTCCTAAAATTCTAAAGTTTTTAAGATTAAATAATTTTTAATTTCTAGTTGCTCACCTAATTTCCTAATTCATTTAAAAAACTTCTAGCCTTTATTACAATTATCGCTAGTTAAGTGTCCTTATGAGATTTCCTTATTTACATTATTTTCTAATATATATAGCAATCGAAGCTTGTCCAGAAAATAAACACAGTAACAAAATAGGAGCACATCTCATATCATATTATATGCTTTTCCAATACCCAAAGGGAGCAAACTAGCAATTACAAACTAGATATCCTAAAAGAAACAATTGTTGGAAGCTTCCCTTCAATATCAACTGGTATAATGATGTTGTGGTCCTCTTACTTCTTACTCAATTAAGATGGACATTTCTGGTATGTTGTTCTACTATAATCCACATGTCTTATTCACCTTTTTGGTTTCTAATAAATAAGGTACATCCATTACTTCAATCAGTACACCCAATTATGGGATGAATTGTGCATTCCCACTCTGCAGTGGGTAAGAAATATGATCTAAGCACTTTTAGAATAACTCATCGAAAAATTGGATTGGTGGAATACCTTTCCTACCGCCTATCTAGCCTTCTTTAACCTTGAGTCCATCAACATCCTTATGTGTGTTTTCTATCTCATTTGCCACTTCTCCAATCATGCTATCTTTTAATCAAAATCTCCTGATGGTATTCTCAAACTTTGGTATTTACTTTCTTCATCCTTAATCTTTCATGCGAGCATATCTTACGATGTGTAAAAGTGTACTTTGATATCATTCTGTATTTCTTTATGGGTTATTCCTATGGCTTCCACATTTGTTTGATCAAACATTCCTAATTCATACCAATATTCCTTGTACTCAATAGGAATTCCGCTTATTGCTACCGTACGAGCATTTGTAGCTATTTTATTTATAGCCTTAACCTTCGCTCCATCTTACCTAGGCAGTCATCCTTATCTACTTCATATCAAAAATTGGTTTGATTTTAACCACTTTTTAAGAAAAATTGAAACTTCACGGTTATCAAGTATTTAATCCAAAACTTCATTTTTGAAAATTTAAACTTAGAAACCTTTTGTTTAAACTCAAAGTTGCTTAGTTTTCGAAAGGAGCCATGAAAAGTTTTCCATTGTAACCAACTTTCCCTTTTGAAAGACTTTCTACAATTAGGATTTGCTTCTTTTAAAAGTGGGATTTTTAAACTCAAAACATTTACTTGCACTCAAAAACTCAACTTTCATACCAACTCTTTTTTCAAAAACATCTTCTATAGCTTTAAAAAATGCAAAAACTGAAGTAGACAAGTATAACTTCCACTCTATTATTTTCCTACTACTCATGTTATATCCACTTCAAACCTTAATGGAGATTCCAATAGCATATGGAGGGACTTCTAAAAGATATTCACAATTATTGAACACACACACACATCCATATAACTGCCCATTTTCATATCCTATTCCTATTGTTTTTCTCCTATACTATTTATAATTAGATCATTAATCCTATTTTAATTCCTAATGCTTATTCAAATTTTCTAATGTTGTCACCATTAAAATTTCTCCTACCTAAATTGCCTTCAAGTGGCTTCTCCTTACCTAGCTCTTTCTTTTTTATTGTTTTTCCATATAGATTCATTGCCGTGCGCTCGCCTACTGCTTTAGACATTTGGTTTCTTTATTAACAGGAAAGAGAAATGTATAAATATATTTATGTTGCTTTTCTTTGTATTTTCCTTATATAGGAATATTCTTCGTATCTTCATTATCGGGAATTCTTACCTTTTATTCCTTTTACTTCATTTCAATTAAGTACCATTTCCATTTATCCACCCCTTAGAAGAATTTTCAAAAGAAACATTCAAATTTACAAAAATAGTGAAAATCATTTATCCAACATACATTCTCTTTCCATTCATTTCAAAAATGTAAAACCGCTTTACCAAAAACCTTTAAATGAAATTTTTTGTCCCAACAAATTTTAAACTTCACTAGAAATCTCTAAATAGCCATTTGAAACTTCCAAATTTTCTTGCTTTCTCAAAATAACTTCCCAATAAATCCTTTGAAAAATCCTTTCAAAACTTTTCAAGGAATTTTCAAAATCTTTTTGTCAAATTCTTTTACTTGAGGTCGAACTCAGAAGTAGACTTTAATTGTCCTTTCCTTTGGACTTTTCTACCTGTTCTTATAAGGAGTATATACTAAAATTCCATCTATCCTCTTGTGGTGATTAATGCACGCCTTCTAGTGGGGACTTGCTCAATTCTTTCTCACATCTTACTATCGGATGCTTGCAACATATAAGATCTTACTTCTCTTCTATCTCGATGAAATGTACATTTTCAATCAGCAATCCATCGAAATCCATAATCATAAGGCAGCTTAGGCCCAACAAAGGAGTCAAGTACTATCCAGCTTCCGGGGTCTTTCTATATGTTGTGCTCATGCTCTTCTCGATCCACTCCCTTCGGTACAACCTACACTCCTTGGGGTAATCGATGTAGGTGCATAAATTTAGTTTTATTTATTGTTCCAACTCATAGTTGCTTTAACCAACTTTTCAGAATGTGGTCGAAATTACTTCTATAGTCGGAATTCATAGAGTTTGGTGTATAATATATATATATATATATATATATATATATATATATATAAAACTAAAAATACAAATATGTTCACCCAACATATCTTGATTCCTACGATCGACTAACTTGGCTCTGATACCAAATGCAACAACTTGCACCTTAATAGTTTGAATTTCGAATAAATCAAAACCCAGGGCCATTAGGATATGGATCGTTGGTTTATGTAATCTGTAACAAACATAGGTATATCAAAGAACGAACTCACAGCGGAATAGTAAAAAATAATAGAACATATATGCCGACTAAGGTAACTACCTTGGAATCAGTATTATTCCTTTAGTATCTAATTGCCTCGCCAACGCCAAGGGTGAATGAGAAAACTTCACCATATGCAATTCTCGTCTTGCACAATAGCCCGTCCTTATAAATCTATCACGTAGGCTGTAATGAGGAGGGATCAGGACAACGTTCTAGTAACTGGAAAATTACATACTTTATCTATAATACTAATTTATTCCAATTGATATTTATTTAAGTATTATTTCCATTATTCATGGCTATTCCCTGCAATTCCATCTGTGCGTACAATATATCTAACCTTCTCTAAGGTCCAACTAGATATATGCCTAGATACATACATACATACATACATATCTAAGTGTTACACTAATTAAAAGAAAACCCAGGCCGCTAAATACTTCTTAAATAGGGAGGAGGCAAACCCAATGGCCATTTAATATCTCAACCTCCAAGCGGGCCCTCCATAACATAATCGCTAGTCAATCGGCTCTAGCTATAGAAACTAATAACCCCTAGATACAACTTTATAATTTAATTTGTCATTTTATTAACATGTCTCAATGACATATCTAAGGGTTAACCAGCCTACATCTAACAAGCGAATCACTAACTAATTAAACTTTGAGGTATTTGTGTATCCCATACAGATCCACACTAGTAAGAAGCAAAATCTATCATGGCATAACCAAGCTAACGACCACCCGGGACCGCCAATGGTCAAATCCTATATGACATCCCTACTACTAAATACCGAACAATTAATAGCACTGACATAGCCTACTGACCTTCCACAGTCGAAATCCCATTTAGACTAACCTAACGTAAGTCAAAGAAAATTATCCATCCTGGTTACTTAGTACCTCTTCTTAAAAATGAAGCAGATCGTATTTCTCGATTAGGTCCTGTTATAGGTTATTTAAGACTTCTTATATAGGAAGTAGGCAGACCCAATGGCCATTTGATACCTTCCATCCAAAGTAAACCCCTTGAGATCCCTAAAGGTACCGATCCATTTAATACTTCAATTCTGAGGCAAACCATTAGTATATTTTCCCATACTTATACGCAAATGCATATCCTTTCCCCACGAATCCTATGGTTGGAGATGTCTCACATCAGTAGTATACACAACTACTGGTAACCTCTAGGTGAAGGACAAACTTCTGTTATGCAATTCTACCGACCTCGCATCCCAACCATTCTAAACCATACCAATTTTCGTATGCCTAAATATTAGGCTAGGCCTACTAATTCATGATTATCCTAAAGGTATTATTGAGGCTATATAATTTCCTACTATAAAATTTGTACTGCCTCCTAGTATTTAATTCTTATCTTATACGTTTACTATGTATATTATCTTTTTCTCTCTCAAGCCCATTACTGTCAATTATTCAAAATAAAAAGTCATTATTATTCAAATTGGACAATCATTAATGATAATTATTTATTCGTTCTAATTCAACCTATTATGCCTATTTCATTTCTCCATAAATTCCATATTAAACTCTTTCATCAGTCTAACTAACTGCATTTATGTCCCCATTTAATTCTTGTAACTTCCTATTAACTACACATTTATTACCTTACCATTTTCTTGTTCATAAACTATGAAGTTACTATCCCTTTTCATTTTAATCTCGTAGTCCTATGATTTACTATGTTGCTAATAACCTGTCATCCTAATTATACCTGATACAAATATCGTCATATATTACGCTATATATATATATAATCGGTAGGCGTGGTTATATATACGCATGCACGCACATGCACACACTAATATGTACATTCTATAAGGAATATTTATTTTCACATTTTAATATGTTAGAGCTAGCCTTTCAAAATAGATTACCATTATAACATTCCATAAATTACCAAAAAGTGAGACTTTTGCTCCGTTTGAAATTACAAGGAATCATCTATTTTCTCTTATTGAAATGGACAATACAAACTACGAAGAAGAACATTCGTACTTTACATATCTTTTTTATTTTTGAAATATTTTTTTAATTTCCAACGATGTAATTCTTATACATAGTTGTGGAATTAGATAGTTTATGGAAATTACACGGAAATAGATGCAACTAAATTGTACCCATAACAATTGCAATAAATTAAAACATAGACATTCACATTTCAAGTCAAATTAAAGCAATCTAAATTTATACTAACAATTTACAATCTAATTATCATATATCTAGAATAAATTTTTCAATCTTATCAACATTCTACTTTAAATAGTTTAGGGACTAGTTTCCAAGTTTCCATGTTGGGGCATAAATACCATTCCTGTTCCAGTAACATAACTTATAAAATATATAGGCAAGATTTCAAATGAAAACATTCTTTCTAAGCCTATAACTCCACAGATCTTGCATAGGCATAATAATTAAATAAAACTCAACGATATAAATTTCAATGTTACATATAAATCATATAATTTCCCACTCGCCTCTCAAGCTTTCCAAATCTTCCAGATCCATATTCATCCCTTTAACTGGCTCTTCTTTCCATTCCAATCCAAAAATACGTATAACAAGATATATACATACCATTAAAATTATAGATCTGAGATATTTGAGTTAAGTGGAATGTAGATTTATAATTATGAAATTTACCTTTTTCGTAGTATCGATTTGCTCTTTTTATTCTTCTTTTTTTATTTTCTGCCTATCTTCGATTATATATATGTATGTATGTATGTGTAACGTTTTATAATTAAGAGAAATAGTGGAGAAGGGAAAGTAGCATAGCTTCGTTGCTTTGATCAGAAAATATGAGAAGAAAAGTGAGGGGTTAGGCCTGTATTCATCGATGCTCGAACCAATCGTATCCGTTAGATTTAAAATAATTTAATCTAGGGCGTTCGACTAAGGCTCAACCCAAGCTGTCACCTTTGCAACCGGCCGACCGCTAGCGGTCGGCCGGTGCAAGTTGGTGGTTGATCGATCGGTCAACTGGTGGGGTCTATGTAGTTAATACAATTTATTAACTTTTTATTTCTATTTAATTATTTTCATTCTGAAAACTTCAATTGTTAGTAACTTCTTTATTTGAACTCCAATTGCAAAATTCCATATGTAAAAGTTCGTCAGAAAATCGCCATAAAATGCAATGGTAGAAATTTCATGGCCAATTTCTAACTTATTCTCAAACCAATTTTTGAGCCTTAAGAATTATTTACTAATTACCGTTAATTTTACAGGGTGTTACACGATACCTCGTTAGATGGGATAAGGTTAGGCCCCGTTGAAAACTTGTCAATGCTATGCGGCAATGGAAAACAAGACCTATGTCGGGGAGATGGAATTCTATCAGATTCTCTATGATGCTTATCACGAGAGCTATAGTCTCTGTCTCACCTCTTATAATCCCATCAGTGGCATCTGCTCAAATTTGACTCATGAAATGATTCACGAGGGCAGTAGGAGAAACCAGGTTTCATATAACTACTTCCTTGACTTTTAAGAATGTCAAACAAGCACTGATGTTCCATGGAATCTAAAAGTGAAGTACAAACAAGTTAGCTCTAATCAAATAGATGGTGTAAGTAGTGCAAAATTGTGGTATGTATAAGTGTTGGTTGGTGTGTCCTAGTGCCCCCACCCCACATAACCTCCCCTATGGATCATGGACCGAAAGTTTGGTAATAGGGGTTATTTCCCATGCTCCAGTTGTAGGCACTTCAATGGGCAGATGAATAAAAGAACAAATGTCGTTGATACTAACATTTCGATGACCAAAAGAACCGATTTCATGCAGTATACTCCTAAGGATCCATAAATTCCCCATATGGTCGGATAGGAATTTTTTTCGACTGTGAAAGCTAGTGTAGGCTATGCAGATGTCCAAGCCGATATGAGCTTTATTTTAGGTTGTTGAGGATAAGGGGCATGTGAATTTTCATTACTAGAGGACTCACGACCAAAGTCAATATCCTTATCACCTCTTCCATTACTCTCTTTTTCTTCAGTATGCCTTTTGTTTTCTCCTCCACTATCTCCAGCCCTTTGACTTGTTTAAGCACCAGCAATGGTATCTTGTAAAGGTTGAACTTCCTGACTACGACATTAACTTCAACTTTGGGCTCTTGTATGGAATGAACATCCTCATGAACCTGGAGCTCATACCCTACACTATGATCTCCCCCCAAAAGATTGTAGGACCATAAGTTCTTATTGGTAAAGAGGAATCTCATGTCTCTTTCTTCAAAGGGAGTCTTTTAAAGAGATGCAAGGGTGCTTGCTAGGGTTGCGTTACGGGGTCTTCTTGAATTATCTGCAAATACAAGGTGTAATAAAACCATCAAATAGTGATATGTGCATTACTATAAAAAGTAAGTACAAGACTAATGTCCGGATAGCCGCGTTTTTTGCAAAGCCGGGGAGACAACGCACAAAGAAAACTTCATCCTTAAAATGGCTTAATTTATTCCAAAGCTCTACCACTATCCTATGGCCTCTGGAAGGTTCCAAGAAAGTGAGCGAAGGGTACCCTTTTCGGTGCTTGAATCCATACAAGTAACGGATCTTTTCAATAGTAGGCACCATGTTTTAGATGACAAGCGAATACATATCAATGTTGTTCGGAGAGGCATAAATATTTAAATGCAATTGGGCTTGTGTGAGCTTCATGAATTAGAGAACTGTACGAATGAAGTGATTGAGAGGTAGAACACGTCCACCCATACATATATATCAACTGTAAATTGTATACCCCTTAGGCAGATGATGTGCCCTTTGATAGCGTGTGGGAATCAACATCTTCAAAGGGAATCTCGTGCCTCTCACATATCGTTTTGGGAGATGCCTCATTCACTTTAAAAATCGGAGAATCTTGTGGATCTATTGAAATAATGCCATCATCTATGTAAATATCGGAGGCAACCTCTATGGTAGATTCTTCGATCAACACAAAAGGAACTATCTCTAGAGGTTGCTCTATTCGATGGCTAGTTAGTTGAGATTTAGAAGGTCCAGAAGTGGACTCTGTCACAGGCACTGTTGTCGAACTAGATTCAGTATTAGGCAATGTCAACGGACCTACCGTCATTGAAGAAAGATGCAAGGAACGTCTATGGTCCTTAACTATTTAAAACATTACACTTAAAGGATATCAGGAGGAATAAAAAATTTAACCTTTATGTTGGAAAGAAAGCCCTGTGTAACCGATGTATAAGAACCAATAGATGTCAACATGTGTTGATCAATCAGATCTCATACATCGACCGGGAGGGAATAATATACGATTCAAACTATTCAGTGTGTGTGTCTGATGTCCAACGCATATAATTCAAATAATTATTTGATAAAAGATACCGCGAATTAAAAGGATTGGAAAACAGTCCGTTATAATAAATAGAAAGCGTTCAATAAGATTGTAATTAGAAATTGTCCTAATGAATCCTAATTACCAATCACCATTCAACCAAAATCACCTTGGAACTCCACTTTACCTCCTCCTTTGACCTATAAGGTTTTTTATTTAAAAAATACTTCGAAAATCCATTTTTAACTTAATAAACTTGATCCAATCCCAGGTTTGACTCAAAGCAAGCCTAGGAAAATTGTGCAAGACAAATTCCTTTGTTTCATTAAAATCTTGAAAAGTTACACCAAGTGTTGGATTATCCATGGAAGGGAAGGACAAGTCAAAGGCGATTATCTACTACCAACACCGACAAACCCAAAGCAATGCCACCACCTACCTATATCAAGCCGAAGGAGATGAAAGAAAGATCTAGGTTAGAGACAATGTTTAAGTTGGGGATAAAATCCAAGTCCTTTTGTGTTAATCAAAGAATAACGACCAAAGATAGTGTTTGAGGTGATGTTTGATAGCAATTCGAAGTCAGGAGTTACGATGGCGATTAAAGATTAGGGGTGAAAGTTCAATCGTTAAATTCAAAAATGTTTGGTTTGCTCAATAGTCTCAAGAGAAGAAATTAAAATGGGTGAAAGAAAGCTATGTGTTTGGTTTGCAACTTCGCTTATATATAAAGCCGATCTAAGAAAGTAGGCAGAAGAATCGCCTAAATGTAAGGTACCTATCCATGGCCTTTAGTTTGGTACCGATCCATGACATGCATTACATATGTAAGTGCAATACAGAGCCAAATGAAGACTTGGATAACAAAATTCTACCTGGATAATCCAGAGGAAAAATTATTGAAAACTTACTGGAATATGAATGGCAAACTCGAGCAACCTGCTTCAAGTCTTACATCATCTGAGAGATATGAGTACAAGCTGTTCACAATGACATAACAATCCAGAATAGACATTTATGATTTGGAAAATTGAAGGAATTTGTTCTAAATAGAGTTTGAAGTCTATAATTCATTTTGATCCAAATCATATCAAGATATGCTTTGGGGGACAAATATTATCCAGCTTTATGACCAAGCCGTATTTGGATGAGTCCGATCAATGAAATAGTTGGATAGTAGTGAAAAAAATCAGAATTGTCTTAAATTCAAATCCTATATCGAGTTCAAAGATAAAGTGAACAACATGCCAAGAACCCATGAATATAGCCTACAGGCTAAGGTATTCCAGGTGACCAAAACCAAGGTGCTCAAAACAAAGTCTTCTTGGTTCAATACCAATTCGAACCCCTTGGCTCGAAACTTATTTGAACCCCTTAGTTCAGTACCGATACCAGAATTCTACTCAGAATGGCAACATACTTCCTGGAGCAAAGACAAATGTTGATTAAAACATGCAATTTTGAATGGGTCACCAATGATCCATGACTCAAACATTAATTGATAAGTCCAAGCTTCATAACAACTAAACTAAATGCCTTTCATTCACCACCAAACCAAGGTTCCATCCAAATTCAAGCTAATGTCAAGATTGTTAACTTCGAAAGGAAGATATGAGCCATCTGTCAATCTTAGAGGAGAAGAGCGATTACCATGGGTTACTATCAACTCATAACCCTCGGGTCATTACCAATCCACAACAACTGCTGATTTGGTCATGATCTTTTCAAATCCCTTCTTCAAGAAGTGAGAATGTGGTAGAGATAAATCTGTTGATCTTCATCTATAAATAGGGGATCATATGCACCTTTACGATATCATTTTTTAAGCATTCTAAATTTATGTGCTTCCGTTATAATTTCTTGGATCATCACCGATCTATAGAGCACTAATCAATAAGATTATGTTTGTAAAAACTTTGCAACATCATTAACAAAGCTTAAGTAGACATAAGCCAATGATTATCCAAACCATTATAATTTGTTGTGTGTTTCTTTTTCTTAATTCCATTTAGTTTCTTCGTTTTCTCTGTTTTACAAATTTCTAGGGTGTTTGTGCCAACTTTTGGCACACAAAGAACTGTCATTTGATACTAAATGTTATAGTTCCGCTGTGAGATTATGATATCGTATTCTCTTCTTTCTTGTTCTTTCTTGTTCTTTCTTGTTCTTTTTTGTTTTCTTTTCACCCTAGAAATCAGTCTTTCTAACATTTAGTGCTCGACATATGAGTACCGTGGATGTATTGATATCGATATTTGATGATCGAAAAGGCAGATCATTACAAATCCATCACTAGTTTCCATTAATTTATATCTTAGTTGTTTACAAAATTGACACAACGCCAAATCTTTATCTTACTTCTAATAATTCATGCATTCACTTGGATACATGTCAATTTTTTCATAAGGCAATACGAAGGTAGAGGACTCTCTTTTAAGGGAGTACCATTTCTCCGCCAATACATTTTCAACAAGAAGCATTTTTTTTACACAAGGTAAGAATTGCGTTTATTAGGTTTCTGATGAATTTTATAGAAATTATCCTATTTATCATTGCAAGATGTGTCATTTTACAACCTTTATGGAGTGTCGTTTCGATGCTTTTAACAAATTGAAAAACTGTTTCGCTTTCGAGTTAAGGTCTTCCTTCAAATCTAATTCTTTGGTCCACATACTCGGACCGATAGCATCATGAACCTTTTTAGCCATTCCATGTTCTACATCAACATTTTCTTTAATAAAGGGTTCGTTGCAATCCATATCCATATTTACGTCTTCTCTCGTACAACTTGATGTTTTTATCCATGACATATCTACAGAAGATAGTCGAGCATAATATCATATTGGTGTAAATGTAACATCATAATAAAATACTTTATAAGTTTCAAGCAACGATATTTCAAATGTGGACATGGGACTTCTTTTGTATTAGTTATATTTCTTGAATGCATCTACACCATTTCTAAAATGCAATGGAATCGTTCCTCTATTTTACCTCTCACGTACATCCAACTTCGATTTTTCAAATAATCCATCTTTTATACTCTATATATAAACAAATTTTACATCACCTTTCACACAATAGTACTATCAATTCAAATAACATTATTAATTTTATTAGTACTTTAAATACTATTATTTTATTAATAGTTTAAATAAAATTATTAACTTTATTCTTAATTTAAATAAAATTATTAATTTTATAAATAATCTAAATTACAATATTTATTTTGTTCTTGATTTAAATAACGTTATTATTTTTATAAATAATTTAAATAACATTATTTATTTTGTTCTTAATTTGAATAACATTATTAATTTTATTATTACTATAAATAACATTATTAATTTTATTATTACATACTTCCATTAATTTTATTAATACATTCAATAAGATTGTTAATTTTGTTATTAATGTAAATAACATTATTAACTTTATTATAAAGTATGGAATTCACAAACAATTTCAAAGCTATAAAACCTAAGGATTTCTACAATTTTTAAAATGGCCAGCTATCCTACTTTCCATTACAAACACAATGATATTCACATTCTGTAAATCATTTCAAATTGAACGATTAACAAAATTTTAGCACCACTTCCCCTTATTTTATGTATCATACGTAAAAGAGCGTATGTGGGGAATAATAAGGGAGTGCCATCAAAATTTCATTAACTGTTTGATTTTAGATATTGATTTAAGAAACATAAATACGAATGCATTTATAACTTGTCCAATACTATGACAAATCCAACAAATAACATATTAGACGAATATCGATTTTTGTTTTATTTAAAAAACAAATATCTATATAATGATCATGTATGGTACTTGTTAGACGAGACCAATTTAAACATTTATGGGTTTTGTTAATAATACAATATCGATAACAATGACTTTATCTACCAATTTCATAACAATACCAATGATCAAATTATATACAAACGATGATACTAAAAAATCTATACCAACTACCGTTTGCCAATGAATTTGTAACAACGAATCTATATCAAACCATAATGTATCGACAAAAAATAAATAAGAGCATTTAATCATACCGACAGAGGCATGGTGCTTGCGGGTGCAGGGTGCCTTCGGCTGTAGGCTGGTGCTTGCTGGTTGGTGGGGGCTTGCTAATTGGGAGGCATGAAAGAGGCGGATGAATCTTGCTTGAGGGAAGGGGTGATTTGCGGGATGGAGCCTGGGGGTTAGTGCTTGGTGGTTGGAGGCTTGCGTGAAGGAGGGGAATTGTGTGGCTGAGAGGGAGGTGAGGGAAGATGTGAGGACGAGGCAGGTTTTTTTATCTTTTGGTTCGATTGCAAACGTGGAAGAGGAATGACAGTTGGGAGGTTATAGAGAGGGGCAATGCCATGCCGATGCCAAAACATGGGCATCATCACGCCATCGATAATTTTATGTAGGTAATGAGTTACCTATGACTAATTGATCCCCCACCGATGCCATAAATAGTGGCATTGGTGGGGTATCAGAATGCCAAGTAGGTAAATAGCAAGTTTTCTAATAGTGGATTTTTAAAGGAGGAGAAATTAGAATTGGTTAAGTAAATTGATTTTTTATAAATAATATGAAATTTTAAATGGTGATTTTTTTTATAAAATGAAATTTAAAGAAGTTACCAAAATATCAAAAAAGTCAACAAAAGAAAATATACTTTATCTTTTATCTTACCTGATTCAGGAGTTCATAGTGATAAATGTGGTTTAGGTCATAAAACTAATACTAGATATGCATTAAGGTATTCAGTGTGTTTAAAGGAAAGTACTAACATGCGAAAGCCTAGAACCACGAATAATGCTAGAATGATAAATGATTTGGCATATGATATTTCTAACGATAATGTTAACCGTATTCGCATTTGTGTTCCTAGAAATAATATAAATAAAGAGGAATATGTGTATGTGTGTGTGATTACATGCATCATGTTGTTTATGATAAGAATTGTTATTCAAAATAATGTTTATACTACACCTTATTGGTTATGGTTTCCCAAAACTTAAAATAAGCACACATACATAGAAAATAGGATGTCAAGGTGCTTAAATGTGTGAATTATAATATATCCTCGGTAATATATGTTAGATTATATTTCTTATTAACAGTGAAACCATACCTTTTTTCTATGGCTCTAACCCTTTGTTGTCATCAAAATTTGCCATCAACACCTAGTTGTATAAAAGCACCAATATCCATTCACATATCTCAGATAGTATCTTATGTAGAGAATAAAATACAAATAACAAACAAATTAAAAATAAATGCAAGTAAAAAAGAGACAAGATTTATAATGGTTCGGCTAACTCTGGCCAACGTCCACTCCAGAATAATCCTTTTTATTATACCGTAGTTTGTTTACAGTTATAATTCGAAATTCAAGAATAAAATTGGCAAAGTGAAGCCCTGGTTGAAGATAAAGAGAGCTAGAAAGAAGACCATTTTTCTGATGTTATGCCTGCTGTATTTATAAGGGAAGACGTGCATGGATCGGGGTAAATTTCGGCAAAAGGTTCATGAGGCCAAGATAAGGCCATAAATTTCCAAGCCTATCGGGGCCTACAAATTGGATCCGTAATGATCCCTATTAATGTGTCCAATGGGTTGCGATCCCTATAAGAGGTGCCACATAATGTTAGCTACTTACTTCCCAAATTTTGTGCAATTTCGACGTATGATTTGTGAGATATTGCATTTTCCATGAATAAGTGTTGCTTGAATTCTGATTTCTACCTACCCATCCAAAGGGAGTTATGTTGTTCCCTCCAAATTCCTCTGATTGGAATGAGATCCATGAGGGGTGTTCCATGCATTGTAGTAAGCTTGTGTTTTAATTTTTATGTCAATTGGATGTGTAGGTGTTGAGATATTGATCGATTTTTTCTATAAAGTTGGGTTCAGTCGATCCCTAAGAGGGAATAGGGCCGATCCCTATTGAGAGATAGAGGCCGATCCCTTCAAACTCCTCCAAATTCCATGCTATCCCTAGGGGAGCTTCTCCATGCTGCATTATTCTTAGCCTCCAAGTTTCACATCAATTGGATTAGTAGAACTCGAGTTATTGATCATCCTTTGTTGCAATATGTTGTAAAGGTTGATTATAGTCGATTCTTATGGAGGAAAGAGGGTCGATCCCTCCAACTTGCTCTATTTAATGTGCAATCTCTAGGGTAGACTCCCTAGGGTCCCCACATCTTGCTTACAAAATTTTATATGCATTGGACTTATGGACATTAAGTTATTGATTGTTTTCCATTGAGTTGTACTTGCTTGGATGAAATATGCCGATTCCTTTCATACCGATCCCTTTTTTACGATCCCTTTTGTATTGATCCCTTTCTCAGGTAAAGTAATTTTCCCATAACTTGCGCATACAAACATAAAATGACTTGAGATTTGAAATATATCTTCGTGGGACCTTCCTTGTCACTTTATACCGATCCCACCCAGTTTGGGACAAAAATTGAGGGCATTTACCGATCCCCTAGGGGAAAGGATAGGCACTGATCCCCTGCTTGGGGAAGATATTATCCGTACTTAGAATATTCTGAAGATTCTATCTTTTGGTCTCGGTTGATCGTCACTTTGTATCATTATCTGCACTTAATTTTTAGACCTCACCATCATCGCTCTTGGCTACTGACCTTGATAATCATGAAGTTTGTCGGGTTAACTCTGCCTGTCTACTACCTTGCTATAAGGCGGATTAACACTTTGCCTTCCAAAACATGCCTTGCGGTAGGAAGGTGTGTTTTGAATTACAATAAATTCAAAATCCGAAATCCATAACCCATTGATAGATTTATTTTCCATTCTTGAATCCAATCCAAATCCACGTCTCTTCGAATAGTTTTATCCGAATCTGTATCCATCCAAAGCCATATTCATTGCTATTCGAAACTAATATCCAAATCAATGCTACTCCGAGTTGTTATCCTAATCTAAATCTTCGATCTCACTAGATCCTTGCCAAGCACAATCCATATTAGATGACTTGAGTAGGTCGATCCCTTGCATTCGAACAAAGCGACCTACCCCTTACCAGGTATAGTCCATACGTGTTCACCTTGATCTCACCGGATGCTTGCCGAGCACAATCCATACTCGACGACCTGAGTAGGTCGATCCATTTCCTTCAAGCGAAGTGACCTACCCCTTGCCAAGCATAGTCAACATTTGATGACCTTGTTGGGTTTTATTCTTCGGCGTCGATACCTTGTTGAGGACTTAATCCATGATGCACGGGTCCGTATCATCATGTTCGCCTGACAAAAAGACCCATACCTTGCGATTTTTTATCTTGTCTCTTCGGAGAGGACCATAATCGTGACACATGTTATCTATTACATTGATCCAAATTTAAGCATTCCTATGTCCATTTGCCAAAATATAAAATAAGAGTCCATACAATCAATAAACCAGAGTTCAAATAAAAACTAGAAAAACAAGATTTCGAGGCAAACAAGAAGGAAAAACAAATTTCACAAACCCAATTACAATGGTTTATCATCATCTCAAAGCATGCCTAGGGACCATCCTCAATCCCGTATATGTGTAAGTGACCTATCCGTGCGGTGTTTGTTACTAATTCCATGACATCCTGATCAATTAATGATAGGTTGATGATGATGCCTTGATCCAGTGTCATTTTCATTTGAGGTGGACTGTAGCCACCCTTATTCTACTACCGCAACCTGAGTCCTTACATATTGTTGTAATTGACCGTTCTTCATGTGCTCCTTAGTATGTCCTTTAATACCTGCAGTCATTTGTATTGTGCCCATCCAGCTCGTAGAATAGGCGGCATTTTCCTGATGTCCCATCGTGTTCGGAAAGTTCCCTCCGTGCCAGCCTTCGATACGAACGGCGTTCTCTTGTATCCAGATATATCTGTTCTAGGGTTTCATTCAATTCTAAGTAAGAAGATAATTTTGGTTCTCCCCTCTTTGCTTCAATCCATCAAAGCTATTGTCCATGTTCTATTTACCCTTGTCCTTTCCTGAGCTTTCACCGAGCGGTTCTCCACCCCGTACCGTATTAACTTCTGTTGCCTCATTGTTAGCTTTCTCATCTTCTTGTTGTAGAAACCTTTCTGCTTCATGGTAGAATTCCTCGAGATCCATTGGCGGATCCCGTATTAGTGATACCTTAAAATCTGAATTATCTATAACTCCTAACATTGCCGCCATCAAAACCATCGATGTCAATGTCATTAAAATCCGGTCGATCCACCAAAACGACTGCGGTATTAAACCTGGTTAAGAAATTCTTGAGTGATTCTCCTACCTATTGCTTTATTGATGTCAATGTCATCATAATCTTGGGTCATGTAATGTGAACTTGAAACTACTTCATAAATATTTCGACCAATTTCATCCATGTGCTAATAGAACCGTTCTCCAACTGTCTGAACCATAGCGCAGCTACGTCCTTTAAGTACATAGGGAAACATCGTGCCAGGACTTCTTCTGATGCCCTTGTATTTCCATGTGTCGTTTGTACCTCATCATATGCATAGTTGGATCTGAATTTCCGTCACAAGCTTCCAGTGTTGGTAGTTTGAATTCTGATGGATTCCTAGCATTCCAGATATTAGGAGTGAATGGACTTCTATTTATGTCCTTCGGATCTCTGTTCACTAATCCTCTACGCATAACTTGCCTGATTATCTCTGAAAACCTGTCATTGTATTTTAGTGGTAGTCTCCTATCATCATGTCCAAGCTACCCTTCGAGTCTACGAGGGAATTCTGGAACGTATTCCTCCGGTCGTGCATCCAAATTTTGATCTGCACCAAGCTATATGGGATTGAACGTAGGTCCTCCAACATCACGATCAACCAGACCCGGAGGCATGCCCCCTAGCATTTGGGGATCGGTATCGATCCCTCTAAGATGACTGAGGCTGCTCCCGGCCGCTCTGTTCCATTCTTTTATCTATTGGCTCCATTTCCATCTTCCCGGTTATGATTTCCAACGATTCCTGCTGCTTCAACTGCTGATCTAAGTTGTCATTAGTTCATGCTGCTCTATTCCCATGGTTTTGTGCTCCAGCTTGTCCAACCTATAAGAGTAAATTCTACGTCATCTACTCATGTCTTTTCAGCATCCGCTCCGGCATAGTGTCCATCATCGTTTCCATTTCATCCCTGGTGATGAAGATAGATGCTTGATTAGCTCCAGCTCCTAAGGAAGCCTCCTGACTCCCACAATGGTGGCTCCTTTCCGATAGCACTCTCCTAGTTGATTTCCTAGCCATTACTTCCAAGACGAAGCTTCTAAATCTAAGATCCTAGCTAGCTTCAAAATCCAAGGGTGCAAGTCTTTTTAGTGAAAGAATCAAAATACTGACATCAAAATTAGCCATCAACACCCATCTGTATGAAAGCCCCAATATGCAGTCACAGATCTCAGATAGTATCTTATGTAGAGAATATAATATGAAGAACAAACAAAATAAAAATGAAAGTAAGTAAAAAGAGACAAGATTTATAGTGGTTCGTCTAACTCCGACCGACGTCCACTCCAAAATAATCCTTTTTATTATACTGTAGTTTGTATACAGTTACAATCCGAATATCAAGAATAGAATTGGCATAATGTAGCCAAGGTTGAAGATAAATAGAAGTAGAAAGAAGATCATTTTTATGACACTATGCCTACTGTATTTATAAGGGAAGACGTGCATAGATTGGTTTGAAATTTCGGCTGAAGGTTTGGGAGACCACGACGAGGCCACCCAAAAATTTCCACGCCCTTTGGGGCCAATAATAAAGATCGGTACCGATCCCTAATAGTGTGTCCAAATGGGTTGCGATCCCTGTGAGGGATGTCCCATGATGTTAGCTACCTACTTCCTAAATTTCGTGCAATTCCAACATACGGTTTGTGAGATATTGCATTTTTCATGAAGTAGTGTTGCTTGAATTCTGATTTCTGGCGATCCTTCCAAAGGGAGTTATGCCGATCCCTCCAACTTCCTTCGATTGGAATGCAATCCCTATGGGGTGTTCTACAAGTTGTAATAAGATTGTGCTTCAAGTTTCATATCAATTGGATGTGTAGATGTTGAGATATTGATCGATTTTTGCTATAAAGTTGGGTTCAGCCGATCCCTAAGAGGGAAGAGGGCTGATCTTTATTGTGAGATAGAGGCCGGTCCCTCCAAACTCCTCCAAATTCCATGCGATCCCTAGGTGAGCTTCTCCATGTTGTATTATGCTTAGCCTTCAAGTTTCACGCCAACTGGATTAGTAGAACTTGAGTTATTAATCAATCTTTGTTGCAATATGATGTGAAGGTTGATTATAGCCGATCCCTATGGTGGGAAGAGGGCCGATCCCTCCAACTTGCTCTATTTGATGTGCGATCCTTAGGGTATACATCTTAGGGTATCGACATCTTGCTCACAAAAATTTATATGCATTGTACTTATAAAATTTGGGATATTGATTGTTTTCCATTAAGTAGTACTTGCTTGGCTAAAATATGTCGATCACTTTTCATACGATCCCTTTTATATCGATCCCTTTCTTAGGTGAAGTAATTTGCCTATATCTTGCGTATACAAACTCTAAACGACTTGAGATTTGAAATGTAGCCTTGTGGGGCTTCCTTGTCACTTTATACCAGTCGCACCCAGTTTGGGACAAATATTGAGGACATGTACCGATCTCTTGAGGGAAGGGATAAGCACCGATCCCCTACCGGGGGAGGTACCGATCCGTACTTAGAATATTCTAAAGATTCTATCTTTTGGTCTCAATTGATCGTCGCTTCACATCATTGCCTGCAATTGACTTTTGGACCTCACCATACTTGCTCTTGGCTACTGGCCTTGATAATCATGAAATCTGTTGGGTTAAATCCATTTGTCCACTGCTTTGGCAAAAGATGGATTAACACCCTTTGACTAACCTTTAAGTCATAATTTAGAAAATGGATACCTTCAGAGGAAGCATAAGAAATAGATTTTTAATTATAGACATTTCATATACTTGGAAATATGGGATTTTATAACATGGACGTCACACTACAACAAATATACCATACTACATCTAGTTATTTACAACTGACACATAATGGCAGTTGCGATAAAGGGTTTTTAACAACTGATCGACTTTTACTGACAATTGTAATAAAGATTTCTAACAACTAGCTGTTATTGATAATTTTAATAATGGGTTTTTAACAACTAGTTTTTCCTAACAGTTGTAATAAAAGTTATTTTGACAATTGGGTTCTCCAGCCAGTTGTAATAAACGTATTTTTGGCAACTGTTTATTTTATCCAGTTGTAACAGAGATCTATAATTACTTATTAGTTTTGACCATTGTAAATATTGATATTTTCTCAAAGTTTATAAAAAAGTTGAAAATTTGATATTACTAAGTTTAATTATTAAGAGTTTTCTTGAAAGCAATCATTTTCAATAAATTATTAATAATTAGTACATAACCTTTAATAATTAATATTAAATATATAATAGATAATGATAATTATTAGTAATTAATAATAAATAATATATACACAATAATTAACAATTAACAATTAATATTCAATTATAATTAAGATGTAATAAGTAATAATGAATAATTATTAAATATGAAGTAATACTTTAATAATTAATCATTACTAATTACTATTAAATAATTGATAATTAATATTTAATAAGTAATAATTAAGATTAATATTTAATAATTAATAATTGATAGTTAGTATATTTAATAGTTATTACTTAATAAGTAATAATTACTATTGAATAATTAATAATTAAAAATAATAATTAACATTTGATAATTAATATTGAATATATAATAGTTTGTAGTTAGTAATTACTACTAACAACTAATAAAATATACATAATAATTAATATTTAGTTATAAGAAGTAATAAGTAATAATTAATGAATAAGAAGTAATATTTAATAATTAATAATTGGTAATTAATAATTATTATTAAATAATTAATAATTACTATTAATTAATTAATAATTAAAACTAATGTTTAATGGTGAATAACTAATATTTAATATGATTTCTTTAACAACTTTCCTTATAGGACGGTTGCAAATATTAATTTATGACAAACTTAATTTATAGTTGTCTTTAGCAACCGACGAAAATTCTAAGTTGATGTAACGATACTAATAACTATTATAAATAATTTATACTAAACAACTGTTTGAATTTGAACTTGTCAATTTATGCCTACGAACACATATACATGTAGATATTTTCTTTTGTAACTTTTTTTTATATATACAAATTTTATTTTGGCTAAAATATTAAAGCAGAATTAGTAAACCTCGATCACTTAAAGTTTATTACAATCGTAAATTAGACACTCAAAGCTCTCAAGTACAACCATGGCAGCCATGAAAGTTACTAATAATCCAATCTTCCTGTTTGAGTGCCTAGATCTGAATAGGGGCTTATCTCCATCTTCACTTCATCATCCTCTGCCAAATCTCAATCACCCATCATGACAAAACCCAAAACATAAGCCTTTGGACTTAGATGATGAAGGTTGCCAAACTGTAAGAAGCAGGAAACTCAACAATCAATCTATTCAATATCGTGCCACCCAAGTGGAACAAAGCACCCAACCTGTGAATGTTGTAAGAAAACAAATTTATAAACCTGTTCCTGACTTAAGAAATGAACCAATAATTATGCAATGGAGCTCGAAAATGAAGCAGCAAGATAACCTCAATCGGAATAAAGCATCTACTTAGGCGAATATAGTCAAGAAAGGGGGGTTAAATTCAGAATTTGATCTGAGTTTATTGAAGCATTAAACATTAGCAAGAAGAAGATTGTTGTCGTGAAGGAGGTCAGTGGAAGAACTGAAATCAAATAGGGATTCTCAGTTGTTGCTTATGTCATCGGCAACTGGCCCGCATATCATTATTTCAAGGCTTTTGTTGTAAGATCTTGGAACCCAATAAGCAGGTTTGAAATCTACATGAGAAATAATGCTTTTTTCATTGTAATATTTTAAAATGCAGCATATTGTGAGAAAGAAATAAATGGGGTTCATATTTTATTACTGGAAAACTTTTAATTTTGAAAAAGTGGAGCAAGAAACTTAATTTTGATAAAGATTTGGTTTCTACAATGCCAATATGAATTTGTTTGCCAGAATTAAATCGAAAATTATGGGATAATGATTCTTTTAGTGCTATTGCTAGTGTAGTGAAAATTCCATTGAAAATAGATGAAACTGCTGCGAAAGAAACAAGATTAATGTATGCAAGAATATTAGTAAAAAATTAAAGCAGATGCAGAATTTCCTAAGGAAGCACACACCTCTATGCATGATGGAGAAAACTTAGTGCAGAAAATAGAGTATGAATGGATCCCCCTACATTGCAAAACTTGTGCATGCTTTGGGCATAATAATGAAAATTGTCACAAAAAAGGTTTGGAAAGAAAAGGCCAACACAGAACCAAGTTCAATGAATGAAAAACAATCAGAGAGCATTAGCAATATGCAAGTAGAAAAGAATGCAAATTCTGCAAATGAAAATCTGGAAACCACAGCAAATGCAAATCACTCTTCAATTGAGAGAGAAGTAATGAAAGGGAAGCAATCAAAGATCAATGACAAATGCAAGTAGATAAAAGCCAAAATTCTGAAAATATAATCTTGGAGAACACAGCTAATGCAAATCTTTCTACAAATGAAGATAAAAGAAAGAAAAAGAATCCACTGTACAAAGATGCATAACTTCCAAAAGTACCAAAAATTCAAACACACATAAAGAAGAACTCCTATCGGTGAGGATATACAAAGGACCGGCAGTAGAATGGCCGACAAATAGTAGTCAGTCTTATCCCCATTCTTAAAACAGTAATAAAAGATGCACAAGCAAATAAAAAAGAGATCAAAATACTCAAGTCAATGCTCCTACCACAGATACTGAATGTATGAACTTGGATGATAGCACAAGCCTTTACTCACCGAGGATCAAAGAATCCGTAGTAGAAATCATTGAGGGTTTAAACATATCAATGACATCTGGAAAAATGAATCCTCGGTCAAGAAAAATTGTCTCAAATCGAGCATTAGAAACTGCAATAAGCCAGATAGCAACTGTCTCTACATCAACAAGCAGAAGGAAAAGAAAAAAGAATAGACTAAAAGACATAAATATCATATCTATTACTAGCCCAAGGAGGTAGAAGATAATGGTTTCAGGAAAAAAATACATAGTTAGGAATGCAAATTGCGAAACGCAACTGAAAATACAAGAAGTAAAAACTTACAAGGCGAATGGAAAAAAGTTCATAGTGGTAAATGATGATAGCACTAACTGTGCGCCGGTGTAGCATAGGATTGTATCCTTTAGAGTATCCTTTATTTTTATATTATTAGTTATACAATGTTTATAATTGCATGTAATGTGAGGGGGCTTAATTCCCCTGAAAGAAAAGTAGACTTAGCAAATCTATTATCATTAATTAAACCTAGCATTATAGAGATTTTAGAACATAAATTAGAGTCTACCAAAGTTGATGATTATCAGTCTATATATCTAAAAAACTAGAATATTATAAACAATAACCATATAGGACCATCCTTCCATCTCGTCCTCATGTCGTCCCCCCCCCCCCCCATCAGCCCGTCCCCAAGTCAGCTCCTCCTCCACCGCCCATTGCTTTTGTCCCTAGCATCTATAAATCTACGACATTCTCCCTGGCCTCTTCTTTTTCCCAGCCTCTGCCCCACCTCACACATACAAAGTCCAATGGCTTTAGTGATTCTGCTACCACCAAGACCCCCGCAGCTATTCCTTCTGTCACCAAGAAATCCTATGCTTAGGTGCTGAATTCCTCTTCCCCTATCCTTCCCGACCCCCTCGTTCCCAACGTCGTCATCGCATTCTGCCTGACTTTGCAAATGCTCATTCTACCATTGACTTCCTGAAGTCCAAAGGTTGCTGTCTCAGGTGTGCTGGCCTGGGACATGTGGCAAAAAACTGTAGGGATCCCAAGATTTGTTTTCTGTGTGGATTTTTTGGGCATGCCCACGCACACTATCCTGAGAAATCAAATTATTACTTTTCAGCTCAAAAAAACGTTTCCGCACCTCTCACTATTAATAAATCCAAAAACAATCAGTCACACGTGGATAGGTCCCCACCCTCATCATTCCTTCCCACGAAACGAGGCACCACTCAGAAGGCATCATTTCATCAGTCGCCTCGATCCTCTCCTTCTTCTCACTCTAAACTGTTTCCCCCTCATTCCGAATTTTCTTCTCCTTAAATTTTTTCCATGGCGAACTCTACTAATTACCTTATTGCAACTATTATCGATGGTTTTTGGTCCATCGAATCCCTTCATCTTGTCCTCTCGACAAACTTTAACAACCGTGACTTGCCGATCTGGATTCGTTCTGAAAATAGTTTCATCGTTTGCTGTCCCTCCATCTCTATCCCAGACCAGGCTCTTCAGAGGAGGACGTTATCGAAGCCTGGAGGCTCTATCTCTTTGCAGCAATGGTCTGAAATTGAGCATCAGTCTTCTGACCTCGATCCGGCAGTTTGGGCTCGTGTGCAAGGTTTCCCTGAATTTCTCAAGAATAACTCGCAAGCAGTCGGTAACGCACTAAGCCTCCTGGGCCGTTTCATAGCGTACGATGACTGTGTTTGGGCAAATTTTGACCATCGGTTCTTGTACGTCAAAATGCAATTTTTCAGGGGTGTGAGCACACCCAGTTCCTTTGTTGCGCACTTGAATAATGAAGATCATCTCCTAACAGTGGAAAAATGGGAACACGCTCATCCCACATGTAGGCCAAAAACAATGTTCTTGGGTGTTGTCTATGACAAAGACTTCTGGTGTTCAGATGAACCAATCCCCTCGGATGATTCGAATAATGCGAGATTCAATGCAATGCTATTTGACCCAGACATTTCCCCTCCATTTCCTTTGGAAGCCCATATTCAAGGCATTCCTCCGGGGGGGCTGGCCCTCCGTGTTGGGATGCCTGGCCTGAAGATTAGCATGATGATCCCCCAGTCGGCATTGACTTTTCTTCTCCACCTCTAGACTGCCTTCAACCTCAGCCAAATGATCAACCTCCCTCGCTATCGTCCAGGAAACCTCTCCACCTCCGTAGAAGCAATGCCTCAGGCCTTCCCTGTTCACACCAGCAACTGTTCGTCGAAGTTTCAGAATCAATAGAGCATCCTCTCTCCCTGGTTGTTTCTATAAAATTGTTGTTTTTTCTTCAGCCAATAAAAGTCTAAATAAAAAAATGGCACGTTGCTTGGGTGTGAGTTTGTGCGATAACCATTACACAGCCATGCAGGCCCTAAAATCTGAGCGATTGTCTCTTTCCCAATGAAATTTATCTCTTGGAATGTTCGGTGTTTGGGGGACCCTTCAAAGAGACATGCTGTCAGTCTCACTTTATCCCCTCACAAAGCAGACATCCTTTTTCTACAAGAATCTAAGTTGATTGATCCATCACAATCCTTAATTACACATATGGAGGGGCCTACCCTAACGGGTTAGGCTCACATTAATGCTGATGGGTCCAGAGGAGGTATTATCACCGCTTGGAACGAAGCTGTAACGACCCGCTATTTTCAACCATTCGCATCCGCAGATGTCGGACTTGAATTGCTCAAAATATCAGATTGTTAATTAAAATTTGGCAAAACCCAACATATACAGTAAATAAATCAAACAAAGAATCACAGATACAGAGTAGTACAAAAATACGCAGCGGAATAAATAGATAGTAGTTCATGAAACTACTATAAAAAAAATCAGAGTTAGAGATAAAGTACAATAGAATATCTCAGATACAGTGAAGTCTCCAGTACGTGCGGAAGACTTCTCTGGACCAATCAACTGGATGACTGAAAGGATAGATAGCTGGATCTTCAAGCAAACTCCAACTTCGAAGGTGAGTCTCAAATGCTGTATCACTCAGTCTGACCCGAGCGTAAAGCAAAACACAAAACACTCGAGTCAGGATTAACATTCTTATCTAAATAAATCCAACTCAAGTGAAATATCAACTGAAATACAATTAACTTAAAGGATGTTTGGGATAACCATCCTCTAAGGGTCCATAGAACTATCTACAAGGTAGAAATATACACCATAACACCGTAGTCCTTTCAACTTAATTTATACTTCAAAACCAAATATCATTTTCACTTCAAATATCTCTATATTTCCCAAAATAGTATTTATATATATATATATATATATATATATTAAATAATTTGTACAGTAAAGTAATTTCAATTCCCTCAACTTAACAAATCGTTTAACATCAACCCGACCATCCCATTTAAATCTATTTCAATCTCAATTTATTAATTTAAATTCAACTCAATTTCTAAAATAACCACTTCAATTTTATCGATCTCAAATTCGGATTTGAACTCACAAAATACCCTTTATATTCAATATATTTCAAAACTTTAAGTATTCAACGTTTCAAACTAACTTTTTAATCAATTTAGTTTCTAAATAATAAATTCAACTATACTGATTTCAAATACATATCCGAATCTCAAAATAAACCATTTAAATCCCAATATAGTTCAAAGCTTTAATATTTAATTAAATGTTCAATTTAATAGTTCCATATAGATCTCGATTTAACCTCATTATTATCTAGTCTTAAAATAATCCCTCATTAGATACAATATCATTTAAGTAACCTTAAATTACATTTTACTCAATATTTTCTTTAATTTATATAAACGTGAAATATTCATTAAATCACTTAAATAAAAATCCAGTTACAAAATCATACCCTTAAATTTCCCATTCAATAATTTCAAATTGATTTAATTGAATAAATCCTTATTTAAATACCATTTAGATAAACCCACATTTATCTCCCAATCTTAGTAAATTGCAGAATACTTTTTGGAATAAAATTTACATAAATATTTAACATAATTTATGTATTAAATCAAACTTTGACTAAATTAAATATTATTAAATCTATATATCATTACCCTTTGTATATAAATTTTTTTTAAGGATTAACATTTAATAAGACCATATATTTCTTTCCAAAACAATGAATTAAATTTCAAAATATTTATATATATGGACCAACGATGTCTGTATATATTTCTTATCATATGGTCAAGTGTTACGGATATTTATCATTTCAATCCGTACACTAAATGTATACGGGTGGATAGCATTTCAACCCGTAATCCCAATTCAATTAAATGAAAATCGCTTGGCTTTATCATTTCAACCCATAATGATTTTCTCCTATTCTAAAGTCTGTTCGGGTATGTATCATTTCAACCCATAGTGATTTCTATACTAACAGGGAACTTGCAGAGTGATAACAGATATGTAAATAATAATAACAACAGGCATATATCATCAAAATAAATATATAAACAATAGGATATGGTGTCATATCCCATAAGTGAATAGTTACAGATAATAGCATATATAACAATTTAAATAACTACAGCCTCATATTTCAATTGTCGTCCCAATTGAAATCAAATTTAGTAAATAAAGAACGTTAATCGTGAGTGATTTCTCACCTTTCGAGGCTAGATAGATTGGACAAAGAATTGAGCTACGTTGGATCACGATCTAGACATCGAACAAATCCAAACAAAATTTTCAAAGCGAAGCAAGATTGGCACGAATACGATGGACAACTGATAAATAGAGATCGATGAAAATAGATCAGAAACTGCTTTATGTAGACCGAAATGAAATACAAATATTATTCTATTATACTACTCTCTTAACCAATATTAGTTTTGAAACGCATTAAAATTACATATACATACATACGTTTTCAAACAAATGCAAATAATAGAAAACTGCAAAACTATGTTTAAAACCAATATTAACATAAATTTTTTATAATCATATTTAAATCAACATTTAAGTCAACATTCCACATTATTGTTGTTAAGACCAATATCGACTTTTCTTAATTTGTTGAAACACTACACACCTTATACTTGATATAAATTTACCTTTTGCAAAATATTTATAAGAAAGAGAAGGGCGAGAGCACAGCTCCAACTTAATTTAACAATTTAAATTCCAGTACTTTCTTTAATATTAAAACAGGCTTCAGGCATTTCTTACATGTTAACACTTACATTAAACTTTCTTTATCATCTTAAAAATATCAATGTCAAATTTTAACCCATATAATCACTATTATAAACTTACATTTTAAAACAACAAATCTTAGATCTTATAAAACTGTATTTGTATAATAATTCATCTCTGGACAGACACACAAACTAACTTAAAATATATTATACTATATATTCTCCCCAAAATTTTATAACTCTACAACTATATTTTAAACAACAGAAGGAAATTTAAACCCATGCAAACTCTACCTATATATCAAACTTATGTTTTATAACTTACTGTATATTAATATGTTTATAAATGTATACTGTCCCACAATATATATATTATGAAATTAACACCTTTTTATAAACAATACAATATAAAATCAACATCTTTCTTTTTTTTTATAAAAATCTTACATGCCGTAACATATATGCAGACTGCTAAACATCTTATATTATATATAAACAGTATGAAATAACCCAATGTATATTCAAAAGTCATACTAAACAAATTTCAATAAATACTCATATAAAACTAACCATAGAACAAATGCAAATGTTTATAACTTTATATTAATGTATACTTGCGCTGCACTATATAAACATACTTATAATGTAAAATATATACTTGAAGCATGTTATGCTTAAAATAAAGGAAAAGCAAAAGCAATATAAACAATAAGAAAATAAAAGAAAAGGAGGAAAAAGAAGAAGAAAAAGAAAAGAAATAAGAAGGAAAAAAAAATTAGTGCAGCCATTTACCTACAGAAGAAGCTTCACACGCAAGAGAGGAGATGAAGATCTATTGATATGGAGTAGGGTATGTACGAGTGATTTGTATTTATAAGAGAAGCCTCACATTGATAGAGTGGAAAGAAATTTTGTTTAAAGTGGCAAGAAATAAAGATAGTAATGGCTAGAGGAAATTTAGGAATTTATTCCTATAATTTAAGGAGAAAAAAGAAAAGAAAGAGGAAATAAATTAAAAAATAAATAAAGATTAAATGCTGGTGAACAGAGGAAATAAAATGAAACAAATATGTATATAAACATTTAATGCTGGTGAAAAGAGAAAATAAATTAAAACAAATATGTATAAAGATTGAATGCACATGAATAGAGAAAATGAATTAAAACAAATATGTATAAAGATTGAGTGTTGGTGAAAAGAGGAAATAAATTAAAACAAATAAGAAGAGAATGGATTGATTTAAAGGAAAGGCAATGAATGGTTTAGAAATAAATAAATGTAAAACGTATACGTTTTAATTTCAAAAAGGAAAGAAATAAATACGGGGATGACAACAGTCAAAATGCACGTTTCTTAAATATAAAGGTACGTGCTATATGACTTTATATAATATTTACAAAGCTCTCTCCTCTTTTAATATTAATTTGAGGGCAACGAATAGCCTACAGAGAGAAAAGAAGATGCAATCTATGCTATACTATATATATATATATATATTCCTAGAAACACGGAAACGAAGAGGTAAAAGAGGGAAGAGAAAGAGGCGTATAAATGAATGGTAAATAAATTTAGATTTCAAATGAAATAAATGGAACAGCAGAGATTAAAGTATGGATGTAAATCCAGGAATAATAAAAAGCAACGGTTATATGTCGATTAAGAAAAATAATTAAAACAATTAATGGCTTAAATGGGGCAGCATGTTTCAAAATTTTGAAATGCAAAAGAAACGTACACTATAAATATAAAGTTTTCAAAAGCAAAAGAAACGTAAAGCTGTCCATTGATTCATCAAAACGTTATTAAGTAATAAATTGAAATGAATATAAAAATAAAAGTAATTGTAATGGTCAATAGTTGATTTAGCTATACACTTAAAGCAATAAATTTTTGTTTGTTTGTACAACACAAAATGAGTTTTGAAAGTCAAGGATATAAAAATGGATAAAAGGAAAGAAATCAGGAAATTTTGTGAGCAGTAGCTTTCTAAGGAAAGGTAGGCTTACATTATATATACATGCTGAGATGATTAGGCACGTTCAAAAATTTTGAAGCAAATGAAGGAATTGGAAATAAATATAAAATGAAAGAAATTTGAAAAAGTCCATAGCTATGATTTAGCCAAAATTTATTAAAACCATTTACTAGGAAGGTTGGAACCGAAATAATAGGGAGAGGAAGGCACATTAAATTTGATGACAAAGTTGTGTTCAGATCTATAAGCAAGTTGTTTATATATTATAGGCCTTATGAAAGCGAGGGAAGGAACGGATGCTACTAGCTTGATGATTTGAGATTCTTTCGAGCGTTAAAAACAAAAATAAAGGGAGACCAGAATAAACGCACCACCATAAATATAAATATACGCTTCAATTGCAAAAGAAACGTATAGAGAAAATTATGGGTAGTGGGAAAAGTAAAGTCAGTGCACGAAACTACAAGGAATAATAAAAGCAAGGTCGATGATCTCAAATTTATTAATGGTTACGAATGGAAAAGTCTACCTGAATTGGAAAAGTATTAAGCAATAGAAATCTTTAACGGTAGTAAAAAGAAACCGTTACGCACTGATTCAGAAATCAATTAAAGCAATTAATAGCTTGAATTGGACAGCACGTTTTCTCAATTAAATAAACTTCCATAAAATTATTTGAAAATTTACAATCTGCTATATTTAAATATACGTATTCTAAATATATAAACATTTTATTTGAAAATTCAATTATTATAAGATTTCACAAATATTCAAGTAAATACGTTATAGAATCAATTAAAAATTGATAAAAATTTCTGGGTCGTTACACTCTCCCCCACTCAAAACTTTTCGTCCCCGAAAAGGAAGGAGGTAGGAGAATAAAACAACCAGAAAAAAATAGATTGAAAGCCAAGATAAACAATAAATTTTAAAACTATATAAATTTTAATTTGAAAACTTCATTTGAAATTAAATTTTCTTTAATATTTAATACTTCTCAAACTCCTTTGCAAACAATTATTTACATTATTACTTCTATTTACAAAGACTATTGAAAATATTAAATCCAAAATTTATGAAAATTTTAATTTATCTCAAGATACCTTTCAAATATTATCAATAAATTAATAATCATTTTCTTTAAAGATGTTTTATTTAATTTATAACTTCAAAAATATTTATAACACTAAAATTTTATATAAAACAATGTAGTATTCAAACAAGCAATATTTAAAAGATTTATTCAAAAAGGAAAGGAAGGTAGATTCCGAAAACGGAATATAGGTGAAAAATAAAGCTGAGCAGATGAGGTAGATTCAAAAGAATAGAATCGGGCACGAATAATTTATTTCAAACCATAAGAATTTAAATTTCAAATATTAATACAAAATTTCTTTGTTGAAAATACTTTTATAATAAAATACCTTTATAAATAAAATACTTTTATATCGAAACCAATTTTTCTTTCGAAAATACTTTTATAACTCAATGTTTTAACAAGTTTATCCTCGTTCTTGCAGACTCTGGCCATGCGTTGATCAGGCGCAAAGCTAGAATTCTTCAAGTACTTAGTAGACTTGTTTCAACACCCAGTGAAAATACTTGAAAACCTTTAAAAACAGATATGGAAAGTACAATCCAAACAAAACAACCAAACCAAAACCTTTGTCCGATCATGGTTCGCAGATACACAATGGTTACGCCTGGGTCCCCCAGGAAACAATCCATATCCGTAAGCTTTCTCAGCCCTGCGAGTTACGCCATGATGACTAGTAGAGTGCAGGATACACAATGGTTACGCCTGGATCCCCCAGGAAACAATCCGTACCCCTAGGCAAGACTCAGCCAGGCACTTGCGCTACTATTCGCGACCTACACAGATTGCAGGATACACAATGGTTACGCCTGGATCCCCCAGGAAACAATCCGTACCCCTAGGCAAGACTCAGCCAGGAAATTGCGCTATGCATTCGCGAGAGAAAAAAAAACCATGGGTTACGCCACGGTGGGAAACACTCGAGTATTACATCTGGAAAACCGAAAATCAGAGAGAATAATATCGATAGAATGAATCCACGATGTGGCCACAAAGCGGATATCAAGCAAAAGGCACTTTCCATATCTTTACTTCGAAAATATATATCATATAGTACCTTTTCAAATACTTTCAAATATCATACTTATATAAAATCCATATATATATATATATAAGATTCCATTTCAAATCGAATACTTTCCAAATCAATAGTATATCAAATCATACTTATATAGACTTCGATTTATAATAAAAAAATTCTCTTTCCAAATTGAGTACCTTTCAAATCAATAGATTTCAAATCACTTCATACTTATACAAATCCATTTTATATAAGTTCGACCACTCCCAAATCAAGTGCTTAATAATATAAGGTTCTCAAATTTCAAATCATTTCAATATCAGTTTCAAAATCATATATGATTTCACCAAATTTTCTTCCAAATTAAATATCTCAATTTCAAAGTTCCCATAATAATAGGTTTAGAAAATAATCCCAGTTTCCAAATTAAAATAATTCAAGTCAAACTAATTCATTTCCAAAATCACCATATAAGTACTAGTTTTTAATTTCAATTTAATTTCAAAACCAAATATTTTCTCAAAATCAATTATACTCAAAATGGTTTCCAAATTTATAATCATCTCTTTAAAACTTTTAAACTATCTATTTCTATTAGAAATATCCAATTTAACTTTCTGAAAACCATTATTTGAAATTAATTTTTTTTTCCCAAAACATTTCAAAACTAAATTCCATATTAGTATAATTAAAAATAGTCATATTCACTTACTTAACAAAAGGTTTCAAACTTACTTAAGTCATACACTTCAGAACTAAACTTATATGCTTTATCAAAAATTTTATACTTTTCGAAATTTCTTAGTTTAAAATTTTTAAACCTTGATTTGGAAGTGCTCGAACCTTCAAAATAGTCGATGAAATCAAATTTCAAATCTAAGAGTTGGAAATCAATTTTTTTTTATAAATAGAGTTATTATTAGTCAAATCGAAAACTCGAGGACTGAACACCGGTCTCACTTTAAATTGTTTCAAACATATACATATATCTTTCGAAAATATCAAATTATACTTCGGAATTTTAATCAAAATGGTTTTACAAAATCACTCGCATAGCGAAGCTATTAAAGTGGCCTCTCCCCCACTCTGAAACTCGAAAATCAATGTCGATGATGCGTGCACTCATCACCGAAATTATTCTCCAGCGACATAAGTGAGTTCTAGACTTCTATTTTCTTGAAAACTTCTTTGAAATTTCTTCAAAATTATTGGAATTCATTTGAACCCATTTGAAACATTTCTTATTCGGAAAAATACTTTTAAATCGTATTATTTTTATATATTTTCCCAAAATCTAAAAACCAATTTCAAAATATCGAAATTCAATTCTCGAATTTCAAATTTAACCCTTCAGTTATAAATCCTTTTTATATAAATCACTTTCTTATAAATTTTCAAAATTTCCAATCCTTTCAAAACTTTTATATATAGAATAACATTTCTTATTCGTTTTATATATAGGTATATAATCCTTATCGAAAACATTTTCACTTTTATATATAGAATAAAATCATAGTTATCAAAATAATAATTTCGTATAAAACAATTTTAAAATACAACAAACCCGATTTTCAAAGGATGATTCAAGAATGGATTTCAAAACAAAGATAGAGATTTAATTTATAGGAACTCTAATCAATAGAATCCTGATTCGAAGATAGGCTCAAACAAAGTTGAGAAAACCAAATTGCAAAATAGAAGATGGATATACTTCTATAAATCTCGGGCGACCTTAACTGGGTCAACCGTGACTTCAGGAATATAATTGATGCGGAATTCTAAAGCAAATCGACATTCGATTGCCAGAGATAGAATTCGGCATACCAAGATATAGCAGCATCGTAAACCGAGGATACAGAAATCTTCGGTGAATCAACGCCAATTGTAAAGGAGTTTTCACCCCCTTTACAAAACATTCAGTGGAGTTGTGGGATACTCCAGAATCAAACGAATATAAATAGGGAGAGACAGAATGAATTTCGGAACCGAGGGACATTCCAAAATTCAAAGGAAATCGAGCCAAAAGGAAGAGATTCAACTCGAGCGAAAGTGATTCTGTAAATAAATTTACCGTATATGCTATGTTTTGCCTAGAGCCAAAGCTTTGATACCAACTGTAACGACCCGCTATTTTCAACCATTCGCATCCGCAGATGTCGGACTTGAATTGCTCAAAATATCAGATTGTTAATTAAAATTTGGCAAAACCCAACATATACAGTAAATAAATCAAACAAAGAATCACAGATACAGAGTAGTACAAAAATACGCAGCGGAATAAATAGATAGTAGTTCATGAAACTACTATAAAAAAAATCAGAGTTAGAGATAAAGTACAATAGAATATCTCAGATACAGTGAAGTCTCCAGTACGTGTGGAAGACTTCTCTGGACCAATCAACTGGATGACTGAAAGGATAGATAGCTGGATCTTCAAGCAAACTCCAACTTCGAAGGTGAGTCTCAAATGCTGTATCACTCAGTCTGACCCGAGCGTAAAGCAAAACACAAAACACTCGAGTCAGGATTAACATTCTTATCTAAATAAATCCAACTCAAGTGAAATATCAATTGAAATACAATTAACTTAAAGGATGTTTGGGATAACCATCCTCTAAGGGTCCATAGAACTATCTACAAGGTAGAAATATACACCATAACACCGTAGTCCTTTCAACTTAATTTATACTTCAAAACCAAATATCATTTTCACTTCAAATATCTCTATATTTCCCAAAATAGTATATATATATATATATATATTAAATAATTTGTACAGTAAAGTAATTTCAATTCCCTCAACTTAACAAATCGTTTAACATCAACCCGACCATCCCATTTAAATCTATTTCAATCTCAATTTATTAATTTAAATTCAACTCAATTTCTAAAATAACCACATCAATTTTATCGATCTCAAATTCAGATTTGAACTCACAAAATACCCTTTATATTCAATATATTTCAAAACTTTAAGTATTCAACGTTTCAAACTAACTTTTTAATCAATTTAGTTTCTAAATAATAAATTCAACTATACTGATTTCAAATACATATCCGAATCTCAAAATAAACCATTTAAATCCCAATATAGTTCAAAGCTTTAATATTTAATTAAATGTTCAATTTAATAGTTCCATATAGATCTCGATTTAACCTCATTATTATCTAGTCTTAAAATAATCCCTCATTAGATACAATATCATTTAAGTAACCTTAAATTACATTTTACTCAATATTTTCTTTAATTTATATAAACGTGAAATATTCATTAAATCACTTAAATAAAAATCCAGTTACAAAATCATACCCTTAAATTTCCCATTCAATAATTTCAAATTGATTTAATTGAATAAATCCTTATTTAAATACCATTTAGATAAACCCACATTTATCTCCCAATCTTAGTAAATTGCAGAATACTTTTTGGAATAAAATTTACATAAATATTTAACATAATTTATGTATTAAATCAAATTTTGACTAAATTAAATATTATTAAATCTATATATCATTACCCTTTATATATAAATTTTTTTTAAGGATTAACATTTAATAAGACCATATATTTCTTTCCAAAACAATGAATTAAATTTCAAAATATTTATATATATGGACCAACGATGTCTGTATATATTTCTTATCATATGGTCAAGTGTTACGGATATTTATCATTTCAATCCGTACACTAAATGTATACGGGTGGATAGCATTTCAACCCGTAATCCCAATTCAATTAAATGAAAATCGCTTGGCTTTATCATTTCAACCCATAATGATTTTCTCCTATTCTAAAGTCTGTTCGGGTATGTATCATTTCAACCCATAGTGATTTCTATACTAACAGGGAACTTGCAGAGTGATAACAGATATGTAAATAATAATAACAACAGGCATATATCATCAAAATAAATATATAAACAATAGGATATGGTGTCATATCCCATAAGTGAATAGTTACAGATAATAGCATATATAACAATTTAAATAACTACAGCCTCATATTTCAATTGTCGTCCCAATTGAAATCAAATTTAGTAAATAAAGAACGTTAATCGTGAGTGATTTCTCACCTTTCGAGGCTAGATAGATTGGACAAAGAATTGAGCTACGCTGGATCACGATCTAGACATCGAACAAATCCAAACAAAATTTTCAAAGCGAAGCAAGATTGGCACGAATACGATGGACAACTGATAAATAGAGATCGATGAAAATAGATCAGAAACTGCTTTATGTAGACCGAAATGAAATACAAATATTATTCTATTATACTACTTTCTTAACCAATATTAGTTTTGAAACGCATTAAAATTACATATACATACATACGTTTTCAAACAAACGCAAATAATAGAAAACTGCAAAACTATGTTTAAAACCAATATTAACATAAATTTTTTATAATCATATTTAAATCAACATTTAAGTCAACATTCCACATTATTATTGTTAAGACCAATATCGACTTTTCTTAATTTATTGAAACACTACACACCTTATACTTGATATAAATTTACCTTTTGCAAAATATTTATAAGAAAGAGAAGGGCGAGAGCACAGCTCCAACTTAATTTAACAATTTAAATTCCAGTACTTTCTTTAATATTAAAACAGGCTTCAGGAATTTCTTACATGTTAACACTTACATTAAACTTTCTTTATCATCTTAAAAATATCAATGTCAAATTTTAACCCATATAATCACTAGTATAAACTTACATTTTAAAACAATAAATATTAGATCTTATAAAACTGTATTTGTATAATAATTCATCTCTGGACAGACACACAAACTAACTTAAAATATATTATACTATATATTCTCCCCAAAATTTTATAACTCTACAACTATATTTTAAACAACAGAAGGAAATTTAAACCCATGCAAACTCTACCTATATATCAAACTTATGTTTTATAACTTACTGTATATTAATATGTTTATAAATGTATACTGTCCCACAATATATATATTATGAAATTAACACCTTTTTATAAACAATACAATATAAAATCAACATCTTTTTTTTTTTTATAAAAATCTTACATGCCGTAACATATATGCAGACTGCTAAACATCTTATATTATATATAAACAGTATGAAATAACCCAATGTATATTCAAAAGTCATACTAAACAAATTTCAATAAATACTCATATAAAACTAACCATAGAACAAATGCAAATGTTTATAACTTTATATTAATGTATACTTGCGCTGCACTATATAAACATACTTATAATGTAAAATATATACTTGAAGCATGTTATGCTTAAAATAAAGGAAAAGCAAAAGCAATATAAACAATAAGAAAACAAAAGAAAAGGAGGAAAAAGAAGAAGAAAAAGAAAAGAAATAAGAAGGAAAAAAAATTAGTGCAGCCATTTACCTACAGAAGAAGCTTCACACGCAAGAGAGGAGATGAAGATCTATTGATATGGAGTAGGGTATGTACGAGTGATTTGTATTTATAAGAGAAGCCTCACATTAATAGAGTGGAAAGAAATTTTGTTTAAAGTGGCAAGAAATAAAGATAGTAATGGCTAGAGGAAATTTAGGAATTTATTCCTATAATTTAAGGAGAAAAAAGAAAAGAAAGAGGAAATAAATTAAAAAATAAATAAAGATTAAATGCTGGTGAACAGAGGAAATAAAATGAAACAAATATGTATATAAACATTTAATGCTGGTGAAAAGAGAAAATAAATTAAAACAAATATGTATAAAGATTGAATGCACATGAATAGAGAAAATGAATTAAAACAAATATGTATAAAGATTGAGTGTTGGTGAAAAGAGGAAATAAATTAAAACAAATAAGAAGAGAATGGATTGATTTAAAGGAAAGGCAATGAATGGTTTGGAAATAAATAAATGTAAAACGTATACGTTTTAATTTCAAAAAGGAAAGAAATAAATACGGGGATGACAACAGTCAAAATGCACGTTTCTTAAATATAAAGGTACGTGCTATATGACTTTATATAATATTTACAAAGCTCTCTCCTCTTTTAATATTAATTTGAGGGCAACGAATAGCCTACAGAGAGAAAAGAAGATGCAATCTATGCTATACTATATATATATATATATATTCCTAGAAACACGGAAACGAAGAGGTAAAAGAGGGAAGAGAAAGAGGCGTATAAATGAATGGTAAATAAATTTAGATTTCAAATGAAATAAATGGAACAGCAGAGATTAAAGTATGGATGTAAATCCAGGAATAATAAAAAGCAACGGTTATATGTCGATTAAGAAAAATAATTAAAACAATTAATGGCTTAAATGGGGCAGCATGTTTCAAAATTTTGAAATGCAAAAGAAACGTACACTATAAATATAAAGTTTTCAAAAGCAAAAGAAACGTAAAGCTGTCCATTGATTCATCAAAACGTTATTAAGTAATAAATTGAAATGAATATAAAAATAAAAGTAATTGTAGTGGTCAATAGTTGATTTAGCTATACACTTAAAGCAATAAATTTTTGTTTGTTTGTACAACACAAAATGAGTTTTGAAAGTCAAGGATATAAAAATGGATAAAAGGAAAGAAATCAGGAAATTTTGTGAGCAGTAGCTTTCTAAGGAAAGGTAGGCTTACATTATATATACATGCTGAGATGATTAGGCACGTTCAAAAATTTTGAAGCAAATGAAGGAATTGGAAATAAATATAAAATGAAAGAAATTTGAAAAAGTCCATAGCTATGATTTGGCCAAAATTTATTAAAACCATTTACTAGGAAGGTTGGAACCGAAATAATAGGGAGAGGAAGGCACATTAAATTTGATGACAAAGTTGTGTTCAGATCTATAAGCAAGTTGTTTATATATTATAGGCCTTATGAAAGCGAGGGAAGGAACGGATGCTACTAGCTTGATGATTTGAGATTCTTTCGAGCGTTAAAAACAAAAATAAAGGGAGACCAGAATAAACGCACCACCATAAATATAAATATACGCTTCAATTGCAAAAGAAACGTATAGAGAAAATTATGGGTAGTGGGAAAAGTAAAGTCAGTGCACGAAACTACAAGGAATAATAAAAGCAAGGTCGATGATCTCAAATTTATTAATGGTTACGAATGGAAAAGTCTACCTGAATTGGAAAAGTATTAAGCAATAGAAATCTTTAACGGTAGTAAAAAGAAACCGTTACGCACTGATTCAGAAATCAATTAAAGCAATTAATAGCTTGAATTGGACAACACGTTTTCTCAATTAAATAAACTTCCATAAAATTATTTGAAAATTTACAATCTGCTATATTTAAATATACGTATTCTAAATATATAAACATTTTATTTAAAAATTCAATTATTATAAGATTTCATAAATATTCAAATAAATACGTTATAGAATCAATTAAAAATTGTTAAAATTTTCCTGGTCGTTACAGAAGCTGTTTGGTCCCATTGTCATACTTCTGCTCACCCTTCTGCTTTACATGTTACACTCCTCTATATTCAATCGAGTATTATCTATTTCTTTACAAACATTTATGGTCCCCAAAATATTCTTGAAAGAAACGAGCTTTGGGCCAACTGTTTCTCCTTTGCCTCTTATGTCAATGGTCCTTGGATTGTTGGAGGGGATTTTAACACCACCCGATCCCCTGACGAACATAACTCTAGTCTGAACTCTCTTGACTCTGACTCTTTTAACTCCTTTATTGATGATTGCTCCCTTATTGACCCTCCCATCAATAATCGCCTCTTCACCTGGTCTAGTCGTAGAGCTAACCCTGCCTTAGCAAAATTGGACAAATTTCTCTTCAATCCAGCTTGGGATGACCTTCACCACCTTTCCTTGGTCTCTGGACTTGCCTCAACCATCTCTGACCATTGTCCCATCGTTTTGGACACTGTTTCCCTTCCCGATATCAAACGTCCTTTTAAATTCGAGCGTCTATGGCTTCTGGAGCCTTCCTTTGACAGTTTCATCAAGCATATCTAGGCCCAACCTTCACATTTTCAATCGGCATCTGCCAGAATTGTTTTCAAGCTTCGGTCACTTAGGAAAATCATCAGACCTTGGGCCAAATCCGTTTGGGGGTCCCTCCGCTCGCGTATCTCAGCAACTCAGGACGAGATTTTAGATCTTAATATCCTCGAGGAATCACGACCACTTTCTGATTATGAGCGGTCTCGTTTGACTACTCTGGAATCAGATCTAGACAGGCTTGTAAAGCAGGAGGAGATCGGCTGGAAGCAGCGCTCTAAAGCCAAGTGGTTGAATGAGGGGAACAAGAACACTTCTTACTTCCACCGTCTTGCCAGTGGCCCTCGCAGATCCATCTTAATTCCTGAGATTGTCCACAATAACACCATTTATACTGACCTCTCTGACCACCTCCGTTTGTCCGCTGATCACTTCAGAGGCATCCTTGGCAAGCCATCCCCTCCCTCCCTGCTACCGATTGGTCCATCCTTTACCCATCCTCCCCCCGCATCCCCATTGATCATCCATTCTCTGAAGAGGAGATTTGGGCCGCTTTAAAAGGCATGTCTGATGCGCCTGGCCCAGATGGTTTTGGCCCACTCTTCTTCAAGCATTTCTGGGATACTGTTAAATCAGATATACTTGAATTATGCGCGGAATTCCAATCTGATCCCTCATCCATTTCCAGATTAAACTATGCTAGTATTATCCTCCTCCCCAAATCTCCTGGTGCCAACTCCCTCTCCTCTTTCCGTCCCATCAGCCTTCTTAACACAACCTTCAAAATCATTACTAAAGTCCTTGCCAACCGCCTTCGAGCTGTTATTGCCCCTCTGGTCGGGGTCGAGCAGTCTGCTTTTATATTTGGCAGAAATATCATGGACTGTGTAGCATCAACTCAGGAAATCATTTCTTTCTGCCACCAGACATCAACCCCAGGAGTATTACTGAAGCACGATTTTTCCAAAGCTTTTGACTCGGTGAATTGGAACTTTATTCTTGACCTCATGAAGCATAGAGGCTTTCCCCCCAAATGGTGCAATTGGATTAAGCATATTCTTTATTCCAGCCTTGCGTCAATATCGATCAATGGTGCTTCAGGAGGTCACATCAAGTCTGCACGTGGGCTACGATAGGGTGATCCCCTCTCTCCCCTCCTTTTCGTCTTGGTTGCAGACGTGTTCAACAGAATGATCAAATTGGCCTCATCTAACTTCCTATTCTCTGGCATTAAACTCCCAAATTCCTCCCTATTTGTTTCCAATCTGCAGTTTGCTGACGACACATTACTATTTGCATCTCCCCAGATTGAGCATTTGCACTGTTTGAAAGTGGCCCTCTACTCCTTCGAGCTCATTTCCGGCCTCTCCATTAACTTTAACAAGAGCTCGGTCATCATGTTGGGAAACTCAAATCATCTGGCCCCCCTCGTTTTATCTTTGCTTAACTGTAACCTCTCTGATTTTCCTCTTTCCTACCTGGGCATCCCTCTCCGCCTGACCAAGCTTCATAGATCCGATTTGTCCCCTCTAATATCCAAGATTGAATCTAGACTCCTGAGTTGGAAGGTGCATTCCCTCTCAGCGGCAGGTCGTCTTGTCTTGGTCAAATCCGTTCTATCGGCGATTCCGTCTTATTGGATGTCCTTTCATAAACTCCCATCCTGGGTCATCAATCGAATTGATAAAATCAGAAGTTCTTTCCTCTGGAATGGCGGTGGTGCCGAAAGATTAGTCAGCCGGTACACTGCCTGTTTGCATCAAAATCAGGGTGGTCTTGGTATCATCAATCTCAATTCGTTTAATACCGCGCTTCTCTCTAAGTGGATCTGGAGAATTCTCACCCCCGATAACTTTATTTGGAAAGAATGGATTCTTTCGCTTCATTACCGTTCCAACAGCCACCTTGTTCTTCACCTACCTCGGCGTACCAGACCCTCTCCCTTCTGGGCTGGTGTGCTTCTGTCCCTTCCCCGAGTCAAACCTCTTTTTCATGTTGCTCTCGAAGATGGCAAAAATTGTGTTTTTTGGTTAGATACTTGGCATAATCAGTTTCCCCTTGCCAAATCTCTGTCCCATCTCTTCTCCCTCTCTCGTTCCCCCTTGACCTCGGTCAGTGACTGTGTCCGTTTTGGTCCTGACTTCCTCTGTCCCCCATCCCTCATTAACTCCGACGCTTTTTCCAGCCTCATCTCCGCTTCTAACCTGCTTCTTTCTCTTCACCTCACCTCCCTACCGGACCAAATTATCTAGGCACCTGCGCCAGACAAGGGCTTCACCGTTGCTTCATGCTATTCCTATCTCCTTAATCCTGGCCGCTTCTTTTCCTTCCTCAGACTCTGGAAATGTCCCGTTCCGCCACGCATCGCCTTCTTTCAGTGGTGTCTTGCTCATGATAGAATCAACACCAAATCAAGGCTCTTCCGTCTTCAGTTTCAGGTCGATCCATCTTGTGTCTTCTGTTCGGATCACGTAGAAGATATCCCTCACCTTTTTCGGGATTGTGACTTCGCTTACTCGATTTGGGCCGCAATCTGTGCTCACCTCCTCGGTCACATCCCAGAGCCGCCCGTCATTTTTGATCACTGGCAGTACAACCCTCAGAATCGCCCCTTAGATGTCCTCATTGCTCTATTCTGTTGGTACCTATGGAAAGAACGCAATGCACTTGTGTTTAACAAACCGAGATATCGTTTTGAAGGCATTTGTGGATGTATTACTTATTTATTCAACACTCTTTCAGGTTGCAGCCAGTCGGCCCCCTTCAGGCTCCGCCTTCCGCATGGTAGTTCTTCCCCTACCGAGTCAGTGGGCAGCAGTTCGGCGTTCCCACCTTGGCCATAGCTATGATTGACGTCTACAGCTGGATGCTTCTTGTGTATCTTCTTCACTTTTAACTAGTTGCTTTGTCTTTCTTGTATATATGTTTGTACTGCTTGTTGCTGGATGCTTTCCTTTCTATCTTGGTTGTATGGTTTTTGTGAACTCTGTATAAGCTAGTACTGCCACCGATCAGGCATGTTGGTCGACATATCTATATTTTATATATAATCGGCTGTGTAGTGACACGCTACACACCCGTCTTTCTCCAAAAAAATAGTCGTATAGGAGAAAATGAAAGAATTATGATACTTTGGGACCTAAATATATGGGACATAAATATATCCTCTTCCAACTTACAGTACATCCACTTAATATGTAAGAATAAAGGATGTTTTATTATGGAAATTACTTTTATATATGCATTAAATTGTTAAAATGAAAGATTAATTTTATGGCATCACCTAGAAAAGTTAAATAAGAATATAGAAAATCTAGGAGTAATTGTTGAGGATTTTAATACAATTTACATCTTTTGAAAAAACGGGGGTAATCTAATTCCTTTCAAAAAATTAGGAAAGATTAACAACTTTTTATTAAAGGCTGGTCTAATTAAACCAGTTATTCTGAAAATAGATTCACTTTGAAATCTAGGGAATATGGAAATGTTCACTGCAAATTAGATAGGAGTTTAATAAATCAATTGATCACACACCTATTCTGATATATCTGTCTCAAAATTCTATACAAAGGATTATTTCCCCTTCTAGGTTTGTGAATGGGTGGTTGTATAAGGAAAATTGTAGACAAGTGGTAAATAATAGTTCGAATACAAAAATTATGGGCACTGCCCAATACAATTTCAGTAAACTTCTTCGAATCACCAAAAATAATCTAAAATACTGGAATAAACATAGGGATAAAAACTTAAAAACAAATTAGAGAGGAATGTGAAATGTTGCAAAATGAATTAGACAATGATTACTTGGACATAAAAAAAGGTCAACAATTTTTTCAGGCTCAAGATAATATGATTAGATCACTTCATGTGCAGTCCGTCAATTTGAGGCAGAAGGCTAAGATGAATTGGCTTACTAATGGGGATGAAACAAGCAAATTCTTTTATGATAAAATGCCCAATAGAAAATATAAAAATGATTTTGGAAAATTACTTGATGCAAAGAGGAATGTTACAAATGAAGCTTCATTAATTGAAAAGGAGGTAGAAAAGTATTTTACGCAATTATACAATACCGACTCCTATCTATTTTACTGTATATAAAACACAATATTCTAATACCTTTTTCCTTTGGTGCTATTCATTCTCAAACTCAATGCTTAATTCTCAGCCATTTCAAGGCTTTCTAGTTATGTAGCCCTCTCAAATAATTATAATTTGCAACATTCAACCTTTGATTACTTCAACATTAATTGCCCACTTAGGCTTATTGAATGTCATTTGCACCTATACGTGAATTCCCCTTTTTATCTACCCTAAGCATCGATTTAACGCTCTAATGGCAATGATTACAACATTGGAAAGTCGCACCACTCAAAAATAGTTGCTCTCCTTCATATTATTTTTGCATCGCCTATAGCTCTTCCGTTTCAATCGTCCACCATGTGTCGTCCTCCAAGCATAGGTTATTTTTAAACCCTTCTATACGTTTTAAATTTCTTAATTATCTGCATTTCCTAATCTATTTTCCTTCTATCATTTGCTACTTGGTATGTCTCAGCCCCAACGATTTTGCTGCCTTGCTTCAGGTCTGATTATTTCATTCATTGCCCTTCGTTCAAGGTAATCCGCTTTGCATTCATTCTTTGACATTTTCTATGACCTAATTTTTTTTCACTACTGCTTTCTGTTCCATGCTGTGTGAGGGATGCTTTAGTGCAATGAATCTCTTTGTTAATGTACTGAACAGAACATGATTTTCTAGATCAGTTTATTTTGTAGTTTGAAAATATGGTATTTGAAATTGTTGAACCATTGTTCTCAATATGCTACTTAGGTTGAAAAGATTTTGCTGCCTTGCTTCAGATCTGATTAGTTTGGAGTCTGCCTTAGTTTATTCACTATTTCTTTCTGTTTGCTTAACGTAATACTTAGGTCGAAAAGCTTTCCCACATATACGATGTAATTCTGGACTTTATGCTTTTGGTTGTTTTAAATGCAGTTCAACGATTTTTAAAACATTGAAATTTCGGTTTAACGTATCTTTAATTCTGGACTTCTATTAGAGTATCTTTAAGTTTGGGTTTTCATTCTAAATAATTCGACATTGAATTGTGGAATTTAGAATTTTAAAATCGTTGCTCCGAATATTACTTAATTTAGACGGCTTTCAAGCATACAACATGTAATTTCTACAGTTTATTACTTTAGTACTTTAAACTGTAGTTTATCAATTTTTAAAAGTCTTCAACTTAAAGAATTTAAATTTCTTTTTAAACGGCTTTGACTTTTGTGCTTTTCACTTTAAAACTTTTGGTTGTAAGATTTCAATTTTTAACTTTTGGAATTTTAAAAGTTTAAGCCTCACAATTTTTAAATGCAAAATTATTATAGAATTTCATTTTAACGTTGTTGAATTTCAAAGCTTGGATTGTTTTTTTAAACATTTTTTTCACTCTAGAAAATTAAACTCAAACTGTATAATAATTGGCTTTAATGCTGTTAAAATTAAAGATTTTGACGTTTGAACTTCTATTCATGCAGCTTTTAATTTGGTGTATGAAGTAATTGTGTACTTTATGATTTGGGTTGTCTAAACTGTAGTTTGTCGATTTTGAATGCATTGAAATTTTAGTTTAACATTGTTGCATTTTGAACCTTTGATTTGATTAATTTTTTTGGTTCTACACATAATGTGCCTCAAACCCTATAATAATTGGCTTTTAGGCGTACAACATGTAACTCTACGGTTTATTAATTTAGTACTTAAAACTGTAATTTATCAATTTTTGAAAGTGTTGAAATTAAATTTTTTGAATTTTTTTTAACGGCTATGAGTTATGTGTTTTTTACGTTAAAAATTTTGGTTGTAATATTTTAAAGTTTTAACATTTGAACTTTTAAAGTTGAAGCCTCATAATTTTGATACGTGGGATTATTAAAGAATTTCATTTAACGTTGTTGAATTTTGAAGCTTTGATTTTATTTATAAAAAATTCATTTAAAAAAATATGCGTCAAACTATACAATAACTAGCTTTTAATAACGTTGAAATTAAAAGTTTTGACATTTGAACTTCGGTTAGATTAGTTTTCAACTTGGGGTTTTCATTCTGCAAAATTCGACATTGTAATTTGAAACTTAGAATTTTACAATAGTTTATAAAAGTCATTGTTTATATTCTTAACTTTACGAAAAGACATTAATTATCCCTTTATAGCTTCCTCTAATATTTATTTGAAGGGAAATTTTTGTTACAAGCCCTCCAAAAAACCTTACTCCAACTACAGACTTTGACGGAAACAAATTGCAAAACTAGGCTTGATCACCATGTTAGAATTTGTGTGTGCTCACTTTTAAAATGAAAAAGATCGAATCTATATTATTCTTTATGTGCTTTGAAAGTTAGCAAGCACAATTTACCAACTCGATGAAAAATAGATCATGAATTCGTGCTCTTGAGATTTGAAAATAAGCAAACACAGAGTACAAAGCTACGTAAATTAGGTCTGTTTTTCTAGTAAGTTTGCAAAAAAGCCTACAGTTGGAGTATGTTATTTTTAAGGTTTATAACTTAAATTTGTTTTTATTTAACTATGTTTAGTTCTCTGTTAGTGGAATAAATAGTTGCATTGTACATTGTCGATTATCCTACTCCTTGATATTCTTATTACTCTATAATCCATATCAAAATGTCTCGGTAAATTTTACCTACAGATCAGTTTTTTGCCTGAGTAACTTGAGTCATGTATATTTGTGATTACTTTTACATGTTTTATTTCTCCACTGTCGTGGTTCACATTCTTCATTTACACATCACTAGACAAATAACAAAATACTTTATAAAATTTCCTCTATATTTTCACCCGAAGACCGCTTAAACTGATTGCTTGCATGAAAAATGTGTGTCAAATCCTTGATAAAATTTTTGGTTTCAAAATCCTCTCATATTATTAAAGGTGAATAATCTCCTAAACTATACATACTTTTTTCCTCGGATATTTTAAAATTTACATATATAAGCACAGTATGACCACGTATCCATCATTCAACTATATATTATGACAGCTAATTTTTTCCATGGGGCTTTCTGCTTGCAGTACCGTAGTTTTTTTTATTTAAGATGGAATAATTTTTTTTTTAATAATAGAACTTACTATATAAACTCAACCAAAAGCTGTCAACATGCCTGACAGGTAACCAAATCTAAAAACCAAAAGGAAATACCACCAAAACCCAGAACATAGGATAAAACGAAAGAACCAAAAAGGAACCAATATATACTAACGAGAAGCAGAGGCAAAAACTCTGGCCTAGCCACTCTGCTCACCCAATGAGATACTGTAAACCACCGCCCATCCAACATCGTACTCGAGCTCCGGCAAGGCCACCGCCTTACTACGATGTTGAGGGTCGAACCATCAAAGAAAAGCAAGCTCAACCACCGCCCCTCCAAGATAACCGGAAGAAACAGCCAATACCACCAAAGCTGAAAGACCGACAGAATGAAGAAGATAAAGGCTTCCGAGAAGCAAACTCCAAACAGCATATGAAAATCAAGAAAAGAATCACCCCAGATAATCAAGAGCCTGAAAGCAATAATCACACTGTTAGAAAAACCGGGGGGGGGAGGGGGCGTGGGGTGGGGGGGAATGATGAGGGAAGACGGACCGGAAGGGGTCTACTAAGCCAGAATTAGCAGTCCCCATATCGGCAATCATCCTATACCTGCTCTAGTAGAAGATTGAGAGCAGTTTATAGATAATAGGTTCACTAAGGGACCAGAGCGAGCACTGACCGAACCTCTGAAGGGTCGGCCCCGAAAAGCTAAGAAAACATCATCTCTTACCCGCCGAACAACGGAAAGAGGATCCATTGGAACTTCTTCAAAGATAGCCTTATTCCGCGCACACCAGACATGCCAACAGATCAGACAAGGAATCAAACGAAAGATGATAGAGCGAAGAGATTTCCCATTGCAATCAACCCACCAAGAAGTCAGCAAATCATTTGGCGAGGAGATGATGCCACGAACTCCCAAAAAATTACCGAAAAAATTCCAGGTGGATCTAGCACACCATCCACCGAAAATCAAATGATTAATCGATTCAGTTTCCCCGTTGCCACAGCGTCTGCATCGGGAAACAAACGGAATGCCAATTTGCTGGAGGTTCTCATCGACCGGTAACCCAGAGTGGAAAATTCGCCACATCAGGAGAGAGACTTTCAGAGGAATTCGAGCGTCCCAAATGAAGGAGAAAAGAGGAAGGACCGGAGATGATGAACGAGAGGAGCTCCAGGCCTTCAAAATAGAGAACGGACCACCATCCCAACCGAAGAGGCCGCTATGAGAATCAACGAGCGATTTGACCGATTGCATATGCTTCCAAGTCTCACTGGCGTAACAAGGAGAGCCTGCATAATCAGAGGACGCCAGTCTCCGATACTTAGCATGGAGGAATTTGGCCCATAAGGAATTGTTAGACCCAAATCTGGACCATAACTTACAAGCGAAAGCCGAGCAAATGTCCTTCGGATCACGCAAACCTAATCCACCCTCACTCTTAGGACGGCAGATAACAGTCCAAGACACCCAGTGGTGTCGGCGATTGTCACCCTTCGAAAGAAGAAGGAGGATGCCAAAGATTGGAACGAACGAAAGAAAGAGACAGTAGGGGTCATAGCGGCGAAGATATGAGAACCCATAGAGCTCAGGACCGATTGAATAAGCACTAATCTACCAGCTTGAGACAGAAGGGACGCATTCCAACGGATAATCTTACCCCTAACCTTATCCGTAAGAGGATCGAAAATGGCGTTAAGTTTCCTTCCACGGTAAAGAACTATACCTAAATAAGGAAGGGGAAGGGAAGCAGCCTTGAAACCAGTAAAAGATTCGACCCAAGAAACTCGCACATGGTCCATGTCCTTCGCGTGAACGAAGCAACTCTTCGCAGAGTTGACCAATTGTCCCGAACACCTCTCGTACAGATTAATGAACCGAATAAGGCATCGAACAGAGGACTGAGTTCCATTGGAGAAAATAACAATGTCATCCGCAAATGACAGAGAGGAGACAAGCGGACACCCGCTTGGAATACCGAATCGCTGAATTTGACCAAAAACCGTCAAAGTGTGGATGCCACGTATGAAGGCCTCGGCCGCGATCACAAAAAGAGAAGGAGATAGAGGATCGCCTTGACGGATTCCTCTACCAGCCTTGAAAAAGCCATTGGCCGATCCGTTTATGAGTACATAATACCAACAGTTGGAAATGAGTCTCCAAACCAAATCAATAAGGGTTTCAGGAAATCCGAAAGCACGAAGAACCTTGATGATGAAAAACCAGGACATACGGTCGTATGCCTTTTCCATATCAAGTTTGAAAATGATGTTAGAACCCCTGACCTTACGGTCAATCTGAGAAACAAGTTCTTGGGCTAAAAGGACGTTATCTGTGATCAAACGACCTTTTACAAAACCCGCTTGAGAAGAAGAAATAATGCGATCAAGGTAAGGAGCCAAACGAGTGGCCAAAACCTTGGAAATAACCTTGTTAGCGAAGTTACAAAGGCTGATAGGGCGAAACTCCGAACACGCCTTTGGATTATCACACTTAGGAATCAGGACCAAATTAGTGGAAGACCAACTAATTGGAAGAGCGACCCCGGAAAAGAAATTCTGAATTGCCAGGCAGAAATCAGCTTGGATGATATTCCAAGTAGAACGAAAGAAGGAACCATTAAAACCATTCGGCCCACTGGCACTATCCTTACTAAAAGCAAAGACACAGGCACGAACCTCATCTGACGATGGCGGGAAAGCCAAATCTTCACTTCCCACTGCAGGAACAAGCCGAGGAATGAAAGGGAGGATGTTCGAAGCCGGATCGGACACCGATGGAGCTCCCAGATAAGATTGAAAATGGGAGACTAAAACCTCTTTGACTTCAGAAGGAGTCGAAGCCACAGATTGGTCCGATCTCACAATCTCGCGAATAGAAAGCAAATTAGCTTTCTTTCGAATAGAAGAGTGGAAGAATTTGGAGTTCGTATCACCTTCGACCACCCACTTGATCCTCGCCTTTTGACGAAGATAGGAGTTCTCAATACGAAGTTTCGAAGAGAAGGACAGATGAGCGCAAGCCCAAAGCTCCTTGTTTTCCGCCGAAGGACTCTCGTCGAACAATGCTTCGGCAAGAATCAGAGACTCTTCTGCCGCTCGCACCCGGTCGAAAATATTCCGGAAAACAAGGGAATTCCACGTCTTAAGACAAGCCTTTAGACGCCTCAGTTTCCTAGAAAAAGCCCCCATGGGAGCAGCCACAATGGGAATGGACCACGACTCCTCAACGACCTGAAGAAAACTATGATGGGAACTCCACATGCTAAGATAACGAAAAGAAGAAGGCCCCGATAAAGATCGCGAAGCGCACCGTAAAACAAGAGGTGCATGATCAGAGCAAGACCGATGAAGATGAGAAATAGAGAAAGAATAAGGAAGGTTGAACCAATCAGCAGATCCAAAAATCCTATCCAGCCTGGAGAGGATCCGGTTCGGACCTTCCTGATTGTTAGACCAAGTAAAAGCGGAGCCAATGAAAGGAATTTCAGATAACCCAGATCTCGCAACGAAAGAATTGAAATCTGAAACCGAGAGGCGATTGACGGCTACCCCACCCAATTTTTCAGCCTGACTAGCGACAACATTGAAATCACCACCCACTACTGAAAGCGAGCAACCGAAATCAGCAAGAGACAAAATGTCATCCCAGAGAGATAATCTTTCTAACCGGTCACACTTGGCGTATACCGCCGAAAAAATGAACGGTTGTGGGGAGAAGGAGGAATAACACAAGATAGATAAAAGTTGAGACGAGTCAAAAATTGGGCTAATATTGCAATCTTTGGACCAAAGAATCCTTATTTTACCCGAAACATTAGATAAAGCACCACCGAAACCTAACGACAACACGGCCTTTGTGATCTCCCCGGGACCCACAAAAGGTTCACAAATAGCCACTAATCCGATGGAATGTTTACGGACAATCCGCTTAAGCCTAGCAGAAGAAGCTTCGTTTCCAATACCTCGAATATTCCAGAGAAGAAAGTTCGACATGAAGCCAACAGCAGATAGAGACAAGAAGAAAAGCAAAAGAAACCACTTAGCCGGCGATCAGATAAGATACAAGGAGGATAGAGCTGATCTATCAATCTGCTCTCTCGCCGCTATAGAGCGAGTACGAATAGGGCGGGGGATGACCGAGGCGTCACGCGATCTACGTCTGGAGGCTCTGCGCAGAGGCTGACGCAAAGAAGCGGACACCGAAGACTCACCTAATCTCGCCGTCGAATCGGACAGAGGAGAAGATGATCTGGATGGGAGAGAGTTCTCGGTTAGACGAGACAGCCGCTCATTAATCAACGCAATTTCCTCTACAGAAAGCATCGGAATAACGATCGATAAGGCACAAGGAGACGAAGGAAGAGAACAACGGGATGAACAACAAAAAGACGAAGAAACAGAAGGATCCGGTACAGCGAGAGGATATCGATGATATGTAGGGAAGCTGAAAAATCGCATCCCATTATGCTGTAGGAACCTAACCCAAGCCGGACTGCCATAGGAAAGGCAGCCCCGCGAGATAGGAGAGGTTCGCAGGGTGGTCCTAGCAGAAAAATCACCCGATCGGGTCGCAACTGACTGGTAATATTCCCTTCTGACCGCATAGTGGACCGCAACAGGGTGCACTATGCAATCAGAAATGGTACACCGCCAGAGCCAATCGACCCCAACAGGATACTTTCTCCGTAGAGACCTATGGGAACCAATCAGAATAGGGAGACGATAAGCCACAAACGACACAGACCAGGCCTCGCTATGGCTAAGACAAATATACCAACACTGTATGCTCCAAACGGAGATCTCAATGCCAAAGTGACCTGATACGTCACCTAACAACAGAATGGTAACAGTATCAGGGAGCACACGCCTAAGCGCGTCATGGCTCATAACCATACAGAATAAACCAACAGATGCAAGTCGACAAGAAACCAAAGTCCCAAAATCAACCACAAACATGATATGCACAACCAAAAAACTCACCTGGCCGGCCACCAAAGCACTTACCTGTAGCTGAGCGACGAGGTAAACAAAAGAACAGCCCACCAAAGCCCGACATACCAAATAACCACTTGCTTGGTGAATCAAAGCAAATGGATAAATCTGGCAAGCCCCCGCAATTTGCATAGCAGACAATACAAATATCAGATCAGTCACACAAGAAGACAACTCCCTATCAGAGCCACGCAAAGCAGCATCCCATAACCAGTGCACCGGAACAGAACAACCCACATCCACATCAAAGAACCAATGCCGAGAAAAGCAAAACAACTGCTCGGGCACCGATAAGTAACCCAACTCAATATGACTGGAAGAGGTGGTGAAATCCCCTTCTGTCAAAGATACTGCCGAAAAAGCATCAGGGCCAAGCACCTGCACTGAGCTACTCAGCATATCGCCCCAACCAACAGTCTTAAGAACAGGGCAACACAAATCCACATCGAGCAACCCCCTTAGAGTACCGCAAACCACCATGGCAGACTCAGAACCGACAGTCACGTCATGAGGACACGAAGAGGTGGTGAGTTCCTCTTCAGTCTCAAAGATACCCAATTCAACAGAGCCACAGTTCACCGACCCCACCAACAAGGACATCTCACCCCGAGGCAACAACTCACAAGATTCAGAGAAGAATAGCATCGGTTTGAAAAGGGGGATGAAATCCCTTGTCGAAACCACATCCATCTCAGAAGGAAACCACGGATCCATCGGCCGACCACCAGCCTCACCGAGGTGATGTCGGGGCGGCAATTGAGTTTGCTGACCATCACCCCAAACGGGTGAAAGCTCCAAAAAGCAATAATCGACCCACACAAAACGAGATCTACACAGATCCCAAAAATCAACAAAGCAAAAAACCCTAACCTCGATCGACTTTACACCAGAAAAGATCACCGAGCAAGGGCCAGAAACCAAAGCCGATAAGGCAGTGCCAATTGCTTCGAACGACGGACAGTTACGCACAAAAGAGCCGGAAAGGAGGAACTCTCCCACGTTCGAGAGCGACAACGGTTCCATCAAACAAAATGTATAGGAACGCTAGATCCGCAGAGTAATTTCAGAAATACGAGAAGAGAAAATAAGAGCGACAGAGTAGTAGAAGAGGGAATCGCAAAAGCTAAACAGGAGACGCCATTAGAGCCGTTGTGTAATATGTAAGATGGAATAATTTGCATTCCTTAGTTTAACAGGAAAATTGTTGTCTTAATCTTCTTTTACATTACTCTCTTTGTCCTAGTGCAAATGTCATATATTCACATTAATAAGCAATACTGCATCATAAAGAAAGCCAACTGAATTTAGTACATGATAAACAGGCGAACTTCGGTCCTTTTTGGTTAGCTTCTAGGGCGGGATAGACTGACAACATCCAATTGGGTCCATCTAAAAACTGTTTTTTCACGGGCATACACAAACACATGTACAAGCTTTGTTGGTTTAATTGGATGTTGAAAAATGTCAATGATGGTGAATTTATTAATTGACAATGTGGTGTAATAATCAACATGCTAATCAATTGTTGTTACTAGATACCCATTTGATGACTTCGGTTCCATTAAAAATACATGAGAGTGCTTCCTTTTTGATGCATTGAAGTATGAGCATATATTGCACCTTTGAAGTCTGATAGGCTTATCCAACTTAAACACATCTTGCATATGTAGTAAATTTTCCATGTTGCCTTTGTTTGACTTCATTCCTTTTAGTACTTCCCATTAATTTCCTTAGTAATATATACTACTACCATATCTGCTTATACAATCGCTTCGTGAACAACTGGCATTTTCTATGAAATTATTTTTCCTGCATTATGACACCTACAAAGCAATTGGATCTGATTCCTTCCAATTGGGACTCCATGGTACCTTTTCAACTCAAACGTGAGTTCCTAATACAAAATTGATACTACTTATCGACTATTTCAAATGCTAAAGATTAATGTCTACAAATTTTCTACTTCTTCTGTCATCCTAACAAGTTATGGATGTGGGTACCTGCTAATAATCTGTCCAATTTTTTTGTTTTTGTTTTATCAAGGGTAGCGTAGATTTGATATTCAAATTTATTTTAATATTAATCAACGAGTTCGTGTGCGAATCATGGGTTTGTACTCGTAAAAGTAGTTTTCCAAAAATTAATACGAAGTATTTGCTTCGTGAAAATAGTCAAGAAATATTGCTTGCCCCTATTAGAATGGAAGAGACTAAAAACATAGTTTTTAATGCAAGTGTAGATAAACGTCCTGGCCCGGATGTGTTTGGGGCTAAATTATATAAAACTCACCGGGGAAGAATTAATAGAAATTTGTTCGATTTTATCAATGAATTTTTTAGGTCTGAGAAAATTCAAAAGATTTAAATCATACTTATATAACTTTAGTACCAAAAGTAAAAAAATTCCAACAGCTAGAAGACTCCAGGTCAATAGCCTGTTGTAAATTTCCCGAGTAAATTTATACAGGATAGGTAAGCGCATGGTAGAAATCGAACTTGGGTCTTTTTATCAGAACTTAAGCCTCCTTTCCACTACGCCGCACCCATGGAAAAATCATATCTAACATATTATGTGATAAAATGAATTTTTTTTAAATATCTAATTTTGAGAATCAAAGTGCTTTTATACCAGATATACTCATTTTAGAAAATTCTTACTTTTGAGCTAATTAGAAATTTTAGTAATAAAAATAAAAAACTCATGTGCATAAAAATTGATTTACATAAAGCCTTTGATAAAATCGATAGGAGATTTATAATTCACATGATGAAATAGCCGGGATTTAATAAAAAAGGATTTGCATCGAAGGTCCCTATTTCTGATATTGTTACAAGAAAAGTCCCTATTGCAATGAATATGTAAATTATGTCGCTGTTTTTTCTAAATTAGAAAACGCAAACTAGCATGCGCTTTCCTGATAAAAAAATGCAAGTTAATTTGCGCTTTTCAAAAATTTTAAAATTTTTAGAAATTTCAAAATTTGAAAGTGCAAACTAACTTGTTAACTTGCGGTTTTCGAAAATATGAAACTTTTCAATAAAAAATATTCCAAAATCAAAAGGCGCAAACTAGTTTGTGCTTTCTTGATAGAAAGCGCAAGTTAACTTGCGCTTTTCAAAAATTTCAGAAAAAATTTCAAAATCAGAATAGTGCAAGTTACCATGCATTTTATGTCAGAAAAGTGCAAGGCACCATGTGTTTTCAATTCTTCAAAAATAGAGACCAAATTTACGTATTCATTTGTATGGACTTCTTATAACAACATCAAAGACAGGAACCTGTAGCTCTTTTCTTGTTCCTAAAATTTTTTGTACTTTGGTAAATGAATGCATAAACATTGTTACTTATTCAATAACCATAATGGATCTCCCAAAGGTGTTATAATAGAAGTATTAGGCAAGTGGACTCACTTTCTCCATATTTATTTACCATTGTAATGGAGTTTTCTTTCAATTCTAATAAGGGCAGAGCATATTAACGGGAATATCAAACCTATAAATAGAGTCAAACAAAGCATTTTTCATTTACAATATGATGATATTTACTATTATTTTTAAATACAGACTTAAATAGTGCAGAAGCTATTGGCAGGGTATTTGGAAAGCCAAAAAACTTTGTTGGCTTGCAGGTCAATGAATGCAAAGTAAAATATATTTTAGCAAAGCATATGGGAAAAAAGAGGAATTACTAAATATTTTAAAATTCAAAGAAGGAACTCTGCCAGTAAAGTATTTAAGACTGCCTCTGAGTATGAACCAGATAAATGATAGAAACTGCACAAGCTTGTAAGATATAATTCACAATAGACTTGAGGGTTGGTCTAGTAAGCTATTGACATTAGCTGGTAGAATGGACCTAACTCATACGTGTTAGAAAATTTCAATATGTGGGGCACATATGTAAAATAAACGTGTCATGCTATTTTGATGTAAAGCCTAATTAAAGTGATCAAATTATGAATTAAAGTTAAACGACTCACAAATATAATTGCTATGGTATTAATGTGTAGATATTGGGGTAATTATATTTTGTCGAAGGGCCAAATTAGAAATTGACAACATTAAAAATAAGGGGTTATGGCCCAATTACATAAGCTCCAGTTATTCTTATAATCTCTTCTATGGAAATAATTCGATTAGTTTACGAAAGCAGCAACTATGAATTTAGATCTAATATAAGATCTAAGGTTTGTGTCAATATGGAAAAAACCAAACCAAATTTACCTTTCCAACAGCAACTATAAATTCAAGATGGCTTCTGTTAACCCGTTTACTTTCCTCTATTTCTTTTCAATTAAATCAATATGGGACACCTATTCAGATCTAGGGTTTCATGATTAATCAGTCTTAAGGTATAATGATATCCTAACAAGTGGTATCAGAGCCACCCATCATTGATTTCATTAGAATTTTTTTCTTTTAATTATGAGAAATTTTTGAATTGAACTTTTTTAGAAGTCATGTAATAATCTTATTTAAGTTTCAGATCTGCTTGATCTATGCATCAAGAGCTTTTTGACGATGATATTGGATTTGATTTATATCAATTTTTTGTTGTAAACTGTAAGGCTAATTTATGAAATTATTTTGGTGTAGAAAGATAGATAGATCTAAATGATCTATATGTTATTTATGAAATATGATAGAATTTTAAAAGCATTAAATTATGAGAAATAAGCTAACTTCCTCTAAATTTTGAAAAATAATTTATATTGATTAAAACATTCACATGTCTATTATTGTATATCTTTATAAATAAGTTATGAATTTTAATGTGAGGAATGTTTAGAATATGATATGTATAATCATTTTTTTAATGTTTATAAATGGTATAAACACACACACATATAATTTAGAACCATTTATGCAAGAAATATAAATCCGGTTCTATGGTTATTTTACCATACTTAACTATTGATTAAGTAATTTGAATATTTATATACGGTATTTGAGTTATTTCAGAAATTTTGGTTAATTAGAAATAAAGTATGCTCCTTTATTGTGTTTATGTTTATTTTTTATTAAATAAATTTTAACATGACACTAGTTTACATTTTGGATCACATAACGATCAACTGCATTTATGTATATCATAATTGCATTAGATGCAGTTGCTGTAGTAATAAATAAACAAATTTATTATCATAAATGCAGTATATGCGTCAGTTGCGATAAATATAAGATGCAGCATGTTTGTATTTGGAATAAGAATAGACATATTGTTTATTATTTGATGCATTTATATTTGATAGATACAGATATTTTATATGTATGGTCTGCTCATTAGAAATAAGCTTCATTTTCATGCTTTGGTTATCATGAAATAAAAGGAGCGGCGGTTTTCATATTTTTTCCAAAATGCATGGTTATTGACCTTAATTAAGTATTTAAATAATAAACTAAAAATAAAGTGGTACAGTAGCATTATGTATAACTATATTATGGTTCAAATATACATTATAGTTACTACATTTAATTATGTTATTTATTACAACATTTACTATGTCATTTATGTACAATTTTGTATGGCATTTAATTCTGGCGTTCATCCGCGAGATTTGTGATGTGATTTATTTATAATATCTTGTATCATACTTATTTTGAAAATGTCCTAAATGTACCACATACTTAAAGTAAAAATGTAGCAACTATGATTAAAACATGTTGTGCCACATTTATAATTTTGAGATTTTCAAGTGTCATATAGACTTAATATGCTTTTAGGAGTATTTTATAGCACTTGAAATATTGTACATACACTAAGAAATAAATTCAAATATATTTTTGGTGTCTCTTTATGAATTAATTGCAAACATCTTACATTCTAAGTGAACTAACTGAAATAACATGTCACCAAAGTGACCTCTCTTATTTTAGTTCATGAAAATGTTTGATATTTGTGTATATTTATTAATGCGGATGTTAGATGGCCCAAAAGAGGACTAATATTTGACCCAAGAACTTAGACGTGTGTGGTGATAAATATGTGATAATTATAGGTTTTACAGGCGAATAACTAATTTGCCCAAAGGAAGATTGTTATTTGACTTTATTATCAGTGTTTGATCATTACAACAAGATCACCACATACAGTTAGTATTACTTTCCAAAAACTTGACATTAATATTGTGCTAGGTATCTTGAGAAGAGACTTACCGATTATTTGAATTTTCTATGGCTGATATTTGGATATGGGCATATACGGTCAATCCTTTGTTTTTTGTTTAATTTTCAACTAATTTAACTAAAGTGCTGCCAATTTAATGTTATGATCTTTTTTGGGACTAACTCAAAAGATTATTAAGAAAACATGTTGTTTGTTCTTAATTTTATGGGTCCAGCTCCTGCAATTAGGAGGGTCACAAACTCATATTATGGTTGAATGCTCTTATAATGTCATGAAGAACATTCAAAGGTGAGACAATTCAAAAATAAATAGTCAAAAGCTCATAAAGTCAAATATTCAGAAGCTTTCAAAGATGTGGTATCTTTAAGGATAACCAATTTTAAAGAGTTCTTTATTGAGAATGAACAGCATTTTGTTAAAAATGGTAAGAAGAAACAAGCTTGATTCCATAAAGTCAAAATAAAGGAAACATAAATGAGTACTATATGGAAAATATTGCTTCAAAGGTTAAATGCACTCAAGTTGTTGTTATTTTTTCTTGTACTCTCTTTATTCGCAGTATAACCATTTTTAGATTATTATAAGATTTTTTAAGAATAAAATGACCTTTACCGAGCTCATTTCACATTGTGGTAAGAAGAAGAGAGATTGAAGCATGGCAAGATAGAAAGTACCTATTTATCATACATTATAAATAAATGTATAAATAAGGATAAAGAAGTCGCTAAGGATCTAAAAGAAAAGAAATAACATATAAATATATTTATAGTTGTTTCTTTAATAAGATATACAGATATATAAAGTAAGGTTTACAATATACTTCTAAGATATTATTGAGATTTCAATAATATTGTTTAGATTTATTTGATATTTTTGTTTTGCTGTCGTTTAGATAGATTTCAGTTTTTATTTCTAATATGAACTAATTGAGTTATTGTTGTTCATTTAGAAATAACAAGATTGATTTATGAATAAATTCAAACATTTTTGGAATTAAGGCTCTTAACGTTTAAAATATAGCTTACATATATCGACTTATGCTAAATACCTTTCAAAATGAATTCTCAAGTTTTGATTCGGTGATTAATATGATTATTTGATTCAACTTACTAAATAATTGTACATTGAGGCACTAAAGATAGCAAATACTTTGTTAGTATTCTAAGTGATTTAAAAACTACAAGTTTTATAAACCCACATTGAGAAAAAATTATAAGACGGGAAATGCTACAATTTTTTAGGATGTTGAGTTTGCGAGGAGAAATAAAGTACAGATCGTTGTCTTTAAGGAGAACCACTACCTTCGATTCAACTACAGTTACTTCTTTGGATAATGTACAGAATTTATTTCCTTTCATTAACAAAAAGTAAATTAAGAACAATAATAAGACAATGTTAAACAAAATTTTAAGGTATGTATCATTGTCTTTAATTATAATTATTATCTTTGATTCAACTACGGTTACTTTTTCGGATAATATATAGAACTTGTTTCCTTTCATTAACAAGATGTAGATTAAGAACCATAATAAGACAATATCAAACTAAAATTTTCTTCAAATTAAGGTTATTGTTTCAAAAAAAAACAAACTCAACAACCTCAAAATGCAAGGTCACTAAGGAAATCCAGTTGAATAGATGAAATACTATTCCAGTGACTATATAATATTTTTTCATAAAGATAAATATTGGATTGGTGAAGAGGATTCTTTGGACTTGCATCAATCTATATAAGGTACTAATTTGATTTGTGGATTTAAGGTATGAATATTTAGTCTAAACCTATAAGGATAATAAAGTTTGAGATCCTTCTCACTACCTTAAGGTAACAAGATCATTAATTATGAATAATTATTCATAACAAAAATGGATTAAGTGAGTATTCTGGAAAGGTATAAGACTCGTTACAACAAGGATTATACCCAAAAGGGAAACAATGTTTTACTTTAAGAGACTTTATCTTTGGTTTTACTAAAAGACTTTTTAGAATTATTTTGAAACTTGTTCTAGATTATGATTTTAAGCAATATTGGAGGGATATTAAAGTCGTGTTACTCAATGGAGACATTGATGAAACAACTAAGTAAACCACTTATGGATTACCCTTTTTTATTAGGGATTCAAATACACCATTATCATACATGGAGTGCTATTTGGATTATCACAAAAGGGCTAGGCAAATAAGTCTTTAAAAAATGGGGAGGGGGGAAGGGGGTTTAGTATGCAAACTACAAATCAATTCTCTTTTACCAAAATAGACAAAATGTTGTCTTATATAGTAATAGAAGAACATCCTTGAAGCTAAAGAAATGTAAAAGACCACTCATGCATTTGCAGTGTGGATTCCAATGTATGCTAAAGCATATACACATATGGATATTGCATGTATTATTTAGCAGATATCTTACTGACATTAAAAGTGGGTCAATTTTTAGTAACCAAAATGGTTACGAGATATCTTTAAGAAACAAAGGATTATATGCTCAAGAGAGATTGGTTGGAGATTATAAGGCATTACAGTCCAAATATTTTGGATGCCAAGAGTACAAAAAATCCACTTCGGATAACAATAATATTATTGTTATTGTTATTTTTTTTGGATTAAGCTATATAAGAAAAGCTGTCATACAGATACTTATAGCCTTCTTTGCCATTTTCCATTAAGAGGCATCTAACGATGGAAAATAATTGTATAATTTTGCCATAAAGCAATGGACTATTAAATAAAGAAATTGAAAGATCATTAAAGTATTATTGTAACAATAAACAACATATTATTTTCCATTAAGGGGAGAGTGCAAAATATATTGTAATTCATAGAGCGTACTATGACAAACGCCACTATGGCGGATCTGCTTAGAAAAGGATTATCACACAAGGCCTTTCATGAGCATCTTACTCAATTGGTGTAGCTTTTATGTAAGAATATTTTGGTTCAAGAGGAGTTCGTATTTGGCAATGTCATATGACACATTGCTCTATTCTTTGGTTATGGATATATATCAAATTTTTTTCTGATCAGAAATAAAGTAATAAAGTTTTGTTTGCAATCTAGGTTGTTCAAATATTAAACGTTTTGATCTCACTAAAGTAGGACCAGTCGGAAATAGACATGTATAGATCACATCTCATGTAATTTCCATGCTACGCATCCATGATTGATCTATGTCGTTTGATTATGTTGGTATATGTGACAATTGATTGGTTTAATTACACTGAAGGTAACGAAAGCCACTTTGATCCTTTATCAGCATAGTTAATGGACGAGATTGTTAGAAGCACCTTATGTTATAAATAGCAAATTTTGGAGCTCATAAAATTAAACACATTTATTAGGTAATTATATATATGGCCCAAAGGGAAATTATTGAAAAATATCAATATGTGAACCACATATGTAAAATAAACATGTCATGCTATTTTGGTGTAAAGCCTAATTAAAGTGACCAAATTATGAATTGAAGTTAAAAGGCTTACAAGTATAATTATCATAGTATTAATGTGTAGATACTAGGGCAATTCTATTTTGTTGAAGGATCGAATTAGAAAATGCCAACATTATAAATAATGGGTTATGGTCCCCAAATTACATAAGATCCAGTTATTCTCCTAATCTCTTCCATGAAAATAATTCAGATCTAGGGTTTATGTCAATTTGAAAGATCAAATCCAACTCTTATCTTTTAGATCTATCTCTTTCTCTTAATATGTTTATGAAAGCAGCAGCTATGAATTTAGATCTAATATAAGGTCTAGGGTTTGTGTCAATATGAAAAACCAAACCAAATTTACTTTTCCAACAACAACTATGAATTCAAGTATGGCTTCCACTCGCCCATTAACTTTCCTCAATTTCTTTTCAATTAAAACAATATGGAACACTTATTCAGATCTAGGGTTTCATGATTAATTAGTCTTAAGGTATATTGAAATCCTAACAATATAGTCATCACCGCAATTGTAACATCCCGCATTTTCGCACACTTTAAACCGACACACATGACGATTCAAACCATACGGAAGGGCAGATTGTTATGGGGTAAATAAGAAAAACAGAGAAGAAATAAAACAAAACAGAATCTCACAGCGGAAGGATAAAATATAATAATCAAATATACAGTTCATGAAACTGTTTTACAAAATATTTTATTATACTTGTACAATGAATATCAGAGTTACCCATACCAATACTATCAATGCAGCAGAATTAAATGGTGTAGTGAAAAAATATAGTAGATACTAGTAATACAAATCTTCGTCTTCGTCCTCCAGAGCTAAATATTCAAATCCTGAAACGCTCGGACTGACCCGAGCGAATTGAAAAGGCAAAACACTCGAGTCAGAACTAAAAGATCTTATGTAAGTTAAATTAACGGAAATAAATATGAGTGCAGTAACTCAAGAGATGCTCGGGATTTACATCTCCTAAGGATCCGTTAAACTATTTACTATGTAGTATATTGCGCTATTATAATAGTGTCTATTTATAAAATAAACTTACTTTTTAATAGCGTTAAGGGGTTACCCATATAGCCCTTAACACAAATAATGCCAATAGTCTATACAGTACCGTAATACCTCCTGATCGGGAGGCTACCAGAGGATACTCCATAGGTACGACACAAATAGAAACTCGTAGAAGGCGCGCTAGGGTAGGTGACACGGCACAACTAGGCAATGCCAGGGTAGATATACCAATTGCTATCCGGGCTAGTGGTAACGCGTAGCCGCAGCTACCGCCCACCTCGAACTAACACCCCCAAATCAAAGAAATCAATAGTGGCCACTTAATCAATCCAAAGTCAGAGTATAGTATCGAAGGAGTGCGTTCGATCAGAGGAATGACCTCATTGGCCCGAGAATCGCTCCTGTTTTAGCCAACTTATGCCAACTCACGGGAATCGGGTCCACGTATTTACCTTACAGGAAACGCCGCCACCAACCTACTTCATTCTGGAATCTCCACCGCGTACACGGTTAGTCAAAGTGGTTTTTGGTATCGACAGAGAGTATGTCCATATCCGATCCCGGTCTCTTTGCCAACCCATCGCTATTATAACACCGCGGTCATTTAAAAATATTTTATACTTAAAAGGCAGAATAAAATTTTCCATTTCAAAACTATGAATACGATATCAATTTATAACCCAAAGAAAATATGATATCATTTTATCTCAAATATAATTCTTTTCCAAAATCATACTGGTTAAAAATTTAAATATCTGGAAACCAAACATTTGGATTATACTTTCAAAACATAATATTTCGGAATTCATACATTTAAAACCATAACTTCTAAAACTTGAATGGTTTGGATATTCAACGGTATATAAAATAAATGGTTTAACTTGAGGTTACTTTGTAAAGAAAAATAATTTCCATGGCTTTACAAATATTATTTCCTTATTTAAAGTCTAAACCAAAATTTAAAAATCACTTTCAAGTTCCAAAACCACTTCAATTTCTATATATATATATCCATTTGGAGTATTAATATTTCAAAACTAAAATTGGAATTTATTCTTTCCACAAATCCAATGTTCTATTATTTAGTCTTGAATATTCACCTAAAATAAATAAATAAAACTCCAATTTCTAGAAATTAAATATTTTCTTCAATTTAATTTATACTAAAATATTCATTTTATATTATCTTGGAAAAATCCGGTTATAAATATCATATCTTAAAGTTTCCAAACTTAAACATTTAACATATGATATGAATTATCAAACTTCATTTTCTCAATTTTTCCATTTTTATTAAAGAGATTTATACACAGTTTAAAATCAAAATTTCTAACTTCATATGTGTGTGTGTGTGTATATATATATATAGAAGAAAAATATCAAAATAAAAATTATTATAAACCGTATTCCTTCCAAACCATAGAAATCACTTTAAAATTTATATATAGATACCACAGTGCCTGTATATAATTTTCTATCATATGGTTAAGTGATACGGATATTTATCATTTCAATCCGCAATTTAAAAATAAAATTTTGCGGTTGTATATCATTTCAAAGCACAATCCCGAATGAAATGAAAAATGTATGATAACTTGCAATTTAATGTAATGATATAAAATAAACATCCATTCATCAACATCATCCATCATCCAAATCACAATCATCATCCAATAATAAATCAATATCAATATATATCAGATAATATATAACAGGTAATAATTGGCAGTTATGTTCAAAACAATTTAAAAACTATTAAACTAACAGTTTATATTCAGTAATAAATTTTATAACTGTTAACCAGCAGTTTATAGGCGAATAAATAAATTCTAACTGTCAATTAATATGCAATAAATAAACTAAATTAACAGTTAAATTAAATAAATGCGGATTAACAGATATGCTGAATAAAACATGCCAAACATTCAGAAATAAATTTCTACCCATATCTAAAATAAATTTAACAAACATAAAAACTTTTAGAAGTTGCGAGTGGGTTAAAACACTCACCTTTGCAATTTAAATCGAATTTAAATCCGATTTAAACCCAAAAATTCGACGGTCTCCAAATCTGTCCAGACCAGCGTCAACGCGTCCGAAATTTTATTACGATCCTAACAAAAGAAATTTCGTGTGAAACGGATAAATTATGAAAAAGTTATGTCGAAAATTCGATTTGAAAACAAATTTAAATTACAAACTTACTTAAAATTAAATCTGCCACGTCACTATCTTACAGACGAAACATCATCTCTCCCATGCGAAAAGGAACGCACGAACACGCAGCAACCAACAAATCCATACCAAAAGCGTTGACCTTGCTTTGACCGCTCGCCCACGCCACTAGCCACCGCCGTTGGCCTTGCCGCGACCACCTCCGTGCTCGGCACCCCAGGCCGCGTCCTCCCTGATGTCGCGCGTCCTCCACTTTCCAGCCGCCGCCACCTATAGCCGAAACCCTAATTCGCGATTTCATGAAGATCTAGCCGTTGATTCGACCCAAAACTATACTGATGCAAACCCCTCGGTTATCTCCACAATACCCAGAAACAGTTTTCCGATCGGGCGAGTTTTGATGCGAGATGATGAGTGGCCGAAAATGGTTTGAATTTTTCTGGACGAACGAACAACTGAATCAAGAAACAAATCACGGATCTGTGACGTATACATCGACAGCTACAACATATATTTTTTTGAGAATTTTCTAGAGAGTTTGAATTTTCACTTTTGATTTTTGAACTGTAGATAGATCTAGATTTTGCAACCATTGAGGAAGAGAAAGAGATGAATAAAATGAACGTACAGACAAATGATAGAAGATGGAGGCTAGGGTTTATAATTGTCTATTTATAAGTAGGGTTGGATTGGAGTAGATAGACCAGATAGATGAACGTACGGACCAAACTATGGCCCAAAAAGCCCGTTCTAACCCCGGAACGAAATATGTTAAATCCATATATCCAAATAGGTATTTTAAAATATTCTGAACGCGATGGAAAAAGTTTCACGTCCAAATTTGATCGTATGAAGAAGTTATGATGAAAACAAAATTTCCAAATTGATTTCAAATTGATTTAATTAAATCGATTTAAAGGGGTTTCGCCTCCGTACGATCCAACGACAAGTCCGATTGATACGAAACTTGAAACCCTACAATAATTCGCGGATACGGATCCGATGAAACTGGTTTCGTCGAAATCCGAGTCCGTGGACAAAATGACTACTTTTATATTAATTAAATAAATAGGCAAATAAATTAATTAAATTCAATCTTTAAAATTTCGACTTTAAAATTGAAAATTTTATCACTTTTATATTTTCAATTTAGTCACAACAATTTAAACAAACCCAGATATCAATATCAAGTAAATAAATTTATAAATTTCAGTGTTTGAATTCAATTACGGTAAATTCAGATATTGTAAATTCAAATTCCCAAGAATTTACTTAAATTTAACTTTGACTATGACCTTATAGTTTACTGCGTATTATTACGTCAATTAATATAACTTTACGTTTATTTCAAATCTACCAATTACAACCAAATAAACCTTTCAATTGTTTTTCATTAATAGGTATTTAAATGAATTATTTAGTATTCGACTTGCATAATATTTAATTCTAACCGCTGCAATAATCAAGCTTTATTTTAAATTGAATTTAGATGGAAGGATTTGTTTGCCTTTCCTTAACTACTATATTCAAAAATTCTGCCTTTCTTTGTATTACTACTATTTCCATTTATATTAAAATTGTAAAACATATTAAAATAATTAGAATCTCAAATAAGCTTATTCAAATAGGTTCCATTCCTTTAAATTAACTTATGAAACAAATATGCATTTTAGTTGCTAATTACATTTACTCTTTACAATTACAGTTCTTACCCACATAAATGAGACAATCAATTTCATCTAAGTGTAATTGTCTTCAAATATTTTGATAACTTTATTTCCATGCCCTAAAATATAACGACTGTTAAATAAAATCTTAACATTATTTACAATTATTACCTTAATTATTATTAACGTAATATAAAATTAAAATTATGGTAACTGATCCAAACTTCAAATTAACAAACTACCACAATAGGCAACGTACAGTTACTAATTGATTTATATTTATTAAAAATTTAATTTCAATCTTAATTATCAATAAGTAACGTACCATAAATATTATCGTTACCCTTATATCATATAAATAAGCTCCTATTACTCACAATTACTATATTAATTTGGATTGCACTACATCTTATTCATCACTTGCTTAAACCTTAATTCCTATTTCATTCATAAATGCTAAAATAAATCAATTATTACATAATTTCTTTTATTAATATTCATGCTATTCATGTTTAATTCAATTCCTTTCCACATAAATTCATTTGCTAAAGTTCACGATTATTTATTTACCATACAATCACCTTCCCATTCACATTTTAATATCTACCCACAATTATTTCAATTCACTATCTTATATTAATGTCATCAAAAATTCTATTCATCATTATAAACTTTAAAATCTATATACGTTTATTGATTTATTTCTATTTGCCTTATGTTCCATTCTTAATTTAGTATGACAACCTAAAGTACTCCATTCAATCGACAATCCTTTTCAATTGTTAATACTTAACTTAAATTTCTACGGTCGCATTCCATCTGCACTTCCGTTACTATGATAATAATTAGTAACGTTTATGCCATCAACCCATCATAATTACTTACCCTTAATTGAGTTTGATTTCCAAATAAATTTGCTGACCCTTAATTAGGCAATTTATAAAAGTTTGTCATCATACTCATAGTTCTACGCTTATGCTAAGTCTTAAATTTAAATAAATTTATAAATTTTGAGATGTTCATTAAAGTTTACAAATTTATTGACTTGCAATAACAGGATTCCTTAATCTATTCCAATTTATCGTTCACACTCTTTTATTGCATTAAATCGGTTTAATACTATCATAAATTTCTCATATTAAATTTTATATCCAGGTAAGAATTATTTTCCTACTTACTTCATTTGAATATTATACAAATTTCTATATAAATAAGTTTTTAAGGCATCATTCATATAATTCATTTTAGCCTTTATTTCAATATTTATTTATAGAGTGAAAATTTTTCCACTAAATTAAATTACAAAGCTCATAAATCCAACCTAGTTAAATCCACGAATTATACGGGTCGTTACACTCTCCCCCACTCAAAACTTTTCATCCCCGAAAAGGAAAAAGAAGGGAGAAGAAAGAATTAAATAACAATACATCTTATTCAAAATATTAAATTTATAAACAATAATTTACTAAATTTATTACCTTAAATAAAATATACCCGTTTTATAATCATTATATCTTTTTATACTTAGATAAATAAAGTTTGGAAAGAATTTTCAAATAATCTCTAAGTGGTTTCAATCACTAACAACAAATCAATCCAACAACCATCCATTTCAACAAACAGTATACACAACAAATATAAACAACCATATAATCAACAAACAAATCGTTGCTCGGGTTCAAAGCTTGAAATGGTACGGAATGAACAATAACTATCCAGTGCATCATTTACTCAACAGTCTTAGATGAGATCGAATAGATTATTTATTCATCCAACTACTTCAGATTTCCTTACCCGACCAACCATAATCAAACAAAAACAATTCAAACCAACCAATCAATTTAACTTATATCAATTCATTACATACTTTAGTTGTTTGATTTCCTTTCCTTTTTATAGTTTACATTTATTTCTAACAACTTCAAATTTTATTTTCTCGTCAGTGGTTGTATCCTTTTTTTTTCTTATTACTTACAATTTATTCACTTTTTATTATTTATTTATTCCGGTCATGTAAGTTTCTTTTATTTGTATTGTATTTAATACACTTCTCAATTTCAATCTTTTATTCCATGCTTACAATTCTATTACTTATTTATAGTAACCCTTTTTAATTCCCTTAAATTCTTAACCCTAAAATATCCATTCTTATAAGTAAAGGAATTTACAAATTCTTTAACTAGGGTTTGCAGTCATTTATTTATATTACCTACTTTCCATTATATTCAGCTAGTAGTATTTAATTCATACTTAAGTTAATAACCCTACACATCAATCCTTATTTATTAAAGAATTTCATTTTATTCACTTAAGTTTAAAATCACATATTTATAATACTTACCTTTAATTTTGGTAAAATTTCAATTATAACTTAAGTTTATGCCATTAAATTCTTATTTATAATAGCAATTCATTGAATACTTCATTATTTCCAAAATTCCTACTTGTATAATATTCTATTCCAATCTCTTATTTAACATTTCAACTTTTCATATTGGTAAGTTATATATGTTAAAGAAAATGCAAAAGATCTTATACAAGTTTTATCTCATCTTTTAATTAAATTTAATGTAAATCAATGTTACTCTTTGTCTCATATGTTAAAAATTTTAAATTTCCCTTTATAACCTTGCATTAATTCTCTTACCTAAATTAGAGGTTTCAATTCATTAATTACTTACCTTTTATTTCACTAAAATAAATTAAACAATTAATAAATGGAAATTTAAGAATTAAATACCGGGTCAAATTTCAATTTATTTTAAAATAATAGATAAATATATTCTTATAACTTATATACCTCTAATTATATTTAAAACAATTAAAATCTTAGATATTTTCAAAATAAACCTGCAGTAGAATTTACTACAGTGGCCTTTCCCCTTCGAAACTCGAAAATGAAAGTCGATGATGCGGCCGCCATCACCGAAATTATTTTCCAGCGACAGAGAGGAAAGTACAAAATTTATTTTCTCCAAAATCTTCTTTAAAACAATTTCTTCCGAATTAAAATGAAATATTTATATCGTAAAGTATTTATAACATATTATTATACTCCAAAATCCTTTGAAAGCAAATTTTCCAAAATCCCGGACTTAAGTCCTAAAATTTCCAAATTTTATTGATTTTATTCCCAATCTTATTTTACCTATTTTAAATAAATTTTATTCCTAACAACCAATCTATTGCAACCAAATATATATATCTTCATAAAATATTTTTATATATAGAAAATATAATAGGCAAACTTATTTCATTCACCTATATTAAAAACAAATATTATGTCGGTCTGTCCTATTAAATATTTAGAAATCCCTATTGATGACATAGCGTCCCATGCACCAACCAGAATTTATAAATACAAAACAGAACAGATTAACACAATACCAAAATCTTTTTATAACACTAACAAATACGCTCTCTCATATATATACACTCAGCGACTCCCATAGGGTATTACTACCCTAGTAACAAAGAGTCAAACCCCACAAAGCTAAGGTTTATCGCTAAACCTAAGCTCTGATACCAACTGTAACATCCCGCCTTTTCGCACACTTTAAACCGACACACATGACGATTCAAACCATACGGAAGGGCGGATTGTTATGGGGTAAATAAGAAAAACAGAGAAGAAATAAAACAAAACAGAATCTCACAGCGGAAGGATAAAATAAAATAATCAAATATACAGTTCATGAAACTGTTTTACAAAATATTTTATTATACTTGTACAATGAATATCAGAGTTACCCATACCAATACTATCAATGCAGCGGAATTAAATGGTGTAGTGAAAAAATATAGTAGATACTAGTAATACAAATCTTCGTCTTCGTCCTCCAGAGCTAAATCTTCAAATCCTGAAACGCTCGGACTGACCCGAGCGAATTGAAAAGACAAAACACTCGAGTCAGAACTAAAAGATCTTATGTAAGTTAAATTAACAGAAATAAATATGAGTGCAGTAACTCAAGAGATGCTCGGGATTTACATCTCCTAAGGATCCGTTAAACTATTTACTATGTAGTATATTGCGCTATTATAATAGTGTCTATTTATAAAATAAACTTACTTTTTAATAGCGTTAAGGGGTTACCCATATAGCCCTTAACACAAATAATGCCAATAGTCTATACAGTACCGTAATACCTCCTGATCGGGAGGCTACCAGAGGATACTCCATAGGTATGACACAAATAGAAACTCGTAGAAGGCGCGCTAGGGTAGGTGACATGGCACAACTAGGCAATGCCAGGGTAGATATACCAATTGCTATCCGGGCTAGTGGTAACGCGTAGCCGCAGCTACCGCCCACCTCGAACTAACACCCCCAAATCAAAGAAATCAATAGTGGCCACCGAATCAATCCAAAGTCAGAGTATAGTATCGAAGGAGTGCGTTCGATTAGAGAAATGACCTCATTGGCCCGAGAATCGCTCCTATTTTAGCCACCTTATGCCAACTCACGGGAGTCGGGTCCACGTATTTACCTTATAGGAAACGCCACCACCAACCTACTTCATTCTGGAATCTCCACCGCGTACACGGTTAGTCAAAGTGGTTTTCGGTATCGACAGAGAGTATGTCCATATCCGATCCCGGTCTCTTTGCCAACCCATCGCTATTATAACACCGCGGTCATTTAAAAATATTTTATACTTAAAAGGCAGAATAAAATTTTCCATTTCAAAACTATGAATACGATATCAATTTATAACCCAAAGAAAATATGATATCATTTTATCTCAAATATAATTCTTTTCCAAAATCATACTGGTTAAAATTTAAATATCTGGAAACCAAACATTTGGATTATACTTTCAAAACATAATATTTCGAAATTCATACTTTTAAAACCATAACTTCTAAAACTTGAATGGTTTGGATATTCAACGGTATATAAAATAAATGGTTTAACTTGAGGTTACTTTGTAAAGAAAAATAATTTCCATGGCTTTACAAATATTATTTCCTTATTTAAAGTCTAAACCAAAATTTAAAAATCACTTTCAAGTTCCAAAACCACTTCAATTTCTATATATATATATCCATTTGGAGTATTAATATTTCAAAACTAAAATTGGAATTTATTCTTTCCACAAATCCAATGTTCTATTATTTAGTCTTGAATATTCACCTAAAATAAATAAATAAAACTCCAATTTCTAGAAATTAAATATTTTCTTCAATTTAATTTGTACTAAAATATTCATTTTATATTATCTTGGAAAAATCCGGTTATAAATATCGTATCTTAAAGTTTCCAAACTTAAACATTTAACATATGATATGAATTATCAAACTTCATTTTCTCAATTTTTCCATTTTTATTTAAGAGATTTATACACAGTTTAAAATCAAAATTTCTAACTTCATATGTGTATATATATATAGAAGAAAAATATCAAAATAAAAATTATTATAAACCGTATTCCTTCCAAACCATAGAAATCACTTTAAAATTTATATATAGATACCATGGTGCCTGTATATAATTTTCTATCCTATGGTCAAGTGATTCGGATATTTATCATTTCAATCCGCAATTTAAAAATAAAATTTTGCGGTTGTATATCATTTCAAACCACAATCCCGAATGAAATGAAAAATGTATGATAACTTGCAATTTAATGTAATGATATAAAATAAACATCCATTCAACAACATCATCCATCATCCAAATCACAATCATCATCCAATAATAAATCAATATCAATATATATCAGATAATATATAACAGGTAATAACTGGCAGTTATGTTCAAAATAATTTAACAAATATTAAAATAACAGTTTATATTCAGTAATAAATTTTATAACTGTTAACCAGCAGTTCATAGGCGAATAAATAAATTCTAACTGTCAATTAATATGCAATAAATAAACTAAATTAACAGTTAAATTAAATAAATGCGAATTAACAGATATGCTGAATAAAACATGCCAAACATTCATAAATAAATTTCTACTCATATCTAAAATAAATTTAACAAACATAAAAACTTTTAGAAGTTGTGAGTGGGTTAAAACACTCACCTTTGGAATTTAAATCGAATTTAAATCCGATTTAAACCCAAAAATTCGACGGTCTCCAAATCTGTCCAAACCAGCGTCAACGCGTCCGGAATTTTATTACGATCCTAACAAAAGAAATTTCGCGTGAAACGGATAAAGTATGAAAAAGTTATGTCGAAAATTCGATTTGAAAACAAATTTAAATTACAAACTTACTTAAAATTAAATCTGCCACGTCACTATCTTACAGACGAAACATCATCTCTCCCATGTGAAAAGGAACGCACGAACACGCAGCAACCAACAAACCCATACCAAAAGCGTTGACCTTGCTTTGACCGCTCGCCCACGCCACTAGCCACCGCCGTTGGCCTTGCCGCGACCACCCCCGTGCTCGGCACCCCAGGCCGCGTTCTCCTTGATGTCGCGCGCCCTCCACTTTCCAGCCGCCGCCACCTATAGCCGAAACCCTAATTCGCGATTTCATGAAGATCTAGCGATTGATTCGACCCAAAACTATACTGATGCAAACCTTTCGGTTATCTCCACAATACCCAGAAACAGTTTTCCGATCGGGCGAGTTTTGATGCGACGATGATGAGTGGCCGAAAATGGTTTGAATTTTTCTGGACGAACGAACAACTGAATCGAGAAACGAATCACGGATCTGTGACGTATACATCGACAGCTACAACATATATTTTTTTGAGAATTTTCTAGAGAGTTTGAATTTTCACTTTTGATTTTTGAACTGTAGATAGATCTAGGTTTTGCAACCATTGAGGAAGAGAAAAAGATGAATAAAATGAACGTACAGACAAATGATAGAAGATGGAGGCTAGGGTTTATAATTGTCTATTTATATGTAGGGTTGGATTGGAGTAGATAGACCAGATAGATGAACGTACGGACCAAACTATGGCCCAAAAAGGCCGTTCTAACCCCGGAACGAAATATGTTAAATCCATATATCCAAATAGGTATTTTAAAATATTCTGAACGCGATGGAAAAAGTTTCACGTCCAAATTTGATCGTATGAAGAAGTTATGATGAAAACAAAATTTCCAAATTGATTTCAAATTGATTTAATTAAATCGATTTCAAGGCGTTTCGCGTCCGTACGATCCAACGACAAGTCCGATTGATACGAAACTTGAAACCCTACAATAATTCACCGATACGGATCCGATGAAACTGGTTTCGTCGAAATTCGAGTCCGTGGACAAAATGGCTACTTTTATATTAATTAAATAAATAGGCAAATAAATTAATTAAATTCAATCTTTAAAATTTCGACTTTAAAATTGAAAATTTTATCACTTTTATATTTTCAATTTAGTTACAACAATTTAAACAAACCCAGATATCAATGTCAAGTAAATAAATTTATAAATTTCAGTGTTTGAATTCAATTACGGTAAATTCAGATATTGTAAATTCAAATTCCCAAGAATTTACTTAAATTTAACTTTGACTATGACCTTATAGTTTACTGCGTATTATTACGTCAATTAATATAACTTTACGTTTATTTCAAATCTACCAATTACAACCAAATAAACCTTTCAATTGTTTTTCATTAATAGGTATTTAAATGAATTATTTAGTATTCGACTTGCATAATATTTAATTCTAACCGCTGCAATAATCAAGCTTTATTTTAAATTGGATTTAGATGGAAGGATTTGTTTGCCTTTCCTTAACTACTATATTCAAAAATTCTGCCTTTCTTTGTATTACTACTATTTCCATTTATATTAAAATTGTAAAACATATTAAAATAATTAGAATCTCAAATAAGCTTATTCAAATAGGTTCCATTCCTTTAAATTAACTTATGAAACAAATATGCATTTTAGTTGCTAATTACATTTACTCTTTACAATTACAGTTCTTACCCACATAAATGAGACAATCAATTTCATCTAAGTGTAATTGTCTTCAAATATTTTGATAACTTTATTTCCATGCCCTAAAATATAACGACTGTTAAATAAAATCTTAACATTATTTACAATTATTACCTTAATTATTATTAATGTAATATAAAATTAAAATTATGGTAACTGATCCAAACTTTAAATTAACAAACTACCACAATAGGCAACGTACAGTTACTAATTGATTTATATTTATTAAAAATTTAGTTTCAATCTTAATTATCAATAAGTAACGTACCATAAATATTATCGTTACCCTTATATCATATAAATAAGCTCTTATTACTCACAATTACTATATTAATTTGGATTGCACTACATCTTATTCATCACTTGCTTAAACCTTAATTCCTATTTCATTCATAAATGCTAAAATAAATCAATTATTACATAATTTCTTTTATTAATATTCATGCTATTCATGTTTAATTCAATTCCTTTGCACATAAATTCATTTACTAAAGTTCACGATTATTTATTTACCATACAATCACCTTCCCATTCACATTTTAATATCTACCCACAATTATTTCAATTCACTGTCTTATGTTAATGTCATCAAAAATTCTATTCATCATTATAAACTTTAAAATCTATATACGTTTATTGATTTATTTCTATTTGCCTTATGTTCCATTCTTAATTTAGTATGACAACCTAAAGTACTCCATTCAATCGACAATCCTTTTCAATTGTTAATACTTAACTTAAATTTCTACGGTCGCATTCCATCTGCACTTCCATTACTATGATAATAAGTAGTAACGTTTATGCCATCAACCCATCATAATTACTTACCCTTAATTGAGTTTGATTTCCAAATAAATTTGCTGACCCTTAATTAGGCAATTTATAAAAGTTTGTCATCATACTCATAGTTCTACGCTTATGCTAAGTCTTAAATTTAAATAAATTTATAAATTTTGAGATGTTCATTAGAGTTTACAAATTTATTGACTTGCAATAACAGGATTCCTTAATCTATTCCAATTTATCGTTCACACTCTTTTATTGCATTAAATCGGTTTAATACTATCATAAATTTCTCATATTAAATTTTATATCCAGGTAAGAATTATTTTCCTACTTACTTCATTTGAATATATACAAATTTCTATATAAATAAGTTTTTAAGGCATCATTCATATAATTTATTTTTGCCTTTATTTCAATATTTGTTTATAGAGTGAAAATTTTTCCACTAAATTAAATTACAAAGCTCATAAATCCAACCTAGTTAAATCCACGAATTATACGGGTCGTTACAGCAATAATAATCCACTGGATTCAATCTCATAACATCCTAACAAAAGCAATTCAAAAAATAAAAAAAAATGTGTGCAAATTTTATTTCGAAGGGAAACAGCATAAAGTGGCATAGGAAACATTATGCAAATCAAAAAATTAGGTGGTTTAGGGCTGAGAAACATAAGTGACTTAAGAGAAGTTTGCAATCTCAAACTATTTTGGAAATTTTCGGAAGGAAAATCTTTGTAGACAAAATGGATGAAGGAAAAATATCTCAAAAAAAAAAAACTTTTGGACTACTAGTATTGAAGGGCATCATTCTTTTACATGGAAAAATACACTCAAATGTGCGGAAACTGTCATTAAATTGTTGGAAAGAAAATTTAAGGATGACAAGCAAACAAGTTTATGGTTTGAACCATGGATACATAAAAAAAAATTAGTTAGTTTTTTGGGATGAAAAAACATCTACATGTTTGGAGGAGCTATGAAAAGATTCAAAAAATTATTCAAAATCATCAATGAAATGCATTCAATCACCCAACAACTTCAATTTTTAATGCAACAATTATGAAAATACCAATAGACTGAAATTTACAAAAGGATACATGGAACCGAAAGCTTTCTTCAAAAGGCAAATTTTCTTTTAAAAAAAACATAGGAGTATATAAGAGGATACGAAGCAGAGGTAAAGTGGCACAAAGTTATTTGGAATAAAGCAAACTGCCCAAAAATGTCCTATTGTGCATACTTTGATGATTTAAGTAGACTACCAACTAGGGATGGATATTTGAATTGGAAAAAAATAGGAGAAACCATCTGTCTCCACTGTAAAACTGAATCGGAAAACATTGGGCATTTATTTTTTGATTGTGTATACTCAAGGCACATTTGGTACATAGCCAAATCAAAATTGAAATTTAATTTACATTAAGAAATGATTAACATCAGAGCAAGCATTCAATACATTCAATAGAACTACAAGGAAAAATCAAAGGAATTCAAGGAAGCATGCATATTATTAACATCGGTTATCATTCATATCTGGAAAGAGAGAAACACGAGACCACATACATACATAGAAACAGAATGCAACTATGGAAAGTAATTGAATCGGAAAGTCAAATGATACTCAAAATAGCAATAAATCAACCCAAGCTTTCAGATTATGCAAATCAGGAGACAACTGACAATCATGCAGAAAGGTTAGAAGATTTCTTACAAAGCTGGAAAGTCAATTCTAACGTTTCCCATGGCAAACTTCTCCACCACAGTGATAATCACTAGATGAATGAGGCAAGAGGTTGGGGCAGATCCAATCTCGAGGGCATGTCTATCGGAGGCGGCCTATTCTCTACTTAAACCAAAAGAGACTCTTGCAAGTGAAGTAGACATGCTATTATTAATTATAATTTAAACTATAAATCAATTATAGATACTAATAGATTCTATTGCTTACCTGATTTGAGCAGGAACTGTCGCCCACATAACTGCATACATAAAGAGATCAAATTCCTACAACAAGAAGGAATTTTGAAACTTGATATCAGTAATCACTTATCTATTGGGGACAAGGGTGAATATAGCCAGCGTCGAGATAAAGAGAAGCCAGACATAACAGAAGCTTCCCAACTTAATCGGGATTAGTTAGTGCAAGTCGATACTATCAATAACGCAAGTGGCGGCGATTCCAGCACCAAAACAAGGAGCAACTTCTACAAGGGAAGTCAAAAGTTTTTCAATTGTGTTAATATAGACGATAATCATTGTTATAATTCTAACAAATACTATGAATTATCTAACTTTGGCGGCAACTACTACACCATGAGCGCTATGCCTGAGAAGCAGTTGATTTCCCTACAACGAAATCGAATATTGCAGCTCGAGGTCAATAATCAAAGAATATGAGAGAGACGCTACATAAGCAAGATAAACAACTAAGTCTACCACTTATCTGTTTGAAGCAAAGGGGAAAGCAACAAGCTTCAGTGCAAAGAGAAGCAACTCACAACCGATTATGATAGCCTAAACAAAATCAGAGACAAATTAGTAGATTTAAGGATGCTCACTGCTAACAAAGACAAAGAGAAGATCTGGAAACATCCTTGAAGCATTCGCGTAGAAATTCAAATGGAGGATTTGCAAGATCGCCCCAAAACGAAGTAGAAGGAGTAAATGAGAATAACTTATCTGCTAAGTTCACTTATTCGCTACTCTATGTTGCATTTATAATATGGGTTGCAATGCATCCGGATATTTGAGCCTTGGACCTTATTCTTTTATCAATTTTCCAAAAAAAGGGTTTTATTTTGTCTCCAAACCAAAGATTTTGGCTTTGAGTCCAAAATTGGCGCTCTCTCTAAATTTTCAACTACATTCTTTTTCCTTCAGCACCCCTCCTTGACCCAAAAAACAAAGTGCGCTACTATTCATACCCCTACTTACACTTCAGGCGACTAAAACTAAAGGCCACATCATAATCTCATTACCTTCTTTCGGCTACCTCAAAAACAAACAGGGTAAAATAAAGAGTCACCCAAATTCGAAACGCAAGCTTCCTTCTTCATTGCTGATTCAATGTCTACCGCTGCCATTGCCGCAATGAAGAAGCACAGTTCGCAGCAGACGATAGTCGCTTCTTAACAGCCCACAACCTCGAGTAAGCGTTTCGTTCTTAAATTTTGTTTAAACCCTAATTTTCGAAGTAGATGTAAACCTTAATTTTCTAAGTAGATGTAAACCCTAAAATCCTTAATCTAATTCGTCCGGTTGTTTATATGATTTTTGAGTTGGGGAAGGGTTTTATTGGTTTGGTTGTTTATAGCCAGAATTTAATTTTTTTGTTCGGTTGGACATGGCCGAACAGACATGTTGTGAAGCTAAATCGAAAAAATGATGAACCGGAATTTATTGTCTGAACAAATTATATGTTTGGGAAATTAATGAATCAGAATTATGTGGATTTTGTATGGATGATTGTAGCCGTGGATTTTTGTGTGGATGAACATAACATGCTTGAAAAAAATTATCAAGTAGAATGATTCATAATGATTAGCATATCGTGTGGATTTTTATGTGAACATAACATGCTTTATTTACGAGAATGTTTGTTTTGTTTCTACTATTAGATAATTTCCAAATAGTTTTTTGTGTTTTTAGTTTTAGCAATCATGTAATATAATTGTAAATGTCATTATATTGGTTATAGAAAAGGAGAAGCAATCCATGAAAGCTTCTTTGAGACGTAAACGTGTTGCGGAACAAGAGAAGAAAAAAAGAGCGATTAGTAGAAACTGAAAACATAGAAATTAGGAATGACAATGAACCGACAAATGGGTCTGGTGAAGATGATTTGGGAAATGAGTCCGGTTCTAATGGTTTTGGGGATGGATCATAGAAAGATGGTTCATACAATGCACAAACGAAAATAGAAACAAATTTTCCTCCGTTAGGTGGTCCCTCTTCTAGCCAAGCTATTGCTCCTACACCGGTGAACAATTCCATATTTAAAAGATTTGAGACGCGTATTGCATTTGCTATTTGGAGTAAGGAACATGTTAGTTGGATTTCACAAACATTTTGTTATATAGTATTTTAAATATATTTCTAATTATATTTTTTGATTTAGAAGAGAGATCCGCTCAAATGCATTTCACATACAATGAAGTTGAAGGAATGAAGTATCGACGATATGCCAACTCAAGTTGCACAGAAAATTAAAAATTCTGGTTTGTATTCATTGGCACAATACTCATACAAGCATGTTGACTATGTAACTATTTCCGCTTTCGTAGAGAGATGGCATCCTGAAACTAATTCTTTTCACATGCCTTTCAAAGAAATGACAATAACATTAGATGATGTGGCATAAATTTTGAAAATTCCTGTTGTTGGTACTTGCATTTATAAGGACTCAGATTATCGTAACCCAATCAATCTTTTAGTTGATTATCTTGGCGTTGCAAGAGATGTAGCTATAGAAGAATTAAATTATTCGAATTCAGTGAAGCTTAACTTCTTAATGGAAACACTTGAAGAGAAGGCAAAGAAAAAAAGTGGAACTGAAGGTGATTGTGAAGTTATTGTCCTTGCCTACCTTCTTTATTTATTGGGTTGTACTTTGTTCTGTAATAAGTCAGGCACTAAAGTTCCTGTTAACTACTTGGAATGTTTGGAGAATGTTAGTCAATTGAATGAATAAGCTTGAGGGGTGGGAGCATTAGCCTTTTTATATTGACAGTTAGGCCTGGCTTTTAGATGGGATGTCAGACAAATGGCTAGTTACTTGACACTGTTGACTGCAAGTATTTCTATTATTGTTTAATCTTATCAATCCATATACCAAAATAAATGTGTTTTAATAAAGGCTTGGATTTATGATCACTTTCCTATGCTTCTAAATGCCATTCCGAGTAAAGACTATAATGACACGATGCCTAGGATGTGTAGATGGCAACCTATGAAAGAATCTGATGATACAACTTCAGCTATAATACGACTATAAGAGTAGTTAGATGATTTAACTACATAAGATGTAAGTATGTCAATTGTTTTCTTTAAGAAAATTGTAAAATAACTTAGTAGTTAAAGGGATTATTATTTAAATGAATTATTAGGTATGCTGGGATCCATATCATAACGTGAGGTTGAAGTACCCCTGCCCGAAGTTGCTTTTTATAATGGTGCCATTCTATGTTTTGATATTGCTGTACCATGCTATCCTAATTGAGTGCTCCATCAATTTGGTGTCGCTCAACGAATTTCGACAAATCCAATAGCGTTGGGTAATGTCGTAGAGGTAAAAATGCTAACCAATACAAAATTGAATTTGACAACAGTTATTTCTATTCAGAAAATTGGTAAGATCATGTCCTATGAAATCATGGTCTACTCGTGTAATTGACCTATGGGATTATACTGCTAAATATATGTCCTGGTATTTGAGTATTTTTCATCCCAATATTCAACACTTGGATGTGAGGAAAAGTAGCTCAATGAAAGTGGACAGCAATGAGTAGTTGGTAAGAATAATAATCTTTTGTCATGTAACTGCCAATGAAATTAAAATGAACTTATATATATATATATATATATATATATATATATATATATATATATGCAGATGTTGTAGAGAGTTGCTGTTGGGAAAGCAGTAGAAAAGTTGAAAGAAAATCTAGGTTCTCATCAAAAATCCATTGGTCGGTGTCTTGATGTTGAATGTGCAGCAGTTGACTTATTGGAGGAAGCATTAAATGAACCAGATAAAAGGGGAAAACATGCAAAAGGAAAGAATGATCGTAGGATGCGATTGTATGTTGTAAGAGGAAGCATTGAATTAACCATAAGTTAGCATGTGCAGAAGGGAAAATCCATTGTATGTTGTTTCTTTTTAACCGTGTTGTCTTTTGATATAACTGTGGATGAACTTGCGATGTAATTTTGGATGAACTATGTTAGCATGTTGAAATGGGTGGATTTTTTGCTATGTTCAGTTATGGTATAATCAGTTTGATAATTGTATCTGTTTGATCAGTTTATATCTTTAGATGTAGTTCTTGCGATGTATTTTCTGTTGTTTGATCAGTTTATATGTTTTGGATGTAGTTCTTGCGATCTAATTTCTGTTGGTTGATCATTTTGATCATTATGCATGTTGTACATAACAACTGAAGTGTTATTTAGTAGGTTTAAATCTTTGTCCGGTCGTTAGTGACCGACTCGTTTTGAAATGTCTCGGCTGTATACAATCGTGCCAATTCAATTGCTAAACATTTATGTTAATCCATCTCCTGGTCGGTTACTAACAGCCGAAATAAATATGTACTCTCGTTTAATAAGAGCCGTGCAATTGTTTGGTTAACAATAGAGAAATTCTCTGTTCGGTCATGAACAACCGAAGTTTTGAAAAGTAAAACGGCTATTCTTAACCGAACAGAGAGTTTGTTAAAATCTGATAAATTTAGTTTAGAGTATGACGGTGGTGTTCAACCGAAGTTTTAAATTATTCTCGGTGTGTAACCACCGGATAACTCTTGTACAATCCATGTTTTCCCCATTGCGTGTTTGGTGATAACCAACCGACTTTATGCTCTTCTATAGGATGCCACGGTGGTGTTGCACCGAAATTCATTATTTATTACGGAATCTAACCACCGTGATGATGTTACTTTCAATGCACAATACCTTGGTTAATCTATTCAGTTGCTAACAACCGAGTTTGTTGAAATGCTTCAGTTGTGTCTAGCTGTACCTCTGTTAATTGATAAGATTATTTCCATTTCCTATGTTTTGACCATTTCATATGTTAATGCATAATTAATTATCACAAACATCAATTACTAGTTTACATGCAATTACACAAATATCAATTAATTTTCATTAAACAACAAATTATTCCAACACCAAACACATAATTAATTTTCACTAAACTTGAATCAATGCACAAAATTTTCAAGTTTATATGCAATTACATTGGTGTTGTTTGCTAAAAATAAAAAAACATGTATATTTGAGTTAAAAGTGAGCATCCTTTGCAGCCATATCTGGTGGACAAAGTTTAACAAACTCAATTTTCCGATCAACGTATAGTTCGCTCCATAGCTTAGCTTCCTTAGTAGCCAACCTAAACAAAAGCTAGCAACCGGTGGAATGGGTGCATTTTCCGTCAACGTCAATTTGATAAAGTGGTAGTCTAAAATATTTGCAAAAGTAATGAATTGTTGCTCTTCTCCAGGACCAGGGCCTCTTTCATATGGAAAAAATGTCAAACTCTAGAGAGTGGATATATAAACCACAACTCGACTGAATGCATTTGCAACCAAATATCTAGTTTCAGGCATTACCATCCAATTAGCTTTAGAAAAAGGACTGGATTCACAATCCGTTGCTAACTTTAATTCTTCGTAGTTTGTTATATCGAAATGTCTAACATATAAATCCCAATTTTTCATGAACTCCTTTAAAATTGATTTTTTTTCTTCTCTCCAATCAAAATTTAATTCCTTAACTCGTTTAGCTACGCAACGAAATCCACAATTTCCATCTCCTATAACATCTTCAATGTTAACAATATATTGGTGTAGGAAAGCTGGTAGATATGCTAAATACTTTAAGCTGTCATTTGTTGTATTTACATCACTCTTATCAAACTTCACATCGGGTTTTTTCGTTTGGGAGGCAGTTTCTTGTTCACGCTAGCTTGAGAAAGAAATTCGTTACTAGTTTTCACATTTTCAAAGGCAGAGGGATTCCTTTCTATAGATTTTTGACGTTTGGCTGTTTTGCTAGTTAATTTGTTCTTACTACCAATTGGTCTACCTTTGTGTTTCTTTATTTTCGATTCCAAAGTAGATGTCATGGCCGGCAATCCAATTTCTCTTAGCTTCAATAGTGACACTTTCCTCTCCTCAGCGTGCTCGAATCAAAAAGGTTTTTTACGTAAGCAAACTCGGGTGTATGGAAAAACTCGAGTGACTCTTCAACTTGTGGAATATAATTTAACTATCTCCATTGTTCATCTACTAGTTCAATCGGGATTGGAAGACCATCAATGTGATATTGGTATGTTTCATGTGCAAATGGAAGACCATATACTAGTCGATTCAAATGGTCACAAGAAGAAGCATCCAAAGCAACACAACTAATTATTCTCATTTCTTTCACAATCAATGCCAATGCAAAAAAGATGTATTACCTCGTACCTATTTTAACAATGGAACTTGATATGCAGTCCGTACGGCTTCTAAACTTCTTTTGAAATGGCTTTTATTTCTGTATTTGTAGACACGACATATTACCAATTTCGACCATACTACAGCAAATGTTGCTCTTTATGTACCAAGATGTTTTTTCAATTAAGCATGGGAAGATTCAGCTCTAGTTGTTGTCCTATTATCACGGTGTTTAATTTTTTTGTCCATGCATAAGAAAAATACTCTTTGCATTCCAAATAATTATTACGAATATACTTCAAGCTTTCGGGGTAATCTACCCAATCTTTTTGAAATTCATTCAATATATCCAAAATTCATCTTCGGTCAGTGTAACGACTCGATATTTTGAACTATTCGCATCCATACATGTCGGACTTGAATTGCTCAAAACAACAGATTATTAATTTTATATTTGGCAAAACTCAGCATATACAGTAAATAAATCAATCACAGAATCACAGATACAGAGTATTACAACAATAAGCAGCGGAATAGATAAATAATAGTTCATGAAGCCACTATATAAATAACAGAGTTTGAAATAAAATACAACAGAATATCTCCAATACAATGTAGTCTCGAATACAAACCGATGACAAGTTTGAACAAAACAACTTGATAGCTAAAAGCTGAACAGGTATAGATGGATCTCCAAGTGAAGCTCCAACTCCAAAGGTGAGTCTCAAATGCTGTGACACTTAGTCTGACCCGAGCACAAAGCAAAACACAAAACACTCGAGTCAGGATTAACATTCTTGTATAGTAAATTCAACTTAAGTGAAATGTCCACTAAAATACAAGTAACTTAAAGGATGTTTGAGATTTCCATCCTCTAAGGATCCATGGAACTATCTACTATGCAATAATATACGCTATTATACTATGTCTATAGTAAAGTAAAAGTATTAAAATAGCGTAAAGGCATTGCCCATATCCCCTTAACACATTTTATATATTCCCGTAGTCTATACAATGTCGTACGCTCCTTAGTAAACTGGAGGTTTACCCAGACAACACCACATAGGTACGGTACAAAACAAACTTGTGGAAGGCGCAATAAGACATGCAACAAGGCACTCGAGGCAATGCTAGGGTAGATATACCATTTGCACTCCCAGGTTGGTGATAACACATAACAGCTACTACCGCTCACCTCGTGACCATTTGCAAATCAAAAGTGCACCCAATCAAATCACAAAAGCAATAGAATAGTATCGATGAAATGTGCCTGATAGGAAGAATGACCCCACTTGGCCCGGTATGGCTCATGTTTTAAACATATCAAGCTGACTCACGGGAGTCAGGGTCACGTAAATACCATATAGAATCGTTGTTAAAACCATCCTACTTCGTTCTGGAATCTCCACTACATACACGGTTGGTAAATTGATTTTTGGTATTGGCAGAGAGTATGACAATATACTATCTCGGTCTCTTCAACAACCAAACGCTTATTTCACACCTTGGTCATTTCATTTCAAATAGTTCGTACTTCATATCAAAATATCATATTCATTTCAAAATCATATCAATTCAATATCATTATTCACTTTAAATAATATTCATTTCCAGCATCGTAACTCTTTCAAAATTATAGCACTTTCGAAATCATAGCACTTTTGAAATCATAACACTTTTGAAATCATAACACCTTTCGACTTAACAGTTTAGATATTAAAAATAGTATATATATTAAAATAGTTTATATATTAAAATAGGTTATATATATTAAAAATACTTTATATAATAAAATAGTTTCCTCCAACTTCACAAATTGATTCAAATCATCTTAAATTCCAAAATTTTCAATCTAAATCAATTCTATTTTAACCATTTCAATTTAAAGGTCAATGATTCAATTAAAATTCTCAATAAACCATTTCAATTTATATCGATCTCAAATTCAAGTTTGAACTATCACTTCAATTCCAATAAGATTCAAGTTTAAATATTCAACATTTATAATATAAATTTCATTTATATTTCAACATTTAACTTTTAAATTTATTCAAATTGGAAAATATACACTTAATCTGTAACGACCCGCCTTTCATTCCATAGAAAGACGCATCATTATTAAGAAAGAAAGAGGTAGAAATAAAATAGATAGATGAAAGAACACAACAATATCAGAATTTCTCAACGGAACGAAAAAAATATAATATATATAACATAACTATTACATAGTCATTTACATATCAGAGTTACATAGATACAACAACACAAAATAGACAGTTATAAAAGTCCGTCTATTGTACATCTCAGATACAACATAAACATATCGACACAAGGGAAACATTATATATCTAAAAACGCTGAAGCCTCCTACTCCATCTCTCCTTCAGAATTCGTCAAAGCAGACCTGATCCCTTGGCTACTCGTAAAAATTTGAGTACCCAAGAGTTTAAGAAAAACAGAAATAAACTCCGGGTCAAGCATGGGTCAAGTGTGATTAAATGGGTTAAAGTTGCTTAACTTTGAAAAAACCTTTGAAAACAAAAGGTATCACCTAAGACCTCCCACACATAAACATGAGTAAGTTTTTACCTTACGCTAACCAAAACATTTGATAGGAAATCTGGTGATATTATAATACGATCTAGGGTTTTCAAATAAACTAGAAAATAGCCGAAATTGTTACATTTACTAAATTCCAGCATACATAGGTATACAATCAAATCTGAGGGCGCTTATTGGAGATTGGATTTCCATACAATGGCAGTGCTACTAGGGTACTGCCCGTCTTACATGGCCTAGATCAACTACCGAAGATCACTCCTGACCCCCTGCAACAAAAAGCCGGAACCATCCCTTACTGGACAGTCCCGAATAAGAAAACCCCAACGGTTGTAGCTATTCAACTGCCTACATAGCCAATTAAAAATGGACTCTAGACGGGGTAAATCTTATCCTACTTGGGTGCTACCCACTTAGCCTTGCTGCACCTCCTCTGTTTTAGCCATTCCCGGTTGATAAGGCTTGAGGCTACAATTACCTTTATAGAACACATCTATCTTAGAATGCTCATCGTCCACCAGATGATGTGCTGAAAGCATTCAGTCCATACAAGTTCATTCCGGGTTCGAACGAAACCGAAGGCATTATCTCGTTACACTCATTTTGGAATCACCTTCGGAGTTAACGACAATAACCCTTGCACTCCGAAACTCCATCTTGAACCTGAAAGCACTATCTCCGTTATACTCGTATTGGAATCACCCTCAGAGTTTTACGATAGATAGTTCTTACACTTCGAGTCTTCAACTTGATCTTCACTTGAATTCATGACCTAACGTTTAATTTGGATCGATGTGGTTTTCGGATAATCAAATCTAATACCCGATCACGGTCTCATCGAAATCCAAACGTATCTTTAAGGCCAAGTTGCTTAAAGTTTAAACAATTCATTCAATTTAGTACTTGAATTCACACAGCATTTACATAGATAAATATCACACATTTATCACTGATATATCCAATATCACACCACAGAATATCACAGCATATCATCCAATAGATATCATCCAATTCAGACATTCTACACAAACAAGAATAATTAATTCATGTCATAGTTAATTTATTTAACTTAAAATAAATTAATTACTTAAGAATTAATCATGTAATCCTGCTTAATCAACCATTAATTAATTACATCCCATTTAATTAATTAATCACTTCTTAATTACCTTATCAATCAATTAATCTCCAATCACAGATTAATTACCCTTTTAACCATCAATTAATAAACCTTAGTTATTAATTAATCTCCTTCAATACAAAGTAATCAATCCTTAATTACTTTCATAATCAATTAATTAACCTTTAATTAACTAATTAATTATCCATTAACTATTGATTAATAACCTTAATTATTAATCAATATCTCTTAATACAAATTAATTAATCCATAATTACTTTTATAATTAATTAATCATAATTAACTAATTAGTTATCTCTTAATTATTAATTGATAAAACTTAATTATTAATTAAAAAAACTTAATTAAAAATTAATTACCCCTTAACCACCAGTTGACTAATCCTTAGTTAATAGTTAACCCATCCTTAGTTAACAGTTAACCAATCCTTAATTATCAGTTGATTAATCCTTAATCACCATTTGATTAATCAATTAATTACCACTTAACAAATTATTAATTAAACTTTAATTATAGATTAATTATCTGTAACGACCCGAAATTTTCACTCCAGAAAATTCCAAATAGTTATGAAAAAGAAGAAAGAGATAGAAGAAGGAGAACAAAAACATCAAACATCTCACAATCGCAGCGGATAAAATATAATAATAAATAATAATAGTTTACAAAAGAATACTATATCTATCGATTACATTTAATATACATCAGAGTTTCACATTATATACTGTCACTGAATATATACAATTATCATGTCTCAGATTAACCATAATATAAATATAGCGAAATACTATATACGATATTGCCATCCAGCTCGCCTCCTGAGCTCCAGAACGTACCTATCTGAAAATCTGTAATACTCGGTCTGACCCGAGCATTACATCAACGTAACACCCGGGTCAGGCTGGAAACCAGCGTGAGTAAACCCAACTAACATGGAATACCAAAACAAGCAACTTATATAAACCCGGGGTAACTTATATCAATTTAATCAATTCACAATTTGCTATAGGCAATGCTTATTTCACACATAAATTTCTAAATAACAAACTTAGATAAAACAATCCAATTTATTCAGCCTATTGATTTCTCAAATAAATTTATAAAAATTCGAAGTGGTTTTGGGTATTTTCCAATACCCGACTCCAGTATCTTCGAAACTCATGTTATCCTGACCCAAGTTATTTAAATGAAATACACAACATCCCATATCAGAGATATCAACTTGTTCAAAGCAACCAATACCAATCAATCATCCATACGCAAGATTTAATCATATACAAACCAATTCAATTGATTCTAATTGAATTTCAAACCTCAATCACTTAGATTTCTTCATTCAATATTAATTAATTCCAAACAATTAATCAATCATCCCCTCATAATTCATCTTGACTAATCACCCTGGATTAATTATCCTTCCATTACCTTCAAGTAATTATTTTTAATTAAATTCACGATATTAATTATTCTTAACCAAATCAAGAAGAAATCTTAATTACTTTATGAATTACCTAACTATTTCAATTACATTAACCCTTAATCACTTATGTTAATTAATTTCTTACAAGTCATTTGTTATGAATTAATCAATCTTAATTAACCGGGCTTTGATTACATCATTACACATCTAATTTAATTATATTAATTAAACCCACAATATTCATCATTGAAATCTTGCTTACTTACTAATAATTAGTTACACTCCAGTAACTTAGCATTTCCTAAATATCCATCTTAAATTTATCACCTGTGTACTTGTTTTAAAGGATAGTTATATTTCTTTAATTAGCCTCCTGATAAATTCTCCTTCAATTGCTTCTACTAAGAACTTACCCTTCTCATCAATTTCACCAAGTAATTTAAATCTGAATTACTTCCATTTATATCCATCCATTAATTTATTACATCTAGTAATTTCAAGTATCACTAATTACCTTACTAAGTAACCTTACTTTATAAATTACATTAAGTAATTATACCTTTCAAATTCCACAATTGATTATCCTTAATTAATTAATAAAATTAATTACCTTAAATTAATCACATCAATGAATCATTTAATAACCTTTAATCATTGATCTTTCATTAGCTATATTCGTTAACCAATCCTTAAATTACTTCTCTACGTAATTAACATTAATTAATCATTTTTAATTACAAATTAATTAATTCTTAATTACAAATTAATTAATTTTTTATTACATAATTAATTTCTAAATTTTAACTAAATTAATCTTTAATTACTCGATTAGTTAATTCCTAATCATTAATTAACAATCCAAACTTATTTAATTAACGATTCTTAATTTCAACTATTTGACTTCTAATTACATCATCGATTCATAGACCTTAACTAAATTTACCTTTAATTACTCGAATAACCAATTCTTAATCATCGATTAACAATTCAAATTTATTTAATTACAATTCATAATGGTAACTGATTTACTGGTCATTCCCAAACATATTAAAAATGTTTTCTTTCAAATTCATACAGCAAATCAATTATTCGGATCAAAGATTACTCACCTCGACATCGAACATCGACCATCATCGTCGGCCTACCCCTGACGAATCCCCACTGAGACGTCCACCTTGCCCGCAGCCCTCGCTGACCGTTGGTGCTTCGCACAAACACCTGACCGAAACCTTATCGCGACCACCCCTCGCCGAAACCCTAACTTGCCTTAAACTGGGCACGCGATCTGCCCCTGACAAGAGCGGCCTCCCCCCTTCTCGCGCTAGTGCACGGCTGCCACGCGCTCGAGTTTCGAGCTCGAGAATTTCCCTCGGCTACGATTCCTGATGAAGTCGGCTTCGGCCATCCCCCTTTTTCTCTTTTTTATTCGAATTGATTGATTTTTTTTTCTCTGAGAATGTTGGTTTCGGTTCTGAAGGTTAGAGAGAGGAACGGGAATAGGTATAGGGTTGGGAAACTTCTAGTGTACGCGTGACAATAATATAAAAATATTGAAAATATCTTACGCTGAATAACGCGAAATCCCAAACCCCGAATCCGACATGCTGACAATCGTTAATAAGGTTCTACCCGCACTCCGAACACAATGGAACATGTTTCAGAGGCTAATTTGATCGTATGTGCGAGTTACAAAAGAAAACGACCAAATTTAAATCAAATTGATTAAAATAGTTCTACGCGTTTCGAACTGCCAGGGTCAAATGACAACTCCGATGGCTACGAAAATTGAAATTCGATAATAACTAACTATTACGGATCCATTGGAACTGGTTTCGTCGAATTCCGAGACTGTGCTCCGGAATACTATTTTTAATTTCCAATTTAAACGATATATTATTTAAACTTAAAATTTATCTTTAAATTAAATTCAAATCATTCTATTATCTCCAGTATTATCGTTATAAATTTTATAAGCCTTCAAATTATATTTTAACAGGCTTAAAATCCAGATTCAACACTTTACCCAATTTCGAATTATATAATTTTCAATATTTACTTATCAAGAAAATATTAATATTCGGAATTCAAATTAAAATTAACTTTTAAATACTAAAAATTAATTTTTTATTCCAATTTAAATTGTTAAAATTTCTGCGTCGTCACATTCCTCCCCCCTTAAAAGAATTTCGTCCCCGAAATTACTAGTTAGGAAAAGTGGTCCAAAACCCGTTTGCCTTTTTCCCAAAACCTACGATTCAACATCCTACCAACTATCTTGTATTAAAGACCCACAATCACCTTAACCAACTTCCCAAACCTTCCATAGTTTCCAACGACATTAATTTACTTCACTTATTCAAGTTTAAGTTTAAAATCAAAATTTGAATTATCAAATTTCTCAAAAATTTTCTAACTCCCTAAATTTCCGAAATTTTTTGCCAGCGTCTCCTTTGCGCGGCTAGCTCGGTACTACTACAAAAGGCCTCTACGGGCTCCCAAATCCAAAAGAAAACAAAAGCCAAGTGGCTACATCAAAAACCCAATCTAATTCCATTCAGAAATTTTAAATACATACCTTTTTGTCGGGCAATTCAAATTTATCTACTAATATCAAATCCCATCTCTTTTTCCTTTATAATACCTGCATATCTTGTTTAGCAACAATATTCAATTGAAACTTTACAAATCATTTCATCCATTCTCTTATATAGGTTTTCATATTTATTTCTATTCAAATTCGTTTTTCCCGTTTTAATATGAATTCAACTTATTTCAATTTTAAATATTAAATTTTTATTTTCCATTTATAAATGAGTCTTATTAGTTCCATCTACTAATCTATTTCAGTTTCATATTTAAAATCGTTTAATTGCTTAACAAAAATTTTCTCAAAAATTTTCAAAAATTTTCTAGCTTCCAAAATTTTTGAAAATTTTTGACAGAGTCTCCTTTGTACGGAGGAGCTTTTGCAATTTGACAAGAGATATAAATATATATATATCGACCCACCTGGTCGGAAAAAGCAAAAACAGTTCATATTTCCTATTTTTATTGCGTAGGCGTACCTTATTAGCATTTTAAGCAAGCAACTTATTAATTTAAGCAATTAGCGCAATCCAAACCAGCCAAACGGCCTTCAGGTTCCTGTACTTACTCAACTTAAATATGTAAGTGCCATATATAGAGAATTTATTAGCATTCCATTTACTTTCAATAGCTAAACATATGCATTACATAAACAACAAGCATCAAATTCTTTCCATAAGCGATTTATATAATTTTTAAAGCTAACACAATTGCTTTCAACCAATTCATAAGCCATTTTATTAAATTTTAATGGTTTGCAACTCAATTTCTTACCTCCAATTGGTTTTTAATCCCAACAAGCTCATATTCACTTCAAATGATACAAAATCAATTTTATTTAATCTCTATCGGCTCATAGAATTTTAATTACTTTTGTTTACGCCAAACGACAATTATTTTTATGCAAATTCGACAATATTCGTTTAATAGAGTATCTATTTTAGTTTATAACTACTTTAAATAAATTTTTCTACTCATTCTATATTTAATCCCACTTCATTGCTAATCTATTTACCAACCATTCATTGCATTTCATTTTATGTCAGCATTGGATTCATTTAAAACAATTTATTTAACTTGGCACATTCAATACTTATAAATTAATAACCATTTCCAAATTAATTTAATCCAAGCTTTTATTTAATGGGATTTCATCCTTATTCGAAGCCAAGCTTCCATAAATTTTAAACTTAAGTTAATTTACTTTAACTTATTCCAACATCAAACTTAAGTTTACCTCTATTTGATTCTCATTAAATCAAATTCCATTAAATTAAGTTAGCCCATCCCTTTTAAATTTTAATTTTAGTTCACCTTTCCAATTTCCAAAATAATATCCAAGCACATACTTAACTCATTTATACTTTCAAATTAATATGCCACCGAACTTAAGTTCAGTCTGATAATCCAATTCCAATCATCACTTTGATTTAGTTTTTATTTAATCAGACTTCATCCATTTATTATTTAACTCAATTAACCCATTTCAATTCTTTATTCAATTACTTAATTCGTTATCGAATTTATTTTATTAATACAAGGTTATTCTCAATTTATTTCTATTCACTTGGGTTTTGTTTGCAACTCAAACCATTTCTATTATATTCACTTCTCTTATATCCAATATATTTGTAAATTCATTAAATATTATTCAAATCACCCTTGAATTTTATTTGTAATCCAAACCATCACATTTTTCAATCCAACTCTATTTTATTTTTATTTTACAACATCACCTCTTATTCAATTCATTATCAAATCTAAGTCGAATTCTATTTAAAATTCGAATTCATTCCCAAACCCATTATCAACTTACAATCCATTTATTTTTTTTCCAAGTTAAATTTTATTAATATACTCAATCAAATAATTATTTAGCCAATTATCTTACTTTCCACTTTTATTACAAAGAAAATTACTTTATCAAATTTTCCCGAGTTCAGTTTTATTTTATAATTCCAGTTTAGATTTTCCTTCATCGTTCAAAATTCCAACACTTTTATTTTCAAATTTTAGAAATGTATTTAAATTCATAGCATGCTAATAAAATAGCTTCTTATAAAAATTACTTCTTATAACTCGATGTCTCAACCAGTCCATCCTTGTTCTCACAGAAATTCAGTTATACGTTGATCAGGCGTAGGACTGAAAATCTATAAGTACTTGGTAAACCCATTTTCAACACCCAGTGAAAATACTTGGAAAATAATTTTATTGAAAATATAGAAAAACAGTTTTTGAAAATAGAGGAAATATCTTTGGTGAGAATGCCCTGGAAATCATCACCCCCATCCATGGTCGCAGTTAACCCGATGGTTACGTTGTCGTCCCGACAAAATCCATAGATAACTGTAGGCCTCCGCGCCCCACGATTACACCATGGAACCCACGACAGATCGCAGCTACAACCGGGGTTACGTAGCTATCACAGCAAAAACCCATATAACTGTAGGCATCAGCGCCATCGAATTTCGCTGCCAAATATGAAACTTCTCCACTCCACTTGACCATAGATCGCAGTCTACCGATGTTGCATTGCCTTCCCGGCAAAATCAAGTGTAGACCGTTGACACTCATCCTCCACACGATTTCCACTATGGTCCCCACAGTAGATCGCAGCGACATCGAGTTACATTGTCTTCACAACATAACCCAAATGCCCCTGTAGGCATCAATGCCATCGACTTACGCTACCCAATAATCCTCAAGAACTAGTTTTGTCCAGACTCCTCACAGGATCAACTCTAGAACCCCCTTTGGGGCTCAAGGCAGCACCACCCAGTGGCACTCCTGAGAAGTTCATTTTAAGGGAGCGCCTTTTTCCCTAGAGCCATCATCAAAACAATTTTATACTATACACATATAGTTTCTTCAAATCATACACCTAGTATGATATCATACAAAGCTCCTTTACACAAAATCGATTATCCCAAAATCGATAATTCTCAAACTAGGCTTTCCAAATTCTCATATTGATTTTATCCAAAAATCAAAAGCCTTTCCAAATCCAAAGGTTCCCAAAACCTTTTCCAAAATCCTCATAAGATCCTTTATATATATATATATTCAGATATATAAAATTTTTAAAACTTTGGATCTTCTCAAACTTGTATAAAATCCTTTTATACTTCAATTCTTATCTCAGTTGGGTATTTAAATCAATAACAGTTTGGACCCGACCAGTTTATATTTAGAAAGTAGCTTGAAAATTGAAAATATGTAAATAGTTGAAAAATAATTATTAGTTTGCAAAATAGCTATAAAATAGTTAATTAATTATAGAATAGTTGATAATAGTTAAATAGTTTCAGAAATTTTAAATAATGGCCAAATAGTTGTAAAATAGAAATCTGTTTGTGACATAGTTGAAAAATAGTAATTAGTTTAGAAAATAGTTGAAAAATGGTTAAATAGCTCCAAAAATAATCGTAAAACAAGTATATAAAATATTTTGGCTTTAAGAAAGAAAGGTTGTATATATTTAATAGCTTAGAAAATTAAGTTTATATCAAAACAATTTATAATGAAAATAGTCAAGAGCCAACTGTTCACTTCCCCAATAATTCAATTTAAATCTCCATTTAAATTGGCCCAATTCCAATTCAAATAACTCCAAATTCCATTGGACTTGATTAATCCCCAATTCAAGTTGAATCAATCTTGATTCCTTCCCCAATTTAAATCAAATTCTAGTTGATTTTAATCCTGTACAATTTTAATTATTATTTCATATTATTCCAATGGATTTGAATTATTATCAATTTAATTTCAGAATCCAAATAACTTCAATTTAATCCAATCCAATTTCCATTTAATTTTTTTTTAAAACTTATACATCTTCAATCTCCAATCCAATTACTTCAAACCAAATTAAATTTTGAACTAATTCAATTCAATCTTGAATTTAACTATCTCGGATTATAGAAATTCGAGTTAAATTCTCAAAGGTTGGTTTAACTCTTTAAACCAAATTAACTTTTGTTTTAAGGTTTTTAATCTATTTAATTTCTGAGTCCAATTCAAAATTCCAATTTAAATTATTTTTATTTATGTATTTCAAGGTTCAATACAATTTTATTTGCTTTCAAAAATTTAATTTATTATTCAGTTTTATCTTCCAGTTTGAAGCCAGTTCTTAAACAAGTATATTTTACAATTTAATTATTCAAATTTATTTTATTTATACAATACCATACTCAATTTAAAAAAATTTATTAACAAAAGGATGATATTATCAAATTTATTTTAAAACGTCCATCCATTTTCAATTTTTAAACCTCAACCCGTTTTGAGATCACACAAATTCCCAATTCAAGTTAACCATTTAACTTTCCAAGTTAAATTCCAATTTTACTTCATCCAATCAATCTTACTCAATTTGAATTCCAGCTTCAAACTTTAAAATTCTTTCCCTCTTATAAGTTCACAACTTATATCACTCAGAGTTTTTACATCACACTTCAGGGAAAGTCAAAACTCAACCTCTTAGAGTTTATTTCAAATTATCTTTGATATCATATATATCCATACATGTATACATTTTGTTTCTTGGCCCTCCCAGCCATATTTTAAAATTTTAAACCACCCTTGGTTTTAAATTCAAATAAATTTTCAAACAACCCATTGTTTATAACAAGTCCCGATTATCCAAATAATACTTAATTATTATTTCTCATTACTTTGAACCCAATTTTTCAAATTCTGGGATTAGATTTAGAATTTCATTTTCAATCACTTAAATTTTAATATAGTTATATTTATTTTTATTTTTCTTTTTTCTTTTTTTTCCACTTAATTTAATTCCAATTCTAAACTTCAGTCTCAGTTTGAATCCATTTCAAACTTATCTTTATTAAATTTCAGTTTGGTTGTATAATATTATTCCTTAATTTTAATTCCAATAATTAACAACCAATCACCTAATATTTATATGAAGGAAATATTGCTTTATATACATCAAAATATATTTTATATAAAATCATTTAAAATCTTTATATAAGAAAATAACAAGTACGCGCTCATATATATATATATACTCAACTCATTCTAGAGTACTATAGACTCTATTTAATGAGTAATTCCCACCAGAGCCAAGGTTCTCGCTTAACCTTTCTGCTCTGATACCAAATGTAACGACCCGAAATTTTCACTCCAGAAAATTCCAGATAGTTATGAAAAAGAAGAAAGAGATAGAAGAAGGAGAACAGAAACATCAAACATCTCACAATAGCAGCGGATAAAATATAATAATAAACAATAATAGTTTACAAAAGAATACTATATCTATCGATTACATTTAATATACATCAGAGTTTCACATTATACACAGTCACTGAATATATACAATTATCATGTCTCAGATTAACCATAATATAAATACAGCGAAATGCTCTATACGATATTGTCATCCAGCTCGCCTCCTGAGCTCCAGAACGTACCTACCTGAAAATCTGTAATACTCGGTCTGACCCGAGCATTACACCAAAGTAACACCCGGGTCAGGCTGGAAACCAGCGTGAGTAAACCCAACTAACATGGAATACCAAAACAAGCAACTTATATAAACCCGGGGTAACTTATATCAATTTAATCAATTCACAGTTTGCTATAGGCAATGCTTATTTCACACATAAATTTCTAAGTAACAAACTTAGATAAAACAATCCAATTTATTCAGCCTATTGATTTCTCAAATAAATTTATAAAAATTCGAAGTGGTTTCGGGTATTTTCCAATACCCGACCCCAATCTCTTCGAAACTCATGTTATCCTGACCCAAGTTATTCAAATGAAATACACAACATCCCATATCAGAGATATCAACTTGTTCAAAGCAACCAATACCAATCAATCATCCATACGCAAGATTTAATCATATACAAACCAATTCAATTGATTCTAATTGAATTTCAAACCTCAATCACTTAGATTTCTTCATTCAATATTAATTAATTCCAAACAATTAATCAATCATCCCCTCATAATTCATCTTGACTAATCACCCTGGATTAATTATCCTTCCATTACCTTCAAGTAATTATTTTTAATTAAATTCACGATATTAATTATTCTTAACCAAATCAAGAAGCAATCTTAATTACTTCATGAATTACCCAACTATTTCAATTACATTAACCCTTAATCACTTATGTTAATTAATTTCTTACAAGTCATTTGTTATGAATTAATCAATCTTAATTAACCGGGCTTTGATTACATCATTACACATCTAATTTAATTATATCAATTAAACCCACAATATTCATCATTGAAATCTTGCTTACTTACTAATAATTAGTTACACTCCAGTAACTTAGCATTTCCTAAATATCCATCTTTAATTTATCACCTGTGTACTTGTTTTAAAGGATAGTTATATTTCTCTAATTAGCCTCCTGATAAATTCTCCTTCAATTGCTTCTACTAAGAACTTACCCTTCTCATCAATTTCACCAAGTAATTTAAATCTGAATTACTTCCATTTATATCCATCCATTAATTCATTACATCTAGTAATTTAAAGTATCACTAATTACCTTACTAAGTAACCTTACTTTATAAATTACATTAAGTAATTATACCTTTCAAATTCCACAATTGATTATCCTTAATTAATTAATAAAATTAATTACCTTAAATTAATCACATCAATGAATCATTTAATAAACTATAATCATTGATCTTTCATTAGCTATATTCGTTAACCAATCCTTAAATTACTTCTCTATGTAATTAACATTAATTAATCATTTTTAATTACAAATTAATTAATTCTTAATTACAAATTAATTAATTTTTTATTACATAATTAATTTCTAAATTTTAACTAAATTAATCTTTAATTACTCGATTAATTAATTCCTAATCATTAATTAACAATCCATACTTATTTAATTAACGATTCTTAATTTCAACTATTTAACTTCTAATTACATCATCGATTCATAGACCCTGACTAAATTTACCTTTAATTACTCGAATAACCAATTCTTAATCATCGATTAACAATTCAAATTTATTTAATTACAATTCATATTGGTAACCGATTTACTGGTCATTCCCAAACATATTAAAAATGTTTTCTTTCAAATTCATACAGCATCAATTATTCGGATCAAAGATTACTCACCTCGACATCGAACATCGACCATCATCGTCGGCCTACCCCTGACGAATCCCCACTGAGACGTCCACCTGGCCCGCAGCCCTCGTCGACCGTTGGTGCTTCGCACAAACGCCTGACCGAAACCTTATCGCGACCACCCCTCACCGAAACCATAACTTGCCCTAAACTGCGCGCGCGATCTGCCCCTGACAAGAGCGGCCTCCCCCCTTCTCGCGCTAGCGCACGGCTGCCACGCGCTCGAGTTTCAAGCTCGAGAATTTCCCTCGGCTACGATTCCTGATGAAGTCGGCTTCGGCCTTCCCCTTTTTCTCTTTTTTTCGAATTGATTGATTTTTTTTTTCTCTGAGAATGTTGGTTTCGGTTCTGAAGGTTGGAGAGAGAGGAACGAGAATAGGTATAGGGTTGGGAAACTTCTAGTGTACGCGTGACAATAATATAAAAATATTGAAAATATCCTACGCTGAATAACGCGAAATCCCAAACCCCGAATCCGACATGCTGACAAGCGTTAACAAGGTTCTACCTGCACTCCGAACACAATGGAACATGTTTCAGAGGCTAATTTGATTGTATGTGCGAGTTACAAAAGAAAACGACCAAATTTAAATCAAATAGATTAAAATAGTTCTACGCGTTTTGAACTGCCAGGGTCAAATGACAACTCCGATGGCTATGAAAACTGAAATCCGATAATAACTAACTATTACGGATCCAATGGATCTGGTTTCGTCGAATTCCGAGACTGTACCCCGGAAGACTATTTTTAATTTCAATTTAAACGATATATTATTAAAACTTAAAAAAATTATCTTTAAATTAAATTCAAATCATTCTATTATCTCCAGTATTATCGTTATAAATTTTATAAGCCTTCAAATTATATTTTAACAGGCTTAAAATCCAGATTCAACACTTTACCCAATTTCGAATTATATAATTTTCAATATTTACTTATCAAGAAAATATTAATATTCAGAATTCAAATTAAAATTAACTTTTAAATATTAAAAATTAATTTTTTTATTCCAATTTAAATTGTTAAAATTTCTAGGTCGTCACATTATCCTTAAATTATTAATTAATAAAACTTATTTATTGATTAATAAGATTTATAATTACTAGTTAAGTAAACTTTAATTACTTAATTAACTACTAATTAATCACTTAATTAATCAATCTTGATTACTTGATTAATTAATTCTTAATTACACTTAATTAATTAATTAATCTCTAATCATTAATCAAAAATCTTCATTATTAAATTAATGATCTTTGATTACAAATTAAATAACCCTTAAATTAATTAACTTTTAATCCTTAATCATTTATTAATCAAGTAAATTAATTATCCTTAATTAATTTCTTAATTAATCCTTTATAATTAATTAAACTAATTAATTATACTTAATTTCCTTAAATTATTTTTATTAATATCTAGATATTAAAACCTTAATTATCCTTAGATAAAACATTATCTTATAAATGCCTTAATTACGTTAACATATTTAAACCTTTTATCTTATCATTAACATTAATTAATTAAATTATTAAATAAGTTTTAAAATGAGACAATCATTTTAACTTGATAAATTAAAGTTATCAAAACATAACTTTCTCTTAAAATAATTTAAAACATTTATCAAATTATACTTTTTTTTAAAACAAGTTTTCAAATTTAAATTTAAAAACTTGCTTTTATATAAACTTTTAAAATTTCATTCCTAATTCAAATTTTGAAATCACTTTAAATTTACTTAACAAAATTTAAATTTAACAAACATCAAATTTCTAAATCAAAATGTTGAAGAAAACATTTATTATATAAAAAGTAATTTATATAAAAAGGGTTTATAATTAAATTTATTTTTAAATCTCAAAAACCCTTGTTTTAAAAACATTTTTTTAAACTGCACTACATATTGCTTCGGGTCGTACCTGAATGCCACTCGGGTTTAAACCCAAGTTCTTCCTCTTCTTTCCCCTTTTTTTAACACTTAGATAAAATTTTAAGTTAAAATTTTAATAGGCTAATTTCTTATAAACTACCTGAGTATAAACTCGAGTTTCTTACTCCAAAACTCGAACCTTTCTTCGAGCAAACCATAATCCAAAACAGCTGACATCAGAACATCACTGTGCACATGCACCATTGTCGGAGCCACCTACGACCCTCGCCGCATCCTTCGACACTTCACCCTACGTCGCAGCAACTAATATCGACCACAAAAACATAATCATGATCCCTCAAACAAGATCGAGCTACCTAGTTGAGTCTGGAACTAAAGCAACCTTCAGCAAAACCTCTTGACCACACTGCTCTGATCACCAGAGGTCGGATGACTCTGGCCATCCCCTGTCGAACCTCCACGCTACCATTCCCCAGAGTATTAAGCAACTCGCATCATCAGAGACGATGCAACGACCACCAATTCCACCTTCAACAAAACTAGGGTTAAAAGCTTGACTCGACCACCACCGACACCTCAGGAGGTGATAAATCCTCCTGGCATTTTTGCCTGAACCACCATTACCTCCTCCATCTCTAGTGATGTTCCCGACCACCCAGATGCTCCGGCCACCAGAATTCACCCAAAAACCACTTTCGAGACATCCCCCAAATTCACTTTCATTTCAATGTTAAAAATTATGATATTTGTTTTAAAAATCATAACTTTTAAAGTGGATTCAAGTTACGATCTTGAAACAGCAAATTTCAATAACTGATTTTAACATGTTTCACAAGATTTCCACTGTATTTCCATTTTGCAGATAACCCTCTAAATATTTTTACTTAAATTCATTTATAAAATGGAATTTATGTCTAAAAAAACATTTAATGTTTGGAAACTAAGCCTTAACAGAAATCAGGGGAAAAGAGAATGAGTTTTATCTATATTTAGACTCTGTAATATGAAACAGAGAAGAACAAGAATACAACCAGACATGCACACCTGTACACACTCATATACAAAGATTCTATACTTATCTACACATGCAGGGCATCATCATCATAGAAATTCATAAGCAACAACCATAAATCTACTTAAGTTTTAAATTAAATGTTTACTCACATTTTACAAATGCAAAGAGCTTGAACTGGATTGAAACTGAAGCTTCTGAAAATTTGAAAACTGCATATTGTTGTTGTTTTGATTTCTGAAAGCTTGTCTTGCTTGAAACTTTAAAACTGAATAGCTTTGAAACTTGAAGGTTTGAAGCTGGAATGTTGGATAAACTAGAACACGATGATTTAAACTTTGATTCCAGGCTTGCAGTTTGGAAAATGTTCCAGGCTTCGATAAAAGAGGTTTCAGACTTTTGAAAACTACTTACAGGGTTTGCTCTGAGTTTTGAAAATTGGTAATAATAGAAAAACTGCAATAATTGGAGAGGAGGAGCTGTTAACTACAGAGAAAATGTGGTCGAACTCTATTTTGATCTATCTGGTGGGGAAAAGACCGTATCATATGTTTTTTAAAGCATATATCAAAAGAACGTGGGTTCCAAAAGGTAAATTTGAAGTTTTTGCTAGAGACAATGGTTTTTATTTGGTCCAATTTGAATTTGAAGAAGATTGTAGCAAAATACTAGAAGGAGGACCATGGCTGATGGATGGAAAGCTTATCATTATGAAGAAGTGGAGTACTACTATCAAATATGAGAAAGATCTTTTATTACCCATTCCTATTTGGGTCAGATTTCCCAATCTCAATTTTGCATATTGGAATCACATTTCATTGTGCAAAATTGCTAGCACCATTGGAAGACCTATTGCAATGGACGAACATACCAAAAAAAGAAGCAGAATAGCCTTTGCTAGAATGCTATTGAGGTGGATGCGTCATTTAATTTTGAAAGTGAAGTGCAAATTAAACTGCCTAGAGGGGATTTTGTTATGCAAAAAGTCGAATACGAGTTTATACCTCCAGTGTGTCAGAACTGCATATGTTTTGGTCATGTGGATAAAGAGTGCCCTATATCATTTACACAACAGTGGATACCAAAATTATCAAATAATAATGAGACTAATAGCATGTGCAATATTTCAAAGGATTATACAACTCAGCAGACTCTTTTTATCAATCCAGAAGGAGTAGTGTATAACAATGCAGATGTTATTACAATTGATGAGACAAATGTCCAAGATCATACAACAGTTGATAAAGCTCTCAGGAATCAAAACTCAAATAATTCAAATAAGGGTAATGATAATTCTCCATCAGATATGAATGCTGTGAATGATGAGACTGTTCAGAAGTCTTTAAAGGAGCCTGCAATTGCAATTGCAGCCTCGCCATCTGCTAGTGCAAGTGTAGTATCTGTTCCACATATCAGCATGGCTGCTACAATTGCAAAGGGATCCTCTACTCAACTTTCTGATATGTCTCATATAGGCCCTCCTATGAGCACACTCTGGACCCAAATGCAGTGATGTCATCGACAGAAGTCTCAGTCACTTTATCATCATCGGAGAAAAACTACAGCAGGGAGTTATTAAATCATAGTATACCTGTCGTAAATAATTTAACTTCTCAAGTTTCTGATCTAACAACTGAAGTGTTTAACTCTTTTCAGGTGCAAAAAGACATGAAAGACTCAAATGCGGATGAATCTTCTCTAGCTCAATCATGTATCGAACCCACATACCCTTCAATTGATAATCCTCACAACAATATGCCTAAAAACCTCACATCTATCAACCCTGAATTTGTAAAAGAAATTGCAGAGATGAAAGGCAATAATTTTCAAGAAAAGAAAAAGAACAAAATGATCCATGAAAGTGTGACTCCCACTATAAGGACCAGGAGTCAAGCTAACTCATCCAAATAATGTCTATCTTGTGTTGGAATGTGCGGGGTCTTAATAAGGCAGCGCATGCTTTGGAGGTAAAAAATATTGTTTTTTCACAAAAACCTTCTATTATTTGCTTAGTTGAAAATAAATTGAGAAGCAATAAACTCCAGTTATATATAGAATCTTGGGGAAGCAAATGGACATGCATAAATAACATTGAGTATCATCACAAGTGCAGAATTCTTATTATGATCAATTCAGACATTTGGAGCAGTTATGTAATTTCCATGAGCAAACAACACATTACTTGTATGTTAAATAATAATGCAGGGGCCCAATGCATTGTTTCTGTCATTTATGCACTAAACCTTGAAACTGAAAGGGAAAGTTTATGGAAACAACTGGTTAAAGAAGCTAACACTTTTATTACTCCATGGTGCATCATAGGAGATTTTAACCGTGTCAGATGTTTGAAGGAGAAAATAGGAGGAAATAGTTTAACAATCAGAAACATTCAGGAGCTCAACAATTTTGTTAACTCTGCAGGGGTTAAAGAGATTAGCATTTCAGGGGTTAATTTTTCATGGAGATCAGGGCCTAATAAGAATATTGCTAAAAAGATTGATAGACTTTTTTGCAACGTTGAATGGATGAACATGTTTAAAAAATCTCATGCAAAATATTTAGATCTATCAACAAGTGATCATGTACCTATTATGTTTCACTTTAATTGGGTCCAAACATTTGATGGTCCAAAACCATTTAAATTCATGAATCACTGGGTTATGTGTTAGGGGTACAAGGAAGCAGTTGAAAAGTGTTTTGTTTTCCCTGAAGGAAATCAGTTATTCAACCTTGTTCATATGCAGAAAAACATCAAAAAGGAAATTAAGAAGTGGTGCAGTGGTAAGAATGATTTACAGTCACAAGTCTCAAAATTCACGCAAGAGGTCAACATTGCTCTACAGATATTAGAATCAGATCATAACCACTTAAATGCACAAAAGTTGCATGATGCACAAGTGAACCTGGCTAAAAGTATGGAGCTGTTAGCTATTGATAACAAACAAAAATCAAAAGTCAATGGATCAAGTGGGATGATAGTTGTTCTAAATTTTTCTATGCAAAACAAACTAATAGGAGTTTTGTTAATAGCTGTCACAACATTGTTAAAGGAAATGGAGAAGTTTTCAAATCACAAAAGGAGATGGAGGAAGAGGCTGTCAATTATTTCACAAACATATACAACAGAGGCAACATGATGAATCAATTTCCTAACATTATTCCAAAAAGAAAATTAAATGAATGGGGAAAAATATTTCTTAATGCTGCATTTGATGAAAAAGAATTGAAAAGAGCCATTTTCAGTGTGCATAATGATACTGCTCCAGGCTACGATGGTTTTAATGCCAAATTCTATAAAAGACATTGGAATGAATTAAAGGAACCACTTTTGAAAGCTATGCAGTCTTCTTTTGACAATGGCAGAATAGTAAGAGAAACTAATCACGCCATTATCTCCTTAATCCCTAAGGTAAAAACCCCTCAATCTATTACAGATTTCAGACCCATAGCCTGTTGTTCCATGCTGTACAAAATCCTATCTAAATTATTATGTGACAGAATGAAGTTTGTGCTTGGAGAATTGATTTCTGATAATCAAACAGCCTACTTACCAAACAGGCAGATTAAAGATGGGATAATAATTGCACATGAACACATCAGAAATTTTAACAAACATGGGAGTAACAAAATGTGCATAAAGGTGGACCTTAAGAAGGCATATGATTCTGTAAACAGACATTTTATTCTTCACATGATGAGATGCATGGATTTTCCAGTAAAATGGGTAAAAATCATTCAAGAAATGATAAGTTCTCCTAGCTTTTCACTTTCTATTGAAGGATATCATAAGGGATACTTTAAAGGCAGCAATGGTTTAAGGCAAGGAGATCCCTTATCCCCTTATCTTTTTACTTTATGCATGGAATATTTCACTTTGTTGATGGAGGCTAAAGCTATTAAAGGTAAAGTGGAATCAGTTATCAAAAACAATTCTAACATAGCTCACCTAATTTATGCTGATGATCTGTTAATTTTCATCAATGCAACTGCAATTGGAGCTAAAGCTGTTAAGAATTGTTTCAAGAAACTAAAGAAAGTCACTGGCTTGGAAATGAACAATCTCAAGACTCAAGTATTTTTCAACAAGTTTTGCAATAACAAGGATCAAGTGCTTAACATTCTGGAAATTCAAGAAGGAGAATTACCTGTTAGATATCTTGGGTTACCCTTATCTGTGACATATATCAAATACTCAAATTTTAAACAACTGATTGACAAAGTGTTAAAAAAGACGCAAGGTTGGGAGTGCAAATTTCTCACAGTTCCAGGAAGAATAGAATTGATTAAGGCTGTAGTGTATCCTATGGTCAGTTTTTGGATGCAATGTTTTATGCTCCCTAGCCTAACTATTCAAAAAATCAACCAATTATGCAAAAAAATTATATGGAAGGGTAAAAAGAGTAGTGTTCCATGGGAAACAGTTACAAGTGTTAAATCCGAAGGTGGAATGGGGTTGAAAAAACTATCATACATAAATATTATTTTCTGCATCAAAACAATTTGGGAGACTCTTACCAATTCAACATATAGTGCTAAGTGGCAGAATGTGAAATATGCTAATAATGAGACTCTGTGGGAATCTAATTTTAATAACAATTTCTCATGCACTTGGAAAAAAATGCTTTACCATAGAAAAGATGCACAAAAATTAATTGATAGAAGAATAGTGGATGGTAAATCTACAAGCTTGTGGTTTACACCATGGATTAATGGTTCTACTTTATTGGAAAAGCTGGGGCATGAAACTTTATCATACTCAAGAGGTCACAAACACAAGGTAGAGCAAATTATATCTGGAAATTTTTGGAGGCCTGAAAATATCTCATATCTTGGTAATATAAGTGAGGTAATAAAGAAAGTACCCATTCATCATGACAAAACAGCAGACTATTGGTTTTGTAAAAGCAGTAAACATGGCCTATTCACTTTCCATAATGTAAGGAATGATTTTAGAATCAAGCTACAGGAAATCAATGACTACAAAATCATATGGAATAACATCTCACTCCCAAAAATGAATGTATTTTTATACAAAGCCACTTTCAATTTTCTTCCTACAAAAGACAAATTAAAAATACAAGGAGTGACTGAAGATGATGTTTGTGTCATGTGCAAAAAAGAAGTAGAAACTTGCAATCATTTATTTTTTAAATGTTCCTTCTCTAAGCATGTGTGGTATTGGATCAGAACAATGATGGGTGACCCTATAACTCAAAGAAACATCTATACTTCTCTCATAAACGACATTGCCTACATAAGGCAGAAGTTTGCAGCTAACAATATTAAAAAGGACATCATAACAGCTGCGCTTAGCTCATCTATCTGGTTTATTTGGAAAAGCAGGAATTCTATCATTTTCAATAATGAAAAGATAGACAAAATCACGGTTTGCAACACCATCAAATCCAATGTTCGTGACCTCATCATTAATAGATCCAAGTTTTTTAGTCATAATATGAACAATCATAAGGAGATCATTGAAAGATGGGAAATTTTACCTCTGAGAGTTGACAATACCTTGACCTCGAACCCTTAATTCCCAAACATAGCATCATCCTCGAGATACATGATTGATGGAGGAGATGTTGAAGCTGAGAGATCTAGATTGTCTAGAAGCACTGATAGTGTTATCGCTAATGTTGAAAGGGAGGAAGACTTGCCTGGAAGAGAGAACGAGCCGCAATGAATAGACAAGGTTGCTAGGTTTTCGCAGTGTGTTTAGGGCATTGTTGTGGGTATGCATATTATTTGGCTGTGATCCGTATATATGTTGGGTGGCCTTTGTGTAAATAGAGTTTTGTAATGTTTTTTTCTCATTATCAATAAAATGTATGATCCTTTTTCAAAAAAAAAACAACACTATTAAATTTGAAAATAATAAGTCCATTTAAAATCAAATTTATAAAATAACACAATTTAATTAATTATTCTATTTAAAAATCTATTTATAATTATATAAAAAAACATCACATTATTATTGTTTGGTTATTTACATTTGAAAATAACAATTTTATTAATTTTAAATAATTTAATTAATAGATTATCATGTTTTAAATTCCTTGAAATACTGGGATATCACATAATCATTTCAATAATAATTTATAAAAATCCCAATTTATAAATTTAAATCAATATTAAATATTCAATCTCAATTTTATTCAAAGTTCAGAATATTCATTAAATCACTTTTTTTATCAAATCAAGTTACCAATTTTAAATTTCATATCTTTAAACCTCAAAATCAACAAGTTTGGATCAATTCTTATTTAAATTCAGTTATTAACCAAATAAAATTTCAATTCTAATTTAGTTTATCATTCCAACCTTTATTTATTTAATGTTATTTCAAAATCTATTTAACAATATTAATATAAATGTTAAATAAATATTTTAAAACATATTATATATATATTTATAAAATTATATGTAAATTTTAAAATCTATATTTTTTGCAAAATTTACTTATAAAATAAAATTTCCAAAACATATTATTTCAAAAATCTAAATTTTATACATATATACAAATATCCTATATATATATATATTATTTTAAAATTAATATATATTAAAACCATATATTTCCTTTCAAAGCTTTGGCAATCATTGTCAAAATATAGACCAATGGTGTCTGCATATAATTTTCTATCCTATGGTCGAGTGATATGGATATTCATCATTTCAATATGCAATTTAAACATTTATGGGTATATATCATTTCAACCCGCAATCCCAAAATTCACAATCAATGAAAATCCCTTGGTTTTATCATTTCAACCCATAACGATTTTCTCTTAATCTATAATATCATTCGGGTATGTATCATTTCAACGCATAGGGAATTCTAAACTAATAGAGGACTTGCAGAGTGAGAAAAAATATGATAATAATATAACATTTCAACAACATACATATATCATGTCATCAGTGATAAATAAAATAAAATATACACAACAGGATCAGGTGTCATATATCATAGGTGAAAAATTGCAGATGATGGCATATCATATGTAACATTTAAATAACTGCAATTTAAATTTAACAGCGTATTTCAATTTGTCATTTCAAGTGAAAGCAATTTTACTAAATATAAGAATGATAATCGTGAATGATTGCTCGCCTTTCGAGGCTAGAGAACACGAAATGAGAAGCAACTGATACGGATACATACACGGACATGGGCACGGCACGGGACACAACGAGCTAGCAATTGCTGTAATAAATCGATATTGAGATGGTAAGTTAAGATGGGCAAGAGATCGATGAAACCAATATATATATATATATATATATATATTGAAAATCAATATTAAATATAAACATATATACATATGTCAAAAATATATATATATATACGTATGTCAAAAATCAATATATATATATATATATATATATTTATATATAGATCGTTATTAATTTTAAGACATATTTTAAAATATATATTATATTAGATGCACAGTACCTGAAATCATTTCCTAAACTAATATATTACTGACATACTAATATATAACTGTTATAAGTAAAACCTTTCAAGAAATAAATGCTTATATATACAAGCAACATTATATACCACTTATATACTATATATACAATAAAAGCATGCAAATAGAAAAACTACAGAATGTATAAGCTTTATATATAATTTACATATTATAAACAACTAAACTTGCAAAGATATAAGCTCTATATATTAGGAAGACATGAAAAAGATTCTGGGAAATAGAAAAAATGATGAACAAATTACTTGAGAACCAAATACAAGCTACATATACAGTATAAACTTTATATACAACTAACATAATATACATATCAGTTGTTGCTAAATCTAATTAAAGTATTCATATAAATCTGTAGACATTTAAAACATACTTACTTTACCGTAACATAAATATAAGTCAACAAATCATATTTATAACTAATATAAATATATACACATCTTATAATTCTTATAAAAACTTATATATAAACGAACATATACAAATTAACATATTATAAACTAACCTATATACTGACAGATTATAAAATTTATACATATAAGTACAACATATTATAAGTAGCTTATACTTCACAGTGTCAATTTAAATATATATATATATATATATATATATATATATATATATCAATCTGTATAAAATTTATAAAACAAATATATATATATATATATATATAATTCTGTACTAGGAAAATATAGTACCCAAGAATCCAAACTAGAACAGCTTATGTAAATTACATATTTTATATTCTACATATAAAACAAAGAGAGGTTGTTCACGATGAAGGTGACGGTATGTGTGCATGGGATTGGCCATGCGTGGGAGGAGGATGAGAAAAGAGGGAGGAGAGTGGTGCTCGAGCGGGGTGTGATGCGAATGGAAGGCTAAGGCTAAGAAGGGATGGGAGGTGCTGCTGGAAGGGTGTTGCTGGGCACTGGCGTGAGAAGCAAGGAGGTTGGAGGCAACATGTGCGGTCATGGGAAGGTGTTGGGTTTGGTTCAAGGAAGGCTTGCATGGCGAACGATGGGGAGGTCTTGAGGTTGATGAGGTACTCGTGGCAAGGAGAGAGGGGTGCAGTTTCTTCACGTAGAGGCTGATTTGGGTGGTGAGAAGGCTCGGAAGCTGATGGTGTGGGTAAATGGAAAGGGCGACTTTGCTTGGCGTTGGTGGAGTAGTTGGTGATGTAGAAAAGGCGGCGGCGGCTAAAGGGGATGAAGGCCGATGTCTTGGGAAGGGGTGGAGCAGGTTGTGTGAGCATGGGGAAATAGTGCAAGCAAAAATGAAGATGGGAGGAGAAGGATGATCTGGCTACAACAAATACATATGCTTTGACACAATATATTTTTAGTTTTATAAAAGCATGAACCAGAAAGGAAGAGCCTCCAAAATGAACGAAGCAATAATGTTATAAAGTGAACAGTGGGAATAGTAATAGTCACAGTTTGAATTATTGGGAATAATAAAAGGTTGTTTGATTTCAACAGTTAGATAGATGAAAGGACAAGAAACCCAAAAGGTTGATATTGGTTACCGGTACGGTTAATTGTTTTATCGATTTTGCCACGTACCGAACTTCGAAATAAACAAACAAATATACATGGAGATCAGCACGACAAGATGATCAAAACGGTACATAGATATTAGTGATGCGGCCGGACTATCAAAAGTCGATATTCAGTACCGAAAATGCTGCTAAAACGCCGAAAATAAGATAAACGGAGCAATAGCAGTCCGAATTTGTCGAAATGAAATATGACGTCACACTCAGAAGATGATTTACAAATTTATTATATAAAAATATACAGGATTGTGAAATATTTTACTATCATCAAGTATTAACTGATTTAAATTAAAATAAAATTACACAACAAAATAAACTTTCATATTATCTGATGAAAATTTACCATTTGCTATGCTTAAATAGACGCATACCAAATATCAAATTTTTATTTCCAAATTCAATTATTTAAAATTTCACAATTTTTTTAGTTAATTACGTTATTTAAACCATTGAAATTTACGGATCGTTACACTCTTCCCCACTCAAAATTTTTCGTCCCCGAAAAGGAACGAGATAGGAGAATAGAAACAAACAGAAAGAAAAGATAGATTGAGACGCAAAATTAGAACAATTAATTTTAAAACCATATGAATTTTCACTAGTTTTAGAATTAATTAGTGTTCAAAATTTTGGTTTCAATCCATTTTATCCAATAAATATAGTCATTGTATTCACATTTTGTTTGACTTAAATCCAATGTATTTCAATCAATTGATTTGATTTCAATTTATTACCATTTGTTACAAAAATTCTTTTTAAATCAAAATTTATTTTATCTAACTCATTTATTAAATCCATTTGACTTTTACTTAAATTAATTCTACTTAGAATTCAATTTCAATTAATCTTAAGTTCATATTTATTTACTTAAATAGCATTCCCCCTTTTCATTTAATTTATTCCACTTGACATACTTTACAACATATTTTAAGTGTATAAACATTTATTATAACCATTCGTTATTCAACCAATTTCTTCTCTTTTTATTGTTCAATTCATTATTTAATTTATTATTTATGAATTCCCTTAATAAAATATCATTTTTGGACATCTTATTGCTCACATTTATAATGTATATTATTCAATTACCTATCATTATTAACATTTAACTATTTCTAGGTAAGTTATATTAATGTTTCTGAGTGTAATTAAACATTATACAAATTTTCCTTTTATTTACAACATTTATTTTAAGCCAGATTTTTTATTTGAACAATTTATTACTTAAGTTTTCTTCTTGTATAACCTTTAATTATATATTCCCCCTAACATTTGAACTTTTTGGATATTTTAGGTATGTTATATATATATTAGAATGCAAATTTAGTATTATACAAATAAGTTTTATTCCAATTCAACTATTTCAAGTTGGTTTAATTTCATTTATCATTTTAGATATTCCAATTATTCAACAATTTACTTCATTTCAATAGTTGAAACCATTTCTTAATATAAAACTTAGGTTCAACTTTCCGGTTTGACCTCAAACTATTTTGAGATAATTATACACGTATATATTTTATAAATAAAATTATACACATGGAATTTGAATCAATTCCTTTTTTAAAAACAAAAGTGTAGAAAAGCTATCAAGGGGCCTCTCCACTTTGAGACTCGAAAAATGAGTGTCAATGATGCTGCAGTCATCACCGAAATTATTTTTCCAGCGACAAACGGGAAGAGTACTAACTGTTAAAAATTCTTTCGAAACAATTTCTATTCAAAAATAATTTCAATAATATGATTTTTTCAGAACTTTGAAAACCAAATTTTGAAAGACACCGAAAATTTAATTCCCAAATCCTATTAAAATTCATTTCAATTCCAAATCAATTTATAAACCATGTTTACAATTTCATTTATTTATCTCATGTTGCAATAGTCAGCGGTTTACAAAGTAATAAATGATAATCAAATATTATCATTTCAAACAACCAATTCATTCAACTATTTAATTTTAGAAAATTATACCTTTATATATGTAATATAATCATATACAAAATTGCAAATTTGAAATAAATTGTGTCAGTTTGATCTGTTCAAGTATTTTGAAATTCCTATCGATAACGTTGGCCAGAGGAATCAATGGAAACCCAAATCAAACTTAACAACGCAAACAACACAATATAAAATATTTTTATATATTAATTACACACACTCCCTCACATGATGATTCAAGAATGAATTTTAAATCAAGAATAGGGATCCAAATTTAGAAGAACCTGATCAAGAAGAATTTTAATTAAGCAGATAGGTAGATTACAAAAGAGAAAGATGGATAGACTAATAGTAATTGCGGGTGACCTTAACCGAGTCAACTGAGATTCTAGGAATAAGATCGATGCGGGAATTTAATTCCCCGCTTAAATGGGAGAGATGTGACTTCACCAAAACATCAGGACGTTCCCTGATTACCGGGGTGTAGTCAAGATCATTAAGCTGAATATTAAATGAAAGGTAGAACTTCCTGCGTAACCGAAGGCATTTGACATTCGATAAGAAGAGAATTACCCAGGTTGTCCACTAAGAGACAATTCGGGCTTTGCAAGAAATAACAGCATCGAAACCGAGGATATAGAATTCTCTAGTGAATCAACGCCTATTGTAAAGGAGTTTCACCCCTTTTCAAGCCATACTAGAATTGGAAGAAACGCTGATAGGATTGGTCATAGCTATGGATAAAATTGTAGATTGAGGTGACAAGATGAGATCAATTTATTACAAAGTTCAATAGAAGTAGAGCTATGGGGATGCTTCAGTATCTAGAAGACCATGAATAGGAAAGGACAAGAATGGATTTCAAAACATGGTAGGGTTCCAGAGTTAGAAAGAAATCCGAATCAAAGAGGAAGAAACTCAAGCTCGAACGAAGGTGTAATTAAATTTACTCTATATGTGAAGTTTTACCAAACCAGAGCTCCGATACCAACTGTAACGACTCGATATTTCGAACCATTCGTATCCGCACATGTTGGACTTGAATTGCTAAAAAAACAGATTGTTAATTTTATATTTGGCAAAAATCAGCATATATAGAAAATAAATCAATCAAAAAATCACAGACACAGAGTATAACAACAATAAGGAATGGAATAGATCAATAGTAGTTCATGAAGCTACTATATAAACAACGGAGTTTGAAATAAAATACAACAGAATATCTCTAATACAATGTAGTCTCGAATACAAACAGATGACAAGTCTGAACAAAACAATGGGATAGCTGAAAGCTGAACAGGTATAGATGGATCTCCAAGTGAAGCTCCAACTCCAAATGTGAGTATCAAATGATGTGACACTTAGTCTGATCTGAGCATAAAGTAAAAAACAAAACACTCGAGTCAGGATTAACATTCTTATATAGTAAATTGAAATCAAGTGAAATGTCAACTGAAATACAACTTAAAGGATGTTTGGGATTTCCATCCTCTAAGGATCCATGGAACTATCTACTATGTAGTAATATACGTTATTATAATATGTCTATAGTAAAGTAAAAGTATTAAAATAGCATTAAGGTGTTACTCATAACCCTCTTAACACATTTTATATATTCCCGTAGTCTATACAATGCCATATTCTCCTCCATAAACTAGAGGTTTACCAAGAAGACACTACATAGGTACGGTACAAAATAAACTTGTAGAGCGCGATAAGGCATGCAACAAGGAACCTGAGGCAATGTCAGGGTAGATATACCATTTGCACTCCTGGACTGGTGGTAACACATAGCAGCTACTACCGCCTACCTCGTGACAGCACTCCCAAATCAAAGGTGCACTCAATCAAATCACAAAAGCAATAGAATGGTATCGATGAAATGTGCTCGGTAGGGGAATGACCCTACTTAACTCGGTATAGCTCTTGTTTTGGCCACATCAAGCTGACTTACGGGAGTAAAGGTCACGTAAATACCATATAGAATCATCATCAAAACCATCCTACTTCGTTCTGGAATCTCTACCATGAACACGGTTGTTAAACAGGTTTTTGGTATTGGCAGAGAGTATGACAATATCCGATCCCGGTCTCTTTAACAACCAAATGCTTATTTCATACCGTGGTCATTTCATTTAAAATAGTTTATACTTCATATCAAAATATCATATTCATTTCAAAATCATATCAATTCGGTATCATTATTTACTTTAAATAATATTCATTTCCAGAATCGTAACACTTTCAAAATTATAATAATTTCGAAATCATAGCACTTTTGAAACCGTAACACTTTTGAAATCATAACACTTTTCAACTTAACAGTTTAGATATTGAAAATAGTATATATATTAAAATAGTTATACATTAAAATAGTTTATATATTAAAGTAATTTATATATTAAAATAGGTTATATATATTAAAAATACTTTATATAATAAAATAGTTTCCTCCAACTTCACAAACTGATTCAAATCATCTTAAATTCCAAAAATTTCAATTTAAATCAATTCCAATTTAACCATTTCAATTTAAAGGTCAAAGATTCAATTCACATTCTCAATAAACCATTTCAATTTATATCGATCTCAAATCCAAGTTTGAAATATCACTTCAATTCCAATGAGATTCAAGTTTAAATATTCAACATTTACAATATAAATTTCATTTATATTACAACATTTGACTTTCAAATTTATTCAAAATGGAAAATATTCATTGAATCATTTCAATAACAATTTATGAAAATCCCACTTTATAAATTTAAATCAATATTAAATATTCAATCTCAACTTTATTCAAAGTTCAGAATATTCATTAAACAACCTTCTTATCAAATTATGTTACCAATTTTAAATTTCATATCTTTAAACCTCAAAATTAATAAGTCTGGATAAATTCTTATTTAAATTCAATTATTAACCAAATCATTTCAAATCAAATTTAATTTATCTTTCCAACCTTTATTTATTTAAATTTATTTTAAAATCGATTTAAAAATATAAATATAAATGTTAAATAAATGTTTTAAAACATATTATATATTTATATTTATATAAAATTATAAGTAAAATCTTACAATTTATATTTTTCCAAATTTACTTATAAATTAAAATTTCCAAAACATATTATTTTTAAAATCTAAATTTTATACATATATAAAAATAGCCTATATATATTATTTTAAAATCAATATTTATTAAAACCATATATTGCCTTTCAATGCTTTGGAAATCATTTTCAAAATATAAACCAATGGCGTCCGTATATAATTTTGTATCCTATGGTCAAGTGATACAGATATTTATCATTTCAATCTGCCATTTAAACATTTATGGGTATATATCATTTCAACCTGCAATCCCAAAATTCATAATCAATGAAAATCGCTTGGGCTTATCATTTCAACCCATAACGATTTTCCCTTAGTATATAATATCGTTCGGTTATCTATCATTTCGACCCATAAGGAATTTTAAACTAACAGGGAACTTGTAGAGTGAGAACAAATATGATAATAATATAATATATCAACAACAAACATATATTAGCAGTGATTAATTAAATAAAATATACACAATAGGATCAGGTGTCATACTTCATAGGCAAACAATTACAAATGATGGCATATCATAGTTAACAATTAAATAACCAGCAATATAAATTCAACAGCATATTTTAATTTTTCGTTTCAAGTGAAATCAAATTTACTAAATACAAGAATGTTAATCATGAGCGATTGCTCACCTTTCAAGGCTAGAGAACACGGAATGAGAGGCAACTGATACAGATACACACACGGACATGGGCATGACACGGGACACGACAAGCTAGAAAATGCTGCGATAAATCGATATTGAGATGGTAAGTTAAGATGGACAAGAGATCGATGAAACCAAAATATATATATATATATATATATATATATATTGAAAATTAATATTAACATATGTCAAAAATCAAGATATATATATATATATATATTAAGATCGTTATTAATTTTAACACATATATTTTAAAATATATATTATATTACATGCACGGTATCTGAAATCATTTCATAAACTAATATATTACTGGCATACTAATATATAACTGTTAAAAGTAAAACATTTTAGGAAATAAATGCTTGTATATACAAGCAACACTATATACCACTTATATCTACATATATACAATAAAAGCATGCAACTGGAAAGACTATAGAATGATAAGCTTTATATGTAGTTTACATGTTATAAACAACTAAATTGCATAGATATAAGCTTTATATATTAGGAAGACATGAAACAGGTTTTGGGAAATAGAAAAAATAATGAACAGATTACTAGAGAACCAAATACAAGCTGTAGATATAGTATAAACTTTATATAAAACTAACATAATATACATATCATCTCTTGCTAAATCTAATTAAAGTATTAATATAAATTTGTAGACATTCAAAACATACATACTTTACTGTAACATAAATATAAGTCAACAATTCATATATATAACTAATATAAATATATACACATCTTATAATTCTTATACAAACTTATATATAAGCGACCATATACAAATTAACATATTATAAACTAACCAATATACTGGCAGATTATAAAATTTATATATATATAAGTACAATAGATTATAGGTAGCTTATACTTCACAGTGTCAATTTTACACACACACACACACACACACACACACACACACACACACACATATATATATAACATAAAACAAATATATATAAAATTATGTACTAGGAAAATATAAAACCCAAGAAGCCAAACTAGAACAGTTTATGTAAATTACGTATTTTATATTCTACATATAAAACAAAGAGAGGTTGTTCCCGATGAAGGTGGCGGTATGTGCGCGTGGGGTCGGCCATGCGTGGAAGGAGGATGGGAAAAGGGGGAGAAGAGTGGTGTGCGAGTGGGGTGTGATGCCAATGGAAGGCTAAGGCTAAGAAGGGATGCGAGAGGAGGAGATGTTGGAAGGGTGTTGCTGGGCATTGGTGTGAGAAGTAAGGAGGTTGGAGGCAACACGTGCGATCACGGGAAGGTGTTGGGTTTGGTTCAAGGAAGGCTTGCATGGCGAACGATGGGGAGGTCTTGAGGTTGATGGGGAGGGAGGGGTGCTGTTTCTTCACGTGGAGGCTGATTTGGGTGGTGAGGAGGCTCGGCAGCTGATGGTGTGGGTGGATGGGAAGGGTGACTTTGCTTGGCTTTGGTGGAGTAGTTGGTGATGTGGACAAGGCGGTGGCGGCTAAAGGGGATGAAGGCCGATATCTTGGGAAGGGATGGAGCAGGTTGTGTCGGCATGGGGAAATAGTGCAAGCAAAAATGAAGATGGGAGGAGAAAGATGAGCTGGCTACAAACAAATACAAAAGCTTTGATACAATATATTTTTATTTTTATAAAAGCATGAACCAGAAAGGAAGAGCCTCCAAAATGAACGAAGCAATAATAATGTTATAAAGTGAACAATGGGAATAGTAATAGTCACAGTTTGAATTTTTGAAAATAATAAAAGGTTGTTTGATTTCAACAGTTAGATAGATGAAAGGACAAGAAACCCAAAAGGTTGAAATTGGTTACCAGCACGGTTAATTGTTTTATCAATTTTGCCATGTACCGAACTTAGAAATAAACAAACGAATATACTACGGAGATCAGCATGACAAGACGATCAAAATGGTATTCAAATATCAATGATACGACCGAACTATCAAAAGTCGATATTCGGTACCGAAGATGCTGTTAAAACACCGAAACTAAGATAAACGGAGCAACAGCAGCCCAAATTTTTCGAATTGAAATATAACGTTACAATCAGTAGATGATTTACAAAGTTATTATATAAAAATATTCAGGTTTGTGAAATATTTTATTATCATCAAGTATTAAATGATTAAAATTTAAATAAAATTACACAACAAAATAAACTTCCATATTATCTGATGAAAATCTATCATTTACTATGTTTAAATAGACACATACCAAATATTAAATTTTTATTTCCAAATTCAATTATTCAAAATCTTACAAAAATTCAGTTAATTATGTTATTTAAAATGTTAAACGGATCGTTACAGTCGGTGCGTGAACCACCTTCTTCCAACTTTGCAAAAACATCTCGAAAACTTCACTTGTTTTAAACTCTGGTTTGCAATTCGTAATGGTATTATTTCCCATGTGCCATAAACACATCATAAACATTGAATGTGGAAAAAATTTCTTGATTCATTTATCAACGCCCACTCTCTATCAGTTACTATTACCTCGGGTAGTTTATCATGCACATAAAAATGTTTTAACATGGTTAGCACCCATTCGTTATTCCTCTCCCTCTTATGTGCTAGAAATGCATGCGCAATACTAAATGTTCGGCTCGTAGAAGTCATACCAACCATTTCTAGCAAAGACATATTATACCGGTTTGTTTTATATATACAATCAAGCAAAAGAATTGATGGAAAACACTTACACAATACAGACGATTTTGGATGAGACCACATTATATCTATTAAATGATCATTTTCCGTATCAGACCTATCAAAATACACATAATGCTTCTCCGTAAGCAATTTCATTAAATGTTGCACGGCGGATTCACATTCCATAGCCAACAATTGCATTTTATATTTAGCATTGTAGATGGTTTTTAAAGTTGATGTATTTTCTGGAAAGGACTTTTTAATGGTTACTAACACCTCTCTTGGAGAAATGCCGGCAATATTCATGTCTTCTAAGATTTTTTTTCTCCATGTCAATCAACTGTGCCGTATACAGATGTCCTTCTAAAGAATAAGAAAGTTCGTGATTATGTACTCCATTGATAACACATATTTTCCATTTATCTTCTTCTACATACACGCCCTTCAATCTAAAAGGACAATTGCATTTTTTATTGGCGCTAGGTTTGGTTCAGTTTGCATTGTTTTCCTTGTTTATCGACTTTGCCCGATGACTACGATAAAATCCAGTCCTTTCACACCCTAATTGAAACATTGATTTCCTTTCAGGTCCTAATTTATAAGACTTTAGAATTACAACAACGGTATTCATCTTTTTTCCTATTGTTTTACACCATCGGATCAATGTGTGCTGCGAATCGAATATCTGAAATCATATAGTTAAACAAAAAATTAATATAACTCATTTTAATAACCACATTAGCGATTTTTTTAATGAATACTTGGCCGGCTATAAGATGATTTGTCAGATCAACAATTATGTCTTTTGAGTCATTTGATCGATCATCTTGCTCATATTGTAACAACCGACATATTTATCATCCAAAACAATGAGGGCATTCTCCATTTTATTATCATTCAAATTATACGTCTAACAAATGGAAAAACAAAGCAAATGTCATCAAATTGTAAAACAAGAAATGTAAGTTGTATGGAGAAAAACCCTAAAAGTTCATAACTTACATTGTCATTCTCTACTACAATGTCGTCAAATTTAATGTCTTCCAAGCTTGAAATATCTAACGGAGGGAAAAAATATCCTAAAACGCAATTGAAAACCCTAACCAGTAAAACCCTAACAACATTTTCTACAAAACAATGGAAAACAATAAAAATCATGAGAAAGCAAATCTAACCTCTTTTTGATTTTGTCTTCCATCGTCTATTAAGAAAAAAAGAATATCTTCTTTTGTTAGGGTTTAGGGTTTGAAATTTAAAAGAAGTATGTATTTAGTTTTTTAGAAGAAGTAGGCGGTGAATAACTAAGTGAAAGAATAAGATGTGGTGGCTACAAGGATATACAAAATAACCATCTGTATTAAAATAGTAAAGATGGCCAGAAGAGTAAACAGGAATGCAAATAGCAGCACACAAAACAAAATCTGAAATATATCCATACTTTCCCTCCAGTTTTCCATTGTCACCTTCCTACCCCTGCTAACATCAGCACAAATATGCAACAATGCAGACATGCTCACCCTTCTAAAACTCAAACACTCCTTTGGCAACCCTTCAACTCACTTCCTTTGAATCTTCCACCATCGCCTAGGTACATCCATAAACTCGAGCGTCGAAGATCTGGTGTAAGCATCCATATTCAGATCAATAAACGGTAGGCGCTAAACACAAATTGCACCACATAGTTTCTCAACAAATTTACATCAATTTGTCCATTCTGGTGATCGTCCACCTCCCAAAGCAGCTGCGACAAAGTAAGGTAAAGGAGCAGAAGTGATTTTACAGAAATCAATTTTAGTTCAGTTCTGGTACTTCAGCTTATCAGGTACTTACTTTCTTTTTCCCCTTCGTTCTCCTTTCCTGCTCTGATTTCAATTGGTTGATGGCACTCATCAGTCACTACAACAAAATATTAAATTTAAGACAAATTTTAGGAACCCAAATTTTTTTTGTCTTTAAATGAGGTCTAATTAAAGACAAAATAATTGTGTCACTAATAATTACTAAAAAAATGAAATTATGGTCTTTAGTGGGTCTCAACATAAAATGCCTTTATTAATTAATATAAAAAAAATTAAACCATAGTCTTAAGTTGGTCTCAGCATAAAAAAATGTTCAATTAATAAATTAGGTAACTAGGTCTTTTTCCTTCCATTACTGCTCCACCACACATGTTAAAAAAAAGGAACCTCTCAAATTTCCTTCCGCTCGAAAAGAAGAACGCAGTACCTAGCTGCCTACCGAAATTTACTCCCCCAAAAAATTAGAACGCGTTCCTCTTCAAGTGAATCTCTATTACCCTACTCACGAATCAACAGAAAGTAGCACAGTAGCTGTCAATTTATATACTTGAAGAAAACACAGGTTCGTGTTTCGATTTACCAAATTCTGCTACTTGTTTTATGCGAATTTAATTGATATGACTGCAATTCGATAGTTACGATTAATTTTCTGTTTTTTAATTTTATTTTTTGTCATTTTGCGTTCAAAAATCATTCCAATATCATCTTAGTCTGAAAGTGGATCTTTGATAATACAACCATGGATTTTTTTTTAAGTTAAATTTTTTTTAACATCTTACAGGTTATAGGTTAGTATTATGGACAAAAATCAGATTACAGGGAAGTTGCTTTTTTCTTCTGTGCAGCATATGAAAAATAGTAATTGTTAACTGGAAAATAAATATACCTTTAATGTGCAAATTGATAGCTAATTGTAGTGGGTGATATTTTGAAATGTGTCTTTACTGCAATTTTTGATTTTGAGTTATTTTTATCAAATTAGGAAGTGATTTACATGAAATTATAGTTGCAAATGATTATAGGAGGATATCACAAAGAGATATATTATGACATTGATTTGGTCATGCTTTGCTTTTATCCTTATAATTCTATAAGGCTAGAATAGTAACGTGGAGAAAGTCAGTAAAAAGAACATAAGTTTAGAAAGAATATAAAATTACGGTAAGTAATAGTAGCTCTAAACATTAACATGCTAACATTTTCCAATGCTTTCTTCCCAATTTTTGTGGTAATGTTGTTTGGTCAACTCATATTTCTAGTCGAAATTGAATGAGTTTTTCTTTTCGAACCTAATTAATTTGTTCATTGAACATAAGTTACATTTCATTGAAGAACCAATCATTGTACATCATTTATAGGAATTTAAATATATATTGCTGAGTGCATCATTTAATCTGTCCTTGTTTATAACAAATAATATTCAGACGGGAAGTATTCAAGCAAATTTAATGAAGCAATCATTAGTTTATTGGATGTATGATTTATCTTAGAGTGCTAAATTTAATCGTTCCAAGCGTCTGAGATTCTCTCTTTTTTTAGGATTTTTGTTTTGTTTTTTCTCTCACAATCAAACTAAAAACATGGAAAAAAACAGCAAACGTACAAGTTAATAAGATAAAAGAATAGTCAATAAGTGATAATGGAAAGAAAAAAAATGATATTATCATGCCTGACTTATAAAATTCGTTACCAACTCTATTCTGCTAGTAATGCATCGTGCCACTGTATTTCAGTGTACCTTGCAACAGCTACATAAACCGTTCAGTTTATGCAACACGATTATCAGCAATCCTTCCGCTATAAGTTCATGCTAATATTTTATTCTTGTAACATTAGCTTTTTTGTAGTTTAAACTTCTTTGGCGGTTTAAATATTTTAAGCTAGCTTTACCGTTTCAAGGAGCTCCGGAAGGAAACCCTGTAGTATGAAATCCTTTAGAACCACACATAACAGAAACTTCTTATTTAAAATATGTGTTTAGCCTTTAATTTTGTAGATCAACAAAGCCAAATAGAGAAAAAAATTAGCATTTTGTTTTCTCAAAAAGAGAAATAATTGGGTTGTATTTGAGAACAATTATACGCGAATGATTAGGAATTCTTTGGACGTATTTCATATGAGAACGATTAATGGCTACACATATGAAACCAAATATTTTAGCTAATAGGTTAGGAATGATTGTCTCATGGTATTCCATCGGCATTAATTAAGGATTTCAGTTTGAGGAATAGAATGTTGTAAAGAGAATTTTGTTAGGGGTTAAATGAAAAACTGCACCCAAAAAGAAGAAGGAGAAGGTAGCATTTAGCTTGAGATTGAATATGGTTAAAGAATACAAATAGTCTTTTATTCTCTTTTATATATAATATAGTAGATTTGCCATTGATTGTACTGCTTATCGAATTTAAATGGGATGGGCAGTTTGGTAATCTCAGAACTTAATTGAGGTATATGTGTGTGTGTGTGTGAATGACACAAATTTCTATCATCTTATTAGTACTTTGTTTGACATGAAAATAATTTCCTTCATTTTATTTATCATTATTTATTTTTTTGAATATTCACATAAGCTTCTTTTAAAATTTCATTCCATAAATAACTATTCACATAATAGTTAGAATCTACTACTTTAATCGTTAAACTGTGAATAAATTGAATGCGATTCATGATTTATATCCTGGTTTGATTCAATTATCAAATTCATGATTTAAGATTTGAAAACCATTTTGTAATTAAACCATGTAGTATATTCATAGTCATACACTGGCTGAAACTGATATTAATCTATTCATGGTGACACTAAGCTGCATGTTTTTTATCTTTAATATATTTTATGGATTATATGTTTTCAATCATTATTTGACATTTTACTACCAATTAAATATTAAGTAAGTTTCATTTCTGTTTAGGATTAATCTCAAAATGAGCGACCGTTCATGGATGTGTCGTATGCTTAAAGATGGATATATAAATCTAGAATTTGTTAATGGTGTCAACAAATTTATTTATAATGCGTTTTTACAAGTAAATTATGGAGGAACTGTTAGGTGTCCATGCTCCATGTGCAAAAATGAAAATTTTCAATTAAAGGAAGAAATATCCAAACATTTATTACTAAATGGTTTTGTTCCGCTTTATTCTAAATGGATTTTCCATGAAGAGGAAGAAGTTAATGAACCAACAATGTCAGAGTCAGATGCAAATAATTCAAATGATGATAACCCATATAGAGATAGAACAAGTTAACACAATCATCTTGGTCAACCACCTTGTCCATCATCATTCCAAACTATGTTTTTGTGTGTTAGGAGGAGATAGTTCTTATTAGTGAGTGGAAGTCCACCTCCTAAGTTTAAGAATGCTATGCCATAACCAACTATTGTCAGGTAGAAGGGTAGTTTCCCAAAGAGTTTCATATAGATTCTGTGAGTGTTGGTCGAATTTAGCCACAGAGTTTGCTTGATGTCTAGAAGTTGGTGCAAGTATTTTGAGATTGCTGATTCGTTCCATAAACCTATGTTTGTGATTCCTACTTCTTTAATCTTCTTAGGATATATATTGAACTTTCTTGAAAGTATAGACGTCGGTTTTCTAGTGAAGGGGTCTCCATGCCAAAGGTAGTGGTTGAAACTTGAAAGCTCTATTCATCCTACTAATGAGCTTTTTTTCTGGGACAAAATTAGAAGTCTGGCATGTTGACATGGCTAATGCAAGTTGACAATGGCCGGTTTTCATGCTTGAGATATGACAGTCGAACAGTGCATATGTAATGACAAGGAGTGAGGCTTTTAGATTTCTGCATCCGTCCATATTCGGCAACGTGCCTAGGTTTTAGGGACAATGGAAGGGGAATAAATGTAAAGTTACAAAGAACATTTAAGAGGCGGAATTTTGGCACTTAATTTTCGCTGAAGTTTGCAAATCTAAATTTTCAAGTTGGCTAAAGCGCAAAAAGTACTTGAAAACTAATTACGTGTAATGGTTGAAACAAAACGAAATTACATAACATTATATATTGTAGTCTAACATAATTTTTAGCTTGTTTTATTATAGTTTAAAAGTTTAAGTAGAAAATTATGACAAGGGTGCTTTTTTTCTCATATTCTTTCCCCATTATAAATGCTGACTCCACCTAGAAATATGATTTTCATTTTGTTGGGAATTTCAGTTTTAAAATACCTTTTCATATATAATTATTATTTTCGAATGCATAGTAATGTAATACACATATCAGATCAGAGATATCAACATTTCAAATTTTTATGATTAATGTCTTCAATATCAGAGTCAACTTTTTAAATCTTTGAAATGCAGACATTCTGGAATGCACGTTCCTTGTGTTTTAGATCTCGCTCGAATATTGTGATTGAAACACACATACCAAACTGTAAGTCCATTTTGAAAATATGAATTATAGTAACATCGAACTTACCCATTTTTGGTTTATCCTTTAAATTGTCTCCTGTATATTTTTGTATCTATACCAATTTTCTGCACTACTGAGTCCGTCCCTTTTCCTATACAGCGTTGATTCAGTCGATTGCAACAACTTTTATCAGTAACTTAATTCTTTTAGCTTCATTATCTTATGAAACCTATCAGCTGCAGTCTGTTAAATGTGGAGAGTGGTAAACACAGTTATTCACCTGCTTCTCCTTAACTATTTTGAAAATTGTTGTAAATTATTCATCAATGCACAAGTCACCATAGGTACAATTTTGAAGTCAAAGTATTGTCATCCATGAAGTTGTCAATTGCAATAGACAGCAGATAAAATTCTATCCCTTTTTTTATTTCTTGGTTAGTTTCTGTGAAATTTTTTCTATCTACAAAACGCAACTTGAATAAATTTAAGATGCATTATTTCATAATTTATCTTAAATTATGTTAGCCTGTGCTTACTTAGCGCATTGTTTCAAAAAATTAATGTTTCACTTTATATTTTAAGTTGATTGTGTGTTGCCAGATGCCACAGTTGAAGTACTTAAAAGTCAGGTGTCAATTTTTGAATTGGCAACTGGATAAATGCTTATTCTCCTAGGGTTATTTTTGTCCTAAAGGTGAGTCTTATATTTGCATTTTTAGATAAAATATGCCTATTCCTGTTTGTTTAGCAATCTGCCTAATACCAATATAGACCTTAGTAGTTCCTAAACCATTAAGATCTGTCTGCCAGTACTTTTTACAACCTTTATATTACATTACTCTGTCAATTAGTACAATTATATTTCCAAAGGAGTGATAGTTCCAAGTTTTTTCGTCATATATACTTGGTAGTTGCGGTGTTTGTTAATAATGTTGCATTGTGGTGTAACATGTGTGGGTCTTGTCATTCCTAAAATAAATATATTTTGGTCAGCATGATTAACGATATGTTCCTATTGTCTAATAATTATCATCCTCCCCTCTAGTTTCCATTCTCCCAAGTAACTCTAATAATCACTAGTCTCTTTCCAGTGTACTTTTTTTTCCAGGCATATGAGTTGTTTCCCAGTAGGATTTGGTTTCAATGTTTACTGTGCCGATTCTTAGGCTGAACCTTCCGCTATTAGGTTTGAGAAGCGTGGGGGTGAAATTTGAGATTCCTACATCCTTTAAGAGTTTTCCTCAATGCAATATTATGATTATAAAGAACTAGCCAACAAAGTTGCAGTGCCCAAAATCGTTCAATGCGGTAGGGGTAAGATATTAAATCTAATGTAAAATTCTCCATTAAACATTGTATATACGGCAGTAATTTATAGTAGACTTAGTATTTCACTAAGGGATTGGCGATTAATATCATCCATTTATCTTAGCTATTAGGTGTAATGCACTGTTTTGTTCTCTGCGGTAAGTTACTTATTTATAGCATCTCCAAAACCTATTGTGATAGCCTTTGCCTCTCTTAGGTGCCGCTTCAAATATTTTTTTGCTATCCCAACAGAGCAAAAAAGATTTTGAAGATGGTAACCCTAAAATAATTTTTTTTACAACATACACAAATATATACATTCAAAAAAATTTCATTGTGGTTTCGTTATCCATCCTCTTCTGGGACTAATGGTGCTACAAAAAAGGCTAATTTTAACTTGCTGGGTAGATGCATTTTAGTTGAAATGGCTAAGAGTACAAGATTAGAGCTGAAAATCTATAGGAAAAAAGAAAAAAAAATTAATTTCGTATTCTATTATATAGATAATAGAATAAAATGGTAGAGTTTGTCCCACGGGATTATTTTTGTTCAATTTCGTTTTGGATATTTTGTGACCTTTATTCTATTAGAATCAATAAAGAGTTCTTGGTTGGACAGATATTTTTTACTGAAACATCTCAAGTTTATGATTATTTGGATTGCGCGATCAAAAAATCGACAGTTCTGTATTAAGTTCCAAGAATAACGAAAATAATAACAATAATAAATCAAATGTCATTTAATTTTAATCCAACAAACGGCAGATTAAAGGGGACTTGTGTACATGCATATAGAATCTTAATTTTGCAAGAGAAGCAAAGATTACTGCATGTTTATGTTGCTTTTATACCTGTACACTAATTTCCAATATGCGGTTTCAGTTCTATAATTGAGCTCGAATTCCATGTGTCAATGTAAATGTTTCTAATTTGGTTTCAGTACTATAATTGAATTAGAATTCATCATCACTGTAAACGTTCAAAGGTGGATGCTGATAGTCCAAAAGTCCATTATCAGATAGCGAAAAGGAATAGTTGTCATGGACTTTAATTTAGTCGCTTTTCAAAGTTGTCGAAATTGAAAAGTGAGGAAGACTCACAACCTACCATTATTGGTCATCAATCAATAGGATGTGATCAGAAATCATAAATGTGTTTTTAGTTAGTTGATATGCGTGGAAATCGAGAGAAATTTTTTCTAAACATATAGTAATCTAAGGACCTAATTATTTATCAGATTTGTAGTAGTTTAACATTTAATTTACTATATGCTCATAGACATCATATTTAGCATCATATTAGCTGTTCCATATAAAAACAACAAATTACTAAATAAATAGTTTTCCTTCACTGCAATTTTAAACGCTACTTTTCTTGTCCAATAGTTAGCACAACACTCAGAATTACATATAAGGTAGAAGGTGGGAATTATAAAATCCATCTATGATTCTCACTATTATAGGAAAATACAAAATACTAACATATTTCAAATGCTACTTTTCTTATTGCATACTAAGGCCAATTCATGAATTAAATAATCATATTTGTATATGTATATAGTTTTCTGATCATACACAAGTGCTTGTTGCATTATTCGGTATTTTACTAATCTCTGTATCCTCTATTTATAGGAACTTGAGACGGGTAAACCAATGAGTTTCGAGGAAGATTCATGGCTTGGCACACTAAGAGAGAGAGCTAAGGAAAAGGGTAAAGCAAAGCGAGGTTCAGTATCAACTTGCGAATTTGTTGACAACAAGTCGCGGAAAGCCTATGTGAGTTATTTTAAATTTTATTAATTTTGTTATGTTCATTTGTAGGTTGAAATCTAAACTAGTTACATTGTTCGTTATTGGAATTAGTCATTGGAATCAGCATGCATATTTTCTTTCTATGATAGCACAAAGTTTTGGATTTATTGCTTATGAAGACATTATAATCAAGCCTCATTCTTGAGACAGTATAAGTTATAGGTTGTGCTGCTCAACCTGAAACATTATTGCCAAACAAACTGTACATTTTCATGTAAATCAATAAATTTCATACAAAGTATGTTTTGGTGGCTATTAAATAAGTTAAAAACTCAGTAAAGTCAAATTTTTGACTAGTTTAAAACCGAGTTTAATTTTGGGGAAAAAAGGAGTTAACCAAGTACTTAAACTCAGTTTTAAACTAAGGTTGAACTCAGCTTAAACCGAGTTTTGAACTCTGTTTAAAACCGAGTTTTAAAATGAGTTTAAAATCGAGTTTTAAATTCAATTTCTGAGTTTAAACTGAGCTTTAAACTCAGAAAAACTGAGTTTTAAACTGAGTTTTAGCTCATTTAAACTCAGGTTAAAACTCAGACAAAGTTTTAAACTCAGATTCTGAGTTTAAACTGAGTTTTAAACTCATTTTAAAACTGAATTTTAAACTGTTTTTAAAATTTAGTATTTAAATCTCAGCAATAATTACAACTAATTTAAATTGATTTTTAAACTCAATTTAAAACTAAATTAAACTCAGAGCTTAAAACCGAGGTTTTAACTCAGTGTAAATCCGAGTTTTAAAATCACTTTCTGAGTTTAAATTGAGTTTAAACTCAGAAAAACTGAGATTACAACTCAGTTTTAAACTGAGTTTTAGCTCATTTTAACTCAATTTAAAACTCAGACAGAGTTTTAAACTCAGTACTGAGTTTAAACTGAGTTTTAAACTCATTTTTGAAACCGAGTTTTAAACTCATTTTTGAAACCGAGTTTTAAACTCACTTTAAAACTGAGTTAAAAAACTTAATTTTTTTATCTCAGTTATAAAACAACTAATTTACTTTAGTTTGAACTCAATTAATTTAAAACACCTTTAATATTTAGATGGGAAAATTCTCATTTTATTCATCTAGTGGGTAAGAAGCATTACGTGCTGAAATCTCAGTTTTAAACTTAAGTAAATAACACCCAGATAATAAGAATTTTACTCCACATTGCATAATTTACACATTGCATAATTTCGGTTTTAAACTTAAGTAAATAACAAGTTCAATTTATAAGTTATCCTTCTCTACAATTTACTCCACATTGCATAATAAATTCTTTTTTACAATAATATACCTAAAAGTTAAATACTGTATTTTCTTCACAATATCAGCTTCGGAAGGTGTAACGACCCGGAATTTTGGGTCGCTAGATTTGAACATTTAATCCATTTTAAATGTTGAATATGGATTATAATTTGATTTTGAAATAAAAAGAATTTGGCTAAATTAATAAAATTGGTTAAATTTCAAATACGGGATTTTAATTGAAAATTGGAATTGGGATAATCTGTGAATCTGGGTGTAAATAATTATAAAAATGGTTTCTAAAAAATTTATTTAAGTTTGTTCTGACTTAAATAGTAATATTGGACCATTGGATGGAATTAATAGTCGATAGATTGAAATTGGAATTTTATATTAATTTAATAACGAAATTTAATAATATAATAATGTAAATAATCGGATTTAGATTTAAACTGAATCAGAATGATTTCTAATGTGAATATAGATTTTATACGAGTTATAATAGAGTTAGTAAAATTTTAAAAGTAAAATTTTGAAGTGGTTTCGACAATTTCAGAAACCGCTCGATTTAATAGACGAGTTAAAATAGCCTTCCGGGGCACAGTCTCGGAATTCGACAAAACTAGTTCCATTGGATCCGTAATAGTTAGTTATTATCGGATTTCAATTTTCGTAGCAATTGGAGTTGTCGTTTGACCGTGGCAGCTCGAAACGCATCGAAATCGTTTTAATCAGTTTAAATTAAATTTGACCGTTTATTTCCGTAACTCACGCATATGATCGAATTAGCTTACGAAACCTGTTCCTTTGTGTCCGGAATGCAGAAATACCCTAGAAACACCTATTGGAACGTGAGAATTGGAGTTCGTTTGCGTGAGTGGTAAAATGCTGGAAACAATAATAAAATAATATTATATAAACGTTTATAATTATCAAACCCTAGATCTATCTCCCAGGCCGCCGCTTATATTATTTTAATGGCCAGAAACGATCGTTCTTCTTCCTCCATAATCTCCTAATCCACGCATTAATTCAAAATGCTTCCAACTGGAATGTTGTAGAGGGCAAAGAGAGCTACAGATCCAACGGGTAAGATGAGGTATGACGAAGTGAATCGGCGGTTACAAGGACTCGAATGCGGCCGCTCGAATGCGATTTTCTCGCCTGGGGTTGCGCCAAGTTCCATGTGCTTCTGGTTGAAGATGGAGGTGGTGGCGAGCATCAGGATGTCGTTGTCTGATCGTCGTGGAGCGCAACGTAGGCGGCGCGGTTTCGAACCCCAGCGAACGAAGGTGGGTTCGTTTGTTTCGTCGTTGCCTGGGATGCAAGGGAGAAAGAGGAACCAACGGCTTAATCTCAAATTTTAGATGTACGGTCGAGATTATATGCTGGTATAATAAAATTTAAATTTAAAAAGGAAATTTGTTTTAAATGTTATTCAAACTTTAAAAATTCGAAACTTGCACATACGTTGTCAGATTTCGACGAATTTGGTGGCGTCGGAATCGCAGCGACGCGCTCTACGTGCTAGAGAAGGTCTGGAAGCGATTGGAGCTAACAAGGATTTTAGGTTAAATCGAACGCGATTCGATTTAATTTAAAATTGAACGTTCGTCAAAACCAAGGTGAGTTAATCTCACTTACATCTGGGATGTTAGCTGATTTAAATAGTTAATATTTAAATGTCTATGTGGTTGGTTGAATATAATTGTTGTTATCAGCCTGGATTGATGTTTATATATATATGATGTGCTAATATATGTGGATGCAGGGAAAACAGGTTGGAGGGATCGAACTGGATTCCTCACACTATAGTAATCATTTTATGATTGATGATGTAATCTGTTTATATATTGTGATTGATAACCCTGAATTAAATTGTACTGCGATATTGCTGGATAAGTATATACACAGAATTTAAAAAAAAAATGGGATTTTAAAAGAAATAAAGAAATTGATAAATAAAGAATTTAAGGGAATAAAATTTAGAACATGGGTTGGGTGAAGAATGAAAATTTGTAAATTTGTAAATTTAAATAAAGTGGGACATTTATTAGTTGATAAATGTGAAAGTATGGATTTCTGGTGATAAATTCGATAAGAAGTTATATATTGTGAAAAATAACGATGGGGTTATTTTGATAATAATGTTTCCTGGAAATTAAATATGATTTCAAAAGAAACCCTTCAAATTAAATTAGCAATAAATTGCAAATTGGAATGTTTCAGAAATATTAGTTATAACCATTGAAATTTAAGTAGGTATTTATTTGAGCAATTCCTTAAGTATGATTTTCATTAAATAAATTTATAATAGTTTATATAAAAAGACTTTTAAACCTATACTTTGAAAAAGAAATTCCGGGAATAAGAATGTGGTCAAGCTTCGTAAGAAGTTATTTTAAACGTAAAAAGTAAATTTATGTTATGAAAACATAAATCTGAATTGAATAAATCGACAGAATTTATAAGATGGAGTTTTTTGGGTTGTTTGAGTGGGAATGAGTTTCCCTGGAAAACCAAGTTTGAGTTTTAAACAGATTTTATTAAAAGAAAGTTTAAAGTTCAAAATTGTTTAAAAGAGTGTTTTGAAAATTGTTATTTTGAAGTAACTATTAACAAATTAGCAATAGTAAAGTTTTATGAATACCCTAGTAATTATTTTTCAAATGGATTGTTTTAAAAGGCTAGTTTTGAGCTAAGTTATTGAAATTAGTATTAACCTTTTTAAAACTCTACTTATAAGTTTAGTTTAAACTAAACCCTTATTTACAATCAAGATTTATATCCTAATAAATGGTTTTATTTTACATATTTGAAATTATATTTTTGAGTAATAATTAGTAATAAATTTCCATATTTAAAATATATTTCAGAATAAGAGTTTTAATTGTTTTAATTCTAAATTATTTTGAACTCGGTTATTTCCAATGGGAATAAATGGTAAAGGATTTACCTTGTAAAGGAAGAACTTTGGGAAATTGTTTTCAAATGAGTTTTGAAAATTTGGAAATATATCTTGTAAAGATATTTGAGGCAAATAAATAATGTGTGAAATTATTTATTGATTGATGAATGTCTGTGAATGTTAATTGATAGTTAAATCACCAACTATCAATATTGGACAAATGCGTTGATCATTTCGAAGAGACCGGGATCGAGATTTATTTCTCGAAAACCACTCCGATCTGGTTTGTACGTTTCGTGTGAAAAACGTGTTCGGAGTCGAAGATGGAGCAGTGAAGTGTAAGGGCTAGTCGCTACTAATCCTGAGGATATTTCCAAAATGGATGTAGTAGGAGTAGTGCCTTCGGTTCCGTTCGAACCCGGGACGGACTTGTATGGATGAATGCTTTCGGAACATCGTCAGGTGGACGATGGGCATTCTAAGTGAAACGTTCTAAAGGTAACGCTTAGCCTCAAGCCTCATCAACCGAGAATGACTGAAAATCAGGGGATATGCAGCAAAGCTTCATGGGTAGCCCCCACTTGAGAGTAAGGTCATCCTTGTCTAGATGTCCCTTTTTATTCGGCTTAGTGGGCGGTTGCTGATCCCAACCGCGGGGTGATCTTATTCGGAACTGTCCAGTAAGGGATGGGTCCGGCCTTGTGTTGCGGGGGATCGGGCGTGGTCCTCGGTACAATGATCTTGGCCCCGTACTGTGACAGGTGGTACCCCAGTGCCTAGTCATTAGTTGGATCCATACTCCCTACGAGCCTTTTACGAGTTTTGTTTGTATTACCCACTTTTTTGGCTAGTAGCTGGAATTTAATGAATGTAACAATTTCGGCTATTTTATAAGTATTTGTATATAGACCCTATTATAATATCAGAGGATTTCTATAAAAAAAATTTTAGCCATCGTAAGGTAAAAACCTGACATGTTTATTTGTGGCGTGGTCTTACGAGATGCTTTTGTTTTCATAAAAGATTTTTGAAACTTTAGTAATCAATTTTGGGTGCATTATTATCGGTTGGTATTCCAGACTGACTCGGGTGTTATTTCATTATAATGCTCGGGTCAGACCGAGTATTATATGTTCAGGTCAGGATGCTATGGAGCAGGAGAGGAGCTGAAGTCCGAGACGTATTATCCGTATTTATATATATCCGCTGCTATGATTGTATGATTGAATGTTGTTTGTATGAGATACTCTGATGATATGATGTATAAAACAGATATAGTTTTCATTTTATGTAAAGCTCTATTATTTACTATTATATTTTATTCTGCTGTGACTGTGAGATTCTAATATTGTTTAGTTCCTTCTTTCTTCTACCTCTTCTTCTTTTACCCTAATGGTTCGTATTTCTGTTCCACTTGAGTTAATTGATGTTGAATAGTGTTGACTCAAAGGGTACGGATTTGCGGGCTGTTACAGTTGGTATCAGAGCTTAGCTTGGCGACAACCTAGACTTTGGTGGGGAAATTTACTCATTAAATAGAGTCAATAGTACTCTATAATGAGTTGAGCGTATTAATAGATATGAGAGCGTACTTGTTAGTGGATATAAAATTGTTTTTATACTATGTTGACTTATCGGTTGAGTGTTTATGAATTCTGGTCGGTACGGGAAGTACAACCGTATCGATAGGGATTTCTAAACTCTTAAAGAAGATAAACCGACATAGATTGTTTTTTAAGTGGGTAAATGAAATAATTTTACCCAAAATTATATTTTGATATAAAAGAAATAATTTTCTGAAATTATTATTTATATTTTTGGATGGTTGGTTGTTGATACTATAATCAAATAAGAATCTAAAATTTAATCTAAAATTTGAAATGGATATAACCATATAAATTCCATGAGTATAAATTATACAAAAGAGAATAATTAAATTTAAACTAAACCAGAATTTAAACCTCGGAAGTTTTGGAAAGGATTTTAAATGTATAGAAACAAAGTTTGGAAATTTAAAATCTTTGGAATGTTAGGACCTTTTCCAAGGTGTTTGAAGGCAATGACAAAGAATTAATTTGGGAAGTATTTTGAGTGGAAACTGTTTTGAAATGAATGTGGGAAGTAAGAAAGAACTGAACTCACTTTAGTCGTTGGAAAATAATCCTGATGATGCTGGCCACATCATTAGAATTCATTTTCGAGTTTCTAAAGTGATGGATTGCTACCAAAGTGGTTGGTTATGATAATTGTTTGGACTTGTTAGGCATAATAGTTGTTTTGAAAATTTCAAAATGGGGGATTGTTTTGGTACAACCAAGTTGTTTTGGAAATTCGGAGATTTGATTTGGTAGATCAAATAGGTATGAGTAGATTATTATTATTTCAAAAAGGTTTTGAAATAAAATCGGGTAATTGAATTCTGGAAAATTCTATTTAAATAATGTGTAAAGTAAAATGAATCAACTATTAAACTTATTAAGTGAAGTTGATATTAATAAGGAAGAAATGAAAATTTTAATCTTGGAATTAAAATTTGACTTGAGTAAATGGAAGTGAATAAAATAGATTGAAGAGAATAGAAAATTTGAGTTTAACTTGGGATAAGTTAAATAAATTGAACTTAGAATTAAATTGAAATGTAAAATAACTTGGTAATCATGGGTCATTGTACAATAAATTGTACGCATAAGCTATTAAGTGCTATACTTGTGATCTGAAAATTGTGGATTTAAAATTTGCAAAGGCTTAAGGTGAAAGAAATTTATATCCTTAAGAATTCAGATATATATATATATATATATATATATATATATATATATATATATATATATAATTTGAAATTGTGATTATAAGATGTAGATGGATTGAAATGAGCAATATAAGCTTTTAAGTAAATAAGTTGGTGAACTTACGAATAGAAATGAATGGAATTATAATCACAAATGGGAGATAGTTGAATGGTATGGTAAATTCAAACTTACTCTCAATGAAATGTGAATTGAGATAAGATAAAGTGAGATATAAAAGAAGTGAATGAACTTAAGTTAGTAAATAAGGTTTGAACTTGTATATGGAGAATTAAAATTAAATTGAATTGGATTTAACTTCAAACGATGGAATTGAGATGGATTTGGATTTAATTAAAAACAAGATTCAATGGTGTTATGAATGAAAATGAATGTAATTAAATTCTCATTTAAGATAGTAAAGGTAATGGTATAAATTCAAGATGGCTAAATAAATTTGGTTAAACTTGAATTGAATTTGGAGGAAAAAAAAACATTTGAATTGAAGGAAAATTTAATTAATTTAAAGGAATTGTTTGAGAATGAATTTAGTGCAAGCCAAATTAAATAGAGGATAAATGAAAGATGGAAGTGTGAATGGATATGGAATTGATTATAAAAGAAATGGAAATGCTTCAAAAGAAAAATAATAATCCAGTTCTAGTATGGAAATTTAATTTTGGCAATAAAAAGTTGTGAGTGTGAATGAATAATGGAATTAGCTTACAATAGTAATGGTTTGGATTGTAAATAAATTCCAATGAGTGAAATAATTTAAAGTGGTCTCTTTGTTAATAAAATAAATCTAAAATGAATGAATAAATAAACAAAGTGCATTGAAATTTGTAAATGGATTGGAATTGATTTGGATGATAATCAAATGAAAATAAAACAAAAGTGATATACGGAGAAATGGAAATATTGTGTGATTGAAACAACTTAAGCAAATTGAAAAAATATATTTGTGATTGAGCTTATAATGTTGTCTTGGATAAATTTGTTTAGATAATAAGCATTGAAATGCAAGTGAAGAGAATTTTAATTAATTATTGTGATGTGATAAAATAAGGTTGTATGAGTTGTATATAAACCAGAATTAAATGATATTAATATAAACCTATATGGATAATGAATTGGAAATATAAATTGGAGATTTACTTCAATAAATGTGATCAAGCAAGAATGCTTGGATTGTGAACCATGCAAATTGAATAAAATTAATATAAATTTAAACTAGAATTAATTTTAATGGTTATGAGCTTAAGTGGTGATTATTTTTGCTTGAATGACATAAGTATTTGCATGTATTCAGAATTGAGTTGTTTAAACAACAACTGAATTGGTTTTGAGTTAATTGGAATGGATTGAAATGTTATTAAGTGATTTTGCTTATGAATGGAAATGGATCATAAAAGAAATGCAAGTGTTTCAAGTTTAAAATAAAATTTGATTGTAAATCAAATTGGGAATGTAAGTAAGGCATATGTTAATCATATTGAAATAGAAATGAATTGGTTGTAATAAATATGAATGGTATGTAGTAAACTTGAATGTAAATCATTCAGTTGAAATAAAATGAAGTTTGGACTTGAATAAGAAATTAAAAAGTGATTGAAATCTTTAAATTGTTGATAAAATATGGTTAAATTGCTAAATTATGAAGTTGCTTGGTTAGGCTATGAAATGGATATGTTTGGCTTACATTTATATTGGAAATGTTGTTAAAATGTTCATATCTTTGAAAACTGATGAGTTTGTTAAGTAAGTACAGGTTCGGAAGGCGTTCGATAGAGTTAGAGCGCGTATATGCTAAAATATTAGCCGCTTGCTATGAAAATTTGCTAAAAAGGTGCGCCTACGCAAATATAATTGGGAAATGATATATTTGTTGTGATATATTTTGGTTTCCGACTGTGTGGGTCGATGTATATATGTTTATTTGTATCGCGATAGCGCGAAAGCTCCTCCGTGCAGGGAAGACTGCCAAAATTTTCTGAAAATTTTGAGAGTTAGAAATTTTTTGGAAATAGGTTTGGGAAGTGTAAATAAGTTTTAACTAAAAAAGTTTGGGTTAAGTTAATGAGTGTAGGAGCATTTGTTTCATTAGCAACAAGCTGAGTTCAAATACCAATTGAAAATAAAGGATTTTGGAATATGATTGGATTAGTAGTTTCGATTTGAAACTAAAAGATCTGGGCAAAGTGAATTTGATATTTTCACTAGGTAGGTTTTGCTATTGGGTTTGGAACATTCTTCTACCTTAGCAAATTTCGGGGACGAAATTTTTATAAGGGGGGAGGAATGTAACGACTCGAAATTTTGGGTCGTTAGATTTGAACATTTAATCCATTTTAAATGTTGAATATGGATTATAATTTGATTTTGAAATAAAAAGAATTTGGTTAAATTAATAAAATTGGTTAAATTTCAAATACTTGATTTTAATTGAAAATTGGAATTGGGATAATCTGTGAATCTGGGTGTAAATAATTATAAAAATGGTTTCTAAAAAATTTATTTAAGTTTATTCTGACTTAAATAGTAATATCGGACCATTGGATGGAATTAATAGTCGATAGATTGAAATTGGAATTTTATATTAATTTAATAACGGAATTTAATAATATAATAATGCAAATAATTGGATTTAGATTTAAACCGAATCAGAATGATTTCTAATGTGAATATAAATTTTATACGAGTTATAATAGAGTTAGTAAAATTTTAAAAGTAAAATTTTGAAGTGGTTTCGACAATTTCAGAAACCGCTCGATTTAATAGACGAGTTAAAATAGCCTTCCGTGGCACAGTCTCGGAATTCGACGAAACTAGTTCCATTGGATCCGTAACAGTTAGTTATTATCGGATTTCAATTTTCGTAGCAATCGGAGTTGTCGTTTGACCGTGGCAGCTCGAAACGCATCGAAATTGTTTTAATCGGTTTTAATTAAATTTGATCGTTTATTTCCGTAACTCACGCATATGATCGAATTAGCTTACGAAACATGTTCTATTGTGTCCGGAACGCGGAAAAACCCTAGAAACACCTATTGGAACGTGAGAATTGGAGTTTGTTTGCGTGAGTGGTAAAATGCTGGAAACGATAATAAAATAATATTAAATAATATTATATAAACGTTTATAATTATCAAACCCTAGATCTATCTCCCAGGCCGCCGCTTATATTATTTTAATGGACAGAAACGATCGTTCTTCTTCCTCAATAATCTCCTAATCCACGCATTAATTCAAAATGCTTCCAACAGGAATGTCGTAGAGGGCGAAGAGAGCTTCAGATCCAACGGGTGAGATGAGGTATGACGAAGTGAATCGGCGGTTACAAGGACTCGAATGCGGCCGCTCGAATGCGATTTTCTCGCCTGGGGTTGCGCCGAGTTCCGTGTGCTTCTGGTTGAAGATGGAGGTGGCGGCGAGCATCACGATGTCGTTGTTTGATCGTCGTGGAGCGCAACGTAGGCGGCGCGGTTTCGAACCCTAGCGAACGAAGGTCGGTTCTTTTGTTTCGTCGTTGCCTGGGACGCAAGGGAGAAAGAGGAACCAACGGCTTGATCTCAAATTTTAGATGTACGGCCGAGATTATATTCTGGAATAATAAAATTTAAATTTAAAAAGGAAATTTGTGTTAAATGTTATTCAAACTTTAAAAATTCGTAACTTGCACATACGTTGTCAGATTTCAACGAATTTGGTGGCGCTGGAATCGTAGCGATGCGCTCTACGTGCTAGAGCAGGTCTGGAAGCGATTGGAGCTAGCAAGAATTTTAGGTTAAATCGAACGCGATTCGATTTAATTTAAAATTGAACGTTCGTCAAAACCAAGGTGAGTTAATCTCACTCACATCTGGGATGTTAGCTGATTTAAATAGTTAATATTTAAATATCTGTGTGGTTGGTTGAATATAATTGTTGTTATCAGCCTAGATTGATATTTATATATATATGATGTGCTAATATTTGTGGATGTAGGGAAAACAGGTTGAAGGGATCGAACTGGATTCCTCACACTATAGTAATCATTTTATGATTGATGATGTAATCTGTTTATATATTGTGATTGATAACCCTGAATTAAATTGTACTGTGATATTGCTGGATAAGTATATACACAGAATTTTAAAAAAAAATGGGTTTTTAAAAGAAATAAAGAAATTGATAAATAAAGAATTTAACGGAATAAAAATTAGAATCTGGGTTGGGTGAAGAATGAAAATTTGTAAATTTGAAAATTTAAATAAAGTGGAACATTTATTAGTTGATAAATGTGAAAGTATGGATTTCTGGTGATAAATTCGATAAGAAGTTATATATTGTGAAAAATAACGATGGGGTTATTTTGATAATAATGTTTCCTGGAAATTAAATATGATTTCAAAAGAAACCCTTCAAATTAAATTAGCAATAAATTGCAAATTGGAATGCTTCAGAAATACTAGTTATAACCATTGAAATTTAAGTAGGTATTTATTTGAGCAATTCCTTAAGTATGATTTTCGTTAAATAAATTTATAATAGTTTATCTAAAAAGACTTTTAAACCTATACTTTGAAAAAGAATTTCCGGGAATGGGAATGTGGTTAAGCTTCGTAAGAAGTTATTTTAAACATAAAAAGTAAATTTATGTTATGAAAACATAAATCTGAATTGAATAAATCGACAGAATTTATAAGATGGAGTTTTCTGGGTTGTTTGAGTGGGAATGAGTTTCCCTGGAAAACCAAGTTCGAGTTTTAAACAGATTTTATTAAAAGAAAGATTAAAGTTCAAACTTGTTTAAAAGAGTGTTTTGAAAATTGTTATTTTGAAGTAACTATTAAGAAATTAGCAATAGTAAATTTTTATGAATACCCTAGTAATTATTTTTCAAATGGATTGTTTTAAAAGGCTAGTTTTGACCTAAGTTATTGAAATTAGTATTAACCTTTTTAAAACTCTACTTATAAGTTTAGTTTAAACTAAACCCTTATTTACAATCAAGATTTATATCCTAATAAATGGTTCTATTTTACATATTTGAAATTATATTTTTGAGTAATAATTAGTAGTAAATTTCCATATGTAAAATATATTTCAGAATAAGAGTTTTAATTATTTTAATTCAAAATTATTTTGAACTTGGTTATTTCCAATGGGAATAAATGGTAAAGGATTTACCTTGTAAAGGAAGAACTTTGGGAAATTGTTTTCAAATGAGTTTTGAAAATTTGGAAATATATCTTGTAAAGATATTTGTGGCAAATAAATAATGTGTGAAATTATTTATTGATTGATGGATGTCCGTGAATGTTAATTGATAGTTAAATCACCGACTATCAATATTGGACAAATGCGTTGATCGTTTCGAAGAGACCGGGATCGAGATTTATTTCTCGAAAACCACTTCGATCCGGTTTGTACGTTTCGTGCGAAAAATGTGTTCGGAGTAGAAGATGGAGCAGTGAAGTGCAAGGGCTAGTCGCTACTAATCCTCAGGATATTTCCAAAATGGATGTAGTAGGAGTAGTGCCTTCGGTTCCGTTCGAACCCGGGACGGACTTGTATGGATGAATGCTTTCGGAACATCGTCAGGTGGACAATGGGCATTCTAAGTGAAACGTTCTAAAGGTAACGCTTAGCCCCAAGCCTCGTCAACAGGGAATGAATGAAAATCAGGGGATATGCAGCAAGGCTTCATGGGTAGCCCCCACTTGAGAGTAAGGTCATTCCTATCTAGATGTCCCTTTTTATTCGGCTTAGTGGGCGGTTGCTGATCCCAACCGCGGGGTGATCTTATTCGGAACTGTCCAGTAAGGGATGGGTCCGGCCTTGTGTTGCAGGGGATCAGGCGTGGTCCTCGGTACGGTGATCTAGGCCCCGTACTGTGACAGGTGGTACCCCAGTGCCTAGTCATTAGTTGGAATCCATACTTCCTACGAGCCTTTTACGAGTTTTGTTTGTATTACCCACTTTTGTGGCTAGTAGTTGGAATTTAATGAATGTAACAATTTTGGCTATTTTATAAGTATTTGTATATAGACCCTATTATAATATCAGAGGATTTCTATAAAAAGTGTTTTAGCTATCGTAAGGTAAAAACCCGACATGTTTATTTGTGGCGTGGTCTCACGAGATGCTTTTGTTTTCATAAAAGATTTTTGAAACTTTAATAATCAATTTGGGTGCATTATTATCGGCTGGTATTCCAGACTGACTCGGGTGTTATTTCGTTATAATGCTCGGGTCAGACCGAGTATTATATGTTCAGGTCAGGATGCTATGGAGCAAGAGAGGAGCTGGAGTCCGAGACGTATTATCCGTATTTATATATATCCGCTGCTATGATTGTATGATTGACTGACTGGTGGATGTTGTTTGTATGAGATACTCTGATGATATGATGTATAAAACAGATATAGTTTTCATTTTGTGTAAAGCTCTATTATTTACTATTATATTTTATTCCACTGCGACTGTGAGATTCTAATATTGTTTAGTTCCTTCTTTCTTCTACCTCTTCTTCTTTAACCCTAATGGTTCGTATTTCTGTTTCACTTGAGTTAATTGATGTAGAATAGTGTTGACTCAAGGGGTACAGATTTGCGGGCTGTTACAGAAGGCACCATTCTGCTACTTTGGTTTAAACATCAATTAATCAATAACACTTTTGATCATGTACCCCTTCTAACAAAACTGCTATGTTTATTAAATACTGCTTCTGTAATGAAGCTCTTGCTACTTGGGCTTCTTATACAACAATTGTATATTCATCCAAATATAGTTTATGTTTTTCAAAGAGTAAGAAGAGCATAGTGGTATGCATGAACGTAGGAAACATGAGCATAGGGTAAGAAGAAGCGTAAATAACAGAAAGTCTGTCAAATATGATGAGCAGAGAAATGTATGGACCACTAGATCCATATTATATATGTATAAAGTGGACTTCAAACTAATAAAGAATTTTAGACAGAGTATCACTGCTGCTCGGCTCATACTTTCTACCAATTAAAAACAAATAAAAAATTAATTTTGTTATGAATATTATGACCTATATATCCTTGTAGGCTGTCACTTACCTTGACATATGTTTTGAAGTTGGGTACAAATCTTGACATATGTTTGAAGTCATGTTCCAGATGATACTATTTTTATTGTACATGTTCCTATTACTGTTTATGCTACATATTTCAGAATGTAGGCTGTCACTTGCCTAAGTCTACTGATTGTGGAACCAAGTCATATGCATGACTTCTTGAATTGTACATAAGCTTCACGTATTTGAAGGAAACACCACATATCAATGTTTAATGAGTAATTAGGAAACATTAAACCAGTTTACAAATTGAATTTAATAACCCAGCCTACATACTTAGTTTATTTACCCAGTTTATAAACCGAGTTTAAGCTCAATATGAAAACTGATTTTAAACTCTGATTACAAATTGAGTTACATTAGTTTGGTACTGAGTTCACACTCAGTTTGGAAACTAATTTTAAACTTTGATTATAATAAGTCACATCAATTTGGTTGGCATTTGTAAGTACAGTAAGCACAGTAGCTCGTCCACACTTTTAACTTTTGTCTACCAAAATTTTAAGTTATTTCATTTATTAATCTATATCAAAATAGACGCTTAAATGTTGCTATCAAACAAGTCTATATGTTGTTACCCTTTTAACCTTTTCAAGAAACATATATGAAGAAAAAAGCCGAGCCACAAGAAGATGAAAATGTATGGAATCCAAGACTTTGGGTTGAGTCATCCGGAGGGCTTACAAGAGGAAGGGTTTATAGAGCATCTTATGTTGATACAACTACTATATTGCGTAAAAGTTCTCAATCCCACTGTCTAGCAGATCGTGCAAATCAAGAACAACTTGTAACGTCCATGGCATGTTTTAACATCAGAGCTTAAATCAATAATAGAAAGAGAAGTGAAATTGACAATAACTAGCTTGCTTGGTTCAATTAATCCGACCAATGTTCAAAGCATAAACCAACAATCATGGTCGTTCAACTAACCATCCGGTCAAACATAATACTTGGGGTTAGTTTTCTATACAGCCGCCAAGTCAAATTCCACAACCTTTTGCTCAGCCATTCGCACCACCTTCTGCTCAACCGTTACCACAACTACCAAATCAAGTGTTGCAACATCCTCCTCAACCATTTCTACAACCTTCAAGTTTTCTCGTGCGGCCATCATGTCAAGTCCTACAACCATGTGATCGACCGTTTCTACAAATTCCTAATCATATCCCGCAGCCATCAGGTCAGTCTTCTCAACCGCTTTATCATATGATACAACCATCAGTTCCTTGTCAACAAACACCCGCACAATATCAAACAACGCATGTGCTTTTTCAATCAACTTTTGGAAACATTTCAGAACAGGTTGGATCTTTCATGCAACTATTGAGACCTATAACACAAGATCAACCTGCTCATAATCAATTGGAAATAATCAAGCATCAAACAATCGAGGAAACGTTCGATCACAAAATAAAGATGATGCATGAATTGCTTGTTAGCTTCTGAAAGTATCAAGCAGGCTCTGTTAGAAGACTTCTCTGTTGGAAGACTTATCTTTTGTTTTAAACTTCTACTTTAGTTTTTTTTTGTTTGTTTGGAAGACTTCTCTGCTAGAAGACTTCTATTTTAGTTTTTTGTTTGGAAGACTTCTCTGTTGGAAGACTTATCTTTTCTTTTAAACTTCTATTTTAGTTTTTTATTTGTTTGGATCTTGTTTCAGGATTATAGTTTTTAGGGTCCAAATTAGATATGTTGTGTTTTGGTTATGACATATGTGCTTTGGATACTCTGTAACTTGCTTTTCTTGCAATGAACAATTGGTTACTTTTTGTACATGAGCTGCTAATTTAACAATAATTTTGCTATTAGTTCTGTTAGATATTTTATTTTTTCTACTCGTTGATTTGTGATGAAACTGTAATCAAATTATATTTCATTTCTTTTGTCCAACTGGTTTATAATAACCACTGTATTTATGACTGATTTGAAACCTTGAATATGGTCTCTATAGTTATACAAGAGACCCATAAAATTGTCTTTAATTAGTTTTTAATGTAGCCATGTATTTGAGACCATTGGTGAGGTTACTAATATTTTAGAGACTAATGTTTGTGGTCTCTGTTTATTTAGAGACCTGATTTTAGAGACAATACTTATCCGTCTTAAGTAGGTTACAAATATTAATTAGAGACAAAATACAAGTCTTTAAAAAATCCCTTTTTTTGTAGTGAGTCGTTTATAGTTACTGTGTGGGCATTATTTGTTTCATTGACAATGTGTTGATTAATATGTTTTTCTTGTGATTTATTTGCCAATAATTTGAGTTTATTTTCCAGAAATAATGGAGTGTGGACCGAAATGGTCTAAATGGTCTAATTCCGTTCAAATCTTCATCTTTAATACAGACAACTGCTAGACATCCTTGATCCTTCTATACATATAAATGTATTTACCGCTTATTGACCAAAAAATCAACTTAAGTCTGTTATTGCATTTACGGACTATAAGTAAACAAAATTGCAAGAGCAGTGAATTGTGTAACAATCATTGTTGTGCATGAATTGTACACCATCTGTTCTGGACTTTATGATTTTTATCAGTGCACTAAGCTGCTAAAATAACATGTTACACGACTTTCTCAAACTTCTAATCTGAAATAACTTGCAAGGTATTTCTCCAGATTTAAGATTGTTGTTCCTTCGATACAATGACAGGAACCGAATGAGCTTGCTGCTGCTGCTTTTACTAACCCATTAGATGATTACAAGAAAAGTAGCAAGTACCATCGTCGAAGAATACTTCAGCAATGGTGAAGTAGAAATAGCAGCAACTGATCTCAATGACCTAGGTTCAAACTTCAAACGAGTTTCAACCCTACTTTGTCAAACATCTAGTTTATATGGCTATGGACCGACATGACAAAGAGAAAGAAATGGCATCAGTCCTACTGTCAACTCTACACTCCTACATAATAACCCCTGCACACATCAGTCGAGGACTTTTCATGCTTCTTGAACGGCTGATGATCAAGCATTAGATATTCCCGACACTGTTGATGTACTAACGCTCTTCATTGCCCATGCAGTTGTCGACATTTTACCTCCTGCTTTCCTTAAGAGAGCAAACAGCCTGCTTCAAGATTCTGCAAAATTAGGACGACAAGTAATTTTAACAGCTGAAAAGAGTTACTTGTCCGCTCCTTGTGATGCAGAGTTGGTTGAGAGGCGTGGGGAGAAAAGGTAAGTCTGGTGTAATATATGAACATTTAAACGAGAGGAGATTGTGATAGGTTGAAGGAGCAGCAAACGAAGATGGCAGGAGTCCTAGCGTTTGGGATATTTCTGCACATGCAGGTTGAGTATCATTTCATATTAAACGTTGTAATTGATGTTAGAAATTTGTTCTCTGCTTCTTTTTTGAACCTTACGTTTAGTATGTTTGTTGATCATATGCAAGTATGCTGATCATATGTTGCAGTATATTTAGCATTAATTAATAGTGCATTGGATGTTAAACAAAAATTCCTTTGTTGATTGTATATGGCATTTATTACATTCAATTAAGTCATAAAATCATCATCCAATCTTTAATCAAAATTTATTTATGTCAACAACATCCTGTTAGTGGATCTGCCATTTAGATTCATAAGACTAGTTAGCTGTATAATTAATGACTTCTGATATTTAATGCGATTCTCCAAAAAGAGTATCAAATATTCTTAAAGGCACGCATATTCAGAAATAATTCAAAAATTACCGTACAAGAAATTCCAGATATCTTTTATTATCTTTATTTTAATCAATTGAGAACTTCAGACATTTAATAACTCATAGTAAATAACAATATGTCAGACATAAAAATAAATCCGATACATATTGATTGCGTACAACCAAGAACTAGAAATAGATCAAAAATAAAAATACTGTACTAACAATTAGAATAAAAAGTAGCAAGCAATTGATAGAGAGTAATGATGATCATTGCCCTAATTCATTAATCAAAAACCCTAACCCAAAAACTGGTATGCACCTTTATGGTCATAATACACGGGTGGAAAGCAGTTGGGCACATCAGATCTATTCATGACATTAAAGGGCACCATAAACGAATCATGTCCCTGATCATAGCTACCAGCAACTCCTTTGGACGACGCCATCATACTTTCAACTACATGATGATAATGATGATGTTGTTGGTTTTCATAAAAGGACTTGGCATTTATCAAAGCCTTATGTATCTGCTCCATTATAGAAGCCAATCTCTTCTGGATGAAGTCAAGTTGACCCAAATCAAACTTCTCCAAATTCTCATCACTGAACCATGTACTACGCAAGACATCATCTAACTCAGCTTTCCTCCTCCTTTCCTTTTCAATAGACTCCATGCAACTCTCGTGCCTCCTGTTCAGAATATGAGTATCGTTCAGATTCTGAGTGCTTCTCAAATCAAACATACTTTGGTCCGTTGAGGCTATTATGGCTGTGGAAGAACTGGGTTGATGACGATGATGATCTCCATTGAGTAAGCGGTTAGAGATGAGATCAAGAGAGGGATGGCTGAAGGAATAGGGTTTTCCACCAGGGGAGAAAACTAGGATGGCGAGCTCAGCTCCACATAGAATGGACAGCTCGTTAGCCTTTTTGAAGAGCCCAGTCCTACGCTTTGAGAAGCATACCTGACGAGATCCTTCGCTTGCTATCTTCTTCATTTCGATCTTTTGACGTCCCACGCTCTGCTTCTTGTTTTTTGGCGCCATTGTTAATTGTTGGAGAAAAAAATATTGTTTATTTAGGGTTTTCAGAATTGATTAATGATCAAGAGATAAAGCCTCGCATTTATTATATAGAGAAGATAACGTGTGTATTTTTTGTGAATAAAAAAAAAAGGAAAGTTAAGATTTATTTTGATTGATTGGTAATCATGATTTATATCATTGATTTGGTTTGCTGGTTAACATATAAGTTACCATACACTAAGACAATTTATTAGGCAAATAATCTCCATCTCCAGATTTTTCAGTTGTATCCTATGAATCATTGAAATCCACCCGTTCTTACTTTTTAACTTTTAATAAATCAAAAGCTAAAAAAAAAAATGGTGTATATTTGTTTGTCTCGTAAAAACCATGAAAATGATATCAAACTATTTTAGTTCGATGATTCTCCATTTTTATTTTAGAACTTGGAACATAACATTTACAAAATCTGTTTTTGGACCACATTAGAATTAATACTATTTTAGTACATTTATAGTTATGCCTTTTTTGCAATTTTATTTCCTTTTGTTATATCTTCCATTTATATGAACCAAACGCTTATTTTTTTCACTTTTATTGATTACGTTAAGTTTTATCCCAAAAAAGATTTTGAGTTTATTTGTTTCGATAGAAATAGTTTAGATATTACAAAATTGTTATGTTTTGTAAAACAAGTAATACAAAACATTAAACTGTCAAAAAACGTCCATTTGCGCATTTTTGGTAGCTTCATTGCCTTATATTTAAAATTGTTATCAACCTAGTTTAGTATTTTCATCATGACACATAATTTGAATGATTTGAATATGGATTTATGAATTAACTTCTTATTTTTTGAAGGTGACGAGGTTGTATTATGTAAAATGTCAATGAGGTAGGTTGGAGTCCCCTATCACTTGATTCCCCAAAATTCTTCACTTACATTTCTTAATCTAGGTTTAGTGTTTTTTGTTTCTTTCTTTTTTTGATGTTCTTACCACGGGGATATCTTCACAAAATCTCTAACCATTTAGATATTTCTTACCTTATGAAAACATAGGTTAAAATGCGAGACACAAAAAATATATTATTTAACCATTTAGTAAAATGTGCTACTATTGTCAGATTTTTTTTCTTCTAGCCACCTAAATTAAAGGCCACTTTGAAAAGTGTACTTCCTCACTTCCTAACACCGTCTGTTATTTCATGCATCTCACTAGACACCGAAAATTTAAAAAATGGCTTGTGAAGTAAAAAAAAGTTTACAATGGTGGTGTTTCATCGATGTTTTGAATTTGTCACGACGGGTAACCACCATTCTTCTAAATAATATCACAGCTAAAGGGAACTGTCATAATGTATTGATTACTGAAAGATCGTAATTTAAAATGTTCAGATGTGAACTGCCGTGCTTTCTATTGCCTATGCGGTTTCAAAGTGCTGAACTCCTAATCAGTGCTACTATATGGACAATAAATTAAAAAAAATGATACCACTTCAACAACAATTATGATACCAATAAAAGACAAGAAACACAACGATTCATTTAAACTAAAATTAACTTGAATCATCCATCACACAAAATATTCAAGTTTTCTTTGCATTTCATTACATTTCAATCGTTTCAAAAAGAAAATTTTGTCAACATACATACTAGTCATATTTCAAATTTTCTTTACATTTCAAGCTAAAAATGAGCATCCATTGTTGACGTATCCAGTGGGCAAAGTTTCACAAAATTTGTCGATCAACATAAAGTTCAGTCCATTGTATTTTTCTTCAGTTGCCAATGATTTGTCAAATCAACTTTCACGTCTTTTGAAGCATTTGATCGACCATCTTGTACCATATTTTCACCATCGACAAATTGGCATCCAAGTGCATTGGGATCCCCCATCTAAGAACCGAAAAAAATGGGTGTTACTATTTACACCCACTTAAGCACTTACTAATGCCACTTAAACATTGATAAAATTAATTCGTGAAATCTACTTCAAAAACCCATCTTAATTAATTCTAAAAGATGTTTGAAAATAAATGATAATTGGACAACATATAAATATTGAAATCTAATCTTGAACATAATTATTTTCAATCATATTTATCATTAATGGAAAAAAAATAAGATGAAAAATTTAAGTAATTTTTTTATTTTATGAATTCCGATCAAAATTGATTAGCTAAGATATTTAATTATGTTTATAATATGAATGCAAATCAATATTTTTGTAAACCTGTTAATTTTCTAGGGAATGGATTATCATAAATAAATATATTAGACTACATCATAATGTTTTCTACTATAATTGGTTTATCTCCCTTTTTTTGTTCAACCAACAATAAAAATAAAAATAATTGGATATTTTGATCGACGTGGTAATGAATGTTTTTTAATATATTACACCATAACACCTAATTTAGGATGCAAATTATTCTTTAGTATGTTAAACTTAGTTAGTATTACACAATTTAAAAAATAAAAGCATTCTAATTACAATTAAAGTCGATAACAACTTAGTGTAACAAAATTAGTTGGATTTATTCATCTTGGTGAAGCATTAAATTAAAGAAAGATCGGCTGTGGAGAAACTGGATGGAGAAATTCTGCCTGTTGTTTGAAGAAAGATTGAGAGAAAAAGTTGAGTTATACTTGAAATATTAAAAAAATTATGAAAATGTGGGTGTGGATGGGTGAACGAAGACGATAAGTGGATGAAATGATAGGTGCGTGATAGAACAGTTTAGGTAGGTGTAAATAGTAACACCCAAAAATAATAATAGAAGAGAAATATGACATATAAGTTGAATGACAAGAAAACTTACATTGACATTTTTTATTGGATATTGTTACTGGCACTCCACTTTTGATTAAGAGAGGACCATTTCTTTTATTTGCACTCCACTAAATTTAAAATTGTTATGAGGGCTACTCATGTTGTACAAATAATATATATCTTTTCCTGTTTTACCCATCATTTATTCTTCACCCATCGCTTTCTTCTTTACTTACATTTTTTGCTGTGTTCAATTTAGCTTTCAGTAATTATGCGAACTAATTTTCCGCTTTCAAACCAAAAACACCTTTCTATTTTACCCATCATTTAATTCGATTTAGAATCGTCGACAACCAAATTAACGTGTAAAATAGTAGAATTTAAAAATATAATAATTTTTTTTGAATAGAATTTATATTACGGATGCTTTCTTAGGTAATAATTAATCATGTTTCCTTCTTTTTTAGGATTCTAATCTGCATATAGGTTTAATTTTTTCATTGATTATTGATTTGGATTACAGACTAAAGAAGAATGGTGAAGGTCAAAGGAAATTAAGGTAAAAATAAAGAAATAAATTGGTCGATTTACCATATAATAATATGAGAGGACTATTTTTGTTGGTACCCCTCATAATAAAAAAACTTCTTAAAAAAGGCCTATTCTTAATTAAAAGTGAAGTGTCAGTAATAATACCTTTATTTATTAAAAAGTCATCAAATTTTATGCCCTCTAAATATGTATTAACCATAAGATCATTAGACATATCCTTAAAAATAAGCATAAGATCCTAAACGACATATTTATGATTGGTTTGTTAAAAAAACAAACTTTAACACATGAAAAGAAAATTAAACTCTTTGTGATCATTATAATTGGGATATCTACTAAATATTCACCTTCCATCATCTACTAAGAAAAAAGATTTTTTTTTAGAGTTTAAGGTTTGGAACTTTTAAAAAGTACATACGATTTTCTACTGAGAAGAGAAGAGATGACAAATACTGCTTTATAGAGCTGAGTTGTGCATGGCTGAGTGAAAGAATATAATATGATAGCCAAAAGTACATAGAAAATAATTATATATAATAAAATTATAATGGTGGCTGGAAAAAAAACCAGGTGCCAATAGCGGCATACTAAGTAAAAGAATTTTTGCAAATCTATCCCGAATTTCAACTAATAATAAGTTCAGGAAAACTTGGAAATTTATTTCAAACATAGGTATGTTTTTCCAACATTTGGCCGAATTAGCAATCTCCAGCGATACAAATTGAAAATGCACCATGAGGACGCAAAAATGTAAATTCTTCAACGTGCAATTTCCAAAGTGAAAATATGGACCTGCCCCTTATACTGAAACTCAATAGACATGCACAACTTCTCAAAAAGGGGTTTTAAATTGCCCCCTAAAATAACTTTAGACTTAATTTGGTCTTTTTTTCGAAAATCAATTCTGCACCAAATCGAAGGTTAATATAAACATTTTTTCTTCATAAATGCAAATATTTGCAGTTTTCACTGTAAATATTTCCGGTATTAGAAACTGTAAATATTTCTAATATTAGAAACCGTAAATATTTGTAGTTTGATTGAAATTTAAAATAATCGTGTTTATTTAGATTGGAAAGGGGTGGTTGCGTATTTGGAAAATTAGAGAGTGTGTTTTACAAATGCTTCCTTTTCAAAACGCACCATAAATGTTTACATTGACAAACATGGAAAAATTAGGTTTATATTTATAATATGTTTTGAAAGCAGAATTCCTAGATCAAAAATAGATTTTTAACGGGTTAGTAATATTCGAAATGGTTTAAATTTTTTTCAAGTCAATCTAAATGATAAAAAATCAAATCAATAAAAAATAAGCAAAATATATTTTATACAAATTGAGAATTACAATGGGAGGATTCTAGGGAATTGTGTAATGGAGATCTAGATCCTACCTCTTTGTTTGTTTTAGCTAAAAATGCGATTTTCCACTAATAAATGAATAGCAACAAATATTATAAATAATATAAACATAAAATAATAAAATTTATGTATGAGTTTCCAATATGGAAACCAAACATTCTTCTATCCTTTTTGTTTCATGTACGAAGATACATAAAAAATTACGCTTGATTGAATATTTGGTATTTTGAGCATAATTTGAAAAACAAAGACTAATTGTTGGTTAGTAATTTGATTTATAGTGATAGGATGGAATTGCATAAAATTTTGTGGGTGTAACTTATTTTGATGGAAGCGAGAAACCCAAAAGAAAAAAACAAGTACATTTATTTTATTCTATTCTATTGCATAAAAAAGAGAATACTAAACTCTTCGCATGCTTTCTTCTCATTCACTTTCATTAAGGATCTTTTCCCTTTCTTTATTTGAAGGAAAAAATTTCACCTACCTCTAATGATTTTTCCATTTCAAACCCCAATTTAATTTCATTGTAATCTTATGAGAATGTACTGTTTCACCTCTTTTTACATTTATTTAGAGATGCACATGTTCCACTTTCACATTTCCTTTTTACTTTGGGTGAATCGACTAACATCCAAATTTTTCTTTCTCCACCTCAGCTAACACTTAAAAAGTATTCCAAAAATACCCTTCAACATCAACGTAACAGTCGAGATTTTCTTCCTTTCCTCCTCCTCCACTTATATTCTTTAATCTTAAATTGAAAGGTTCAAGATAACTTCATATTTATGTCTAGTTTCAAAAAATTCCATTTGATTGCAAAAATTACATAAGATTTCAGTCAACTTCTACAACTCCCAAATACATTTTAACCAATTTCATAAAAAAAAAAACTCAAATTGTAACTCTAATCTTTATATAAAATAGCAAAGATACCTTTTTAAAACTTATTAAGAGTAAGTTTTCGTTTCTTGGTTCACTTTTTTTTTTTACAAATATTGATGATGAAAATTGGAAATTAGTAGACCATGATTTTAGCTTTCATGAATTTGATGATTTAAGAAGATAAGGAGTATAAAGTGAATGAAAAAAAATAATAAAAGGGTAAAATTGATATATTATGGGCTGTGAAAAGAGATACATGGTTGTGGTTTTTTTAGGGTAAAATTTATCCGATGTTCGCTCGAGTCCGAGACTAGAAAGTGACCGTCCATATAGGAATGACAATGGGACGGGTTGGGGCGGGTGTTTAGTGCCCCATACCCGTCCCAGATTTTTTAGGCCTCGCCCCAGACCTGCCCCGTAGACCCGGTGCAGGTCTGGAATTTTGCCCCGTACCCGGGACCCGTACGGGTCAGGGTAGACCCGACCCGTCCCAAAACCCGATGAGTCTCATGTATTGATTCAAAATTGTGTACCAACTTACATGTATTTATTTGTTTATACTCATTATCACCAAATAATACATGAAATACAAATAACAACGTGTCTAAGGAAAGTTGGTAAAAATGATGTGTACAATAACAATTCAGAAAATATATACATATGTTATTGTATAATTATCAATGACGCAACTTAATACTCTAATTTTTTATATAGATTATTTATTGGAACATTTTAATATCCATGCTAGAATCACTTATATCTGAGAAGATTAATAAATCATTATAGTAATAAAGCATTTTCATGAGATGTTAGTAGTGCGGGTTGGGTTGGGACGGGTCAACCGAGCCCCGACCCGACCCTAGACCCGGAGCACTCAAGAATGGGTCACGGTTCTACCCGCCCCAATGACCCAATGGGGAGGGTCTGGACGGGCCAAAACAGGGGTGGGTCGACTGGGTTTGGACCCTAGACCCGTCCCATTGCCATCCCTACGTCCATATCCATCCAAATTTTATTTAGGACATGAATTAGATAAGAAAAAATGTATGAAATCGTATTTTTCCGAGTTGTCCAATAATTTTTCTATTGTCCGTCCGTTCATGATCGACCCAAACATTTTCAATGCGCTACTCCAATATACTTTTTATGTGTCGTTGCCCTATTATTTAATAAATAATAATACATTTATACGCGAAAAACAAAATGCAAATTCTATTATAAAATTCAATATTCATTACAATTTCAGTTTTATGTTTTCATCAGTTTCAATTTTGAAAAACTTCTTTTCGTCCAAGTAACCATAATCGAGATAGTTGACAAAATTCAATAACCAACCTAAACATTGAGAAATCCGCTTATTTTATGATACAAAAATTCAATGATCTCAATAAAATTTTCACCAAACTAATATTTTAACAATATATTATTAAAGAGCTAATTAACATAATTCAAGAGGCATATAATAAATTGTTCATTAGTAACAACGAATTATTAAATAGCTAATCTTATATTATATATCTTAAAGTCGGATTTCTCTAGTCTTCTTTCCTATTTTCTCATTAATTTAGGAAAAAAAATACCGTCCTCTCCTTAATTTGACCCTTTTTGCGATATAGTCTTGTAACAAAAATACAATTACCCATCTTTCTGCACTCTCATCATACACAAAATATAACGCTTCTCTCCAACAAATTCTAAACCTATGTGTTGAATTGCTTTCTTCTCATCCATGGTCGATCTCTTCTCTTCCGTAAACGATTTCTTCTCCTCCACCATCCAATCGTGGATTCTAAAAGGTAATTCAACCATTGCCAATTGCATCATATTCTTCTTCTCTCCCACCATACTAAAAACTGCCCAATTTCGCCTTCTATTCTATACAGATCGACCATCACCCCGCAACTCTGTTGGAAATTATTGCTCTTTTACTGTTATTGGGATTTTCAAATTCTACTGCCAACCCTTATTCCCTACCGCGGTCAGCGATGGTGGAAAACCTAGGTATATCTAGATTTTCCTATTTACAGTCTTCTTAAATAATCTCTCATGCTATTGCTTGAATTTGCTAGTTCCATCCACGAAAAAATTATAAAATTTAATTAGGAAGGATACAACTTGTAGAATTCTGCGTTGACGGTTTGAATTATTATTTATGTTCCCATTATTTTCAGCTACTGTTTGATACAATCCTGTTTGGTAAATAAAAATAATCCATTTTCATCACATCCATGTCAGCTTTGGATTGGCTAACATTTGGATATACGAAAACCAGTTCATAAATGTAGGGTACAGTTTTGTTTGCATATATTGCCTGTTGCTTCTTCTATTTTCCAACCGTCTTCTGATTTTCCCCTTCAACATTTGAATTCAAGTGATTCATTGAATTTGACCGAAATGGTAAAAGAGGATTAATAATTCCTGTTATTTATGTTCTGATTATTTATTTCCACTACTACTTGATCTTTTGGTCACTACTTTAATTTATGTTCTTATGCGATACATAATCGAGTTCACTGTTTGAATTTGGACCTGCCACGAAACTGGAGTGAACTAAAAATGTGATTTATATAAGTGTATAATCCACATATCGAATAGATATATAGATTTATTGATTCCCCACCGCAGTCAACAATAGTTAAAAACCCTATGTATATCTCGTTTTCCTATTTACAATCTTCTTACGTAAATCTCTCATGATGATGCTTGAATTTTTTGGTTCATACCACGACAAAGTTATAAAATTTAATTAGGAAGGATACAACTTGTAGAATTCAGCGTTGATGGTCTAATTAATATATCTGCTCCCATTATTTTCAGCTACTGTTTGATACAGTCCTGTTTGGTAAATAAAAGTAATCCCTTTTTATCACATCCATGTCAACTTTGGGTTGGCTAATATTTGGTATATGAAAACCAATTCATAAATGTAGGGCACAATTTTGTTTGCATATATTGCATGTTGCTTCTTCTATTTTCCAACCGTCTTCTAATTTTCTCCTTCAACGTTTGAATTTCAGGTGATTCATTCAATTTGATTGAAACGGAAAAAGAACATTTATAATTCTTATTATTTATGTTTTGACTATTTATTTCCACTGCTAGATCTGTCGGTCACTACTTTAATTTACGTTCTTATGTGATACATTATCGACTTCACAGTTTGAATTTGGGCCTACCACGAAACTAAAGTGAACTAAAAAAGTGGTTTATACAAGTGTATAATCCTCAAATCAAATAGAGATATAGATTTATTGATCTTTAATCTCCGGTACTACTAATTACTGTTTTTTTGTTCTACTTACTTGCTTTCTTCAACCATTCTAATACTATTGTTCATAAATTTCATAAACTTAACTCTGTGGTGTTAGTTTTGTTTGCATATATTGCCTATTGCTTCTTCTATTTTCCAACCGTCTTCTGATTTTCCCCTTCAACGTTTGAATTCGGGTGATTCATTCAACTTGACCGAAATGGTAAAAGAGCATTAATAATTCATGTTATTTATGTTTTGATTATTTATTTCGACTACTACTTGATTTGTTGGTCACTACTTTAATTATTTTCTTATGTGATTACATTATTGAGTTCACTGTTTGAATTTGTACCGGCCATGAAACTGGAGTGAGCAAAAAAAGTGGTTTATATAGGTGTATAATCCTCAAATCGAATAGATATATAGATTTATTGGTCCCCACCGCGGTCAACAAATGTGATAACCCGGATTTACGGGCATCAGATAATTATCTGATTTAACTATTGAAATTACTGATTTATAAATTGAACAAATAAATGTGATAATCCCCTTTATAATTATTTAAAATATATAAAGTTAATTGTTCTCAAAAAAAAAAATGTGTTATTTTTATATACATAAATGGATTTTAAATAGAATTGAAATTGTGTATGTTTAAATATATATATATATATATATATATATATATGAGTTGGTTTTAATTTGAATTTGAATTTGAAATTCAAAGAATAAATATCTTAAATTAAATTATAAGATATACATAAATATGATTTTATTAGTATATAATTTGATTTACATTATCTTCTTTAAAATATCATATTTATATAAATTAAGGAAAGTAATTATTAAATGGAAAATATTATAAAAATGTATATATATAAAATATTAATATACATACAAAATACAAGTGTAGATCATTTGTATACTAAATTACAAATGTAAATGTGTTGTTACATGCAACTTACAAGTGTAAACAGATATAAATTTATTTTAAACAAGTGTCTTTAACCGCTTTTTATTTTTCAAAATAATTAGTAAATGAGAAAGAACTAAGTTATATAATCCTCTTCATTTTTCTCTATCATTTCTTTTAACAATTCATTTCCTAAAACAAAACTAAGGGAAACAGATCAAAAGCTTAAGGCTAAATTGTAAACCAGAGGAAGAAAAGTATCATAGCCAAAGAATTCAACAGAAATTATAATCTGGTAATCAAACAAGATCAGCTCAATAAATCTAAAAGCAAACTAAGAATCAAAATACAAGTTCAAAGATCAAGCCTCGGGTCCAATCTCAACAACAACAGATTTCCAGAATCAAGTTTCCAGTAATAGAGTATTTCAAGTTTTTAAATTTCAAAACTGTTCAGCTCTGTTCAACTGATTTCCAAGTGAGAAAACTCTTAAAAATCTGATTTAACTGAAAGTGCATGTGATTAACCCTTGAAGTATGATATGATATATGCTATGTATGTTGTTAAAAATGATTTTTTATGTATATATATGTATTAGTGACTGTGTTCATAACTGGAATAGGCAGGCATACCTCTGTTTAAATCATTACAGGTTTTAGACCTGTTTTAAAAAATTCAAATCTTTCACTTAAATGTTTTTCTTTTGGGTCTTGATCTTTGAGTAAAATGTTTTGTATGTGAGAAACCTCAATTGTAAGATTTAATTCAAGTAAAATGTTTAGCGAGTATCGCAGGAAACCAAATATTTCGGCAAAGAACAAGTCATTGTCAAAAATTTAATTTTCGTGTTTACAAGTTTTGATTATATAATCGAATTCTTCTATGAAATTGATGAATTTTAATAGTGATATGGTGATTTTTAAGTTAGTGGATGTCAAGGATTTCCGAGTTGAATGCCTCTGGTATTTTGACCAAATTCCAGCGATAGGAGTAATAGGGGTGGTTATGCTCGTGGCAGAAGGAGGATCGAGTGGTGGGAAGCATAGGAAAAATAATCAGATGTTTTTAGATCACCGGAGCAACCTGGCGACGACATTTTAGGGTTTTAAACCCTGTCTGAGTTGTTGTCGAATTCAAAACTAATATGACCTCGTCGTTGAGTCGATCTTGATCGGAGGTAGGGAAATGGCATCACATGTTCTTGACGAACTTTTGATGGTGGCGGGGTTTCAGACGAACGTGGATGTCAGAGCGTTGGGATTGTGCTCGCGATGTTTTTTCAGGTTTGGTGGATGTGTCGTATTTCGTTTTGGTTGAAGGTATCGGGTTTTGGGAACTGGAAGCGATTGGGAGGGTCAACGTCGATTTGCTGGAGGAAGGAATGTTGGCCGGAGCGATGGCGTGTGGATGTGCAGGTGCACGCGTATCATTGTATCTGGGGGTGCTGGAATTCAAGTCGAAGAAGAAAGAGTGGGTATGGGTTTTACTCGGGTGATTGCTCGAGTATTTGGTTTGTTAGCTGGGGTTCGTTCTCCGGATTTTAAGAGGGGAACTCGAGTGTTGGCTCGAAGGATTTTATCTTAGGCTCGGACTAGTTTTTATTAGATAACGTGATATTATAGCAAGGTTATTTTAATTAATCATTTTTGTCAAAAGAGTAATAACAAAGTTTTTAGCAAAGAAACTGCTAAACAAGTTTCAAGTTCAAAAATAAAGGTTAAATGATTTAACATTGTTTTGTTTTAAAGTAACTATGCATACATAGGGTTAGTTTTTAAATTAAATTACTATGTGTCTTCAAAAATGAAAAGAAGATTTTTAAATTAAGTTTTGATAAAGGAAGAGTAATTAAACTATTAAATAAATAAAAGTATTCACAAAACATGTTGTTTTCAAGCATCTACTTTAAGAGAATTAAATGTTAAGAATCTAGTTAAGATAAATTATTAATGAAATTTGATTGAAACAATTAATTAGTTTAATTATTAAGGTAATCACTTAATAAAAATTTATTACTTAATGTAATTAATAAAGTATAAATATTCAGTGATTAATGAAAATTATTGAATGTAATTTAAAAAAGGTAGTTAGTTAATTTAATTAATTATGAGTTAATTAATAAGGGATTAATTTATTCATAATTAAGGATAAATTAATTAAGTAATTAGAGATTAATTACTTAAATGATAATTACTGAATGTAAGTAATTAAAGGATAAATTTGTTAAGGATTAATTAGTAATTAAAGGTTAAATTAATTAATTAATAATTAAGGGTTAATTAATTAAGGATAATTAACCAATGAGATAATTACTTGATGGAAGTAATTAAGGATAATTTATTTGGTGTACTTAATTAAGGATTTATTAATTAGGGAAATTAATTAAGGCTTAGTTAATTAATGTGGTGTGATTAATTAAAGGATAATTAATCAATGTAAGTGGTTATAGGATAATTAATTTGAGTAATTAATTAAGGTTAAATGTAATAAATCATTGTTAATTACTTTATAAGAGTAATTAAGGGATTATTTAATGTGATGAGTGAAGGCTAATTAATTTGTGTAATTAATTGAGAATTAATTACTGATTGTAATTAAAGGATAACTAATCAAGGATGATTAATTAAGATGGATAATTAAAAGATGATTAATTAATTGATTTATAATTAATTAATGTTAAGTAAAGGTAATCCAAGTGATTATAGTTAGTAATTAATTTAATTAGAGATAAATTAAATCAAATTAATTTTGGAATCGATCAATCTTGCTTATGAATGATTGAATGATGTAAATACCTTGAATTGGTTGATATCTCTGAAATAAAATGTTTTCTGCTATGATATGTTTGGGTGGACAGGGATAGTATGGTTATCTATCTTTGATGAATTGCTGTGTATAAAAGTGACATCCTGTATTTAAAAAGTTGAATTGTATCTCACTTGAATAATTTGGTTAAGATGGTTTTGAACTCGAAGAGATCGGGGTCGGATATTAGTACATATCTGAAACCACTTTGATTTGTAGTTTATAAAATTTTATATAGATTTGACATGTGAAAACACTAGGCTGGAATGGAATGATTTAAGTGAATTGGACCCTTTAATCTAAGTTTGGTACTTAGAGATTGATGTGTGAAATAAGTGTTGTCTATAACAAATTATGAATTTGTAAATGTATATGAGTTACCCCAGGTTTTAAATAAGTATATTGCATTAGTATTTTCTTTTTAGATGGGTTTTACTCACGCTGGTTTACAGCCTGACCCGGGTGTTACTTTGATGTAATGCTCGGGTCAGACCGAGTATTACAGATTTTTTGGTAAGGACGTTCTGGAGCTCCGGAGGCGAGCTGGATGGCAGGAACGTATGGAGCATATTTCGTTGTTTTTATTGTTGTTGAAATTCTGGGACAAGTTATTTTAACTATCCAATAATGGTGAATGTGGTAACTCTGATGTATTAAAAATGTAAATTTACTGATATGGCTCACTTTGTATAATTGATATTACTTGATATTACATCTTGATCCGCTGCGAATGTGAGAATTTGTGTTTTGGTTTTTGTTTCTTCTTCTACCTCTTTTCTTCTTTTCCTAACTATCTGGAGTTTCCGAGAACAGAAATTTCGGGTCATTACATTTTGGTATCAGAGCGAAGGTTAAGCGAGAACCTTGGCTCTGGTGGGCTTACTCATTAAGGATAGGGTAAGTGGAACCCTGGAATAAGTTGAGTGTATATATGCGAGAGCTTACTTGTTATTTTCTCATATAAATATTTTAAATGGTTTTAAAAATAATGTTTTTTTATATAAGATTATATTTTGATATATAAAGCAAAAAAATTTCTAAATTAATATTAAGGTAATTGGTTGTTAAATCATTTGAATTAAATATAAGTGTTAATAGTAATACAACCAAATTTAAATTGAATAAAGATAAGTTTGAAATAGATTCAAACTGGAATTAAAATCTTAAATTTGGAGAAGAGTTTCAGAATAAGATAATAATGAATTGGTTTCTAGATTTGATAATCTTGGTTATTATCATAAATGATTGTTGTGTTTAATAATAAAATGTGTATTAATGAGTAAGCAAATGAAATGTTTTAAGGAAGTAAAACATTTAGGTAAGTATTTATTAATTGGAATTGAAGGTGATCTAAATTTGAAATTTTAAATCTGGATCCAGAATTTGAAAATTGTTTCCAAGTAATAAAGAAATGATAAATAATGTTATTTAATGTATTTGAACGAATGTCCTATTTCAAACAAGAGTTGTTTGAAAATTTAAAGGAATTTGTTTTGAATTAAAAACCAAGGGTGGTTAAAAATTAAAGTAATTTGGTGTGTAAAGGGAATAAATTAGGAATAAGCTCTAAGGTTGAGTTTTGAATTTCCCTTGGAATGTGATGTGAAAATCCTAAGTGATATAAGTCTTTGAACTTATAAGTAAGAAAGAATATTGATAGAAATTTGAAATTTGAAGTGGGAAGATTATTAATGAGAAGTTTAAAATTTTAAATGGAAGTTCAAATTGAATTATGTTGACTGGAGTAAATTGAACTGAATTTAACTTAGTACAGGTTAAATAAGTTAATAAGCAATTTGAATTAGAAATTTCAAGATGAAATTGAAATTTAACTTGGGAAGTTAAATGGTGAATTTGAATTGGGAGTTTGTGTGATCTCAAAATGGGTTTAATATCTGGAAATTGAAAATGGATGAATGTTTTAAATAATGGGATAATATTATGCTATTTTATTAGTAATCTTTAAACTGTGAATCAGATCTGTTTAATGGATTGTGGTAATATATTTATCATTGAGATAAGAGGGAAATTAAACTTTAATTTGAAATTAAGAATATGGAATTATTTTGAATTTAAGATTTGAATATTAAGAATAGAATTTGTAAATTAAAATTGTTTAAAAAGGGTTTGAATTATTATTTGAACCTAGAAATAAGTTTATGAAGAAGCAAAGGTGAATTAAAATGGAATTTTAATTTTGAATTCAAAATTAAATCGTTAGGCTGTTAAATTTAAAAGTAAAGGTTGATTGGATTTAAAGAGTTAAATCAACATTTGAAATTTAACTCGAATTTATATAATTCGAGATGGTTTAAAATTGAGATTTAAATTGCATTAGCTCAAATTGAATTTAGTTTGAATTAATTAGAATTGAAGATGGATAAGTATAAAATTCAAATGGAAAACTTGAATTGGATTAATTTGAAATGATTTGAAATTGAAGTTATTTAAATTGTAACCGAGTCAACTTAAATGGAAGTGTAAATTTAAATTGAATTGATGTGGATGGATATTGGGAATTGAACAGTTTGGCTCTGGACTATTTTCAAAATAAATTATTTTAATACAAATCTATTTTCCAAGCTATTTACATATACAATCCTTCTTTTTAAACCTCAAACTATCTTATACTTATTTTATAAATATTTTTGTAACCATTTAACTATTTTACAACTGTTTTATAAACTAATTACTATTTTTCAACTACTTTTTAACTGCTTACTATTTTAAAACTATTTTGCAATTATCTAATTATTTTTTTAATCATTTCACTATATTTTAACTATTTTGAAACTACTTAACTATTTTATAACTATTTTACAAACTAATGATTATTTTTCAACTACTTATCTATTTTAAACTTTTCAACCTATTTTCTAAAATTAAACTGGACAGAGTTCAAACTATTTATGATTAATTACCAATCGTGGTAAGGATTAATGTGATAATCCAGATGGAATTGAAACAATTATGAATAAGTGGATAGAAATTAAAGTGAATGTGAATAGAAAAGAAGATTTATTCTGCTAATAACCAATAAAGATAAATACGTAGGATGTACGTATACTATTCTATTAGCATAGTGATTTGATCCAGATTCGAGCATAGAATTTCGAGATAGTATATCGATCCGAGTTGGGATTTTTCACTCGATTTTCAATGGAGGACCTGGATATGAGTTTTTGATTGATTTTGGATATTCTCTATTATAGTTAGGCTATGCAAGAAGAATGACGGTTTCTGATCACGAAACCAGATCTGAGTCCACACTAGGAAGTCCAGTGGACGATACTAGTTTGGAAGCGAAATTGTGTGATCGAGTGAGCAATCGAATTTGAAATTGTGTACGAATGGTATGCGTACATCGTACGGGTTTGAATGATATTGATATTGAAATTTGTGGATAAGAATTGTAAAATGGTTTTTGAAATAAAAGTAATATGGTTAATATCTTTATAAAAGAGTAATCAAATTTGAATATTTGATTTGAAATAAACAAAGTTATGTATCTTTATTATATATATGATAAAACTTCCCTTGTTGAATCTTTGGCTAGAAGAAAAGGGTTTTGAAAGTTTTTGAAGTATAAAAAGGGAATTTATACAAGTTTGAAGTGATCCAAAGATTTTTAAAGTTATATATATATATATACATATATATATATACATATATATATATATATATATGTATATGTATATGTATAGGTATATGTATATGTAAAGGATCTTATGAGAATGATTTTGAGAAAATGTTTTAGAACCTATGGATTTGGAAAGGCTTTTGATTTTTGGAGAAAAATCAATTTTGGAATTTGGAAAGCCTAGTTTGAGAATTATCGATTTTTGGGATAATCGATTTTGTGAAAAGGAGATTTATATGGGTTTCATGCTATGTGTATGATTTGGAAGATACTATATGTGTACAGTATAAAGTATTTTGAAAATGGCTCCGGAGAAAAGGGCGATCCCTTGAAATGAACTTCTCAGGAGTGCCATAGGTTGGTACTGCCTTGAGCCTCAAAAGAGGGGAAGGCTCTAAAGTTGATCCTGTGATAAGTCCGGACAAATTAGTTCCTAAGGATTATTGGGCAGCGAAAGTCGATGGCGATGATGGCTACAGAGGCATTTAAGTTATGTTGTGACGACAGTTAAACTCGATATCGCTGCGATTTACCATGGAACATAGCGGAAATCGTATGGAGGTGAGTGTCAATGATCTACGCTTGATTTTGTCGGGAATACAACGTAACATCAGTAGACTGCGATCTATGGTCGAGTGCAGTGGAGAAGTTTCATTCTTTTGGCAGCGAAATTCGAGGGCGCTGAGGCCTACAGTTATATGGGTTTTTGTTGTGACAGTAACGTAACCCTGGTTGTAGTTGCGATCTGTAGCGGGTTCAATGGCGTAATCGAGGGACGCGAGTGCCTACAGTCATCTGTGGATTTTGTCGGGAAGGCAACGTAACCATCGGGTTAACTACGACCATGGATGAGGGTGATGATTTCCATAGCATTCTCACCAAAGATATTTCCTCTATTTTCAAAATGTTTTCTATATTTTCAATAAAATGTTGTCTAAGTATTTTCACTGGGTGTTGAAAATGGGTCTGCTAAGTACTTATAGATTTTCAGTCCTACGCCTGATCAACGTATGACCGAATTTTTGTGAGAACGAGGACGGACTTGTTGAAACATCAAGTTATAAAAAGCATTTTTATATAAAGCTATTCTGGTAAGGTTATATAGATTTTCAGAGTGTTTTAAAAATGATCAAAGAATAATTTTTCTGATTTTAAATATTGAATAAATTCTGGCCTCATTCCTTTTCGAGGACGAAAAGATTCAAAGGGGGGAGGAATGTGATAACCCGGATTTACGGGCATCATATAATTAGATAATTATCTGATTTAACTATTGAAATTACTGATTTATAAATTGAATAAATAAATGTGATAATCCCCTTTATAATTATTTAAAATGTATAAAGTTAATTGTTCTCAAAACAATAATAATAATGTGTTATTTTTATATACATAAATGGATTTTAAATAGAATTGAAATTGTGTATGTTTAAATATATATATATACATACATATATATATATATATATATCTGTGTGTGTGTGTGTGTGAGTTGGTTTTAATTTGAATTTGAAATTCAAAGAATAAATATCTTAAATTAAATTATAAGATATACATAAATATGATTTTATTAGTATATAATTTGATTTACATTATCTTCTTTAAAATATCATATTTATATAAATTAAGGAAAGTAATTATTAAATGGAAAATATTATAAATATATATATATATATATATATAAAATATTAATATACATACAAAATACAAGTGTAGATCATTTGTATACTAAATTATAAATGTAAATGTGTTGTTACATGCAACTTACAAGTGTAAACAGATATAAATTGATTTTAAACAAGTGTCTTTAACCTCTTTTTATTTTTCAAAATAATTAGTAAATGAGAAAGAACTAAGTTATATAATCCTCTTCATTTTTCTCTATCATTTCTTTTAACAATTCATTTCCTAAAACAAAACTAAGGGAAACAGATCAAAAGCTTGAGGCTAAATTGTAAACCAGAGGAAGAAAAGTATCATAGCCAAAGAATTCAACATAAATTATAATCTGGTAATCAAACAAGATCAGCTCAATAAATCTGAAAGCAAACTAAGAATCAAAATACAATTTCAAAGATCAAGCCTCGGGTCCAATCTCAACAACAACAGATTTCCAGAATCAAGTTTCTAGTAATAGAGTATTTCAAGTTTTTAAATTTCAAAACTGTTCATCTCTGTTCAATTGATTTCCAGGTGAGAAAACTCTTAAAAATCTGATTTAGCTGAAAGTGCATTGATTAACCCTTGAAGTATGATATGATATATGCTATGCATGTTGTTAAAAGTAATTTTTTTATGTATATATATGTGTCTTAGTGACTGTGTTCATAACTGGAATAGGCAGGCATACCTCTGTTTAAATCATTACAGGCTTTAGACCTGTTTTAAAAAATTCAAATCTTCCACTTAAATGTTTTCTTTTGGGTCTTGATCTCTGAGTAAAAGGTTTTGTATGTGAACAACCTCAATTGTAGGATTTAATTCAAGTGAAATTTTTAGTGAGTATCCCAGGAAACCAAATATTTCAGTAAGAACAAGTCATTGTCAAAAATTTGATTTTCGAGTTTACAAGTTTTGATTGTATAATCGAATTATTCTTTGAAATTGATGAATTTTGATAGTGATATGGTGATTTTTTAAGTTAGTGGATGTCGAGGATTTTCTAGTTGAATGCCTCTGGTGTTTCGACCAAATTCCGACGATAGGAGTAACGGGGGTGGTTGTGCTCGTAGCTGAAGGAGGATCGAGTAGTGGGAAGCATAGGAAAAATAATCAGATGTTTTTCAGTTCACCGGAGAAACCTGGCGATGGCGTTTTAGGGGTTTAAACCATGTCTGAGTTGTTGTCGAATTCGAAGCTAATATGACCTCGTCGTCGAGTCGATCTCGATCGGAGGTGGGGAAATGGCATCGTATGTTCTTGACGAAGTTTTGGTAATTGTGGTGGGGTTTCAGACGAACGTGGATGTCAGAGCGTTGGGTTTTTGTGCTGGCGATGTTGTTTCAGGTTTGGTGGATGTGTCGTATTTCGTTTTGGTTGAAGGTATCGAGTTTTGGGAACTGGAAGCGATTGGGAGGGTCAACGTCGATTTGCTGGAGGAAGGAATGTTGGCCAGAGCGATGGCGTGTGGATGTGCAGGTGCACGCGTATCATTGTATCTGGGGGTGCTGGAATTCAAATCGAAGAAGAAAGAGTGGGTATTGGTTTTACTCGGGTGATTGCTCGAGTATTTGGTTTGTTAGTCGGGGTTCATTCTCGAGATTTTGAGAGGGGAACTCGAGTGTTGGCTCGAAGGATTTTATCTTAGGATCGGACTATTTTTTATTAGATAACGTGATATTATAGTAAGGTAATTTTAATTAACCTTTTTCTCAAAAGAGTATTAACAAAGTTTTTGAGCAAAGAAAATGTTAAACAAGTTTCAAGTTTAAAAATAAAAGTTAAATCATTTAACATTTTTTGGTTTTAAAGTAACTATGTATACATAGGGTTAATTTTTAAATTAAATTACTATGTGACTTCAAAAATGAAAAGAAGATGTTTAAATCAAGTTATGATAAAGGAAAAGTAATTAAACTATATAAAAGTATTCTCAAAAGATGTTGTTTTCAAGCGTCTACTTTAAGAGAATATAAATGTTAAGAATCTAGTTCAGATAAATTAATAATGAAATTTGATTGAAACAATTAATTAGTTTAATTATTAAGGTAATCACTTAATAAAAATTTATTACTTAATGTAATTAATAAAGTATAAATATTCAGTGATTAATGAAAATTACTGAATGTAATTTAAAAAGGGTAGTTAATTAATTTAATTAATTATGAGTTAATTAATAAAAGATTAATTAATTCGTAATTAAGGATAAATTAATTAAGTAATTAGAGATTAATTACTTAAGTGATAATTACTGAATGTAAGTAATTAAAGGATAAATTTGTTAAGGATTAATTAATTAGTAATTAAAGGTTAAATTAATTAATTAATAATTAAGGGTTAATTAATTAAGGATAATTAACCAATGAGATAATTACTTGATGGAAGTAATTAAGGATAAATTATTTGGTGTACTTAATTAAGGATTTATTAATTAGACAAATTAATTAAGGGTTAGTTAATTAATGAGGTGTGATTAATTAAAGTATAATTAATCAATGTAAGTGGTTACAGGATAACTAATTTGAGTAATTAATTAAGGTTAAATGTAATAAATCATTGTTAATTACTTTATAAGAGTAATTAAAGGATTATTTAATGTGATGAGTAAAGGCTAATTAATTTGTGTAATTAATTAAGAATTAATTACTTATTGTAATTAAAGGATAATCAAAGATGATTAATTAAGATGGATAATTAAAAGATGGTTAATTAATTAATTTGTAATTAATTAATGTTAAGTAAAGGTAATCCAAGTGATTAAAGTTTGTAATTAATTTAATTGGAGATAAATTAAATTAAATTAATTTTGGAATTGATCAATCTTGCGCATGAATGATTGAATGATGTAAATACCTTGAAGTGGTTGATGTCTTTGAAATAAAATGTTTTCTGATGTGATATGTTTGGGTGGACATGGATAGTATGGTTATCTATCGTTGATGAATTGCTGTGTATAAAAGTGACATCCTGTATTTAAAAAGTTGAATTGTATCTCACTTGAATAGTTTCGGTTAAGATGGTTTTGAACTCGAAGAGACTGGGGTTAGATATTAGTACATATCCGAAACCACTTCGATTTGTAATCTATAAAATTTTATATAGGTTTGACATGTGAAAACACTAGGCTGGAATGGAATGATTTAAGTGAATTTTACCCTTTAATCTAAGTTTGGTACTTAGAGATTGATGTGTGAAATAAGTGTTGTCTATAACAAATTATGAATTTGTAAATTGATACGAGTTACCCCGGGTTTTAAATAAGTATACTACATTAGTATTTTCTTGTTAGATGGGTTTTACTCATGTTGGTTTCCAGCCTGATCCGGGTGTTACTTTGATGTAATGCCCGGGTCAGACCGAGTATTATAGATTTTCAAGTAAGGACGTTCTGTAGCTCAGGAGGCGAGCTGGATGGCAGGAACATATGGAGCGTATATCGCTGTTTTTATTATTGTTGAAATTGTGGGACAAATTATTTTAACTGTCCAGTGATGGTGAATGTGGTAACTCTGATGCATTAAAAATGTAAATGTACTGATATGGATCCTTTTGTATAATTGATATTACTTGATATTATATCTTGATCCGCTGCGAATGTGAGAATCTGTGTTTTTTTTTCTGTTTCTTCTTCTACCTCTTTTATTCTTTTCCTAACTATCTGGTGTTTCCGGGAACGGAAATTTCGGGTCGTTACAACAACAGTGAAGTACCCTAGGTATATCTCGCTTTTCCTATTTAAAATCTTCTTACATAAACCTCTCATGCTGATGCTTGAATTTTTTGGTTCCATACCACGACAAAGTTATAAAATTTAATTAGGAAGGATAAACTTGTAGAATTCAGCGTTGATGGTTTGAATTAATATTCCTGCTCTCATTATTTTCAACTATTGTTTGATACAATCCTGTTTATTAAATAAAAATAATCCATTTTTATCACATCCATGTCAACTTTGGGTTGGCTAACATTTGGGTATACGGAAACCAATTCATAAATATAGGGTAAAGTTTTGTTTGCATATATTGCCTATTGCTTCTTCTATTTTCCAATCGTCTTCTGATTTTTCCCTTTAACGTTTGAATTTGGGTCAATTTGACCGAAATGGTAAAAGGGCATTAATAATTCATGTTATTTATGTTCTGATTATTTATTTCCATACTACTTTATCTATTGGTCACTATTTTAATTTATTATTACTTGATACATTATCAAGTTCACTATTTGAATTTGGACCTACCACGAAACTAAAGTGACTTAAAAAGTGGTTTATATAAGTGTATAATCCTCAAATCGAATAGATATATAGATTTATTGATCTTTAATCTCTAGGATAACTAGTTACTGTTATTTATGGCCTACTTATTTATTTGCTTTCGTCAACCATTCTAATATTACTGTTCATGAATTTCATAAACTCTACTCTGTGGTATTAGCGTTTGTTGTAATTTATGTTCCAATTTTTATTTGTTCACTCTTCCCAGTCTAACTAATGTTAGCATTTTTTGACCTTTATTCTCTGTTATTACTGATTATTATTATTTATGCGATAATTATTCATCTATCATCGCTACTTGATTTGTTAGCACGCGTTTTGATTTATGTTCTTATGTTTTGATCACCGAGTCAACTATTTGAAGTTAGCTTTTTCACGAAATTAGAGTGTACGAAAAGAAGATCTAATATAAGAGCATAATTATAAAATCGACTACATATTTGGAGTCGTTGACCTTTACTCACCGATATTAACATTCATTGTCATTTATATTCTGGTTATATATTTATTTTTCCTCATTTTTTATCCTTTTTTCCTTTGTCATTACTACCTACTGTTATTTATGGTTTGTTTATTTATTGGGTTTCATCAACCTTACTAATATTTACATTTTTATGTGATAAATTATCGAGTTCATTCTTTGAATTTGGACTTGCCACGAAACTGGAGTGAACTAAAAAAAAGTGGTTTATATAGGGCACAATCCTCAAATCGACCAGTTATATGGATTTATTGATCTTTAATCTCTGGTACTTCTAATTACTATTATTTATGGTCTACTTATTTATTTTATTTCTTCAGCCTTTTAAACATTATTATTCATAAATTTTCCGTGGTATTAATATTTATTGTAATTTATGTGCCAATTTTTATTTGTTCACTTATTCCCAGTCTTACTAATGTTAGCATTTGTTGATCTTTATTCTTTGCTATTACTACTTACTGTTATTTATGCACTAATTATATATCCGTCATCGTTAGTTAACTAGTGTGTAACCCGTGCGTTGCACACGGTATTTTTGTAAAAGAAATTGTCAAACATACATAGTTAAATAGTCGACGTACAATGTAATAAACATATATTTTTTGATTTTAGCATGTTAAAATGTTATGTTTTCATAGTAAAATATATTCAAAAATTATTCGAATAGTTAAAAATAATCATATATTCATTATTTTCATATTCTAACTATTTAAAATGATAGATTTTGTTTCAAATTAGTTTTACGATAATATTTCTAAAGTTTAAGGAAATTATATGTTAAACATATTATTTTATTGATTTATACGTTTAAAAAATGTGTGTATATATATACTATTATTATTTTCAAAATTTTATATTTTAAAATATTTTATGTAATTTTAAAATAAGTGCAATTTATATTTTGAAATTAAGAAATTATACGTTAGATATGACCGATATACCGATGCATGTGAAACAATTTTTAGTATTTATGTATAAGATAAATTTTAAAGAAAACTATAGATGTAATATGTTCCTTTTTGAAGTAACATTTAGTAAATTCCCGATGATGTGTGTTTTGATGCGCATGCGCATCCGCACATGTGCATGATGATGAGTTTTAGATGTCAAATTGCAAATCTGTATTGATAAGAATTTTAAACATAACATGAGATATTAAGGGAAAAAATATTTTTTTTAATTTACTAAAATTGTGGACGATAATAATAATAAAGTAATAGAATGTATCTCATGCATTGCACACGCTAATTTTGTAAAAACATGGTACTCATACTTTAAATGTTGTTAAAACAAAATTTTGTTATGTAATTTTCGATATATCAATCATAAATTAAACGCTTTATTATTGTTTATGCCTATAATTTTTGTTAAGTGATTCAGATATTTTTATATTTCAAAGAAATATCTACCATGTGTTACTACTAATGCGGAATATAATTTGAAATTGTCATTTTGTTTATAAATTATCAAAGAATTTGATGAGTATTAATTACTTGAATTTATTTATATAGTATAGATTTATAGTGTTTGGTTAATTTAAATACATAGATTTGAATGTAAAATAATAAAAGAAAATTGATGAAAACTTTGTAAATGACCGTAGAAATTATAAAATCTCGGTATATATGATTATAAAATCATGGAAAAAATTAACATAATATTTTGGATAACTATAAATTGATAATTTATATGGATTAAAAAAAACGAAGAGAACTAATGAGTAGGGCTGGAAATTTTATAATTATTGTGATGATTTGTGATCTTTAAACTTCAATCATTTAACTAATTATTTATTAAAATAAATAATTATACATTAAAGTTGTTCGTATTGTTTTTTATGTGATCCATATTTATACTGCTTTGTTACAATGAGCGTGATATTTTATTGGCATGGTTATCTATATTATTTATTAGACAAATTAATAAATAATGGTTAATTAATTTTTTTAAATAATTTATGATGAAATTATTTAATTAATTTAAATATACGGACTTAAATGTAAATTGTACATGAAAATTGAGGACTTTGAAAATAATTGTAGAAAACAGAAAGTGTAGATTTTTGAATGTAAAACAATAGTGTAAAATTAATAAAATCTTATAAACAATTCAAAACTAATGCATTGTATTAGGTCTTTAAAATAAAATTTAAATAAATATCTAGAGAAAATTAAGGAGATGTGAGAGAAATGCTAGAATTAATGTGAGAGTTAGATTTTCTTCTGCTTTACTATTATTTAATAGATTTGTTGGCACACGTTTCAATTTATGTTTTTGCGGTTTGATCACCAAGTCAATTGTTTGAATTTGGCTTTTTCGTGAAATCAGGGTGTACTAAAAGAAGAGCTTAATATAAGAGTATAATCATAAAATCGACTAGATATTTGGAGTTGTTGACCTTTACTCACTAATATTAACATTCATTGTTATTTGTGTTCTAACTATTTATTTGTTTTTCCTCGTTTTTTATCCTTTTTCCTCTGGTATTACTACCTACCGTTACTTATTGTCCAATATTTATGTGGTTTCTTCAACCTTACTAATAGTGACATTTATACTTGCTTATTAAATCACAAATGAAGCAACCTTACTTATTTATGCTTACGTAAATTTGTAAGGTCATGTTCCTATGTGATAGATTCCTTAGTTCAATGCTTGAATTTGGACCTTTCATTAACATAGAGTGTAGGAAAAAAAGAGCTTAATATAAGCGTATAATCCTCCAATTGAATAGATGTATAATTTTGTAACCTTTACTTCCCTGTATTAATATTATAACATTATTTACGTTTTAGTTATTTATTAATTTCCTTTTTTATGCCAGAATTGTCCTTACTATATTGCCGTCAAATTTCACAAATGAAGCAAAGTAGCTTACATTTGGTTATTTGAAATTAACTAAAAAACAAGTCATTTTAGTGGTTGAATTTTCACATACTGAAAAAGTCTACTTTACATCTTATGTATTAGTAAACATGCGTTCAATGCTTCAATTTGGATTTTTATTCCCATATAAAAAATATAGATGATTTTGTTTATTGTTACTCCCTGCTGGTACTACTAACCGTTATCTATGTTGTATTTATTTAGTTATGTTATCACTTCACCCATACTAATATTATCGTTACTCCTTGCCTAATAAATTTCAATAATAAAGCATTATCTACACTTGGCTAAACTTAACCAATCATATCAATAATTGAATTTGAACAGACAACGTGCGTTCACTTTACTTCGACCATGATAAGATAAACAAACCAGTTTATGAATTTGGATCCTTCATGAAAATTAAATAAATTAACAATAAACATTAATATAATACTATATAACATTTAATGTTATTTATGATCAAAATTCCATACATTCACGGTATTAACATTTACTACTATTGTTGTTAGTTTCAGATATTATTGTTTATTACTTACTATTATCTACAAATTTCAAAATGTACTTTATGGTACCAACATTTATGTTTCAATTTTTATTTCTACTTATTCTACTGTTTTATATTTCGATTTTTGCACTAATATTTTATGTTTATGGTACCAACATTTGTTGTTGCTGTTTATTGTTTTGAACATTTTTTTATTTTTCTACTTATATAATCGTCGGTGCTTGACAAAATATTAAATTTAGTTGTAAATTTATTGTTGTTTAGCATTCATATTCATGGTCCTTAGTGTTCTTCTTGGATATTAATAATTATTATTGTTTACGTTACACTTATTTTTAACAACTAAAGAAAACAAAAGTTGACTTCTACCAAATAATAGTTCTCAATTTTTTTTTATTTCTAAACCGGTAAAGGAATTGGTCCATGTTTGCCGAACAACAAAAGTGGAACCCACAAAAGGGTTTCTACTGCCCACCGTACTTGCAAAACCTTTACGTTTAGAATTCATGAATGAAACACAGTTAGCTTCTTACTAAAACGGTCCTATCGATAGCCAAATCAAAATGGGCATATCAGATCCTGAATTTCAATAAACTATGTGGGCCCACTTTATTTTTTGCTTGATAAAATACCGAAACCTCTATCTACATTTGGATCCTCCCTGCAAATTAATTGAATTAAGGAAAGAACTTGATATATAGCCATTTATGTTAACAATTCCATACTTTTCATCATGTTCCCATTTATCGTGATTCATGTCAGTTTCAAACATTCATCTTGCTTACTAATAATATTCAAACATTCAAGTGCTTGCTAATTTTAATACTTGACTTATAACATCAAAAAAAGTGCAAGCATTGTTGGAATAAGTATAAAAACTATCTTATTACATTTGATTGCTCTATTGAGCTGTGTGCCTCCCAAGCATCAAAACTATGGTTTTGGCAACATACTTTTCCAAATAATTAACATAAAACTCATATATGCACACCATTTTCATTGATTCTCCACTCTGATCTACTAAAATGGTTGCATTTGAAAATTCTTTGCACATAAATGTAAGCGTTTAAAAATATGTTATCTTGAAGAAATACGCAATTTCATTAAAGGGAACTAATAACTTTTAGACATGGACCATCCTAACTAATTTAACACACAACTTTAAAGGTCATATCAATAATTGATTCCTAAAAAAGTAGATGGGTCTGCTTTATCTCTTATGCAGCAAAATTATAAGTGCATAACTAAATTTGGATCATACATTAAAAATTATGCTAACAGTAAAGCTTAATATATGAATATTGACCTCAAATTGAATGGACATACATTTCTTAATCTCAATTTCATTGTGCTACCGTTTATCGTTACTTTTGTTATAATGATTTTTCAGGTTTCTTGCATTCTTAGTAATACTATCAATACTATTCATATCAATAAATTTCACATAAATAGCAGTCTTATTTATTTAAAAACTTATAGAAATGTCATATTAGTAGTTGAATTCAAATAACCTAAGAGAGACTATATATCTTCTGCACCCCAATAAACAAGATCGGTTTTTGAATTTGGAATTGTTCTTGACAATTGGGTGAGTTAACAAGATGCCTTAATATAATACTATTGTCATCAACCCGAATAAATGTACAATTTTTAATATTTATTTTCTTGTATAGATATTTATTGTTGTTTTTTTACTATATATGTACGTTTTCCCATTTTTAGTATTTTTTAAGTATTACTTGACCAATATAATCAAACGCAGTGCAAGCATTCATTTGATAACTATAAAAAATGTCCTGTTACATCTGTTCACTAAAATGAGATTTGACTACATTGAACTATAATCTTGGCAACATACATTTCCAAATAATTAAAATTAAAGCTCAACTTTGCTCACAATTTTCACCGCTTCTCAACTTTAATCAATTAAAATAGTTGCATTTAAAATTCTTTGACTTGGTTGTTACAATTCCAGTAAAAGACATTTCTAACCCTGGAATAACATCTTAAGAAATAAATTTGTTTCCAGGAAATAATGCATAACCCTGGGATAGGAAGAATTGCTAGGGCTTTGCTATAGGAAATATAGTGCGAAGATGCGATTGAGACCATTTCAAAGCTCATTGACGTCAGCGGTAAACTGTTACAAATAGCGAACATATATAGATCTTTACATAGTTGATCTATGTGAGGCATCTGTATATATTAAAAAGAGAATTACCCAAAGTTCAAGCATTTGAATAACCATCTCCGGCATCAACCTATGAAACATACAAACCAATTAATTGCTTGGTATTGTTGTCAAATCATAGGTTGGGATTACAATGCATTCTAGATTCAAGTACACAGAAATTGTGCAATGTGAACAATAAGACTCCTATTACAACATGGACCGATGGGGATGTAAATATAATATATAAATACATCCTTTTAACAATTCATAATTACATGACCTAGATACATAATCTGGATATAACTTTAGCATCATGCCAAATTCAATTCTACAGGCCAGTGTCAAAATAAACAACTCTGGATCGGTGATTACAATAGATAGAAAAAGCTTCAAGAATGTGTAATTTCCATGTCACTAGCAATAGTGGATGGTAAACATTGCTACAACATGTTGTCCACTGCCTCATACATCTTGGTAAGATTTTGGGGCCAACTGTATTTACAGTTTTGAAGTAAATAATTACGACATAATTACACTACCTTAATTCTTATTTTTACATCTTTTCTACATTTACTCTACTTTACATGGGCATATAAATTCAACCAGCATTCTCATTTTATACTACACTAAGTTACAAAATATAAGATGTGAAGTGCAATCATAGCATTCTCAGAGTCATATAAATTTGAACCATACATCTCAAATATATAATATATTTTTGGCAAAATTTAACTATGCACTAGGAATATATATATATATATATATATATATATATATATATATATATATATATATATATATATATATATAAGTATAAACGTAGATCATGTATTCATGTCTCTACAAGGTTACTACTACTGTCGAAAATATTTTTGAATTTACAGTGGTATTGAAATAAGATTAAAATAGCATCCGACCTTCGTTTTAGGATATGGATGGCTTTGGGGTAGCATTTTTGAGTAAGCCTTTTAAGAAATTTATGATCTGTGATTAATTGGTTACTTTTGTTACCATTTTTAATAGGTCTATCACTTAAAAGCAGCGACAAAATTATGAATAAAAACCGTGCAGATAACAATATAAACTTATTGAAGTAGAATAGTAAAGCATTTAGTATTATGCACACTTTAATCTGCAATGCAATTTGTATATACTTCATAGTAGTTCGATCTGTTAATAATTGCATTGTTGGCATTTTCAAGTACACTGGTCTAATTTTCAACCTACACAAAGGTAAATACTCTGAAGCTAAATTCGACAACGTTAGCCGAGTAAAAATGCATTTTGAGAACACAGCTTTCTTATTTGCATTTGTCACCCCCCGTGGAAAGAGAGATAACTGAAAATATACAAATTGTACACAAAAGGAAACAATTAATGGAAACAATATTAAATATGAAAGAAAATGTTCCTACATTTTATTTGCATATCACAACTTTTTTCAGTAAGTGGTGCTTTACCTACCGATTGAAATTACGGCAAATTTTAGTTAATTTTATCTCACACTTTGTTAGCAACAACCATTCATCAATGGGAAGTTGCTAGTTCTTGCATGAGATAAGGCTAAAAGTTAGTGTGACACTAATACTTATATAACATTTCATGTTTCCTTTCCGAATATATTTTGACTTTGTCATTAATTCACCTTGGTATATCTTTACATGGTGTTCAACTTTCAGCGACTCGCAATTAGATATAAAATCTTAACTTTAGGTTATAATGAAAAAGAAATTTTTGATGTCTTCCTTTCGTTTTGACATTAAAATAAACTACCACAGAATAATTATAATAATACCAATTACAAAAAAAAATTGAAAAAAATGCGTGATCCTCTAAAATAGAGGAGTGCACACATGATAAAATATATATGTCACAAGAGAAGGTGCTGCCAATAGTCTAGTAGGTAGCTAATCTAAATACAAAAAATCAAAGAAAAAAAATTCAGGTACCCATAAAATGAGATCCGGCAAGGTCACTGTCCATTACACCCCAATATCGAGTTTCGGCATGGCCACTACCCAATATTAAGGTGTTAGAATTACCTGAAAAACTATGAAATAGTCAATAAAACTGGAAGCCAGCTCTATCTAAGAAGGCAACTCCATGCTGCTGACTTTGAAGGCATGGAAAAGCGAATAAGCGAATGATCTAGACTGGAAACACCACTCTGAAGACTTAGTAAAACTGGAAGAAGTGCATAGCTGAAAAGTGAATCCTTCTGAAAAATAAAACTCCATAATGAAGATGAAGATGTATTGAGTAGAACCCCTCCTTGCATACAACAATCTGCAAGCCGCAATTCTGTGTACCTGCAATAAGAGACTAACACCATATGTATGTAACGACCCGAAATTTCCGAAGCCGAAAATTCCAGATAGTTATGAAAAAAAGAAAGAGATAGAAGAAGAAGAACATCAAACATCAAACATCTCACATTCGCAGCGAATAAAATATAATAATAAACAATAACAGTTGCAAAAGAATACCATATCCGTCGATTACATTCTAATACATCAGAGTTTCATATTATATACAGTCACTGAATATTTACAATTATCGTGTCTCTGATTAACAATAATATAAATACAGCGGAAACACTCTATATGATAATGCCATCCAGCTCGCCTCCTGAGCTTCAGAACGTCCTAACCTGAAAATCTGTAATACTCGGTCTGACCCGAGCATTACACCAAAGTAACACGCGGGTCAGACTGGAAACCAGCGTGAGTAAACCCAACTAACATGGAATACCAAAGAAATCGACTTATAAAAACCCGGGGCGACATATATCAATTTAACCAATTCACAATTTACCATAGAGAAGACTTCTTTCACATATATATTTCTAAGTACCAAACTTAGATAAAATAATTCAATTCACTCAAATCATTTCACCCCAACTTGTTTTTTTCACAAATCAATTTATAAAAATTCGAAGTGGTTTCGGGTATTTCCCAATACCCGACCCCGGTCTCTCTTCGAGACTCATGTTATTCTAACCCAAGTTATTCAAATGAAATACACATCATTTCATATCAGAGATTCTACTCATACAAAACAGTCAATACCATTCAATCATCCATAAGCAAAACTTAATCTCATACAAACCAATTCAATTGATTCTAATTGAATTTCTAACCACATTCACTTAGATTCCTTCATTTAATGTTAATTAATTTCAAATCACTTAATTAATCAACCCTCCATTATTCATCTTAATCAATCACCCTGGATTAATTAATTTTCAATTACGTTCAAGTAATTACCTTTAATTCATTTCACGGTATTAATTGTTCTTGACCCAAATCAATAGGAAATCTTAATTACCTCAGGAATTAATTAACTATTTAATTACATTAGTCCATAATTATTTATATTAATTAACTTCTCATAAGTCACTTGTATTGATTTATTTTCTTAACTAATCAATCTCTATTTACATTATTGATTATATAGATTAATGATTTCTCATTTACATTTCTAATCTAATTTTAATTATATGAAATAATTAATCATTAATTAAAACATATATATATATATATATATATATATATATATATATGTCATTCTTGATTTATCTTAACCGATGATTAACTATCTTTTATTTACTTTATTATATAAATTAATTACTCCTTAATTAATCATTTTAATTAATCTCTTGATTAATTCCACAAGGTAGTTATATTTTTATTAATTCCATTAAGCAATTATTTATCAACCCACCCAATGATCATTCCAATTAATTTAGACCCAATTAATTAACCCAAATCATAAATTAATTTAATTAATTAATTATCACTAGTACAAAAAGTGCATATTGCTTCGCCTCATTTGCATCTGTTGAAGTAAAACTGATGCAAATAGAACTATTTACATCAGTTCTATCTTAATAACCGATGCAATTGGTACATGAAAAGCAATAGGTAATAAAAAATCAAATTTGCATCAGTTGTCACCAACAACTGATGCAATTGGTACGTGCAAATAGTTTTAGTTGCATCGGTTTTAAATTCAACCGATGCAACTACATTAGTTTGCATTCATTTTCCATAGGTTTGCTACTTCAACTTTCATTTTCCCTCCCCTTAACTTTTCATTTCCCGCTTAGCTGTAATTTATCCCTCCACTTCCCCCTAACCCGTTGAGTAGAAAACAAAAGCAACTTTCGTTCAAACCAAATTAGCAGTTCCTCCCAAATCGAAATCCTCAAAAGGAAATTGAAATTCAAACCAAATCAAAACAAAAGAATCAGCAAGTCAAAATTTCGAAATCAAACAAAACAGGCTTGCTGCTGTGGAATTGAGGTGGGTCACGGCGACTTGTTTGAAGTGGTGAAGTTGCAGTTAGAATGATGAATTTTGGCAGAGGAGTTGTGCTTCGAGTTGGTATTCGCGATTCGTATCTCGCATTTCGGGTTTGATGAGGGTCTAGCGATTGGGTGATTTTCGAATGGTAGCTGAGTTATTGGAGGTCGAGTTGGAATGTTGTGACTTCAGTTGGTGATTGTTTATGGAAGTGAGGTGCAAAGGATGGTGTTATGGTCGAAGGCTGTAGTTCGGTGATTTTTGAGGTGGTGCGATACAGCAGTAGTTATGGAGGTCGAAGGAAGTTGTTCGTTGCAGGTCGTGCGATTGGGTATGGAGGAGGTGGTGATTTGATTGCGATGGGCGGTGATTGATGGAGGTCGCGGGTTCTCAAGGTGAAGCAGTGAAGTAATTGGAACAAATTGAGGTAGAGAAGTGATGGGTTGGTGAATGCACCATGTTGAATTTTGCAGTTAACTGTGATGAAGTGGTTTGACAGTTGAGATATGATGGTTGTGGTTGAGTTAAGCAGTGATGGTGTTATCGATAGTATGTCTGTTGATGTTTGCTGAAACTGGTGACTGAAGGCAAGTAGAAGGTCATGTGGATTTGGTGAAGTACAGTGTGACGTGGCAATGGGGTGAACAGAAGTATGTTTGAATGGTGGTGTGAAGTATGCTTATAGTTGCAATGCAGAAGGACTGTTGTATGGTCAGTTGTTTGATAGTATTGCTGTGCAAGTTGGAAGAGGAGGTGATCTGGAGGTGGTTTGTGTTGAAGTAGTGTCACGGTTTTGTTTGCTGGCTCCCGTGAACGTGAAGTTTGAACAGGGGAGTGATGAAGGCAGGGTGGATACTAGCAGTGACAGGGTGGAGTTTTGAAGTTGTATTGTATTCTTGAACTGGTGAAGTTTTGATGAAGAATGTATGGAAATGAGGGGAAATTTTTGATGGGGATGTGGAAAGTGGTTAGTGTGTTGTAAGATTACCGTTGAATGGTATTGGATGTATGGAAATGAGGTCAGGCTATGTGTTTGTAGTAGTGGTCACTGGGTGTGTAGAAGATGGAGTCTGAAGTGGGTGTGGTTCAGGGGAAAGCCTAGATGGAAGTTTGTGGATTGTTAGATGGTTTGTCAGTTGTTGTATGCTGTGTTTTCTGGTGGCCGTGTTTGGTGAAGCGGCCAAATGAGGTGGATGGAAAGATGATGGGCAGTTGTTAAGGGTAGTGGGAAGGCTGGAAGAACAGCAGGGTGATGGCAGAAATGCTAATCTGTTTTTTCATGTAGGAACATGGTATGTTCATACATCTACCATTCACTAATCTGTTTTTTCATTGACTTAGATGGATCTATGGAATCAATGTAGGCGTGGTATTGGTTCTAGATGACATGGCCTATTTTCTTATATTACTCTTGGAAGTTATTACTTAATTAAAGTTCCTGCTGGGCTTGTATTCAGATTGGTTTATGACCTTCAAGTAGAGGTATGTCCTAATCATATCTACTTGATATTAGAGGAGCAACATGTGTATATGTGTCAAACAATTCTCAATAGTATTCTTGGTTACATAATTATGATCACAAAATCAATTGACAAAGCAAGCATTATAGATGTGTAATCATTAGTATTATAACCTGTTTGTGTTGGCTAGCTTCAGTAGTATGACAGTATTGTTAATTGTTGGTGATTGTAGTCAAATTTTTTTTTAAGTTTGTTCCTGACTTTCTATAACAGTGTTGTCATTTTTTAACTCTTTCTTAATAATATTTTCTTGCTATGCAGTTAAAGAGGGTCATGGAAATTTATATGATATGGACATTGTACATATTGATTTTGAAAATAAACCCCCCCATGACATGCAGTACTTGTTCCTGTGAAATATAGTTCGTTTCTGAATGTGATACTAGATATTATAGATATGGAGTTATAGATGATCTTAGGTAATTTTTACAACATCTGGGCTATTATGGAATTCGCTGTTAATTTCTCTACAGAGAAGGAAATGTTTGTTATTCCTAATTTATCAAATGTACATTGGGTTAGGACAGCAACCTCTAGTCAATTAACGGCATGTGTATAAGAAATGGGTATACAAAGAAAAATATGAAATGGATCGAGATATAATTTAGTGCGACTGACGGTGAGAAGACTTATGGTTGTAATCCATATTGCGAGCGATAACCATGAACCCTGGTTTTCTTTTCGTGATCTCAATATTAGATCTAGAAAGTAAGGATAGACAGTAATCGTTTCTAGGCTGAGAGATAAAGGCGATGCGGCTAATGGTTGCGTAGGCAGTATTTTTTTCGATTTAGTTTTATCGTCAATTCAAAGAAACCGTTCTGCATTCATGTGGGTTTGCACAGATTTGACCTGCAGAGTTTCCTACACGGCTAATGGTTGCGTAGGCAGTATTGTTTGATTTTAATTGTTTTTATTTTGTGTGTTTGTTTGCATTTTTATTATATAAAAAAATTGTGTGTGTTTTCAATCTTGTGTGCGTGCTTGTTGTTATTTATTTTCATTTTGCATTGCATTTCAAAAAAAAAAATCATATACAATTAAAAAAGAAAAAAAAAATTCCATTTCAAATTGCATTTACAAATTTACAGCCGACTTTACATTTTTTTTTACTATTGCATTTTCCTTTTTCGCATTTACAAAAAAAAAGAAACCTGTGCACTGTGCACATTTCCATTCTCTATTACAAACTGTTTATGTTAATCACTGTACTTCTGTTCCCCCACCCCTCTGCAATTCCACCCTTTCCTGCTACAAAACTACCACTCTCATTCACTGTTGTCCATCCATTCTCCATTAAACTCCACTACTGCCCGAGCAACTTCATTCATCACCTTCATACAACATCACAGCTGCAGTTCCCTATCACTAACCAATCATCCTCTTCCACCACCGAGTTTCTGCCATCAAGTACCATCCCACTCAACCATCACCCGCTACTGCTTGCTTCACACATTCTCTGTCATAACTTTGACATACCCATATACATCATCTAGCATCCATTTCCAACTGCACCATACATCACACACTACGACAGAGGCCACCCAAAGCACAACCCACAACATCATTTTTGACCATAGAACTTCCATAAAATCCACAGCTATTTACACCACAACCAGCCTCTTCACTACAAACATCCCCTGCCACCACCTTAAATAAACTGCACTATCCTTCCTTGGCCATCAACCTACCTCTATATACAACAGTCTTCCAAGCCTAACTACCCATTACTCGAACAAAGTTATTTCTAGTTCAGGACATGGAGAAAAATAATGGCATATCAAACTTTGTGTTGTAATGGAGTTTATGCTTTTTAGATGGTTCAAGTTGAGTCCTAGTGCTTCGGATAGAGTAGTTCGTGTGTTGTCACTGCAACAATATTGCGATTTTCATACTCCCATCATTTCCTCCCACTAACAAACTGGAATATATAAGTATTTTCGAGACTGTTTGAAGTACTACAGATGATAAATTTGAAGAGCAAAATGAGCCTGTGTTATATTACAGAAAATACCTGTATTATAAGACAAGATAAACAAGTACAACCTTAACTTTGGGCATCTATAGAACTTTGGGAGTATAATTATCATTTTTTGGGTTAGAGCACGGGTATTTTTCTGTGTTGTACAGATAATTATTCTCAAACGTAAAAATGTTTCATTTTACCTGAAAACAGATGGTTATTGTTCAGGTTTGAGTGATCCATCGAAGATAATGCAAAGTGTATCCCTCCAATCAAAAGTAGGTAATGTAAACAAAAGACGATGGGAAGCTTACCTAATCGTATCATTTAAATCTTTTGAAAAGTATTAAGCCTTCATATCAGTATGGAGTTCATGAAACCTCTTGTTTCCTTGTATCATATTAACGAGTACATTTACTGATATTCCATGATATAGTACCTGAAATGACTTTACTACTTCATTAACTATAGTAACAAATTGTTTTCAGATGTTTTTGTTGTCGATTCCTTCAAGATCATTAACCGGAATTTGAGGATTCATATTAACTGAATCTCTTTGATTTGGTAGCGTTAGGTGCATGTATGAAGATTCTTGGTACTTTTTGATGCTTGCATCGACTAAACTTTTCATGCCAACTTTATTATTGTTGAACTCTGTAAGTTCTTTTGTTCTATCGTTTATGGTTTCTTCCATTTTCAAATTATATGCTTCCTGATTTCTGAATAAGAAAGATTTTTTTGTGTGTGTGTACATATACACACATACATACAGTAGAATGCAAATGTCAATTGTAGATAAACTTGTACTTAAGGCAATGGCTGAAGATTTGAAACCTTGTGGATAATTTACATTGTATTAATTTAAATAGAAATGGCAGTTATAATCTAACTATCATTTAATATAGAAGTAGTGAACATGTCAAAAATATGATTCCTGCAAAACGTAAGAGATGAGTTCATATAACAATGACTCAGCTAAAGTAATATTGTATAAACCTTAATTAACACATGGTATATTTGTTCAGTGTCATGCATGCCAGGAAGAAGAAATCATAATGAAAGAACTGACATCATAATGCCACTATGGTGTGATTGCAACTTGTGATATATAGTTACAAAGGATGAGCTTATGATGCCAGCTTCCTTTTTGCGAAGTTCTGTGACTTGTACCATCTTCAGGTTAGATTAAACTCCACAGTTAAATTTTTGTTTTTCTTGAACATTTCAGCTACAAACTACTTGGCATCCAAATTAGAATCCAAGATACTCTTACCTCGACTGCAGTCCGGAATGCATTAAAATATGAATTTGGGTTTTCTCCAGGCACTGATGGGAAATTTTTCCAAATGGGTTTGCTTTCAGAATACCAAAAATTAAGGTCTAAACGAGTTGTTGATAGGACTGTGCATTCAAATAGTGGAAGTGGTCACTACTGACCGAGTCGGTCGAATCTGCATTAACTTCTAAGAAAAAAGTTCTCATAACGGTTTGGTCATTAAAAAAGGTTTGCATTGAGCTAAGAACGTTGTTACAATAATTTAGATCATTGTTACAATTATGTGGATGATTTTGATATTTAGTAGTGAGAATAAATAGCACAAACATCTATTTAAGCAAATAAGAGATTAATATGATAGCAATATCATAAAGGCTGATTGATATAAAGAATAAAACTGGCATAAACACTGCTTCATTATAGATGAACTTAATTAGACTGAATTTTGAGAACGATATTTGAGTTAGCAAATCAAAGGAGCAGAAGATATGATTATCCAATAGTAGTAAAAGAAATTAGTTCAAGTAAGTCAAATGAATATTCTGGTCTGTGTTTAGTGACTTTGATAATAGTTGAGTAGGCTGTTGTACAGGATATAGTTTTATAATATATTGGTTTAGTATTATTTGGTCTTTTTATTGCTTGAAGTCCATTGAGACAGAATAAAGTATGGCTTACCTGAAACTGAACTGGGAAGAGAGCCTCTTAAAGTTCATTCATGTAATTTCAGTAAGCAAATCATCTTAATCGAGTTATAGGAGACCTGGGAAGAGAGCCTCTGAAAGTTCTAGTTCAAGTGAATACAAGTGGAGAAGAATGTAAGTACACTATATACAAATTACATATACTGACACGAGGTGGAAGTGTTTATGTTATGCCTTTGCACATTTAAATTGAGCAGCCTATTTGTTGTCATAACACTATTTATTTATTTATTTATTTATTTGGATTTCAATAGGCAACCGATAGTATCATACCACCTAATGGATTGCTTTTTTTAAGTGCAAGCAGACTTAGTATAAACATTTTTCTATATTGACAATTAGGTAGTAGCCATTTGTTATATACATTGATAAAGGTTGAACAATATTTAATCTCTTGCAGCGAAATCAGGAGTGGAACCATCTGGGTGTGTATCCCTCGCTAAGCATGTGAAGCAAGCTTGCCCTAATCTGATTTTCTCTAGTTTAATGACAATAGGAATGCTGGACTACACTTCAACTCCAGAAAATTTCAAGGTTAGCCTACATTTCTTTCTTTGATGATTTCGATAAATGAATGGTTATTGACATTAGTTTACATTTATCTACATCAATTCTTTGGGCTCACACAAATTATTATTACTTGTTCATGGGACGAGAATGCATAGCATAGCATGACCGCCGTCTAGCATCCAGCAAAACTCAGAACTGCATTACACAGTATAAGAAAGATAAAGTTGGTATTCTAGCCGAAGCCAAGTTAGTGTTGTGAAGCCATTGGACATTTAACACCAATTTTGAAATTGAAATCAATGTTGTAAATGAAGGTGAAAATTTGTAAACTAAAGCAGAATTTGTAAATGATAATGAAATAATCTTTTCTTTTTTTAAATTTTTTGTGCATGTTTTTTTCTTTTATATATATATATATAAAAAGATTATCAATAATATATAGCCTATTTGAGTACTGTAGTAATGGTTTCTGAGGGATTATTTTGCATCGGTTGTTATAAAAAACTGATGCAATAGAGGGATTAGTTTGCCTCAGTTTTCAACAACAACCGATGCAACGAGTTCCTTTGTTGCATCGGTTTTCATTACAACCGATGCAACATAGGGGCTGTGTTCAAGAAACCAACCATGATATTTTGCATCAGTTGTTAGTAACAACCGATGCAAAAAGGTCCTTTATGCATCGGTTTCAGAACTGATACAAAAGTGTTAAGCCTGTTGCATCGGTTGCATAAGCATCGGTTGTTGAACTGATGCAAAAGGGGGGTAAACAACCAATGCAAATGGCCTATTTTGTAGTAGTGTATTTCTTAAATTATCCTATTTATTTAATGAATCACTAATCATTAAACCTTTATTGATTTTAATCTGAACCATTTTTATTTTACGATTTAAGTTTAAAACCATATAAAACCAAAACGCTTCGAGTCAAACAACAATCAACTCGAGAATCAACGAAAAACCAAAATCAACAGGTCATCAATTCACAGTGCACATCAAATCAATTCAACTACTCAACCAAATATTTAAATTTAACCACTTAAATTTAAATAAAACTCCAACAGAGTGAGATTTACTCACCTTTGATTTTAATTTGCAATCCATCCAGGCCAGCTTGTTTCTTTCCAGATTTTGAGCTTGTATAATCAATTACAATTTATTATTATTTGAATTAATCAAACAATTAATTGCCAATTATTAATTTAGTTAACTAAGAATTTTAATTAACCTAATCTTCCTTTAATAAATTATGTTTAATGCCTAAAATAATTAAATAAGCTAGGTTAACCACATTAGTACTTATTTATTTTATTTTTATTAACAGTAAGTGAATATATGAAATTAAACAAAGAAGCTAAGTTAACCGAGAATTGAAAGTTCAATACCTCTAAGCTAACAAGCCTCACCAATAATCACCAGAGCCGACGATTGCCTTAACCCATCCCGAAAATTACTGCAGTTGCCACTCGATCGAAACATCCTGTCGCCAGCTCCAAGCACGAACATCGTGGGTCCTATCTTGCTCGAATTTCCCAAACACGAGCCTTAGTCTGATGGTCCAAGTCCACCACGAACGAACGCCTCGTCGCGGCCCAAAATCGACCACCTTTGCTTCGCTCTGCATCGCGAGCTACTCGCGATGACTTTGATCGATACTCCTATCCCTGACACGACTAGATGCCGAAACAAATTCCCTTTCGGTCACGAGGTTTGATCCTTGCATTCGACTTGGGTTCGAACGGTTTCGGCCATTTTTTTTTAAAGAGAACTGGAAATCGTGATAGGGTTAGGAAATGGAAGCGCGAGTTAAAATAACAGGGAAAGGTTGTTTTGGGGTTTTCATATGAAGAAAGACTTCGAAAGAAATTGAGATATAGGAGAAGAAGAAGAAAGTTCGGCCATGATTTCAAGCAATATTTTTTTCTCTGAATTGAATTGTGCAGGAAGATATTCTTTTAAGACGAGAAAAGGAGATAAGCTAGGTCGGCGAAATTCAGGTATTAGGGTGGCTCGCGTATGATATAGGGTGGCTAAGTTGATTTTTATATATTCAATATTATTAAATTTTCAAAATATCTCGCTACGGACAACGCGAAATCTCGAAACCCGAATCATACATGTCGACAGGTGTTTATAAGGTTCTACCCACATTCCGAACACAATGAAACGTGTTTCGGAAGCTAATTTGATCGTATGTACGAGTTACAAAAGAAAACGATCAAATTTCAATTAAATCGATTAAAATAATTTTTAAGCGTTTCGAGCTGCCAGGGTCAAATGACAACTCCGATTGCTCCAAAAATTAAAATCCGATAATAATTAACTATTACGGATCCAATGGAACTGGTTTCGTCGAATTCCGAGACTGTTCCTCAGAAGGCTATTTTTAAATATCGATTTAAACGATATATCATTAAAATTGAACAAACCACCTTTAAATTAAATTTCAACCATTCTATTACCTTCAGTATCATCATTATAAATTTTATAAGCCTTCAAATTATTTAAACAGGCTTAGAAATTTCAGATTCAATAATTTTCCCAATTTTAATTATTAAATTCAATTACCTATATAATTCAAAAATTTAATTATCAAGTAAATATTGATATCTTGAATTCAAGTTAAAATTCACTTTTAAATATTTTAAAATCGATTAATTATTCTAATTTAATTCGTTAAAATTTCTGGGTCGTCACATTCCTCCCCCTTTAAAAGAATTTCATCCTCGAAATTACTAGTTAGGGAGAATGGACCAATACTCGTTTACCTCTTTCCAAAACTCACTATTCAACATCCTACCAACTATCTTTTATTAAAAACCTATTATCACATCAACCAACTTCTCAAAACCTTTCATAGTTTCAAATAATATCCCTTTGCTCAATTATTTAAATTTCAATTTTAAAACCAAATTTAGAATTATCAAAATTTTCTTAAAATTTTTCTAACTCCCTAAATTTCCGAAAATTTTTGCCAGCGTCTCCTTTGCGCGGCTAGCTCGGTACAACTACAAAAGGCCTCTACGGGCTCCCAAATACCAGAAAGAAAACAGAAAGCCAAATGGCTAGATCAAAAACCCAATCCAATTCATATAGAAATTAAAATACATACCTTTTTGTCGGGCAATTCACATTTATCTTTTGGAATCCAATCCAACTTTCTTTTCCCTTTTTAATACCTACATAACCTACTTAGCAATAATATCCAATCATAGCCCTTTCAAATCTTTACATACCTTTCCTTACAGAAGTTTTCATATCCATTTCTATGCAAATTAGTTTTCCCTGTTTCATGCGAATTCAATTCGTCTTCAATTATGAATATTAAATTTTATTTTTCATTTATAACTGATTCACATTAGTTTCATCTACTAATTTACATTAGTTTCCAATTTGAAATCGATTTGTCATTAACCAATTTTTTGTCGAAATTTTCCAAAATTTTTTCGAACTCTCAAAAATTTCGAAATTTTTTGGCAGAGTCTCCTTTGTACGAGGAGCTTTTGCAATTTGACAAGAGATATAAATATGTATACATCGACCCACACGGTCGGGAAAAGCAAAAACAGTTCATATTTCCTATTTTATTACGTAGGAGTACCTTATTTAGCATTTTAAGCAAGCGGTGTATTAATTTTAGCAAATAGCACAATCCAAATCCAGCCAAACGGCCTTCAGGTACCTGTACTTACTCAATTTAAATATGTAAGTGCCATATATAGAGAATTTATTAGCATTTCACTTACTTAATGGCAAAACACAAGCATTACAAAAGCATCAAACACCAAACGCTTACTATAAGCGATTAATATAGTTTTTAAAGTTAATACAATTGTTTTCAACCAATTCATAAGCCATTTTATTCAATTTTAATGGTTTGCAACTCAATTTCTCACATTCTATTGATTTTTAATCCAAACATGCTCATATTCACTTCAAATGATTCAAAACCAATGTTATTTAACTTCTCTCAACCCATATAATTTTAATTACCTTTGTTTACAACAACGACAACTATTTTTATGAAAATTTTGGCTATATTTGCTTCACAAAGTATCCATTTAAGTTTATAACTACTTTAAATAAATTTCAACTCATCTTATATTTAATTCCATTTCATTTCTAATTTATTCACCCATCATTCATTAGCTCGACACACTTCATTCTTTTATACTACTAGTCATTCCCAAATTAATTCAATCCACGTTTTATTTAATGGGTTTTCACCCTTATCGAAGCTAAGCTTCCGTAAATTTTTAAACTTAAGTTAATTTACTTTAATTTATTCCAATATCAAACTTAAGTTTATTTCTATTTGATTCTCATTTAATTAAATTCCATTAAATTCAGTTAGCCCATCCATTTTAATTTTAATTTTAATTCACCTTCTCAACTTATCAAAATAATATCCAAGCACATACTTAACTCATTTATTCTTCCAATTAATATGCCACCAAACCTAAGTTTAGTCTGATAATCCAATTCCAATCACAACTTTGATTTAGTTTTTTTTCTTTTTTCCAATCAGACTTCATCCAATTATTATTTAATTCAGTTAACCCATTTTAAAATTTTAATTTACTTACTTAATTCATTTTCGAATTTATTTTATTAATACAAGGCCATTCTCAAGTTATTTCTATTCACTTGGGTTTTGTTTTGCAACTCAAACCATTTCTATTATAACCACTTCCATTTCATTTGACATCACTTCTCTTATATCCAATTTACTTGCAAATTTCATTAAATATTATTCAAATCACACTTGAATTTTATTTATAATTCAAACCATAACATTTTTCAATCCAACTCTATTTTATTTTTATTTTACAACATCTCCTCTTATTTAATTCATTATCAAATCTAGTCGAATTCTATTTAAAATTTGAATTCATCTCCAAACCCATTATCAACTTACAATTCATTTACTTTCCCAAGTTGAATGTCATTAATATACTCAATCAAATATTTATTTATCCAATTAGCTTACTTTCAACTTCTAAATCAATATTCGTTTTTAATTACAAATTCACTTCATTAGAATTCCAGTTTGGTTTTCCTTGATTTTCCAAAATTCCAACATCTTTATTTAAAAATTTTAGAAATGTTTCTAAATTCAAATCATACTATTAAAATAGCCCTTTATAAAAATATTTCTTATAACTCGATGTCTCAACCAGTCCATCTTTGTTCTCACAGAAATTCAGTCATACGTTGATCAGGCGTAGGACTGAAAATCTATAAGTACTTGGTAAACCCGTTTTCAACACCCAGTAAAAATACTTGGAAAATAATTTTATTGAAAATATAGAAAACAGTTTCGAAAATAGAGGAAATATCTTTGGTGAGAATGCTCTGAAAATCATCACCCCATCCATGGTCGCAGTTACATTTCAGGGTTACGTTGCCATCACAGCAAAAGTCCATGCAACTGCAGCCTCTCTGCGGCCTCTCGATTACGCCATGGAACCCACAATAGATCACAGTTACATCCAGGGTTACGTTGCCGTCACAGCAAAAGTCCATGTAACTGCAGGCTCTCAGCGGCCTCTGATATTCACTGTCGAAATGAAACCTCTCCACTCCTACATAGGTCGCAGTCTGCCGATATAAAATCAAATCAAATGCAGACTGTTGGCTCCCAGCGGCACACACGACTTTCGCTATGTTATACCATGGGTTACGTTGCATCACAGCAAAAGTCCATGTAACTGTTGGCTCTCAGCGGCACACACGACTTTCGCTATGGTATACTCAACTCATAATCCTCAGGAACAAGTTTTGTCCGGACTCCTCACAGGATCAACTTTAGAACCCCCCCTTGAGGCTCAAGGCAGCACCACCCGGTGGCACTCCTGAGAAGTTCATTTCAAGGGAGCGCCTCTTTCCCCAGAGCCATCATCAAAACACTTTATACTATACATGTATAGTATCTTTTAAATCATACACCTAGTATGATATCATACAAAGCCCCTTTACACAAAATCGATTATCCCAAAATCGATAATTCTCAAACTAGGCTTTCCAAATCTTTAATATTGATTTTACCCAAAAATCAAAAGCCTTTCCAAATCCAAAGGCTCCCAAAACCTTTTTCTAAAATCCTCATAAGATCCTTTATATATATATATATACATACATATATATATAAAATTTATAAACTTAGATCATTTCAATCTCGTATAAAACTCCTTTATACTTCAAACACTTTCAAAAATCCTTTTCTTCCGGCAATAGATTTAACAAGGGGATTTTCATCTTACATTTAACAAAGATATGTTACTTTGTTTATTCAAAATCAAATATTCAAATTTTATTACTCTTTCCAATATCAATTTCATTCAGATCCGTACGAGGTACACATATCATCCGTACGCTATACCAATCTGATCGCTCACTCGATCACACAATTTCACTTCCGAACTAGTATCATCCACCCGACTTCCTAGTGCGGACACAAATCTGGCTTCTTGATCAGAAATCGTCATTCTCCTTGCATAGCCATGAATATGATAGAGAATATCCAAAACCAATCAAAAGTCCGTATCCAGGACTTCCGTCGAAAATCGAGTGAAAAATCCTATTCGGATCGATATAACTATCTCGAAATTCTGTGCTTGAATCTGGATCAAATCACTATGCGAACAGAATAATATACGTACATCCTACGTATTTAACTTCCTTGATTTAAAAAAAATCAATTCCTTTCCATTCACATTCACTTATTCACATTAATCCCCATTTGGATTATCCTTCAATTCTCATCTCAATTGGGTATTAAATCCATAACAATTTGAACTCCGACCAGTTTATATTTGGAAAATAGCTTGAAAATTTTAAAAATAGATAAGTAGTTGAAAAATAATTATTAGTTTGCAAAAAAAATCTTAGAAGAAAAACTTGAAAAAGTTCAAGAATCTCATTCAAATTCGGAAACTCAATTATCACTCTTAAGTCAAGAAATTGAAACTCAAAAAACAAAGAATGATATAATTGTTTCTGAAAATCATGAGTTAAAAACTAAGATTAGACAAGTTGAGTTGGAAAATAATAGCCTTCAAGCTAGATTAGATGACATCACTAAAAATGTTTCTAACTTTAACAAAGGAAGAGAAAATTTATCTAAGATTTTAGTAAATTCTCAATTCTCTTCAAGTAAACATGGATTAGGATATAAAAAGGAGTCAAAAATTCCTAAAAAGAAAAATACAAATTTTAAGAGGAATATGGATTCAAAACAACAAATATTGCTAAAGAAACCTATTAAAACAAAAGTTGAAAACAAGGTAGTTAAAATTTGGATACCAAAGACTAACAATGTATTAATAAGAAATAAATACATTAAAACATTTATGGATAATGTTCATTATAATGAAAACTATATTTATAGAAAGGATACTGAACCAAATTGGGTTTGGTTTCCTAAATTCTAACTTTTTGGGACCCTATTAAAAGGTGGGTACCAATAATTTCATATTTATTTTCAGGTCCCACTCAAAAAGAAGAAATGGATATTAGACAGTGGTTGTTCAAAACACATGACCGGAGACAAAGATATGCTGACAAACATCACATACTTTGATGGTGGCTCGGTTACCTTCGGAGACAATTCAAAAGGGTATATCATTGGCAAAGGAGATATGAACAATTACGGTACATCAAATTTACCTTTTATAACAAATGTTTCATTAGTTGAAAATTTAAATCATAATCTACTTAACATAAGCCAATTGTGTGACAAAGGTTTTAAAATAACTTTCTCGAATAATAAATGTAGTTTTTTTGATCAAAACCAAAATCTTATTTTTGAAGGAAATAGAGATATAAATATTTATGTCTTAAATATGAATATTAATCATAATTCAAGTATGTGTTTACTTGCCAAAGATAATGATCCTTGGTTATGGCATAAAAGATTCGTCATATAAATTTTAAAACCATTAGAAAACTTTCTAAAAATGAATTAGGAAGAGGTTTACCCAAAATAAACTTTAAAATAAAAAATCTTTGTGATGATTGTCAAAAAGGAAAATTAACAAAATCATCTTTCAAATCTAAGAAAAATATTTCAACTTTACAACCATTAGAATTACTACGTATGGATTTATTCGGACCAACACAAGTTCAATCCATTAATCATAATCAATACGTATTTGTAATAGTTGATGATTTTTCAAGATACACATGGACTATTTTTATGAAAAATAAAAGTGACACTTTGAGCATTTTAAAACATTTGTCAAAAGAATTCAAAACACTAAAGATTTGAAAATTAAAAATATTCGAAGCGATCATGGAGGCGAATTCGAAAATGAAGTTTCTGAAACTTTTTGTAAAAAGAAAGGAATAAATCATAATTTTTCTTTTCCTAGAACTCCTCAACAAAATGGAGTTGTAGAAAGAAAGAATAGAACATTACAAGAATGCGCAAGAACATTATTAAATGGATGTTCTCTACCAAAACATTTTTGGGCAGAAGCCGTTGTTACTGCATGTTATGTATTAAATAGAATATCAATTAGACCATTAACTAAAAATACTTCTTATGAACCATTTAATAATAAAAAGCCAAATATATCTTATTTTAAAATATTTGGATCAAAATGTTTCATTTCAAATACAAAAGATCAATTAGGAAAATTCGATTCAAAAGCTGATGAAGGAATTTTCGTAGGATACTCAGAACGAAGTAAAGCATATCGAGTTTTTAATAAACGAACAAACTTAATTGAAGAAACTTTGCATATATCTTTTGATGAAAATTTTTAATAAAAATTTAAATATAAAATATGATGAAGAATTGATAAATATAGAAGAAACAAACCTTGAAAACGATAATAATGAACTAAGATCTCCTCCTAGAATATTACGAGATCATCCAACTCAAAATATAATATGAGAAATAAATTCTCAAGTTAGAACAAGAAATCAACTAAATCAAATGGGTCATGTAGCTTTCATTTCATCAATAGAACCTAAAATCCAAAAGAAGCATTAACAGATGATTACTGGATTATCGCAATGCAAGAAGAATTAAATCAATTTGAACGTAACAATGTTTGGGAATTAGTTCCCCGTCCTAATAATCAATCAGTAATTGGAACAAAATGGATTTACAAAAATAAAGTAGACGAACAAGGTAATATAATAAGGAATAAAGCAAGACTAGTAGCACAAGGGTATAATCAAGAAGAAGGTATTGCTTTTGAGGAAACATTTGCTCCCATTGCAAGACTAGAAGCAAGACGTATACTATTAATTTTTGCTTGTTTTCACAATTTTAAACTTTATCAAGTGGATGTTAAAAGTGCATTTTTAAATGGTTTTATTAAAGAAAATGTATATGTAGAACAACCTCCTTTATTTATACATGAAAAATATCCGGATCATGTATTTAAATTAAAGAAAGCACTATATGGTCTCAAACAAGCACCTCGTGCTTGGTATGAAAGACTTAAAAGTTATTTATTAAACTCGGGATTTAAAATTGAAAAAGTAGATCAAACGCTTTTTATTAAAAATACTTCCAAAGATATTCTAATAATTCAAATATACGTAGACGATATTATTTTGGTTCAACAAATGAAAATTTATGTAAAGAATTTTCAAATATAATGACTAATGAGTTCGAAATGTCTCATATGGGAGAATTATCATATTTTCTCGGACTTAAAATCAAATCAATTCATACCTAAATGGCACCAAAAAGAGCAAGAGCTTCTTCTTCATCATCCTCTGAGCCAATTGATGCTCAAATAGCACAATGGCTTTACGATGGAACCACTATCACTCGATGGAACAAGATGAAGAATTCTCGAATTTTCGAGCATTCTTTTGTTGATTTTCAAAGTTTTCAAACCTACAACATCCAAGCATTAACAGATCCGGCAGGTTTAACTTCTCTTTTAGATTTGAAACGAAATGACCATGCCATTAATCATGTAATGGTAAAATTATTTTATGCTAATCTTAATCTTGGACACCAAACTCCAAGAAATCCAAACAACAGTGTTTGGAGTATGGTGTGTGGAAAGAAAGTTTGGTTTTCATTGGATAGAATAGCACATATTTTAGAGTCTCCAAATGTCGGGAGAAAGTTAGAGGAAATAGAATTCAATCCACACACTCGTGACAACATCAACCATCGATTCATGGATGATAATATCAACTTTAGGGATTTTAAGTCCACCTCTCTTCGACCTATGGCGAGAATCCTCCATAAAGCCCTAATGAGAACGATTACTCCTCGTACGGGCTCGTACGAAATTGTCTACCCAAATAACTATTGAGTTCTACATGCTATTTTTGGCAATATACAAGTTCATTGGGTACAGCTTATTCTTGATGAGTTTCTCACTTTCAACAATGGAAAAATGCGCACTATTTAATTTAGAAAGTACATCATGCGACTTCTCCTAAATGTCGATACGCCATTACCTGAATCAGAGAATACAATAGTCCATCAAATTAACCATCGGACCATAAGCCTAATGCAACTCCCATCTCGACCTCCTCGCATAATATCACTCGCCGAATGGGAAGCAAGGCATCAAGAACAACAACAACAACAACAACCTCCTCAACCTCGCCACGAAGAACATCTCGAGCAAGATGATGAAATTCGTCTTGTTGACCCAAGCTTCACTACCAACCAATCCTTGGGGATATTGTCAAGAAATCAACAAATTCTTGACACTCGTCTTAAAAAGGTAGATCATAAGCTTGACAAAATCAAAGGATTCTTCAACAAGCTTTGGGATGCAATCTCGTGCTCAAGCACCACTACTGCTTCGACATCTCGCGGCAAATGACCAGCACCTATGTTTACATGGACGACATCCGAAGAGCATACAAGTAGCAACGCAAGCGGAGCTAGTTGTGGCCAAGGAGGAAGAGCACACAGACCACCAACAGGAGGACCCGTCATACGTGAACCAACAGGAAGAGAAGGTTCATATGACTGGGATAAGGATGAGTAATTTTGTTGTTTTGATGTGTATTTTTAACTTTCTAATGGCTTGTATATATAGCCATTTTATGCTTGTCTGTCACAACATTTTTTTTCTTCTCTTAATTCATGCTTATGCAAATATTCTCTATGATTCAGTGATTGTTTTGATATATTATTACCGCTGTTAGTTCTTCCTTTTGGTCGATGACAAAGGGGGAGAAAATCTATGGTACTAACTTTATTTTGTATGAAAGATAGTGCATACATTCAAGGGGAGAAAGTAAGTAAAACATCTCTAGAATAAATCAGTATTGTCATCAATCAAAAAGGGGGAGAATGATGATACGCGAAGATTTTGATCGATGACAATGTGCTTTTACAAACAAGGAAGAAATATATGCAAATGCTAAAGGAAGATAGATGAAGACCAAACAAGCTTAAAGTATGTTTTTTACATGTGTCTTAGTCTAGATGTATTGTTAAAATCTATCCTCAAGAAGCTTGCACGAGCACTAGAAAAATTTTTTAAACTTCATTTTTTAATTTCGTTTTAACTATGCAGGTTTTATAAGTTCAGTCGACTGAACAGGAACAGTCAGTCGACTGAAACCGGAACAAATTTATATACATGCACAGTTTCAGTCGATTGAATTTCTTGCACAATCGACTGAATTTGGTCCCGAAATTTTTTTCAGTTGACTGAATTCCCTGCTCAGTCGACTGAATTTGAACCTGGGAATTTTCTCTGAAAAGACACATTCTTCCTCCTAAGAGTTGCAACCTTTCATCAATGGAAATGGAAGCATCTTTTGTTTGCAACCTTTGACAACATATGCATCTCTTCTACAAGTATATATACATGATTCTAACATCATTTAATTCACCGAATTCTCTTGCTTTAATCTTACTATTCTCTTGTTCATATTCTCTAGATATTCTCAAAGCAATCACCAATCTATTGCTTGAATCACTGTTTTTGTTTATAACATTCTTTTGATTCATAGAAATTCACATTTCCTAAATCTTCACAAACACATTGCATATTCTGGAGGATAAGATTATAGGAATATTATACTACATTAGACTCATTAGTGTTGACAAAAACACAACAAGTCGAATATTGTATTTTAGTAATTGAGTTGAAGTCCTCTTCGGTAGTTGAGACAAGAAATCCCATTCGGTTGATTGGGTAAGTTGTAAACCTATTCCTCCGGGTGAAGTGAGGGTGTTAGTTAGTGAAATTCCTAAGTGAAGCTTATGGACTGGACGTAGGACGAGAGGTCCGAACCAGTATAAAATCCTGGTGTTACCTTGCATTTACCTACTTTATCTACCTAGACTATTCCGTTATTCCATATTACACGATCCTACTGTATAGCCACTTTCAAAAGAAGCCCTTGCAATCTGGGTGTACACAATCCCAATCGGACTCCCCGTCATATATGGAGATCTTTATACCAGCTCGACTCAGTGTAGAGACATTCGATGGGTAATCCTTTCGTTCTCGAAAATACCCGGTCTTCACCACCGGTCTTAAAATGTTATCCATTTACGACGTATCATTATTCGTAATGGGTTATATAACACAAGGTCCTCTCCTGGCTAAACCGAACAATGAGCGCAATATTTAAAAACATATGGATATTGGGATCTCAGTTAAGTCACAACTTATAACCCAAAAACTATCTTTTAAATGGTTAAAATAAATTACCATTTTCAAATCTTTAAACGAAAATATTTACTTCACAAAGTTCACCAATCTTTCATAAAGATTCATTCACAATATTTAAACAAAAGAACTATCTTTGAGATCCTTTTTTGTTTGAAAACAAAGTTCACCAAATATTCACAAAGATTCCTTCATAGTTTTCGAAACAATTCCATTTCAAACTTGAAATCTTTCAACACAAATTGGAAATCCTTTCTTTATAAAAGCTATTATTATTTGAAAACAAATAGTTTTCATTTCGAAAAAGCCCGATTACATTTACACGAGTTAAAGCCCTTCAAGTATAAACTTGGTTTAAATTCAAAATAATATTTTCGAAATGGTTTAAAACCCATATAAACACATTTAAAACTTTATAACCTTTTTAACCCATAATTTCCAAACATAGAATACAATTCAAATCTTGAATTCAAGTTTAGACCAAACTATTTAAATTTCAAAACTTTATCAAGTTATTCAAAATAACTTTTATCTTTAAAACTCCTTTTCAAAAGCTTTTCATATTTAACCCAATTCCATTTCCAAAACTATTTTGGATTCAAAATTCAACTTTAAAACCATTTCAAAATCCACGACTTAACCAATTTCCTCGTGCAAATCATATTAGTGTGTGTATATTGTAGTTCAGGGGTTTTACACAATAGTGCAATAACATCAATCATCAGAGCTTCAATCATATCAATATTGATAAGCGGTACATTCCTACAACGCTTATCTTCCATTCACAGATTCATAGATAAATAATATACATTCATCATAGATAAAATAAATTGCATTCATCATAGCTCGAATCAAAATAATTCATAACACAATACATGGCACACAGAGATATCAAACAATTCAAAGCATTTCATACAATTCAAACATCCATAAGTAAGATTAATTATTCATCTGATTAATTTAAATCAGATTAATCACTTATAATAAATTATTAATCCTGGTTAATTAATATTAATTAATTACAAACCATCTTAATTAATTATCTTTAATCATTTATTAGTAAACCTTTAAAATGAATCAATCAACTTTTAATTATTAATTAATCAACCTTTAACCATTAAATGATCATCCTTTAATTAATTAATTTATCCTTTAAATTAATTACCCTTAATTGATTAATTAACAAATTAATTAACCCTTAATTAATTACCATTAAATTAATTAATAAATTATTCCTTAGTTATTAATTGATAAACATTAATTATTAATTAACAAAACTTAATTACAAATTAATCAATCCTTAATTACCAGTTGATTAATCCTTATTTACTAATTGATTAATCCTTAATTACCAATTGATTAATCTCTAATCATTAATTAATAATCGAAAATTATCTAATTAATGATTCTTAATTACAAATTAATTAATCTTTATTAATTAACTTCTAACCCTTAAGTATTAATTATTTAATACTTAATCATTAATTAATTAAATTAATTAATTACTCTTAATTAATTACTTAATTAATCCTTTATCATTAATTAATTTAGTTAATTAATTAAACTTAATTCCTTAATTAACTAAATTAATCTCAAGTCAATAAAACCCCAATTATCTAAAGATATAACATTAGCTTATTAATGCGTTAATTATCCTTAAAACATTTTGTCTTAATAATTAACTTTACTTAAGTAAACCATTAATTAAGTTTTAAGATAAAATAATCATTCAACTTGATAGATTAAAATCATAACTTCATTTAAATGCTTTAAACATTATCAAGTAATAATTTTAAAACTAATTTCAGTTTAAATTTTAAATCTTGATTTTATAAAAACCTTTAAAATTTCATTTTTAACTCAAATTTTAAAATAACTTTTAACTTTCCCTAACAAAATTTAAACTAAACAATTTTTAAACTTCTTAACCAAATGTTGAAGAAAACAACTATTATTTATAACAAAATTATATAAAAAAAGTTTTAAACTAAATTATTTAATTATTTAAAAAATTTCTTTATTTTAAAATTTTTTAAAACTGGGTTAACCCTTCCTTCGGGTTCAAGCCGAAGACCACTCGAGTCAAGCCCCAAGTTAAAACCCACTTCCTTTCTATTTTTTTTACTTTATTTAATTTAAGTTAAAACCTGTAAACCGAATACCTCTCGAACTACTCGAGTTCCCGCTCAAGACAACAACCCCAAACACTCGAGTCTTCCTTCTAGCAAACCTCCTCACCAAAACCCACAGACAAAAACAATCTACCATGCACATGCACCATCGCCAGAGTTGCCTCCGTCTTTCGATTAACCTTTCAGCGCATCGACCATCGAGGTAGCGACCAACTCCGACCACTGAAACACTCTCACAAGTCCACAATCGAAATCAAGCAAACCAGGCAGAACTAGAACCAAAAACCCAAATCTGTAAACCCCTCGACCAAGCTAGCCCGACCACCAGAGATCGAGCAACTCCGGCCACACCTGGCCTAGCTTCCATACCACCACTTCCCAAAGCCTCCTGCAACTTGCATCACCAGAGATGCCGCGGAGATCCTATTCCCGACCTAGTCAAAAACTAGGGTTAAAAACCCATTTGACCCACCGTTGACGCCACGGCCCATGATCGCCACTTCCACCATTTTTGCCAAACACCCTGATCATCATTCTAGCTCTTAGACGAAATCCTGACCACTCGAATACCTCCAGCCACCAGTAAAATGCTTAAAAATCATTTTTAGGACATCGCCAAAATGCATACTCAATATAGCATTAAAAATCCTAATTCACTTTTAAAATTCTTAGCTTTCGAATTTGATTCAGATTATATTCCTGAATCAACAATTTATGATGATTGATTTTTAACATGTTTAAATTAGTTACTGTATTTTCCAGATTCTAGCATAGTTTCAATCTTAAAATACTTGAATCTATTTTAAAATCCTAGATTATGTTTAAACCAAACTATCTTGTTTGAATCTCAAAGTCTAACAGAGATCAGATGCAAAGATTTTGAATTTTGATCAAAACCATAGGCTTTGAATTAAAAACAGTGGTGTTTTAAAAATCAACAGAGATGCACATTCATATATATATATACACACATACACACACACACACAGAGAGAGGCTTACTTATATACATACATGCAAAGCAATCATAATTACAGAAATTCACATGCAACAGGAATTTATCTACTTAAAATTTTTAAATCTAAAATGTTTACTCACATGTAAGTATGAAGCAGAGCCTGGAATGTTGAAAACTAGAATATGAATTTGTTTGAGTTGTTGATTTTCTAGGTTTTGAAAATCTTTGAGTTAGCTTCAGATTGAAACTGCATGAGGTTGTTTGATTGTTATTTGTTCTGCTTTGATACTGATATTTGAATTGCTTGAATTTCCTGAGTTGATCATCACAGGCTTTAATTTTGTTGAAGTTGTTTGCTTAGTTTGATTTTTCTCTGATTTGATTTTTGATTTTGTTTGAGAAATTTTGATCTGAAATTTTCTTTACAGATTTATGTTTTTAGTTTGCTTGAAAATGGTTACAGGTTTTGATTTCTTGCTTTGAATCGAAAAGATAAGAAAAGAATTGGAGAAAGAAGATGGAAGTTTATATAGTCTAAATTAAGATTTTTTAAAATTTAAGGAAAATAACATCTAATTATGACACTTGTTCAAATAAATCAACATTTGTCATTACCAATTCCTAATTAACTTACACATGTATTCACAAGCTTTAATAATCTAACACCTGTAATTACTTATTTTTAAAATATTTTAAAAGCTTTTAAAATAAATTTCCTAATTAATAAGTATATTCCTTAATTAATACATGCTTTCTTAATCTTATATAAATAAAACCTTTAAAAGAAATAAAATAAATATATTATAAATAAAATCATATATATTATATTAAATTCATTTTTAAATATTAATATAAAACTTTTTTATTTATTTTACTATTTAATAAACACTATATTAATTTATATAAATAAATTCTTTTAAGGAAAACAAATCTTATTTTAAATAAAAACTTTATTCATATATTATTGTACCCAAAATATATTTTAAAATATTTATCTTTTTGAAATTCAAATTTAGATTTTAAAATTCAATTTATTTTTCAAATATATTTAATTTGAATTTCAAATCAAAATTCTATTTAAAAATCAATTTATATACATATATTTAAATAACAAACAAATATCTTATTTTATTTGAAAATTTTAAATAAATTGACCAATTAAATCCAAAAACTTATATAAATTATCGATTTAAATTTTACTCAAAAATCATGATCGTTACAGTAGTAATTAACTAAGCTTATAAAAATTAACTCAGTTTATAATAATAATAATACTAATAATAACGACGACGATAATAACAACAATAAACAAACTAAGTTAATAATAGAAATAATAACGCCTTATGTCTTGTCCTGGTAGATGATAATGCACACGAAAATCTTAATTTATTTCTTTATTAAGAAATTAACTTTTGTTTAGAATTTTTGTTCTTTACCAATACAACTAATGTTAGTTTGAAATAAGCTTACTGCTACTGGTTTAGGTGTATAAATGCATAAATATATGTGCTTATATGTTGTTTGAGTTAAGTGTAGGTATTTGATGGCTCTTGACTCGCTTTTGGTTCTTTTCATGCTCATATTCTTTGGAAATGTTAGTGTACTCGCTAATATTGCTAAAATGTATGTTTTACTGCTGAATAGGCGTATATGCAATGTGACATACACACTTTATAAGATATATAGAAGTAACTATTTGGATAGTTTACCCATGCGGGTGTTTGTGACTGATATATTATAGCTCTAATCATATTTCAATCGTGTGTATCCACCTTTTGTGTTTGAGATTTTTTCCGAAGCTAACCAAGGAAATGAGGCTTTAGCAAAAAAAATCTAAAAATTTAGAGACTTAGAATATTTTTGATAAGAGATATTTAGCAAAAAATTTGTTCTAATGTAGATACTTTATTTTCAATTTTATTCATATTCATATTTATATTCACTAGTGCGAATCCGTGATACGCACACGGATTATAGCTATATGTTATTTTTGCAACTATCGTTGGATCTTCATTTTTTTCCTATACATTGCGGTTGTATCAGTATAGAAAATATCAATTATCATGTAGTTATGACACCTTGAAACAAAACAATGTTTTTTTCATACACCATCCTATCTACGACAGCCAACATAGTTTTGAAAGATCAATTGAAATAAACTACCGTTATGCACCAATAGTATACATTCCAATGTCCAAATATGCGCAGCGAAACAGTTCATCTTAAGTGACGGGTATTGTGTGCCATGACATGAAATTCCTAGGATATAAAGTTAGGAGAATTCATTTTGTAGCAATGACATATAACAAATAAGAAATAAGCATAATTGTTATATGTCATTGCTACAAAATGAATTCTCCTAACTTTATAGCCTAGGAATTTCATGTCATGGCACACAATACCCTGAAATAAGCATAACATAACAACGTTACAACGATCTTATTAATGGCGTCTTCTCTCTGAACTCTTCAGCGTTTTCTTCTCTTCTCCATTTTCTCTCTCCTCCGTTACTTTTTTTTGCTAAATTCCACTATTCTCTACTGTACTCTCTGCGGTTTGCTCTGTTCTCTTTTCCTCATCTCTCTATGGTTCCGATTTTTGGCGAGGATGCCTTCATCCTCAGAGGCTCGTTCTTGAAACAGTGCCATAGCTTTGATTCAATAGCCAAGGCTCTGCGCGTGCTGACTGAGGGCTCGATTTCTTTGGTTTTCACCGGCTCAGACACTATTGAGATTCAGGTTTTCTCTTTGAGAGCCTTTGCTGATTTTTCCAGGCATCGAATGGTGGTTGTAGATGATTGTTTTATGGAAATTTACCCTTGCTCTGACTTCGGTCTGTTTACTCGCGAGCTCTCTTTTGGGAACAAACCCGATTTGGGTTTCGAACCTAGCTTGAGTTTCGCTGATTCATGCTCTTTACAAAACTGGGGAGCTAATCCTCCCTTGTTTGGTTCGCTATTTGGGGGTATTTCTGATTCTGGCACTGATGGGCAGGATTGTTTGGTTACTGCTGAGGATTTCATCACCCCAAGCAGTTCAATACCAGTATCGGGTTTTTTTATGAGGCGTCGGTCCTCTACTGTGCGACGGCGGCGGCGGCGTCGCTCTTATCGTCATTTGAGTTCGCTGCTTGCATGTGATAGTGTGCCGCTTCCCACTGCTGCTTTGGGTTCCTCTGTAATTGGCTCTGCGCCAGTTGGTGTCGGTTTTGCTTTGTCGGATTTGTTGGTTAGGGAGCAGCCTTCTACAGCTCCTCTAGTCTTGGCCTTTCCTCTGTTCCAGCCGATATGCGCGGTCCTTTACAAGCAGGTGAGTTTCTCCCCTTCCGTTTCTCTTTTCGTTGTTCCTGAAGGGTTGACGGTCCTTTATTGGTTGCTGGCCGATGGCCTTTACTTTCTGTGCATGAGCTATGACACACTTTGGCGTGTGCTCCCTGCCACAACTGCCCGGTCCCTGACTGGTGGTGTGTTAGGTCCCCTTAGTTCAGGTGATTTTGTCTCCGTCCACTCGTCGTGCTTACTGCATTAGAGACTTTGCCCTCTATTTGTTTCGCGGGAATTACGCATCAGTTGTGTCCATACCAGGCTTCTAGTATGGATCAATCTGATGAATTCCTCTTGCTGGGTTCTTGTACTGAGTCATTACGAGGCCTTTTCTGTGTCATCAATGACTTTGGCTCCATTTCGTTTCTTTTTGTTGGCGAGCTATCGTTGGTCTCTAAGGAGGTTTCAACGGGCCTGGAGCGACTGGTTCAGGCGATCTCCCATCTCTGTTCGCATAGTAGTCCCAGATTCAGACCACTGCTCGGACAGTTTGGGTTATTGCCAACCTACATTGTTCTGCTCTGTTGCTTCCTCCTATGGGACCGACCCACGACACTTACCTGAATCGCAGGGCTGTACTCTTAGTAACAGTCCGGCTTCGGTAAGTTTCCTACAGCAACGTGGGCTGCAACAGGTTTGCTCCCACACATTTCCCGGTTCCACTTTTGATTTTCCCCACCACGCTCTTCCCTTCCCTTCTTCTCCTTCCCCTATTCCGTCGCCGGTTATTTATGCGCTCTTGCTCTCTGATAGTCCATCCTGTTCTTTTTTCTCCTCTCTCTTGGCTCACTCTTTTCCTATTGTAGACTGGTTTGTTCAGCGTTATGGGTTATAGTTGGTTAGCCACCACTCTCTCTTGCGCTTTCCATCTGTTCTCCCTGATCGTTCGGTTCCTTCTTCTGCCCCCTGTTCCTCGGCGTGCTCCCTCCCCTCCTCTTACTGTTCTCTGTCCATTACCATCCCTCTAATGTGTAAGGCAGAAATTGCGCTCCTTAATGAGCGTCTTGATTGCATTTCTAGGAACTCTTCCCCTACGCTTTTTGATTCCTCTCTGTCTTCTTTGTCCTGGTCCGGTGGCGAGGTGTCTTTTGAGACATCCCCCCTCCTCCTCGTCCGACTCGTCGTAGATCGCAAAGAGTCCAGTCTACCCCTCACACCATCCGCACATGCTCTATAGCGGCGTCCGAGCAGATCGATAGATCTACTTGATTTTCCTTGTATCTTATCTGAGCTTGTTCAGCTTTCCTTCGATTGGGTCCGTCGTTTCTTTTCCTCTCTTTGGTTTTCTTCCCTTTCCCCATGTCAAATTTTCTTTTCTGGAATGTTCGTGGCATTGGTAACGATGCATCTTTGGCTAGACTAAAACGCATTGTCAGGAAGCACTCGGTGGGCTTGATCGCTCTCCTGGAACCTTTTCAGGGCCCGGATGGTATTCCCAATACCATTCTAGCCTTAGGTTTTGGCAGTGGATTAGCCAACGCTTCCGAAAAGATTTGGATTTTATGGTCCAAATCCCTTGCTGTTCGTTCCGTCTTCGACTCCTCGCAACTTCTCTCGGTGGCCTGCTCTTCTCCGTCTTTCGCTTCTCCCTTTCTATTCTCGGCGGTTTACACCAAATGTGATCGGACGGAGAGGTTATCTCTATGGTCCGACATTCTTGCTCTTGTTTATCTGGGTATTTCTTCCTCCGTAGTTGGTGGCGATTTTAATATCGTCGCTTGCCATGCGGAAAAACGAGGAGGAGCCACCACCAACCGTGCTGCGATGACGGATTTCAACTCATTCATTGTCAGCTCAGGTCTCTCTGAGCTCTCCTTTGTTGGCTCTGCTTTCACTTGGTCGAACAACCAAGAGGGACCTAACCGTATTCTTTCTAGGCTCGACGGTGTGTTCGGGTCGGAGGAATGGTTTCGCCTCCCATTTTCCTTCTCGATCGCTCACCTCCATCGTACATTCTCTGACCATGCTCCCATGGTTGTTCGTTGCCTCCCTCTTTCCCTCTCTGGGCCCTCTTCCTTTCGGTTCCAGAGCATGTGGAGATCTCACCACTCTTTTCATCAAGTGGTTGCTAACTCGTGGAGCGCTCCTGTCTCTGGCTCTCCTTGTTCTGTTTTCGCTCGTAAGCTTCAGCGCCTCAAAGCCTGCCTTAAGGTGTGGAACGTTGATGTTTTCAAGAACATTTTCGATCGCGTTCGGGTGGCCGAAGAATCCCTGATCTTAGCCGAAGCCTTGTTAGATGAGGATTCGTCCTCCGCTAACAAGGAGGCTTGGGCGTTAGCCCAAACCATTTTCTCTTCGGAGCTTCGTATCGAAAATGACTACCTTTGTCAAAAAGCTAGGATCAAGTGGGTGGTCGACGGTGATACGAATTCCAAGCTTTTTCATTCTTCTATTCGTAAGAAGAATAATCTTCTCACTATCCGTGAGATTTTACGTCCTGACCTATCTTTGGCCACTTCGTCCGAGGACGTCAAAGATACCATTATGTCCCACTTCCAGTCCTTTATGGGCTCTCCTTCTGTCTCGATATCCGATCCGGCCGTGATGGCCTTCATACCCCGTATGATTCTGCCTCCGGACAGTAACCTATTTGTGGATCCTCCTGCCCCGGAGGAAATCCGTGCGTGTGTCTTTGCCCTGAACAAGGATAGCGCCAGCGGTCCGGACGGCTTCAATAGTGTCTTTTATAGGTCAGTGTGGCCTATTATTGAGGCTGATTTTTGCCTTGCGGTTCAATCCTTCTTCTCCGGTGGGTCTCTTCCCCTTGGCTGGACTTCCACCAATTTGATTCTTATTCCTAAGTGCGAAAATCCTAGGTCATGCGCGGATTTCCATCCTATCAGTCTTTGTAATTTCTCGAATAAAGTTATTTCCAAGATCTTGGCTAGTCGTATGGCCCCTATCCTTGAGCGCATTATCTCTCCTTCTCAAGCAGGGTTTGTTAAGGACCGATTAATCACTGATAACGTCCTTCTAGCTCAGGATCTGATCTCCCAACTAGATCGGAAAGTAAGGGGCTCTAATGTGGTGTTCAAACTAGACATGGCTAAGGCCTTCGATCGCTTGTCCTGGTTTTTCGTCACAAAGGTCTTTAGGGCTTTCAGGTTCCCCGAAACCCTAATTGACTTGGTGTGGAGGCTCATCTTGAACTGTTGGTTCTCTGTGCTCATTAACGGGTCGTCTAATGGGTATTTTAAGGCGGGAAGGGGTCTGCGTCAGGGAGACCCTCTCTCGCCATCTCTATTCGTGATTGCGGCAGAGGCTTTCATTCGCGGGCTTCAGTCCCTGACGATCTACGGTCAGATCCAGCGATTTGGAATCCCGAGGGGCTACCCACATATCTCTTCCTTATCCTTTGCTGGTGACATTGTCATTTTCTCTAATGGCAGTCGCTCCTCTGTTAGGCGGCTCCTTTGTTTCCTTCACCAATACGAGAGGTGTTCGGGCCAACTAGTTAATCCTTCCAAAAGTTGTTTTGTCCATGCGAAGGACTTGTCCCCTTCTCGTGCTACCTGGATCGAGACCATTTCTGGTTTCAAGGAAGCTACCCTTCCCTTCCCTTATCTGGGCATTATCCTGTACCGAGGTAGAAAGCTTAACGCTATCTTCGATCCCTTGACTGACAAAGTGAGGAACAAGATCATCCGCTGGAATGCGTCTCTTCTGTCCCAGCCGGTAGACTGGTTCTCATTAAGTCGGTTTTAGACTCAATGGGAACCCATGTATTCGCCGCTATGACCCTCTGCTCTTCCTTCTTCCAGTCTTATCGGTCTTTGGTTTAGTCCTTCTTCTGGGGATCCAAGGACACTACCCGTCGCCACCATTGGGTATCTTGGGACGCCATTTGTCGCCCGAAGAACGAAGGTGGTCTGGGACTGCGTAATCCTAAGGATCTTTGTGCGGCATTTTCTTGTAAGTTGTGGTACATGTTTGGGGCTAACGACTCTTTGTGGGCGTCGTTCCTCCGTGCTAAGTACCACAGGTTTGCGGGCACTAATTTCTCTGGCTCTCCGTTCTACGCTAGTGAGACCTGGAAACACATGCAGTCGGTTAAGCCGATCTCTGACTCTCATGGCGGCTTCTCGGGTTGGGATGGCGGTTCATTCTCCGTTCGGAAAGCTTGGACTTCGGTTAGAATTCCAAGTCCTTTTCGACCTTTGTTTTCCTTCATTTGGAATTCTCGAATTCCCCCCAAGGTTTCTCTGTTGATGTGGCGTATCCTTCACAATGGGTTGCCACTAGACGAGAATCTCCAAAAGATCGGCATCCCTTTCGTCTCCCGTTGTAGATGCTGTGGCAATGGGAACTCGGAATCCTTCTGATCTTCAGTCAACCTGGTGGGCTGGGGTCTCTGGTAAATCTCTTCGTTCGATTGTGTTCAAATTGCTTCCCGTCTGATCTGCTGGCACCTGTGGTGCGTGCGGAATAAGACAACCTTTGAAAGTACCTCTATGGATCCTCCGTCTATTATTCGGCGTGTCAGGAATGATGTCTTCCTGGCCTTCCGCGGTAGACCTTTCAGGGGACCCATGGGCTCCCGCTCTAGGAGACTAGTGGGTCTTCTTTCTATTTCGTTAGTCCTGTCTACTGCTAGACTAGGCATTGGTTGAATCCTGTAGATGGGGGGATGGCTCTCCCCCCCGGCTCCCGATTCCCCCCTTTTTTTCTCCTCATGTGGTTGCTAGTTTATCAGGTCCAGGTGTCTGTGGACTCTTCTAAGGCCCGTGGTCCACTTTGCTTGGCTATGGCTGGTTTCTATTGGAGTTGCTTGGGTTGTGGTCGCCCTGTTTTATAGGCTTTTCCGTGATCTTCCCCTGTTCATTGGTTTTGGAGATGTTCGAGTGGTCTTGCTTCTTGCTTGTCTTGGTTCTTCGGCTGTCGCTGTTTTGGTGATGGGCTATTTGTTTCCTTCTGTCTTTGTTTCCGTTGTTTTTTTCGCTTTTATTTTTTCCGACATGTTAGTTTTGGCTATCTATCGTTACCTGCCAGGCTTGTTGGCAGCTTTTGGTGCTTGTTCTATATATTTATATTTTCATTAAAAAAAAAAAAAACTCTTTTGTTAAAAAAAAAAGAAAGAAAGAAAAGAAATAAGCATAAGCTGAATTTAGTAAAAGCAAGTCCGAATATTTGAACATGAAAATTAAGAAAGAAAATAGGTAACACCAATAAGGCAATAAATTAATATTAAGACTATAAGACACAATTGTCGGTTGTATATTATGGTTGTATTACACCAGAATGAAAAAACCAAATGAAAATGGGAAGAGTCGTATTTAATGGAAAGCATCTTTCATTTAATGAAAATTGGAAATATTGAATGGAATTTAACATTATTTGGACCGTCACATTCCTTGGAATGCATTAATCTGGAGCAACAGAATAGAAATAGTTGTCAGAAATGGTAACCGATAGTTATAAAGGTAAGGAATAAACAAATGAGTTACTACAGCAGCATAGACTAAGGCATATTAGTTCAACACAAACACTAATGTTAGGTAAAAATGGAAGTAGTCTTCAACCATGGTGACAGTCTTCAGCTAATCTAATCGAAGCAGAAAGTAGAAGCATAATAAAGAACAAAAAACAAGGCAAACGTCGATATTGGTCATGCTACTGTTTCGGTTGATATAAGATGGGGAAAAGCGCAATCAAAAGGGAGCTTTAAAAAGTTGACTGCGTTAGGGATGATGGTAACAGTTACAGCTAAGGCGCAAGGGTATCCAGGACAAACCAATTAAGTGAAAAAGGAAGACTTTTTTCTGAAAATCGAAAAGCTTAACAACTTCTGCCATGAATATGAATGATCCTAAAACGTAGTGCACTTTTGTAGTTAAAGTTGTGTCGTAAACCTGTAAAAGCTATATGTATCCATTAAAGGCAGTAATGTTAGCTTTCATTTTGTAAAGACCTAATACCATTCAAATGCACTAATTTATTGAAGACTAATAAATTTAAGCTTACCGTATTTTTCGTTGGCCAACTATCACAGTAATGTAAGACATGTCATTTGTGTGCACCATGAAGAATTTGTTTTACAACTATATGTATCAAAAAAATTATATTATTTTCTTATCAAAAATATTGCAGGGTTGCGTTCTGTTGTATTATTTGATTCACTATGTCTGTAAGTGAAACATTTTTAGGCGTTAGTGAATTTGTATGAAAATAGATCTTCGAAAAACACTTTAGTAGACATCTAAGGGAAGAGAAGGCATAACGTGCAAACCTGTATGATTTATTAACGGTAAACACTAAGAAGGCACTCTTTATATTTTTGTAAACACTAAGCATGTATTCAGAGTAAATAGTAATCATGTATTCAAAGCTAAAAGTAAGCATGTAATAATTTAGTAGGCATGTGTGCATGATATATGTAATACTAATTAAGGGTATTTTATAAATGTTATTGTTGGACACAATTTGTTCGATGAAACTGCGTGGTGAAGTGTATAGTTTTTATGGCAATTCTTTTTAATATGTCAAAAATAAATAAATTGTTTTTTTAGGCAATTGCTAATGTATACAGACCTCTGCTCCATACGAACTAAGAACTTCATCATATATTATAGTTTTATATCACAGCGAAGTAGTTCATTGATGTCTCGCTCTAAACAAACTTAATTTATATGTTAGATATAGCATATGTAGGTGGAGAACTTTGGTATTAGCAATTGTATACACCTCAGCAGTTGTCGTGTTATCTTATGAAGTAATTGGTAAGGCAAATATGATGGATAAAATTATGTTGTAACCTTTCTGCTAATTGTATTTACTAATAACATGTTTGACAAATATTTATTTATTAGTTATCAAAGCTACTTGTGTAGTAATAGTTACAATGATATTTTTGGATTGGTGAGAAAACCGACGGCGGAATGTAGGGCATTAAAAGGTAACAGTTCCATCACTGTGAGTGTAAAAAGCTAAGGATTAAACAAATCAGTGAATTAACATAGTGGTGGATAACAAGGAAATTTTGAAACACTTGAATTGCTGTAGAAATGTTCATGTTAATATAAAAAGGTATAACAACGAAATGAGAAGGGAATTGGGAAAAGTTGGCAATGACCAAATAAGAAAGACGGTTAAGACACTTGTGCAATTACTTAGAAAAATAATTTTGGCAATGACCAAATATTTCAGAAGTCAAAATAGGACAGCTATGTTGAATGGGAAAAGGAAATAAAATGCGGTGTACCTTTGAAGTTGAAGTAGTGGTGGGTTATTAAGTTTTAAAAGCTTTTCGTGTCCATTGTAAGTAACTGTCCATTTGCATCAGTGCCAATGATTACCGAGGATGAAGCAAGTTTAGGTGTAACAATGTCAGTTTTCATTTTTCATTGGTATATAATACCATTTAAATGTCACAATGGAGCTGCAAGCCAATGAATTCACGCTTATCATTTTTTATGTCCAGTTATCTCTTTTTTTATAGGGGTCGTAGTTTTCATTATTGTAAATTTGACGCTATATATTCTGATGGAATGGAGCATCCTCCCAAAAGTTGTGGACCATATTCACTGAATATTTATTGGATGTTCGCACTAGAATAAAATAAATTACTGTGTGTAATACCGGCTTAAATTTTGTGATCTATGTCAAACCTATACTAAAGGTACTTCTACCATTAGAATTACTTTATTTTTTATAACCTGGAAAATTTGATTCTCCTACAACATGTATCTTGAAATATTTTAAAAGAAAATAAATCTACTGGTACATGATTTTTGGATGTACAATAAATTTTGCACAATTTCTTCGCCTAAGTGTGTATGTAGATGATGCATAAAAACATTTAATATTAACTTCAAACAAATACATTAGTTTCTAAACCCATTTGGAGTATATAATCTCAAAATCACCACCAAGAAAACCAAATAAAAATCCATATGATAAACACCAAGAAACCAATGAATTTATTATGGCAACTTTTTTCCTTTAACATTTGTCAAAGTGTGAGTCCGGTAGAACCAACAAAAATTGCTTGCATAAAAATGTAATATAATACATATAAGACTTGACAAAATGGCTATGATAAAGCATTCACCACCTTACGGTCACTGCTTAGAGCATTGTGATGAGGAAGGAAAATCTTTTTTTTTTGAAATAGTACTTTATATACAACATATCGCTGGAACAACATATCACATGTCAATAAACATTCGAATCACGTTACACAAGTTTCGAACTTTTGATCTTTCGCACCAAAACCGAATCACTTAACCACCATGACAATGATATTTGTCAGGAAATATAATCTTTAATAATAGTTGTAATAACTTTGGTGTCACACTTTTTTGGTATCAACGTAAACTACCCAAAAAAGCCTCTCTATATATATTATCAAATCTTAATGATCTAAAAATAGGATCTATTATTTAATTTCTTTTACAAATTCAAATGTCCCTAAAATTAGGATTTAACAATAAAATATGCTTTACAAATTCAAAAAACTTCTAAAAATAGGATCTAAAATTAAACTTTCTTTATTAATTAAGAAAGTTTCTTTACAAATATACAAATCTTAATATCACTTGAAAATTAAAAAAAATTATTTTTTGACTGATTTAAACATATATACTCTTTACAAGGAAAATAATTCACATGCGAAGCACGTGCCATGACACTCATTTACATAAAGATAGTACATCTCTATTTCTGTTTCATGTTATTGCATTATTTTGTACTCAAAAGTATCACGTTACCATAAAGAGAGATAAAGTTGCACAATATGAATCATTACCAAAATGATATCCAAATCAAGGATGATACAAATCAACATTGTCAACTTATATACTGTTAAATTTTGGTGATACAAGATCACAAATAGAAGAAAACAAATATGCAAAAATGAAAGTAATCACATGTGTTCATTATAGAAATTCATAAATTATTGGATCGCATTTACATGAGAAGACAAAGAAATAAATGCATGCACACATTATGGAATAATATACATGCAAAAGGATATGCATATTATTTATTTCTCAGTAATCGCATTGTTTTGGATTTATTTTCTTCTATCTTTGCTAATTAAAGGAATGTGTGAAATACTTGCTATGTTTGCACTATTTGTTACTATTGTGACTTGCCTCCATTATCTTTGTTACCCAGTAATTTAATCGACGGCTCTCATGAATTTGCACCGGTATATATTGAGGGTAGACTTCATTGTAAATCAATCTTATCATTTTGCCAGCGATCCCCTAATAGAGTGTCTCTTCTTGTTAACCCTAATTAAGAATTTGGGATGTAAACTCTTATCTTGTAATCTCTTGTAACTCTCTCATGAGTAACAAAATCTCTCTCATTTCGACTGAACATACATTATTTTGATGATAGTGGAACCAGTAAAAATATTAAGCGTCTCTTTTCTTTATAGTTAATTACTATTTATTTGAAGTAATAGAATAATTGTTGCTAGATTGAGTGATGTTCAATTGAAAAGTCTAGACCTTAATTATTGTTTTTCGCATTAGTGTAATTTTTGCACAACAGATTGGTATCGAAGTAGTAGATTTTGCTTAACATATTGGTACCAAAGCAAGGTGATTTGTTTAAACTTGCGCACCAATGGTTTCTAGAAACAACTTCGGTGGTAATTATGTTATTACTCATTTTGATGGAAGAGGAGATTTGGCACATGGAAGATAAAGATGGAGGAGATTATGCTGAAAGAGAAGACCATTCTAATCTGGGAACTTTGGTGATAAGGAGTTTAGTGTGTTGAAGGGACGTCTGGATTGGAGAATCTATGTCTTCTTTACGGCTCAACCTTGATGTGTGAGTCTTATGGTGATTTCTATGGAAAATTTGGAAGATTGCAAAAGGAGATTCCGTTTTCTTTTTGGTACACCATATTTGTAGTCCACTTGGTTCTTTGAGTATTAAGGGTGGTGCCCATAATATTGAAGAGTTCAGTTGATGTAGTTGATTTTGGTGACGGATTCGGTACCGTTAAGGCTTATCAACTTGTGATGCCGTCTTGGAGAGTTTAGTTCATAAAGTTGATTTTTGACAGACTTGGTGCCGATGAGGTCCATCATCGATTTTATGTTGCCATCTTAAAGGAGTTATCCAAATCATGTGTGGATTTTTTGGACATCGTGAAATTTCAAGCTAGATTTGGATTTGTTGATTTTCATATTGGTGTGTTCGAGTGTGCGTTGAACTTGGTTCGTTTTTTTCCTCAACGAATTGTGGTGCCGCTGATGGTATGTGGGAGGAAAGAGATTTGTCTTGCCTATAGAGATTTGGATTAGCCTATTTTTTACGTCCATTGACTTTTTTTCTTGGCTCTGTATTTGGATTAGATATTGAGAGAATTTTTTCGCCTTTATTGAGACTATTTTGGTATTTACCTTCTTTTGATTTTGGATATTTGCAAAATTTTGTTGATGAACGGGGACATTGACTGAGCTTGCTAGCAAGGTGTGATGGGGAGTGACCTTGCAGGAACCCATTGGTTAAGTATTCATTTTTGATTCCATCTCGTTAAGAAATTTTGGTTGAAGGTGGAGTTTATTCTTTTTTAAAGAGTTTTATATTGAAAGAGAATTTGAATCGAGGTGGGATGTTGGAGATATGTGATTTTGCATCAAGATGGAGTGTTAAATTTTGATGATACAAAATCACAAATAGAAGGAAAAAAATATGCAAAAAGGAAGTGATCATATCACATGTGTTCATTATGGAAACGTATAAATTAATGGATCGCATTTGCATGAGATGACAATGAAATAAATGCATGCGTACGTGATGGAATAATATATATGCAAAATAATATGCATATTATTTCTTTCTCGATAATCACATTGCTTTGGAACTAATTTCTTCCATCTTTACTAATTAAAAGAATGAGTGAATTACATGCTATATTTTCATTATTTGTTTCCAGTGAGACTTGCCTCCGTTACCTTTTTACGATATTTTGGTAATTTAATCGATGACTCTCATGAATTTGCGCTTCCTATATGTTGAGGGTTGACTTCATTGTAAACCCATCCTGACATTCAGCCGATCCACTAATAGAGTCTCTTCTTGTTAATCCTAATTTAAGGCTTTGGCATGTAAACTCTTATCTTATAATCTCTTGTAACTCTCTCATGAGAAAAAAAAACTCTCCTTTGGACTGGACGTACACTATCTTGATGATAGTGAAACCGGTATAAATATTGTTCATCTATTTTCTTTTTTGTAGCTGTTTACTATTTGTTTAGAGTAATAGAACAATTACTACTAGATTGAGTGACGCTCAATTGGAAAATTCAAGATCTTATTCATTATTTTTCCACATTTGTGCAATTTTTGCATAACATATTGATATCAGAACAGTAGATTTTGCTCAACAGATTGGTATCAGGGCAAGGCGGTTTGTTTAAATTTATGCATCAACATTTTCTAGAAAGAACGGTAGATCCGTTGGTAATTATGCTATTACTCATTTTGATGGAAAAGAAGATTTTAGCATATGGAAGATAAAGATGAATGAGATTATGTTGAGAGAGAAGAATATTCTAGTCTTGCAACTTCGGTGATAAGAGTTTAGTGTGTTGAAGGGACGTCTTGACTTAAGAGCATGTATCTGCTTCACAGCTCAACGCTGATGTGTAAGTCTTATGGTGATTTCCATGGGAAATTTGGAAGATTCCAAAAGGAGACTCCGTTTTCTTTATGGTACACCAAATTTGTAGTCCACTTGGTTCTTTGAGTATTAAGAGTGGTGCTTATAATACTGAAGAGTTTAGCTGATGTAGCTTATTTTAGTAACGGATTCTGTAACGACACGATTTTACGACTTCCGAAAGTCGACATTTATACGTCCACTGTATCAAATGCCACGCAATCGAATGTCGAAAAACCGAACCATTAGGGTTAAAGAAGAAGAAGAAAGAAGAAGAACAGAAACAATAACGGAATCTCACATTTCGCAGCGGAACAAATATAATAGATAAATAAATATCTTTAAACAGAATCACTATATCAGTAATTACATTACATTATCAGAGTGTACAACAACAGCAGAAGAAAATATAACATATACTTGTGATACGCTACGCCATCCAGCTTGCTCCTGATCTCTACAACAACTCTTGAATTCCAGAATGAGTTGATAACCTAACTCTAGTCCGCCCGTGTGGAAAATTATGGGCACCCATAGTTTAGGAAGGGAACAATAAACTCCAGGTCAGTCATGCGATTGGTGTGAGATCTTAAAACAGTTATTCTCATATAAAAGAAAACAAAGAAATTTAAAAGAAATCCGCAATGCTTTTTAGAAAATGAAACTACCATAAGGCCTCCCGCAATGCACACAATGCAAACGCAGAATTGGGAGAGATTTCCCCTTATTTCCCCTTATGATAGTCAAATATGTTTGATACACAAAATCTTTTTAAAATTATCATTAGTGCGTAGTGCAAAAAACATTTCGAAAATATAATATTAAATCTTAGCCAGCATACGTACCATTATAGTATGCCTAATATAGCTACCATATTAGATCGCAGGTTCTACAACTAAAATCTTACTGAGTTCGTATTGGGAATTGGATTTCCAACAAATGGTTAGGCCAAGAAACTTCCCATTGCCACATGGATACGCCTCTGGATAGATGCCCCGAGAACCTAACTGGATCTCTGCCAACACAAGGCCGGGTTACCTCTGCAAAAAATAGGTAACTACTACACCAGTATACCATTCCCCGGTTGTGAACAACCTTTATCCGAGGATCCTCAACATCAACAATCACAAAGTAATATATATATATATATATATATATATATATATATATATTTGTGACATTCACATAAGTTAAGTATCTGAGCTCCATACCATGATACCACTTCTATCCAAAAGGGAATGTACATACACTAAGGGGCGCTACCCCCTATAACCTTGTTGCATTCTTCCTGTTTTGACCATTCCGGGGTGTGAGGTCCGACGAAGTCTCGTCCATAAAGCTACGCTTTTCACAAAAGGCTTGCTTCGATCAATAAATGATCAGCAACACTTTGTATGCCACATTACCAAATTGGGAATGTATCGCTAGTAACCATCAACTACATAACCTCTGAGCTCGTACGTCTCAAAGAAGGGTGTTAAGCTAAGAGAATAAATTCTCCGCCACCAACAGAAATATATTTGATAGAAACCAGGTTTACATCTCAAAGTGTAACGTCAGACAAACATCCATACAAGTCCGTTCCGGGATCGAACGGAACCGAAGGCACTTCAAAAGAAGCCCTTGCAATCTAGATATTTACTAATCACGTCCGGAATCCCCATCACAAAGGGTGATAAATCTCTATACCGGAGCAACCCAGTGCAGAGACATTCGACAGGTATCCTTCCGCTTTCGAAAATACCCAGCCTTCAACACCATCTTCAAATGCAATCCCATTTCGTCGTATCATTATTCGGAATGGGTTTTATGACACAAGGTCCTCTCCCGGCTAATCCGAATAATGAGCGCTTATTTTAAAATAAGTGTTCATTCAGATTGAAATAAATCACAACAATTTCACTTTGATCATTTAAATAAAAGATCCATCACAATCACAAAGGTTCGATGTGGGTTTCGAATATTTGAAATTCGACTCCCGGTGGCATCGAAATTCAAATGCCGATTTAGGCCAATATTGATAGTCGGTTATTTAACTATCAATCATCATTCACAACAGTCACTGGATTTCAAATAATTTTTTCCCCAATTTTTATTATTTTCAATATATCTTCGCAAGATAAAATTTCACACTTCAATCCTTTGAAAAATCAATTTCAAATCAATTTCCAAACATTTATTCGTTTCCACTGAAAATCTGCCGATTTCAAATATTTAAAATAGTATAAAAATACTTATTCGAAATATACTTGGAAATATTTAAAATAAACCATTTTAGAATATTTGCTTAAATATTAGTTATGAAAAATATTATACTAATACCTCATATAAAAATTCAAGCCCAAAAACTAATTTTAAAATAAGATTAGTAAATAGAGTATAAATATTTAAATACCTATTTTGTAATCAAAAATCAACTTAATCTTTTAAATACTCCGTATATAATTAATTAAATAAATTTTTACTTTAAAATAATCTCCAAAACTAATTTCTCCAACAATATTATTTTTAAAACCAAATCTAAAATTTTTAAATTTTATTCAAAGGCTATTTTAAAAATATACTCGGCTTTCCAGGGAAAAATTCTTTTCCCAATATAAATTGGTCCATTCAAATAAATTAATAAATCTTCTCGATTTGTTTTAAATTTACATTCCAAATACCAATTGATACATGAATTTAAATCAATTCCCAAATATCATTTTCACACCCAATCGAATTCCAATTTGATTTCCAGATTATCTCAAATACAAATTCAACTACCAATTTGATTTCTCCAAATTAATTTTCCAATATCAAATCAAATCAATTTCAAATTGATTTCCCAAAATTATTTCCAACACACCAAACCAAATTTCCAAATCAATTCCTAAGGTTTATTTTAACTCCAAATTAATTCCTGAATCGATTTCTAAAATTAATTTCAACTTTAAATTAAATTCCAAAATTTAATTTCTAAATTTATTTCCTTTTGAAATAAATTTCTTTATCTCTTTTAATTATTTAAAATCCGTATCTTAAATAAATTCTTCAACTATTTAACAACCTTACTCAAAATTCCTTTATAAAAATATTTTTCCCATATTTTTTTTGAGTTAATTCGATAAGTTTTCAAACATAAAAACTTTATCTATTTAAATTCCTTCCTTTAAAATTCACCCGATTCCTTTGAATGAATTCATCATAAATTTTCTATCCAATTTTCAAAATCAATTAACGATTTATTTCTGGTATCCTATGATACAGAAATATATTCGGCTGAATTACAGCCTTTACGGTTTCAATCACAAACATTCACACGAATTAAAAATAATCAACATACAACATAAGCAATACATTAAACATTGAGGAATCCAGTTGGATCCCTCCAACCTGTTTCCTTGCATTCACAGACGTTAGCACACAATTAAATACCCATTCCACTTCGAGGTGGAATATCGCGGTATATGGGATTTATAAAATATTATCCGCTATTATGCGGCACAATAGGTTCTATTTCAAATAGATAATCAATTATTATCCAAGCAAACAATCAACACAATCAAGCAATTTTAAATCAACTATTTAAAATTTAAACAAAACCCTTTTTAAGTGAGAAGATCTCACCTTTGATTTAAATTTGCAGTCCATTTCCAATTTGACCATTTCTTCATGGTTTCAGACCTTGCATAACAATTACATGATTTTATTAATATTCGAAATAAATAGAATAATTAAATTGCCATTTTAAAATTTTTAGTTCAGCTAATATTTTAAAATTTTAATCTAATGATTTATTAACATTTGAGATAATATACCAAAATTTTACCAATAAATAAATTAAATTGACCAATAATTTAATTTAGACTAATCATCTGGTTTTTAAACTAATAATATGAATTTAAACTCATTTTCCTTTTAAATCCATGGACTTGTAAAATTAATTTATATAGATTTATAAAATAAAATTTCCTTTCAACCAAACAAATTCTCTATACATATAAAAACTGGAACTGTGTATATATATTTTCAAAAATCATATTTATTTGTTTAAATTGGAAGAAAAATAAGAAAAATAACTATACCTCACTGACGAGATTATCTCGGCATCGATCTTCTCAGGACAACGCGACGAAACCCTAGCTCGATCGAGCTTCTCGATCCCGAGCCGTCGCCGCGCGCGCGTCTCCAGCGCCTGCTCCACCATCTACGAAGACGCCCCCCTCTGCTTGGAATTTGCAAACGAAAATTTGATCGCGATAGCCCCTACCCCTCGACTTCCTCGCGCAACACGACACCTTCCCACTACAACCACCACTCCTAAATTGAAACACGACAACATCAGCCACCTATGACGAGCGATTCGAGGCCACACCGCCCTTCCTCTGCCGCGCGAGCTCGAGGCAAATCTCGCAACCCCTCGTGTTTTGAATTTGGATCGAGATCCGCTCCCTCCATTTTTTTCGTCACCATTTTAGATTCGAACGAATTTGTTCGAATAAAAGAAGTAGAGGAAGGAACTGGAATTTGCTTTCAATTTGGGGATACGATCGTTAACATGCTCGGCATTTTTTTTCTTTTATTTATTTTGCTCGATACATTTTCTTATTAACGAGGTATTCAATTTCTTAGAGGACGCATGCTCAATTGGAATGACACGTGCTGAGAATTTTTCTAAGTGTTGAAAAGCTCGCCATACTTTAGAATTGCAATAATATATTTTTTCAATTTTAAATTTCAATTTAAATCGTATAAATTTTGCAACTCTCAATCTCAATCTCCAATCGAGACATGCCGCCAGGTGTTCATAAGGTTAATCCCCCATTCCGAACACAATGAAAAAGGTTCCGAGTCCAAATTCGATCGTATGGAGACGATAGCTTTTTGAACGAGTTATTAAATTAATTTTCGATATAAATTTTAACGCGTTTGCCTATCATACGGCCAAATGATCACTCCAAACACTACAAAATTTGAAATCCGATAATAATAAAATATTACGGATCCAACGGAATTAGTTTCGCTGAATTCCGAGACTGTGCCTCCGAAGGCTATTTTTAAATACCGATTTAAACAATAAAATTCCAAAACTGAACAAAACAGTTTCAAATTCAATTCTGAAGCTTCTACTAACCTCAGTATTATCAATCAAAATTTTCTAAGTCATTAAATTATTTTTAACAGGCTTAAAATTGAAGTTTTACAATTTTACCCAAATTTCTATAATTGAATTTGATAATTAAATTGCTAAATTCATAGTTAAAATTAAAGTCCAAGTTAAATTAATGATTCAGATATTTGAAATCAATTGAATATTTCAATTTCAAACGTTGAAAATTTTGGGTCGTCACATCCTTCCCCCCTCAAAAGAATTTCGTCCCGAAATTACAAGTTAAGAAGAATGGACCTTAACCCGTTTAACATTTTCTAACCCAAACAGTTTTATCAATTTATCAACCTAAATCTTTTATTAAAGATTCATTTTAACTAACTTTCCAAGTTCATTTATAAATTCCAAACAATATTTTTTATTTCCCAATTCAAATTTAGATTTGAATTTAAATTTCAAACTTTCAAAATTTTCTCAAAAATTTTCTAACACCCTAAATTTTCGAAAAATTTAGCTAGCGTCTCCTTTGCGTGGCTAGCTCGGTACGACTACAAAATGGCACCACAGGCCCTCAAATCCCAAAAGAAAACAAAAAGCCAAGTGGCTAGACAAGAAAATCACCGAATTTCATATAGAGATTTAAATACGTACCTTTTGTCGAGCAATTAAATTATCTTCAAAATCAAAATCCAATTCTTTTTCCTTTATAATATCTGTAAGCTATTTAGCAATAATATCCAATTACCATATCCAAAACCGTTTAATCCATTTCCTTATAGAATTTTCAATCATACTCCTTGTATCATTTTTACTTCATTATTGAAGTTACATATCCATTTTCATTCAATCTTGCATTTTCAGTTTTATTTTAATTCAATTTACACTACAATTCTATTTGAATTCAATTTATCTTCTACTATGAATATGGAATTTTATCTTTCAATTATAATTGATTGATATCATTATTTTAAATCAGTTTCATTCACTAATTTACTTCAATTTCAATTTTGAAATCGTTTGTCGCTAACAATTTTTTGCAAATTTTTTTTCTAACTCCCAAAATTTTCGAAATTTTTTGGCAGAGTCTCCTTTGTACGGAGGAGCTTTTGCAATTTGACAAAAGATATAAATATATATACATCAACCCACCCAGTTGGAAAGAGCAAATACAGTTCATATTTCCTATTTTTTTAGCGTAGGCGTACCTTATTTATCATTTTTAATCAAAGCGGTTTACTATTAGCATTTTAGCATGACCAAATCCAGCCAAACGGCCCTCCTGTACCTGTATTTACTCAATTTAAACACATAAGTGTCATATATAGGAAATTTATTCACATTTCACTTATTTCCAATAGTAAACACATAGTTTTCACAAGCAAATACATTCAAAATAGTACCCATAAGCAGTTTATATGGTTCCGATACAAATTTAATTGCTTATAATCAATTTACATACCATTTCTATTCAATTCAAGTGATTTATAACTCGCTTTCTTTCATTCAATTTATTTTTAAGCGAAACGAACTCATATCAATTTCAATTGATTCAAAAATCAATTGAAATTTCTTTTATTAACTCTTAGAATTTTATACATACTCGTTTGCGTCAAATAACAACCATTTCTATGCAAATTTCGACGATATTCACTTAATAGAATATCCAATCTAGTTTATAACTAATTTAAATTGATACAAACTCAATTTACTCTTTATTTTATTTCATTTGCAATTGATTCCATTCAATTCATTTTGCATTCCATATTCACATTCATTTTAATTAAAACCATTTCACAATTTCCAGTTTATCCTCCATTTAATAATTTAGAATATTTCCCAACTCTAAATTTTACTTAATAATTTTACCATTTATTTCTTAAGTTCAAGATAATTATTCTATATACTTCTTCTTATATTTAAACTGGATTCCAAATTCCATATGAATTCATTTTACCTTTCATTTATAAATATTGAATTTAATTCATTTTGAACCATATTAAATTGTCATTCTTTTAATTAGTTTCACTAACTAATTTTAATTCCTTTATTAACATTTAGCTCCATTTGATCTAATATTTACTTAAGTTATTTCAACTCAAATTTACTTATATATTTTTTTTCTTGTTACATTTCCCAATTTAAATTCTTGATTTGATTTTTATTTATCAATTTCACTCCATCTACTAATTTAATTAAATTAGTTTTATCCACTTATCCATTTTTTTTATTTCAAATTTCCATTCTCAATTCATCTCGGATTTATTTTATCAATAACCGAAAATTTTCAATTTATTTCTACTTACTTGAATTTATTTGTAAATTTAACTCACAATTCAAGTTTGGATTTTTTTTATTCAACTTGATCCAAGTCAAATCTCATTTCAATTTATAAAACCCATTTATACATTCACATTACCAATTTCATTCCATTAATGAATTCTATTCTAATTTATAAATTACAACTAAAATTTACATTTACAAATCTCATTTGTATTTTTATTTTCTAAGCTTTCGGTTTTGATTTCAATTTCTCATACAACGATGATAATAATCTAATATTATCGCTTCCTAACAACCAAGCAACCATATATTATAATAATTCATAGAAAATTTATTTCTTTTATATACGAAAATTTAGGTAAAATTATTTCATTTACTCTATTTTAAAACAATACTGTGTCGGTTTATCTTGTATAAAAGTTTAGAAAACCCTATCGAAACAGTTGGCCAGACTGTACGACCAGAATCTATAAACAATCAACCGATAAGTCAACACAATATAAAACAATATTTTTATATTAACTAACAAATACGTGCTCATATCTATTATTACACTCAAACTCATTTGAGAGTACTACCGACTCTATCTCTAATGAGTAACATCCAACAGAGCCAAGGTTGTAGCTTAACCAAATGCTCTGATACCACATTGTAACGACCCGATTTTACGACTTTCGAAAGTCGACATTTATACGTCCACTGTACCAAATTCCGCACAATCGAATGCCGAAAAACCGAACCATTAGGGTTAAAGAAGAAGAAGATAGAAGAAGAACTAAACAATAACGGAACCTCACATTTCGCAGCGGAACAAATATAATAGATAAATAAATATCTTTAAACAGAATCACTATATCAGTAATTACATTACATCACATTACATTATCAGAGTGTACAACAACAGCAGAAGAAAATATAACATATACTAGTGATACGCTACGCCATCTAGCTTGCTCCTGGTCTCCACAACAACTTTTGAATTCCAGAATGACATGATAACCTAACTCTAGGCTGCCCGTGTGGAAAATTTTGGGCACCCAGAGTTTAGGAAGGGAACAATAAACTCCAGGTCAGTCATGGGACTGGTGTGAGATCTTAAAACAGTTATTCTCTTACAAAAGAAAACAAAGAAATTTAAAAGAAATTCGAATGCTTTTTAGAAAATGAAACTACCATAAGGCCTCTCGCCACACACACAATGCAAACGCAGAATTGGGGGAGATTTCCCCTTATGATAGTCAAATATGCTTGATACGCAAAATCTTTTTAACATTATCATTAGTGCATAGTGCAGAAAACATTTCGAAAATATAATATTAATCTTAGCCAGCATACGTACCATTATAGTATGCCTACTATAGCTACCATATTAGATGGCAGGTTCTACAACTAAAATCGTATTGAGTTCGTATTGGGAATTGGATTTCCAACAAATGGTCAGGCCAAGAAACTTCCCATTGCCACATGGGTACGCCTCTGGATAGACGCCCCGAGAGCCTAACTGGATCTCTGCCAACACAAGGCCGGGTTACCTCTGCAAAAGTAGGCAACTACTACATGAGTATGCCATTCCCCGGTTGTAAACAACCTTTATCCGAGGATCCTCAACATCAACAATCACAAAGTAATATATATTTGCGACATTTACATAAGTTAAGTATCTGGGCTCCATACCATGATACCATTTCTATCCAAAAGGGAATGTACATACCCTAAGGGGTGCTACCCCCTATAACCTTGTTGCATTCTTCCTATTTTGACCATTTCAGGGTGTGAGGTCCGACGAAGTCTCGTCCACAAAGCTACGCTTTTCACAAAAGCCATGCTTCGATCAACAAATGATCAGCAGCACTTCGTATGCCACATTACCAAATTGGAAATGTATCGCTAATAGCCATCAACTACATAACCTCTGAGATCGTATGTCTCAGAGAAGGGTGTTAAGTTAAGAGAATAAATTCTCCGCCACCAACAGAAATGTATTTGATAGAAACCAGCTTTACATCTTAAAGTGTAACGTCAGACACACATCAATACAAGTCCATTCCGGGATCGAACGGAACCGAAGGCACTTCAAAAGAAGCCCTTGCAATTCAGATATTTACTAATCACATCCGGAATCCCCATCATAAAGGATGATAAAATCTATATACCGGAGCAACCCAGTGCAGAGACATTTGACAGGTATCCTTCCGCTTTCGAAAATACCCGGTCTTCAACACCATCTTCAAATGCAATCCCATTTCGTCGTATCATTATTCGTAATGGGTTTTATGACACTAGGTCCTCTCCCGGCTAATCCGAATACCAGGCGCTTATTTTAAAATAAGTGTTCATTCAGATTCAAATAAATCACAACAATTTCACTTTGATCTTATAAATAAAAGATCCATCACAATCACAAAGGTTCGATGTGGGTTTCGAATATTTGAAATTCGACTCCCGGTGGCATCGAAATTCAAACGCCGATTTAGGCCAATATTGATAGTCGGTTATTTAACTATCAATCATCATTCACAACAGTCACTGGATTTCAAATAATTTTTTCCCCAATTTTTAGTATTTTCAATATATCTTCGCAAGATAAAATTTCACACTTCAATCCTTGGAAAAATGAATTTCAAATCAATTTCCAAACATTTACTCATTTCCACTGAAAATCTGCCGATTTCAAATATTTAAAATAATATAAAATACTTATTCAAAATATACTTGGAAATATTTAAAATAAACTCTTTTAGAATATTTGCTTAAATATTGTTTATGAAAAATATTATACTAATACTTCATATAAAAATTCAAGCCAAAAAAACTAATTTTAAAATAAGATTAGTAAATAGAGTATAAATATTTAAATACCTATTTTCTAATCAAAAATCAACTTAATCTTTTAAATACTCCGTATATAATTAATTAAATAAAATTTTACTTTAAAATGATCTCCAAAACTAATTTCTCCAACAACATTATTTTTAAAACCAAATCTATAACTTTTAAATTTTATTCAAAGACTATTTTAAAAATATACTCAGCTTTCCAGGGAAAAATTCTTTTCCCAATATAAATTGGTCCATTCAAACAAGTTAATAAATCTTCTCGATTTGTTTTAAATTTACATTCCAAATACCAATTGATACATGAATTTAAATCAATTCCCAAATATCATTTTCACACCCAATCGAATTCCAATTTGATTTCCAGTTTATCTCAAATACAAAATCAACTTTCAATTTGATTTCTCCAAATTAATTTTCCAATATCAAATCAAATCAATTTCAAATTTATTTCCCAAAATTATTTCCAACACACCAAACCAAATTTCCAAATCGATTCCTAAGGTTTATTTTAAATCCAAATTAATTCCTGAATCGATTTCTAAAATTAATTTCAACTTTAAATTAAATTCCAAAATTTAATTTCTAAATTTATTTCCTTTTGAAATAAATTTCTTTATCTCTTTTAATTATTTAAAATCCGTATCTTAAATAAATTCTTCAACTATTTAACAACCTTACTCGAAATTCCTTTATAAAAATATTTTCCCATATTTGCTTTTGAGTTAATTCGATAAGATTTCAAAGATAAAAACTTTATCTATTTAAATTTCCTTCCTTTAAAATTCACCCGATTCCTTTGAATGAATTCATCATAAATTTTCTATCCAATTTTCAAAATCAATTAACTATTTATTTCTGGTATCCTATGATACCAAAAATATATTCGGCTGAATTACAGCGTTTACGGTTTCAATCACTAACATTCACACGAATTAAAAATAATCAACACACAACATAAGCAACAAATTAAACATTGAGGAATCCAGTTGGATCCCTCCAACCTGTTTCCCTGCATCCACAGACGTTAGCACATAATTAAATACCCATTCCACTTCAAGGTGGAATATCGCGGTATATGGGATTTATAAAATATTATCCGCTATTATGCGGCGCAATAGGGTCTATTTCAAATAGATAATCAATTATTATCCAAGCAAACAATCAACACGATCAAGCAATTTTAAATCAACTATTTAAAATTTAAACAAAACCCTTTTTAAGTGAGAAGATCTCACCTTTGATTTAAATTTGCAGTCCATTTCCAATTTGACCATTTCTTCATGGTTTAAACAATTACATGATTTTATTAATATTCGAAATAAATCGAATAATTCAATTGCCATTTTAAAATTTTAGTTCAACTAATATTTTAAAATTTTCATCTAATGATTTATTAACATTTGAGATAATATACCAATATTTTACCAATAAATAAATTAAATTGACCAATAATTTAATTTAGACTCATCATCTGGTTTTAAACTAATAATCTGAATTTAAACTCATTTTCCTTTTAAATCCATGGACTTGTAAAATTAATTTATATAGATTTATAAAATACTATTTCCTTTCAACCAAACAAATTCTGTATACATATAAAAACTGGAACTGTGTATATATATTTTCAAAAATCATATTTATTTGTTTAAATTGGAAGAAAAATAAGAAAAATAACTATACCTCACTGACAGATTATCACGACATCGATCTTCTCAGGACAACGCGATGAAACCCTAGCTCGATCGAGCTTCTCGATCCCGAGCTGTCGCCACGTGTGCGTCTCCAGCGCCTGCTCCACTATCTACGAAGACGCCCCCTCTGTTTTGAATTTACGAACGAAAATTTGATCGCGATAGCCCCTACCCCTTGACTTCCTCGCGCGACATGACACCTTCCCACCGCAACCACCACTCCTCCCTTGAAATGCGACAGCATTAGCCACCAATGACGAGCGATTCGAGGCCACGCCCCCTTCCTCTGCCGCGTGAGCTCGAGGCAAATCTCGAGACTCCTCGTGTTTTGAATTTGGATCGAGATCTTCTCCCTCCATTTTTTTCGTCACCGTTTTAGATTCGAACGAATTTGTTCGAATAAAAGAAGTAGAGGAAGGAATTGGAATTTGCTTTCAATTTGGGGATATGATCGTTAACATGCTCGGCATTTTTTTTCTTTTATTTATTTTGCTCGATACATTTTCTTTTTAACGAGGTATTCAATTTCTTAGAGGACGCGTGCTCAATTGGAATGACACGTGTTGAGAATTTCTCTACGTGTTGAAAAGCTCGCCATACTTTCGAATTGCAATAATATTATATTTTCAATTTTAAATTTAAATTTAAATCGTATAAATTTTGCAACTCTCAATCTCGATCTCCAATCGAGACATGCCGCCAGGCGTTCATAAGGTTAATCCCTCATTCACACAATGGAAAAGGTTCCGAGTCCAAATTCGATCGTATGGAGAAGATAACTTTTTGAACGTGTTATTAAATTAAATTTCGATATAAATTTCAACTAGTTTGCCTATCGTACGACTAAACAATCACTCCAAACGCTACGAAAATTGAAATCCGACAATAATAAAATATTACGGATCCAATGGAATTAGTTTCGTTGAATTCCGAGACTGTGCCTCGGAAGGCTATTTTTAAATACCGATTTAAACAATAAAATTCCAAAACTGAACAAAACAGTTTCAAATTCAATTCTGAAGCTTCTATTACCTCAGTATTATCAATCAAAATTTTCTAATTCATTAAATTATTTTTTACAGGCTTAAAATTGAAGATTTACAATTTTACCCAAATTTCTATAATTGAATTTGATAATTAAATTGCTAAATTCATAGTTAAAATTAAAATCCAAGTTAAATTAATGATTCAGATATTTGAAATCAATTGAATATTTCAATTTCAAACGTTGAAAATTTTAGGTCGTCACAGATTCGGGGCCGTTGAGGCTTGTCGACTTGTGATGCCGTCTTGGAGAGTTTAGTTCAAAGAGCTGATTTTTGGCGTATTTGGTGCCGATGAGGTAAATCGTTATTTTGTGATGCAATCTTAAGGGAGTTGTCCAAATCATGTATGGATTTAGGGACATCGTGAAATTGCTAGCTAGCTTTGAATTTGTTGATTTGCATATTGGTGCGTTCGAGTATGCCTCGAGCTTGGTTTGTTTTTCTCCTCGACGACTTGTGGTGCCACATGATGTTATGTGGAAGGGGAGAGATTTTTCTTGCATACAGAGATTTAGATTAGCCTTTTTTTTACGTCCATTGGATTTTTTTAGGCTCTGTATTTGGATTGGTGATTGGAGAATATTTTAGCCTTTGCGGCATTGAGATTATATTGGTATCTACCTTCTTTTGATTTTGGATATTTGCAACATTTTGTTGATAGGCGGGGACATTGACTGAGCTCGTTAGTAAGCTGTGATGGAGTTGACCTTGCTGGAACCCATTGGATAAGTATTTATTGTTGGTTCTATTTTGTTAAGAGATTTTGGTTGGAGGTGGAGAGTTAAATTTTGGTGATACAAAATCACAAATAGAAGTAAATAAATATGCAAAAAGGAAAGTGATCACATGTGTTCATTATGGAAATGCATAAATTATTGGATCACATTTGCATGATATGACAAGGAAATAAATGTATGCAAACGTTATGGAATAATATATGTGCAAAAGAATATGCATATCATTTTTTTCTCAGTAATCATATTGCTTTGAGATTTTTTCTGTCAACTTTGCTATTAAATGAATTAGTGAATTACTTACTATGTTTGCACTATTTGTTTCCATTGTGACTTGCCTCCCTTATCTTCTTACCATATTTTGGTAATTTCATCGATGGCTCTCATGAATTTGCACTGACTATATATTGAGGGTAGACGTCATTGTAAATTCATCCTAGCATTCAGCCGATCCCCTAATAGAGTGCATCCTTTTGTTAACCCTAATTTAAGGCTTTGGTATGTAAACTCTTATCTTGTAATCTTTTGCAAATCTCTTACGAGTAATAAAATCTCTCTCATTTGGACCGGACGTACATTATCTTGATGATAGTGGAACCAGTATAAATATTGTGCGTTTCTTTTCTTCTTTATAGTTATTTACTATTTTTTTGAAGTAATAGAATAATTGTTGCTAGATTGAGTGATGTCCAGTTGGCAAATCTAGATCTTATTTGTTGTTTTTCCGCATTTGTGCAATTTTTTCACAACATATGCTTACCTTGCAACATCTAAGAAGAAACCAATATTTCATTTTATCATTAAAATAATTTTGGCAAAGTCCACATGATCTAATCTCATGATTCAATAAGTGACAAAACACCTAAATCTGTTAAGGAAAATAGAAAACTGAGTTACCTAAATAGGTATTTTTTTAAGGGATTCATGATGTGAGGCCTCCATTTATAGTAGGAGCAAGGTCCTTTATAGTCACATTAAGGTTACTAAAATGGGATTGTCATACTCATTATTATTGGTCAATCATTATCAAAAATTATTTTATCCAGAACACATACCGTCACAAAACCTATGCTCCTGATGCACCCTTTATTGTTGGGATAATGTTACATTCTCAATTTATTCAAATGATACCTTACGCACATATGCAATGTGCAAAAATAATAAACATATAAAATAGATCAAAGCTTATGTTAATGCAAATACTTGCATAAACATCATCATCTTCTATAATGAGCTTGGTATGATTGATTTTTCTTGTTAAATCAGCAATTACATTATGAATTGAATAATGTTGTCTACATATCTATCAAATTTAATCGATAATCAAATTCATATCTTCTTCTTAGTATCGTTGTTGAGTCTTCTTGGGTATACTGGATGATGGATATCCAACTTAATCAGTCAATGTAAGAGATCATGTGTTGTTTTAAAGAAATTATCTTTTTTATATAGATTTTATGGTTTTTCTTCCAAGCAATGGAGAATCAAAAAGGAAGAACTATAGATTAAATATGTAACTGTAATGAAGATAAATTGATAAGACGAAAGGGAGTTGGCCAATATGACATGTTAGTCTGTTAATGGAGGGAAGAAAAATGAAACATCTTGTAGCATATACTTTTTAGTTGGTGATCACTATGCACAAGTGATCATTACTTTAAGATCACTGTGTGAATTGGTAAAATTCACTACAGTTTGTGTGTATAAGGAGTATAATGAAATAGTAGGCAAGTACGCCAAGACTACGCCTTAGAAGAGTTACTTAGAAGTTAGAACCAAGCATACACACCTAAGACCATAAGATTCCACACTGGTCCTATCATGCCAATTCGCAAACATTCCACCACCTAATCAACAAACTGTATGCTTATAAAAATCAACAATTTATATCATAGTGTTCAATGAAGTAGACTATCATGCACCATATTTGATGATGTATTTTATGTCTCATTCACATAAGATATTAAATGGAAATTGATGAGTTAAATATCATAACATACATAAGAGCCTTTCCCTTTCACAATTTTTTCCAAAATCAAGTATAATTCTTGGAATGTATCAATGTCATATGTAGTGTACGGTCATATAGAATATGATATATCATCTCCTATGATTACTGCAATGCTAAGTATTTGTAAAATGTTGCATTGGAATTGATGAGTTGAAGCAACATAAGAAGCACCTAATATTTTATGTTATTGGTGTTGGGAGATTTCTATTAGAAGAAGAAGAAGGAGTAATTGTAATTTGCAAGGAGATTGAGAGAGCATTTTGTAAAGGTGGAAATAAGCTTTATTTTCTTTTCACTTTTTTTTTCTTGCATACAATTACATTTACTTGCTTGAATACATCAAAAGAGAGGACATCTCAATTTATAATGGAGTATATAAGCTAGATTTTTCTTTTTTTAGACTTTTCTTCAATCTTAAATCTTCTAGATTTTTATTGATAAATCATTTTCTAGAATTTTGCAAATTACATTTTGATAAGTCTAGATTGTTTTATATGCTTAATTTGACATTTACATAAATACAATGATTAAAATTGCTACATAATTAATATTTCCTAAAAACTAAGTTTATTTCCAATAATTGGTAGAAAAATCAAGTGGGGTATCATGAAATATTTCAATGTTATACAAGTGTTCAATAGAGTAGTATCGTACTCTATCTTTTTTTTTACTGACTGATGTATATTCTGAAGATTAAATCTTATCTTCTCGATATGATGAAGTACCATCTACTCTCCTTATAAAATAGAAATTTTTTTATATTCTAAGTAATATTTTTACGCATTTGCTATTATCCCTGGCAGTTAAAAGCTTATAAATCGTTATATTGATGAGATTTCATTAATATAAAATAAACAATTTGGAGTACTTGACTTTCAAAAACCATATTTATAGTAGTTTAAATTATGTAATTTACTACAAACTAGGATAGATTGCTACTATTCTTATAAACCTACAATCTGCCTCTAGAATTGAGAAAATTGACAAAGTAATTATATAGAAATTATGGAAAATTTAGAAAAAAGTTTGGTCTGATTAAGCTGTAGTACATGTAGAAGATTAGATATACATTAAGATCATTATGGAAGTTCGTTGAAACACGTACCGTGGGAGAGTTCTTCTGCTGACGAAAACGGAGCTTTAGAGAAACAACTGAAGACGACGAATGATGATATTGTTTTTTGAGATAGAGATGCTGACGGGTTTAAGCGTCCGTGCTTAACCCTATGGTGATTACAACTATAGTTTGGTCGGCAACTGTGCGACCGGTTCTGATTGACTGTGGTGCTAACTTAATATTCTATTTAAGAAGATTTTGATCAGATGAAGATCATTCTGGAGGACATAAAGCCATGTAAATCCTATATTTAAGGATTTACCAGAGAGGCAAAGTATCCTATTGGATGTATTTCCTTGTCGGTGGAATTGGGTGAAAGCAATCGCAAGATTATGTAGGCAAAGACCTTTGTGGTAGTTGATGTGTTTTCTACTTACAGTATTTTCTGGGCCAACCATCCCTTTCTAGTTTCAGAATAGCCCTAAATCTATAGTGTCTAATGATGAAGTTCCCCACTGAGAGTGGGGCTGGATTTATGACCAAGGCATTGTCAGAAGGCTATGTCGTTGAGCTCAGAGAGGTAAAGTAAGTGAAAAATGGAAAGGTTCAGAGAATGCTCTCTACACCTAGACTACGAATGCATAGAAACAACTGTACAAGCCCTTTCTTCGGTCCCATAGCATGTTCTATAAGCCTATAGACCCTCGAAAAGAGCCAAAGGATGCAAGGTCAGAACCATCGGAGCTAAAGATCAACATATTGATTGATGAGGATGATCTTACTAGGGTCTTCAAGGTCGGATCTCAACTAGGCATAAAAGTGAGAAAGGCGTTGGTAGGGTTTCCCTATGCAAATATAGATATATTTGCTTGAACATATTCTAATATGTGTGGAATATCACTGGAGATAGTGAGCCACGCATTGAATTTGAATTTATGATGCCCTCATGTGAAGCAAAAGAGATGCAGCGTAGGTCCGAAGTGGTTTGCTGCACTGAAAGAAGAGGTGGATAAGCTGAATGCAAATATCACTACAAGAAAAACCATTTATAGTTGCAAAAATCAATGGCGTTTTATTGTAAATGCAACAAAAAATAGATTACCAAATAATATAAACGTGGCAAAAAATAATTCACGTTTCCCGCTTCTAAAAAAAGAGTCCGCGCGAACTAAATAAACGTAACCTATCATTTTACTCTCGTACTTAACAAAATTATCGTCCTTAATTTTCTTTCTTCTTCAGAAAATTTTTTCCCCTTTTAATCGTGTTAAATTTTCATCGCACTCAAGTATCATCGTCAACTCCATCGTTTCCCCCTTACTCAACATCGAGTCGCGGCAGCCAGCAGATCTAGGTATATTTAGGTATGAATCTTTTAAATCGATTAGGTATATTTAGTTATGAATCTTTTAAATCGACTTTGTGATTCTATTTGGATTTTATATGAATTTGAATGCATCTTATTTTCGTATTTTTTCCTAAACTATTACTGAAATGGTTGATTTAACCCTAATTTCAATGATCTGTTGGGATATCTGCTTTGATTTCTTTGAGTATATGAATGTTCTGTTGAAGTGGTTCAGTGAATCAATGGTTGCTTGCTGAGAGGAGGTTGAGGTTGCGTGTTTCAGGAATTTGGTAGGTTCAAGTAGCATTGATGGAGGTCGTGGGTTTGTTTGCGATTGGGTATTGGCTGGCTCGATGGTTGAGAGTTGTAAATGTTGAAGCATAAATAGTCTTTTGTGGAGTGGCAGGCACTGGAAATATGTCAGTTGTGTGGATGTGAGGTAGTGAAGAGGAGGCGGTGAAGTTGACTGTTGGTTTGGTAAGAGGAAACTGTTGGTTTGTACATTCTGAGGCTTTGAATTTATATGCAGTAATTCTATAAGTTGCTAGACTTAGGCTTTGAATTCATGCATGGATTAATTATAAATACATGTAAATATGAGGTTAAATGCAAAATATAAGTGTAAAAATTATATTTTTGGAAAAGTATTCTTTGCCTTTGTCTACTAAACCACCATGGTTATATGCAGTAGTGCTACAAGTATTTGTACTTCAACGTCTAGTTATTTTTTTGATTACAACAGATAACCAATTTATACGTCAAAGATTGGAAACTTATTTGCCTTCAAATGTCGATAATGGAAAAAGGCTGGGTTTTTTTAAACAGGTGATAAAACCATGATTAACTTAATATGTATTTTGAGAATTAGAACATATAATCTAATACTAAAGCTCACTTTTTTTTTTTACTTTTTTCATAGAACGTATAGAATACCGACAAGGAGCAATGAATTTCGTGCATGCTGCAAAGAGGAATGTAAGAAGTGTAGAAAATGTTTTATGCCCTTGCAAGTATTGTCGGAATCTTAGTCGTCATGATGACCAAATCATCGTTGAACATTTAATTATAAAAGGAATGGATCCTAAATACATTGACGGTGCATGATTTAACCATGGTGAAGAGATAAATGTAGAGAATAAAACAAATACGTTTGACGTATATGAACTATTCAAGATGATTCACTATGAAGATGAAGATTTTTTGAATCAAGATTTTTTTGATAATGATAAAGACGATGTTGATTCTCGAAGAAAAGAGGATGAGTTAGTCAAGAACTTGGAAGATGCAGAAACGCCATTATATCCTGGTTGCACAGATCACACAAAATTATCTTCCATCACCGTCTTGTATAATCTTAAATGCGAGACAGGCTTGTCCGATAGTGGTTTTGATAAGCTTTTAGTTGTGCAACATCTATTTCTGCCGAAGGATAACGTGCTTCCCAAAACCTTATATGAAGTCAAGAAATTTCTTAAAGCATTCGACATGGGTTTTGAAAAGATACATGCTTGTGAGAATGATTGTTGCCTTTTCAGAAAAGAATACAAAAATTTAGAAAGTTGTCCAAAATGTGGTTCCTCGAGATGGAAGAAAAATCAAGATATTGAAGAGGTTATACAAGGTGTTCCAGTTAAAGTATTGAGATATTTCCCAATCATTCCGAGGTTTAGACGAATGTATAGATCTCAAAAGATGGCTGAAGAATTAAGATGGCATTTTAATAATAAAAGTAACGATGGAAAAATGCGTCATCCCGTGGATTCTATGACATGGAAAATGGTGGATGTAATGTATAAATCTTTTTCAACTGATCCACGCAATCTTAGGCTTGGTCTTGCTACAGATGGATTCAATCCATTTTTCATGTTGAGTTCGAAATATAGTTGCTGGCCGGTAATGCTTGTGACATACAATCTCTCGCCTATGTTGTGTATGAAGAAAGAAAATATTATGTTAACTTTACTTATTCCAGGCCCGAAGCAACCCGGGAATGATATTGATGTATATTTGGCGCCTTTGGTGGAAGACTTGCATCACTTGTGGTCTAATGGAGTTACTGCTTATGATGCATTTAGTAAAACTTTATTTAAACTGAATGCAATTTTGTTATGGACGATTAGTGATTTTCCGGCTTATGGAAATCTTGCTGGATGTCGTGTGAAAGGGCAAAAAGCTTGCCCATTATGTGGTGTCAATACCCATTCTCGTTGGTTGAAACATAGTCGAAAGTTCGCCTACATCGGTCATAGAAGATTTCTACCTCATTCAGATTCACGGAGGAAACAAAAGGCATTGTTTGATAATACCATAGAGACAGATGGTACTCCTAGAATGCTTTCTGGGAGAAACATCTATGCATTATTGAAGGATTATCCAAATGATTTCGGAAAAGGAATAGAGGAGAAAAGTAAGAAGAGAAAGCATGTCTACGATAAAGAAGATGAATATGATGATACTAACAGTTCTACAGAAGTAGAGCTATCAAGGTGGAAAAAACGATCAATTTTCTTTGATTTTCCTTATTGGGAGGTTAGTGGTTAATTTATTTATTTTTCATTGTTTTAATACAAGAAAAACCCAATAATGCGTTATTGTTTTGGTTTTCATAGGAACTTCCATTACGTCACAATTTAGATGTGATGCATGTGGAGAAGAACATTGGTGAAAGCCTATTGGGCACAATGTTGCATGGAAATAAATCCAAAGATGGAACCAACTGTAGGAAGGATTTAGAGGATTGGGGAATTCGAAGTGAGCTTCATACACAACCTCGTGGGAATAAAACATATCTTCCACCGGCTCCATATATGTTGTCAAAATCCGAGAGAAAAATATTTTGCAAAAGACTGTATGATTTCAAAGGACAGGATGGCTACTGTTCAAATTTAAAAAATCGGATTTCGTTGTCGGAATGCAAAATTAGTGGATTGAAGTCACATGATTACCATGTATTTATGCAACATTTATTGCCAGTAGCATCGAGAAGGTTCATGGCAAAGAAGGAAAGAAAAGCAATAATTCGCTTATGTTCTTTTTTCAACAAATTATGTCAACGTGTTCTTGATAGAGAGAAGGTAGAACAAATCAATGTTGAAATTATTGACGTTTTATGTGAGCTTGAAATTTTTTTTCCACCATCTTTCTTTGATATAATGATACATTTATCCATTCATCTTGGAAAAGAAGCACAAATATGTGGACCTATTCATTTTCGATGGATGTACCCATTCGAAAGATATATGAAGACACTCAAAGATTATGTCAGAAACTATGCACGACCAGAGGGATGTATTGCAGAATCGTATCTTGCAACAGAATGCATGTTGTTTTTCAATGAATTTTTGAAGAAATCAGGACATATAGAGGAGAAAGGAGCTCGAAATGAAGATTATGAAAGTAATAGAATATTAGAGGGACGTCCAATTTCAGTATCGAAGATAATTAAATTGCCAGTTAATGAGAAAGAAAGTGCTCATTTAGCCGCGTTAATGAATATGGCCGTGGTGGAACCGTTTATAGAGTAAGTTTATGTTATATTGTTTTAAATATTTTGATCTGTTCGCAATGATATATGTAACTTATAATCAATTGTTCAATACTAGTTTGCTTTTGGAGGAATTAGAAAATTCAGACCAACACATGACAAAAAATGCGACCTTACTTTGGGAAACACATACAAAAAGTTTTGTCGATTGGATTAAAAGGAAGGTTAGTTAGATTTCAAATATTTTCTCATTCAACTATCAATATTACTATATAAATTTACATGCTAAATGAAATTTGTTGTAGATACCTATTACCTCCAAGGATCATAATGACATGTTAAAATGGATTGCTTATGGTCCGAAGGATGATGCCATGTCTTTCAAAGGATATATCATCGATGAAAAACGTTTTCATGTAAAAGATTTAGGGAGAGAAACTCAGAATTGTGGGGTGACTTTTGATGCAACTACTATGTGTAGAGAAAGTGCTAAAGATATGTCCCAAGTGGTTGATGTGGTCACTTATTATGGAATATTGACAGATATAATTTTATTAGATTATCATTTTTTTTATATTCCAGTTTTCAAGGGTCGTTGGACGTATAAAGGAAATAAAGTAAAAGTTGATGATGATGGGTTCACTCTTGTTAATTTACATCAAGCATCATTTTCACGAGACCCATATATACATGCATCTCAAGTAAAACAAGTATTTTATTCAAGAGAGAACAATGTTTCTAATTGGTACGTTGTAATGAAAGCACCATCAAGAAGTTTTAATGATATAGAGGAGCACGATTGCATCGAGGAAGATATTCAAGTGGTGGAAGATGAAATAACTGAAGCGGATGATGAAGATGTTTGCTATGTTAGAGAGGATTGCGAGGGCATAATTGAGTAGATTATATGTTCTACTTGAGCATAGTTGTTCATTTGCTTTAGTGATGGTTGAACTTATATATTAAATCCAGGCTATTTGGAAATTTCATTGAACTTGTATTGATTTTCTTTAGTGATTGTTGTTCATTTGCTGCACTAATGCTTTGTTTTTTTTTAATGTTGCGAATGGCTGTTAGTTTGCACCGTTTAATTTTCTAATCCATTGCAAATGCATGTACCATTCAATTTTTGTTCTTTGTGTTTTGACCTTTGTATACTTCCATAGACAAAGCATTATATGTTCTTATCAATTCTGTTTGCATATATTGCTTGATAATGAGTAGTGTTCTTATCAATTCTGTTTGCATTACATGTACATTTTCTCATAAAATTACAAATCTGTTCATCATCTCAAGGCTTTTAGGCCTGCTTGTTTGGTTTGCAAACTGCCACATCTCTTTTCAGCTACATGTTGATGATATTTAAGTGTTGTTTGTTAATATTTATCGCTGCTTATTGTTTACATGTGCTTATTGGTTTATACTGTCTTTTCTGTCACTTGCAGAAAAATATGTCTACAACATCTGTACGTACCCGCTTGTAGAGAAAGGCTGAAGAACAAACAATCAAAGCTAAGAACAAACAGTCAAAGCGAAAACGTAAAGTTCCAGCTAGTATAAATGAAATAGAAGAACAACCAGACAATGCTAAGAAGCAAGCCACTATTCACAATGAAGAAGACGAACAACCACTAGGTGATATCCCCTCTGACCCAAATGAAGGACTCCGCTCAGAAAATGAAACCCGTCCTGAACAAACTGCTGATGCCGAGCTGGAAATTGGGAAACAAAGTGAAGCTGAAATCGGAAGTACATCTCAGAAAAGAGGCGGTAGAGGTCCAGCAAAAGCAAAAAGACTCCCGTCATGCAGTCTGGATCGAATTGAAGTTGAGTTGAATGATCTAGGTATACCAGTAGGGCAAGGGTCGGTATATTTATTCTCTTTTCTTAGACCGCTTGTGCGGGAGCAGGTTCCATACACCATTGATGATTGGAGGAATATTAGTGATGACTTAAAAGAAGTTTTGTGGCAGTCGGTTCTGCTATGAAGCTGGCATCTATTACTTAACATTCTGACTCTAATATGTTTTGAAAACTTCTAATATTGCATGGTCTTGCCAATCATAAATTGAAATTGCCATCTAATAACTTCTAGATAAATTGAGAAATAGTTCTTGCCAATTATAAATTGAAATTGCCCTCTAATAACTTCAGAAAACCTTTCAGATTTAATTAAATCTGACGTATTTAAATTAAATAAATTTTACTAATATTATGTTTTGATGTATTGTTGCAGATTAGATTTAAATTGGAAGAGGAATGGCAAAGAAAAGCTATATTTCAACAAATGGGAGTACTTTGGAGATCGTCAAAAAGCAAATTGGTTCGAAATTTGCAAAAAGCGGAGAACGATGAGGAAAGACTTAAACTGAAACCTACGAACATAAAAAGCATAACCGATTGGAGGAAGTTTGCGAAGGCGAAAACAAGTCCGGAGTTTAAGGTAAATCATTCCTACTGAACTCGTCTGGCATGTTTCTACAAATCCATCTACAAGTTAGCAACCGATAAATTTCTTTAGAAGTGAAGTCCAAGTGTTGGTGGATGCTGAGGGTTCCTGTTTAGGTATTAGCTGCAGGAACCTATGACAGTACAAAATACAAATGCGTTATGACAAGCACAAGAACACTTTAAATGAAGTAAAAAAACACTTTGCAAGTTAGTTCAATCTATAAATATTATTAGTAGATATGGAATGCTGTATATGTCGCTGAGTTATCCAGCACTAATAATACCAAATAAGTATATGACCATAATGAATTGATTTTCAAATAAATTGCAATCCTCACCATACATATTTACCCTGCATTATAAATATTAGATAGTTTTTCTTTTTATGATTTTGGTTGTTAAATTCTAGCATCTTTCAATGTTTTCAGCAAAAAAGTGAGAAATATTCAGCCCTTAGGTACACACAAATTCCGCATACAAATATTTTACGGAAGAAATGGTAAGTTAATTAACTACAGCATTATTTAACATTATTTTATACCTGTCAGTTTATTAATTTAATGTTATTCTATTTTTAGAAAAAAGAAAGTGTAGATCCATCGTCCATAAGTAGAGCTGATGTGTGGATTAGATCTCACATTAAAAAAATGGTGAACCAGTGAACATGGAAGCTAAGAATACTATTGTAAAATTGTTTTTAATTTTATTGGTATATTTTTTTTGAAACTATGATATTTTTACCATTGTACATTATCTATGTGTATTTATTTATGTAGGAGGAGATCAAAAATATGGTAGCCTATCCCAATCCGGCTCGACACAGACTGATATTGGAAAAGATGCTCTTGTACATGTACTGGGACAAGATAAACCTGGACGGTTAAGGGCATTGGGTAGGGGTTGCACTTTAACCAAGCTAGCTTTGGCCCAGTCCAAAGATAAACAAGTGTCTCGGTGTCAAGAAGAAATAGCAAAATTGAAGGGAATGATACAGACTCTGATGGACCAGAAGGTAAATTTTTGGAAATTAATTTATATTCGTAAAATATTAATTTATATTCGTGCTTCGCTGTAGGGTAAGAAAGTTCGAGAAGGAACTCACCTGATTCGGTAAAAATAATATTTATATTACTCGATAAATGAAATTTATATTTTAATTTTTTAATCCAGTAATTGATTTAATTTTCGGTTGATTAATTGTAGAGCGATGACGAAGTATGTTTGCTGTTGAATTGGGATGGAACCTCTGGAGTTGTTGCCCATGGGAGGCTGTTGTCCATAGACCCAGATGACGTTGTCAATGGCATTCGTCTTGGACCAAATGCTGGGAGCGTTGTTATAGATTCAGTGGATAAAGCATATACTTATATATGGAGGCCTACACCTGAAATGGCAGTCTTAGCAGACGCTAAGAATAAGGTAGTTGCTTGGCCATTAGTTTGCATCAAGGTCCCGCTGCGAACACGGTTGAACTGTAGTGCAGCCAGTACGGTAATTTTTTTCACGTTAAGTATATTAGTGTAATATGCTGCGAGCTTATTGATGTCTAAAATGCAGCGAGCACACCCCCCATCTGAATAAAAATTTAACACATATTCGTTGTTTTTGTATAGCATACTAAAGTCTTGAATTTTACTTCTCATTTTTAGAGTACCAGCATCATCGAAGACACTTGTAAGATTTACGGTTGGACTGAGGGTGAAGGTGTAGTTGTCGAAGGAAGAATCCACGCCACTGATCCAAAATACACTGTTAATGGTATTCCACTCGGTCCGTCTGCTGTTGTGATTTGGGTGGACAAAGTAGTAAATAAAGATGCTTATTTGTGGCGACCCACGTCTGATATGTCGTGCATTGGAGATACAGTTGGTAGGAAAGTAGCATGGCCAAGATCAAAAGTAGAAGCTGATCAAGAAAAACTAGATGAGAGTCGTGATGATACTGAAAATGTTTTGAATTCTCCCATGAAATCCGCACATATGGTCATGAATAAATCGCAAAATGTAAGTATTAATTTTCAAATTTGAAGAAGTTAACTGTGTATGAAAGTTTATTTAATGTGCATGTATACATTGTGCATAATAATCTCTTTTCTTTCAGCCGATTGCAACCATGCAAAAGGATGTCAAATGCCAGTTGATCGATTTGGGTGGAGTAGACGTAGTGGCTGAAGGAAGTATTACATCAACTGATCCGATAACGATGGTCCATTGTCGTCCATTGGGACGTAATGCTGTAAAAGTTTGGATTGAACTGGTGATAGTTCCAGATGCAGAGATATGGAGACCAACATCGGGTCTGACGTGCATGAATGATTGCTTTGGCGTTCCCATAGCTTGGCCAATGGAAAAAATCATTATTAAGTCAAAATGAAAGGTATATAATGTTTTTTATATATACATTAGGAATGCTAGCAGCTAAAGTGCAGATAGATTTTTGGTAAAATGATAAGTACATAAGTAGGGGTGTTATATTCGAATTGTGATAGAATGATTGTGATTGGTGGTTCAGGTTCAGGGGAGGGAAAATAATTGATGGTGAGGAGTTATGTATGGATTGTGGTGGAATGTTAGTGATGCAGTTTTAAGTTCAGGTTTTGTTTTCTCTCTCTTTTGTTCTGTTCTTTGTTGACAGGTAGCTCAGGTTTTGAAGACATCAACAATGACAGGTAGTTCAGGTTTTTATGGTCGTTCAGGTTTTGCTCGGTACTTTGGTTATTTCAGACGTTTATTTCAGATGTATATGTACGGTTATGACACTTATGGTAGTTTGGTTATAACACTTATGGTAGTTTGGTTGTGTATGTGTATGGGTAGCTTTTTGTCGACACCTATATATGTGGATGTATGAATGTCTATGTATGAATGTCTATGTATCTTGTGGATCTTCAATGCGTATACGTATTTTGTAGTTGTTTAATATATTGTGTTCCAAAGTGTATGTGCTTGCGTATTCTGTTATTGTATAATTGGATGCTAGATCAGGGGTAAATCTGGAGTAGCAGGTGGAGGGAAACAAACGCTACTGGATATTATTTATTTTGGTAGCGTTAAAATGTCGCTACAAAAGAGTGATTAAAAACTCAAGTACACTTATGCTGGCGTTTATTAAGCGCTACAAAAAATGTATATAACGCCATGAAAAGGTAACGTGGAGGAGAAAACCCTTTCGGTGGCGTTAAACAGGCGCTACAAAAAATTTAGATAACGCCATAAAAAAGTATCATGGAGAAGAAAACCTTTTCGGTGGCGGTAAATAGGCGCTACAAAAAAGGAATTCTATGGCGTTATAAAAACGCTATCAAAAAAAAATTGGTGGCGTTTAAAAAAGTGCAACTAATACTCGAGGATTTTTAGCGGCATGTTTTTTCGTAACGATTATCGGAACACCACTAAAAATACGTAGTGGCGGTTTTTGGGCGCTACAAAAAATCAGTTTTCTTGTAGTGTATCTTTATCTATGATACCTTATACCCTGAATGGGTATCAAACCCTATGCTGATGAAGAAGCCAAATGGAAAATGGTGAACGTACATCGATTATTGAGACTTGAATAAAGCGTGCCTAAAAAACAGCTTCCAACTACCAAAGACCAACTTATGGACTCAATAGCTAGACTTCAATTATTATCCTTCATGGTATTCCAACTAAAATCAAATAGCAATGCATGTTTCAAATTAGGAGCACACGAGTTCCATCACTGATTTGGGCTTAAACTATCATTGAGTGGTGTAGTTCGGTTTGAAGAATGTTGGAGCTACATACCAGTGATTAATGGATCAGATGTCCAAAGATCAAATCAGGCGAACAATGGAGGTTTATATGGATGATATGCTGGTGAAGTCACAACGATCGACGAATCATATGGATGACCTTGATAAGATGTTCGATGTGCTTCAGAATTATGAAATGAAGCTCGGTTGTTGAAGTGTTCTTTCGGAGTCGTGTTAGGCAAATTTTTGGGTTCCATCATGAACTCAAGGGGCATTGAAGCAAATGTAAAGCAAATTCCAGTGTTGAAAGATTTTACTGCCCTGAAAACAAGGAGAAAATGCAGAGTTAAAATAGGAAAGTCGATGCATTGAGTCAATCTGTTTTGAAGGTGACGGTTGAGTGTACATCATTCTTTGATGACCTCATGAAAAAAAAAGTTTTTTTCGTCCAAGGAATGCCAAGAAGCTTTCGAGAAATTATTGGAACATATGGAAAGACCACCAATCTTATAAAAGCCTTTTTAAGGAGAAGATCTGTTCATTTACTTAGTGATATCTACTCATGCTGTGAGTGCAGCCTTGGTACGTGAAAAATTTAAGATCCGATGGGATGTATACTATACCAACAAGTGGTTTATCGAAGTAGAAAAGGACTACCCAATGTTAATAAAGGTGGCATACTGCTGTTTAATTGGTTCAAGTAAGCTACGACCACACCACCAGGCTCACCCAATAATTGTGCTTACTCATCAACCGCAAAGGCAAGTACTGCATTGACTTGACATCTCGGAAAGATTATTGAAGTGGAATATCTAACTAAGCAAATACGATATGACACACCTTCCTAGAATGGCGATATGAGGGCAAGCGTTAGCTGATTTCATTACTGAATTCACCTTCCGCGATGAAGAAGGGGAAGAAGATATGGTCCAATTGTAACGACATGCCCTTTCGATTCTCAGAAGTCGACACTAGTGTACCCACGGTATTAATGTACCAAACATCCGAGTGTCGAAAAGACAAGTTGTTTGGGAAAAAGAATGAAATGACAAAACATAATCACAATGTGACGATAAATTTATAATATAACCATGATGTTTACAAAAGAAAAACCGAATCTTATTATACATATACCAATCAGATAATCTAATTAATCATCCGCCTTGACAGTTATATCGACATATCCTCACAATCGCTGATAAATATAAATAACCAATGCAGTGGAAAATAAGATAAACAATAGATATGTCTTGGACATCCAGCTCATCTCTTGATGCTCCAAATGTCCAAACTGAATCAATAAGCATGCTCGGTCTGACCCGAGAATTATAAGAAAAATAATGCCGAATTAGTAAACCAACGTGAGGAACATACCTCAATTGGATTCTAATGTTATAAAAACCTTTCAAAATAAAGGTATCTCGTAAGAACATGCCACATATAAACACCGACAGTTTTTATCGTACAATAACTAAAACATTTCATAGAAAATTTGCTGATATTATAATAATGTCTAGGGTTTAAAATAAATATTGAATATAGTTGAAATTGTTACATTAATTAAATGCTAGCATAATAGGTAAACAACTAAGCCTGAAGGCACTTATTGGAGAATGGATTTCCATACAATGACAAAGCACCAGAGTACCACCTACCGTGGTACACCTCTAGAAAAATGTATTGAAAGCCACACATGGATCTCTGCCAACATAGGACCGACTTACCCCTTACTGGATAGTACCAAATATTTTATCACTCTGGTTGCATTTGCAACCTTTCCGAGAGCTCTCATGCACAGTCAAATCCATATATGAATATAATTAGAAAGGTGATGACAATACTCTAATGGGTGCGACCTACTTAGCCCTGCTGCATCTTCCCTGATTTTAGTCATTCCTGGTTGATAAGGCTTGAGGCTACATTTTTCCATTTTAATATAGCAATCCCACTTCGAATGCTAACACTGCCCTATAGGCGGAAATGCAATGTTAGCATTCATCCATACAAGTTCGCTCTGGGTATGAACGAAGCCGAAGGCACTACTTCTACTACATTCATTTAGGAATCACCCTCAGGATTAGTAGCAAATAGACCTTGCACTATACAGAGCTCCATCTTTAATTATCTTCCAGATATTCTGATTCGAAATGCAAATGCCTGTTCGAAGTGGTTGTCAGATAACATATCCACTCTCGGTCTCTCCGAACCGACTATGACAATTTAGAACTGTCCAAGTTTGATAGTCGGGTATTTAACTATCAGATAAAAAACAAACATCAATTGGATCAGGGATTAGTTTTCATAGGGAAACTAATATTGGTTAAGCATATTAGCGGCTACAACCTCTTTAATTAATCCATCCATGAATTAAAATCTCTTTTTAAATATTTGTATCAAAATACTTTTACAAAGATATATTTATAAGCCCTTCATACTTCTTTTTATATTTGAAAAAATATCCATATAGTTATCTCAATATATAAGTATATTCGCAAAACACTACACTTTCACTACTTAGGAAATTTATTTATATAACTCCAAAATCATGCATAAACTCCTTTTATAACTCTCTAAAACCATTTATAAAACACTTCTATAAATTTATAAAAAAAATATCAACTTCTTTTATAAACTTACAAGCCTATTTGTAAAACTTTATTGTAACGACCCGATTTTTCAACGCCGAAAGTCGATATCAATACGTCCACTGTATCAAATGCTGCACAATCGAATGCCGGAAAACCGAACCGTTAGGGTTAAAGAAGAAGCAGATAAGAGAAGAAATAGAAACAATAACAGAATCTCACATTTTGTAGCGGAACAAATATAATGGATAAATGAATAATCTTTAAAACAAAAGCACTATATCAGTTTATACATACATCATCAGAGTTTACAACAACAACACAAAATTGGCAGCTATAATAACTTGTGTATAAGAAAAATTGACTTGCACTAACCGAAACGCAACGGACACTACATAGTATAAGTGATATGCTTCGCCATCTAGCTTGCTCCTGATCTCCACAGCATTTCTTTTCTGACTTCGCTCTAGAATAACTGATAACCTGACTCTAGGCTGCCCGTGTGGAAAATTATGGGCACCCAGAGTTTAGAAAGGGAATAATAAACTCCGGGTCAGCCATGGGACTGGTGTGAGATCTTAAAAACAGTTATTTTCACAAAGAAAAGGAAAAGAAAACTGTTATGTTTTTGGAAAATGAAACTACCATAAGGCCTCCCGCCACACACAGAAAATGCAAACGCAGAATTGGAGGAGATTTCTCCTTATGATAGTCAAACATGCTTGATACGCAAAATCCTTTCGATATTATTATTAGTGCATAGTGTAGAAAACATTTCGAAAGTATAATATTAATCTTAGCCAGCATAGACATTTCGAACTATGCCTACTATAGCTACAATCTAAACAGTGGTGACCACCATAAGTAAATGGCAGGTTATACAACTAAAACCGTACAAGGCGTGTTGGATTTCCAACAAATGGTCAGGCTAAGGAACTTACTACTGCCACGTGGGCATGCCTCTTGAGGGACGTCCTGAGAACTTAGCCAGCTCTCTGCCAACACAAGGCTGGGTTACCTCTGCAACTAGGTAACTACTACACGAGTATGCCATCCCCCGGTCGTTTGCGACCTTTATCCAAGGATCCTCAACCACAAAGCAACAACCACAAAGTATAATAAATTTGCAGCAACCACATAGGTTAAATATCTGGGCTCCATACCATGATACCATCCTTTTCCCGAAGGAAATGACATACCCTAAAGGGCGCGACCCTCGTAACTTTGCCGCATCTTTCCTGTTTCGACCATTTTCTGGGGTGTGAGGTCCGACAAAGTCTCGTCCACAAAGCTACACTTTTCACAAAGTCATGCTTCGGTCAACAAATGATCGGCAGCACTTCGTATGCCACATTACCAATTTGGGAGTATATCACAAGTAACCATCAACTACATAACCTCTGAGCTCGTACGTCTCAGAGAAGGGTGTTAAGCTAAGAGAATAAATTCTCTGTCACCAACAGAAATGTATTTGATAGAAACTAGCTTTACATCTCAAAGTGTAACGTTAGATACACATCCATACAGGTTTGTTCTGGGATCGAACGGAACTGGAGGCACTTCCAAAGAAGCACTTGCAATCCGAACATTCACTAATCAAGTCTAAAATCCCCATCTCAAAGGGTTATAAAATCTCTATATCGGAGCAACCCAGTGCAGAGACATTCGACAGGTAATCTTTTCGTTTTCGAAAATACCCGGTCTTCAACACCGTCTTCAAATTCAATCCTATTTCATCGTATCATTATTCGAAATGGGTTTTATGACACAAAGTCCTCACTCGACTAATCTGAATAATGAGCGCTTATTTTAAAACTAAGTGTTACATTCAGATTTCAACAAATCACAACAAATTTCCATTTTGATCTCTTAAATAAAAGATCCATCACAATCACAAGGGTTCGATGTGGTTTTCGAATATCCACTTGGAATCCGACCCTCGGTCGCGTCGAAATTCAAATGCCATTAAAAGTCCAATATTGATAGTCGGTTATTTAACTATCAATCAACATTCACAACAATCACCAAGGTTAAGATAATTTTCCCCCAATTATTTATATTTCAAAAATATCTTCGTAAGATATAATTTAACACTTCAACCATTCGAAAACAAATTTCAAATCAATTTCTATATTTCATTCCTTTGAAAACAAATTTCAAATCATTTTCCTTACGCGGAATATGTTTCCAAATATTTATTCATTTCCACTGAAAATCTGCCGAGTTCAAATACTTTAAAATAATATAAATCACTTATCCAAAATATTCTGGGAGACATTTAAAATAAAGCTACTTTACTTAAATATTAGTTATGAAAATATTATAATAATTATCACAGTAAAAGACTTCAAGTCCAAACTAATCTTAAAATAAAATTAGTAGATAGAGTATAAATATTTAAATAGCTATTTTATAAATCAAATACCAATTTAATCTTTAAAATAATCCCTTCTATACTTAATTAAATAAATCTTTACTTTAAAGATTTAAAACAATTCCCAAAATAATTTCTCCAACAATATTCTTTTAAAACCAAACCTAGAACTTTTAATTTTATTTCAAAATCAATTTTAAAAATATACTCGGCTTTCCACGAAAAAAATTCTCTTTCCATTTATATCAATTAATAAATCTTCTCGATTTATTTTAATTTACATTCCAAATCTGTAAATTTCTTTTCGCACCTTTTAAAAATAAACCAACATTTATTTTAAAACAAAATTCCCTTCCCTTATAAAATCCCCATTGTGAATTTTAAATTTTCCAAATATCTATTGATATACGATTTCCAAATTGATTTCAAATTTTATTTTAAACACCAAATCAATTTCCAAATTGATTTCTAAATTTATTTCAACACCAAATCGATTTTCATTCAAACACCAAATCAATTTTCATATTGATTTCCCAAAGATTTATTCTTTTAACACCAAATCAATTTCCGAATTTATTTTTTAAAATAAATTCCTTTATCTATTCCAAATTATTTAAAAAACCATATTTTTAAAATAAATTCTTCACCTTTTGAATCTTATTACTTGAAATCCATTTATTAAGCTTTTCACCATATTTTGGAATTTTATTCAATAGGATTTCACTGTAGATTTTCTACTTAAATTTAAAAATCCAATTTTATTTATTTCTGGTATCCTACGATACCAAAATATATTCAGCTAAATTTTAGCCTTCAACGATCTCGATCACAATATAATCACACACATATTACAATTAAAACAACACAACATATGAAACAAATTCAAATATTTGAGGAATCCAGTTGGATCCCTCTAACCTGTTTTCCTGCATTCACAGATGTTAGCAATCAATTCCGCTTCGAGGTGGAATATTGCGGTATATGGGATTTATAAAATATCAGCCGCTATTATGTGGCGCATAGGGTCTCATCCGTAATATAATGCGGGAATTAATCACTCCAAATACATATATAACACCAATTCCACTTCAAGGTGGAATATCACGGTTTATGGGTTTAATATAATATCATCCGCTATTATACGGCGCATAGGGTCTAATTCAACTCAACTGATAACAATCATTATCCAAAGAAATAACCAATAATTTAAATTAACTACCTAAATTAAATCGGGTATCCGATTGAGTGAGAAGATCTCACAATTTGCTTACGCATGCAATCCATTTCTATTCCCGTTTGTTTCTCGATTTTAGACCTTGCATAACAATTATATGATTTTAATTAATATTCGAAATAAATTGAATAACCCAATTTCCATTTTTAAATTTTGATTCAACTAATAATTTTAATTTTTTAAGCTAATTTCTTTTTAATAAATTTATTTAACTAAATATTAAATTAAAAGAACCGAATTTCCTTTAATAAAACGTTTTAGTAACTTAAATAATTAAATAGGTTAATAATTTTTTTTATCACCAAACCATTATTTAAAAATAAATTAGCAAATCAATATGTAAATGCACATTTATTTTCGTTTGAGCCTAAAAATATATATATGGATCTCAAAATTTAAATTTTAGATAACCCCTTTTTTTAACATTTTAAAATTCCAATACAATTTTCCAAAGTCAGGTATATATATTTCTGTTTTATATGTACATTTATTATATTTAAATCAAGATAGAAAGTTTAGAATTTAATGATTAAATTTTTACTAATTCCCTTTAACACTTTATAAAATAATCAAATGAGTTATTTAAATAAGTTTATCTCGTTAATTATATAGTTTCTTTTTATCTGTAAATATATATTACTAAATCAAAAACATAAATCTATACCTATATTTTTTCCTGTTTAATATATATATATATATATATATATATATAAAATACTGAATTTATTATGAAATAGGAAAAAAACTAGAGATACCTCTCTGCAAAAACCTCAAACTCAGGCTACCATAACCAAGCCCTAAATGCTTCAACGGGCTCGAATGCTTCACCCAAGACAACACGCGACTCCCTGCCTTCGGCCTTTTATGACGCCGATGGAACCAGGTCCTCGATTACCAATTCTTGTCAAAGTCGCCCCCATGCACTCGACCGTAGTCGCGACCTCTAACACCACTGCATTGCCCCTTTTTCGCTAGAACTCATCCTCGCGTTCGAGCAGAAGTCAAATAAAACCAACCAGAGACGAACGACCGAGCCTCCTTCTCACTCGACACTGATCTTATCGCGACTGTGCCTCACATCGCTAAACCAGATCGACAACTTCCTGGCCGTACCGCCCCTTCGCGCACGTGATCTAGAAATCACGACTTCCCTTTTTTTGTTGCGCCGCATTTCAATTTAATGACGATGATTTTTTTTTTGTTCGAAACAAAAGGGAGAAACTTGGAATTTTTCTTCGGCCATTGATTTGAAAAAAACGACGGTTCATTTGTTTTACATTGGGTTTCCAACTGATTTCCTTTGAACGAAGGAAGGAAAAAAGCTACTCTTGATTTTGATTATATTATCTTGGCCGGTTAATTCATTATTTTTTCAACGCGTGTCAATTTTTTTTGCCAACTGTTTTAAAAGAAGAAATGTGTAACTACCTTGTGATCATAATATTATATTAAATAATGTATACATATATATATATATATATATATATTAAATTCAAATTTAAATTTAAATCGTCTCATTTCGCAACTCAAAATCTCGATCTTCGATCGAGGCGTGACGCCAGATGTTTATAATGTTTAATCCCTATTCCGAACGCATTGGAAAAGGTTCCGAGTCAAAATTCGATCGTATGGAGAAGATTTCTTTATGGACCCAGATATTAAATTAAATTTCGACAAAATTTCCAATGCATTTGCTCACTGTACAGTCACACGACAAATACGAATGCTACGAAAATTGAAATCCGATAATAATACACTATTACGGATCTAATGGAAATAGTTTCATCGAATTCCGTGACTGTGCCTCGGAAGGCTATTTTTAAATATCAATTTAAATGATATAATTCAAAACTGAACAAAACACTTTCAAATCCAATTCTGAAGCTTCTATTATCTTTAGTATTATCGATATGAATTTTCTAAGCCTTTGAAAGATTTTTAATTAGCTTATAACTGAAGATTCGTATTTTTATCCAACTTCAATAAATTAGCAATAATTTAATTGCCAAATTCATTCTGATATTTGAAATTCAAGTTAAAATAACATTCAAACGTTTAAAACAATTAAATAATTCAATTTATAATGTTCAAAATTCTAGGTCGTCACATTTATTGTTTAAATAGTTTTTATAAAGGTCCTTTGTAAAAATTCTTTCTGAAAATTTACTTTATAAAAATCTTTCCAAAAATCCCTTTATAAATTCCTTCATAAAGCCTTACATAAATTCTTTACAAATCCAAAACTTTATTTTCATTTATAAACTCTTTATTAAATGAAATTCCTTTATAACTCATATTATTATTAATAAATACAATTAATTAATAAATAAATTTTGAACATCTTAAATAAATAATAAAATAACTTCTTAATAACCTTAATAACGCATTTCATTTCTTTTATAACATGATTAATGAAATAGTTAATCTACCTCAAAACATTATTGTATACTAATAAATAATTTCAAAATATTATTAATGTAATCATTAATAATTTTCAAACATTATCAAATAGATAATTATTATAATTACTCTTCAGACATTATTGTAATAATTAATAATTAAATTCTAAAACATTATTAGTAAATAATAATTATTGATTCCAAACATTATTATAAATAAGTATAATAAATTCTAAAACATTATTAATAGATAATAATTATTAACTTCAAACATTATTTAATATTTGATAAATAATCTTTCACAAAATAAAATAATGATAAATAACTTTTAAACACTATTATTATAAATAACTTTTGAAACATTTTTAATCAATAGTTAAACAATTCTAACACTTTTAAATAGCAATGAAAGACTAACATAAATGTTGGAGTAAAAGGAGTTCAAAATCCATTTCAAATTAAATATTATGGAAAACTCTAACATTCTGGTTTAAAATCGTTCACTGAATCAAAATCAATTCCAAACCAAATGGAAATTAAGATTATTTCTAAAATACTAAATTGAGGTCAATAGCCACCTAATGCACTTAACCAATGTTGTTATTGATTTTTATCACTACAAGAGTTAAGTTTAAATATATAACCATGTCATAACTAATAGTGCTAAACAATCAAGATTCAGCAATTAACATTCTATATGACATTGTTATTACCGAAATAAGGTCAACAAGAACATATAACTAGAAATTTAAATTAATACAGTGAGAAATCCAAATTCCTCAACAAAATTCCTGTGTTTAAATTTTAAATAACAATCGCTTATAAAAGCGAATATTTAACTAAACAACCAATAATTTCAACTAATTACAAACAGTAAATATATTTATAAAAAATATAATTTATCCAAAGATGTGAGTTATACTCACCGAAATTCCAGTTGACATCGGAGCGTTCAGTTTAAACTCCAAATTCAACCAACCTAGTTTCATCACGAAGCTTCCCCCACTACGAGCGCAATGCAAAAAGTTCCGTCTCGATTCAATCTCATATGAAGAATTTATTACTTTTATAAGTTATTAGAAATTAAATAATATAATTTAGTACTTAATTACATTTTTAAACTAATTACCCTATTCAAATCCATCTTCTTCCCTCCCTAATTATAACTTTCCAAAAGCACAAAGCCAACATGCCATGCACTCTTCCCCCTATCAACCATCTAAATGATGAATCGACATCACCACCGAGCGCCTCTTCTCCTCCTCTTTGCATTCCACCCCATCTGGTGCTCTCGATTCCTCCCTTAAAAAACGATCCTACCAACCTACTTCATCCACCATGGGTCATGCCTCCCCAACCATCGCTGAGCCTCGCCATCTTTTAGCCGTCGAATCCCCTTGCCACCACGACCTCAAATCCATAACTGCCTTCTCCAATAGACCTCCAATCAAAAGAAAATCGAAGCGCTAATTTTCCCGTGGCAAAGTCGATCTTCCAAAACTCAATCGGACCATCTCTAAAACATATAGGATTGAAAGAAATAACCACCTGAGTTCAAAGAATTTTGTTTAGGATCTCTTGTTTGGTATATTTTAAGAAATTGCTTTTTTAAGTTTTCAACTCTCTCTTGTTTTTTTTAAACTAGGGGAATGAATGTTTTCATTTTTTCATTTTGAACATTAAGTACGAAATGGTGATAGAAATGCATGTGCCTTGCACCAAAATGTTTTGAGTTATTATATATATTTTTAATTTTTCGTTATCTCAATGCACAAATACCCATTCGCGTATGAACCCAAATGAAAAAACTAAAATATGGTCGTGATCAGAACAGCAATGAGACCCTAAAACAATAGCAATATATACTGGTTATTAAATTCTCTAAAATCATAAAACCACCGCCGTTTGCCGAAAAAATGTCAAACGACAATTTAAATATTTTACAAACTAAAAATACGTTTACAAAAATCGAGTCGTAAAAATAAGAATAATTTTTTTGATTATTCATCCGAATCATTTATTATTTAAAAAATAATTTAAATAAGCTTTCGAGATCAATTTAATCAAATTAAATTCAAGATTCAACTGTTTAAATAACTCCTATATTTAAATCAGAATTCCAATATTAGATTCATAATTTTCATATTCAAATATATTAAAATTTTAAAAGGATTTAAATAAGTCCATTAAATCCATTAAATAAATATTCAATTAAAAATCCAAATATTCAAATCATTATTTAAATATTTATTCACAATTGAAATGTTTTAAACAATCTCCATATTTTCATTATAGTTTTAAAGCATTTAAACTAATATTTCAACAACGAAAATTATTTAGATGTTCAAAAATCGAATGACTAAAATTCCGGGACATTGCACAAGTTTTCAAGTGGATATTATACATGGATGGAGAGTCAAATGAACAAAGTTTCGGGGCAGGAGTGTTTCTCGTAACCCCGGAGGGACTAATAATATAATGTGTAGTAAAGCTAGAGTTTTCATCTACGAACAACAAAGTTGGACATGAAGTGTTGATTGTGGGACTCAAGATAACAAAGGAACCAGGGGACATGACATTGCATATATTTAGCAACTCCAGTTGACGGTCTATCGAGTTAAGAAGGAATTTCAAGCTGAGGAAGTGAGACATTCCCATTACCTGATGAAGACATTAGAACTATTGGATGATATCTATGTAACAACTCCGATTTTTCGCGCTCGAAAATCGACATCCACAAAGTAATAAATTCATAGTAACCACATAGGTTAAATATCTGGGCTCCATACCATGATACCACCTCTATCCAGAAGGAAATGTACATACCCTAAAGGGTGCTACCCCTCATAACCTTGCCGCATCTTTCCTGTTTTGACCATTTCCGAGGTGTGAGGCTCGACGAAGTCACGTCCACAAAAACATACTTTATACAAAAGCCATGCTTTGGGTCAACAAATGATCATAGAAATGATCACCAGGATAGACGATCAAATAAAACGATCCTATCACAAATAATCAACACAATGATCATTTCAGCAACACTCAGCATGTCACATTACCAAATTGGGAATATATCACTGATAACCTTCAACTATATAACCTCTGAGCTCGTACGTCTCAGAGAAGGGTGTTAAGCTAAAAGAATAAATTCTTCGCCACCACAGAAATATATTTGAAAGAAATCGGCTTTACATCTCAACTTGTAATGTCAGACACACCATCCATACAAGTCTGTTCTGGGATCGAACAGAACCGAATGCACTTACAAAGAAGTCCTTGCAACCCGGATATTCACAATCCCGATCGGATTTTCCCATCACTTAGGGAGTTTCTATACCGGCGCGACTCGGTGCAGAAACAATCGATAGGTCATCCTATCGCTTTCACAAATACCCGGTCTTCATCACCGGTCTTCAAATGCTATCCATAACGTCGAATCACATATTCGGAATGGGTTATATGACACAAAGGTCCTTTCCCGACTAAACCGAATAGTGAGCACGATATTTAAAAAACAATGGATAATGGGATTTCAATTAAGTCACAACTTAATAATTCAAAACTTTATTTCAAATGGTTCAATCCAATTACCATTTCAATCTTTAAACAAAAAGATTCATTTTCACAACCTTTAACGGTTTAAACAATTTTCACATTTTAATCTTTTAAACAAAAGATTCATCACAGATTTTCCAAATCAATTTTCATTTCAATTTGATTAACTCGTTAAATCTTTAAATCAAAGATTTAACTTATAGGCTTCAAAACAATTTCATTTCAATTTGATTTAAACAAATCATCAATTTAAATCTGTTAAAAATAAACAGATTTAATTCATAGCTTTCAAAAAAAATTCATTCATAACTTAGGAAAATCATTTCCCTATTCAATCTTGAAATTCCCCTAATTAACTGGAATCTCAGTTCTTATCTAAAAGTGTTTATCATTTGAAAACAACAGTTTTCATTTTGGAAATCTGATTCATTTATACGAGTTGAAATCCTTGAGTTAAATTCAAATTCCCAAAAATAATACTTTAAAAATGGTTTAACTCATAATGACTAGTATAATATCATTAATCCCTAATTTCAAATTACAGAATTCAATTTGAATATTGAATTCAAATTTAAATTAAAGTACTTAAATTCCAACACTTAATCCAGTTATTCAAAATAAATTTCCATCTTTGAAATTCCATTTCAAAAGCTTTTCACATTTATTCCGATTCCATTTCCAAAACATTTGAATTCAAATATTCAAATTTAAACTATTTCAAAAATCTGTGACTTAATCGATTTCCTCGTGAAATCCATAATTGTGTGTGTATAAGTGTGGTTCCGGGGTTCAACTCAATAGTGCAACATCATACAATTATTACAGATCAGAATACAGAAATATAGTTGATAAGCGATATAAAACTTATAACGCTCATCGTCTATTCACAGATTCACAGATAATATACAAATGCAAATAAATATACACTACTTAATCTACAGAACAAAATATCACAAATCAGATAGGATAATCAATTTAAGGCATCTCATACAATATAATCATTCATAAGTAACGTCTAGCATTCAATAATCATATATAAGTAAGGTTTAATTAATCATTTTATCCGGATTAATTCAATTAATTTCCAGTCAAATTAATTTCTTATGAATTAATTATCAAATTTCGATTAACTAATTTCAAATCATTTAATATCAATTAATTTATCAAACATTTTTAATTAATTAAATTATTTTTAATTCATCATATTAATTAAATCAATCTTTAAACCAATGTCCTAATTAATTAACTCTAATTAATTAGTTAAATAAATTTAACCTTTAATTACTTATTTAATTAGTCCAATTCATTAATTAATTAAATAATAAATTATCCATCCTGATTAACATAATTTAATGAATTTCAAATCATTAAATCTTCCTTGACTTTTAAGATAAACCTCATTCTTAGAAATGATTACATTATTATTATAAAAAGGGTTTTAAAACAATTTCCATTTCAAATTTACTTTTAAATTTTCAACTTTGAAAATCATTTAAAAATCTTTAAGTTAATTAGAAATCAAAAATTATTTTGAGATAACCATGTTATCTCAACTGATTACTTAATTTTAATTTATTTAACCTATTAATTTAAACACTTGAAAACATTTCTACATAAGAACATTGATTTGTTAAAGTTTTATACCTCATCATTATTTTTCAAAACATACTTCTTAACAGTTTTAATTTAAATTAAAATTCAATTAGTACTTTTAAAATCATTAGACAATTCGAATTTTTATTTCTAGACTAAACTTAAAACTGGAAATTATATCAAACTTAGGTTTCAAAATTTCTACTTTGAAAACAAAACAGTTTGAAAATGTAACTGGCAACAGGTTTGTACCTGTCCCCAAACATCTACTGCATCCTTCCCCCTAGTTTACTTCGAGTAAACGCGAGTCTCCCCCCTCAGGAAAACATGATCTGCTTCGAGTCTTCCCCCTACACAAATTCGAACCCCAAAAAAAAAAAAAAAAACACAGCCTCACCATCATTTTCCCCACCGTGCACCTGCACACCCACGTTCGCCGACGCCAACCACCAACGGCCATCTCCACAAGTCACAAACCCAACTCACAACCCATTCCAATCATCTGGACCACCCAGTTATCTCGAAATCAATTTTGAGATGCTCAACCCAAAACCTGGCAACACCGAAATTCTGTTGCCCCTAACCTGTCAACATCGCCTCGTGTGCGGCGCCTCGACCATCTGAAGTCAGCGACTCCGGCCACGTGTTCCCTGACCATCGACGCTCCCCTCCCCCAGATCTCGTACCACTCGATCTCCTAGAGAGGTCGCGGTGGCTTCACAAATCTCAGCGACAAAAAAAACCAATTCAAACCCTAAAGTTGCTTCGATACAACAATATACCCAATTGAAAAATTATTTGATAATTTTCCTAAGATAAATGATGTTCACACTAGCCTCAACACGATTTTCAACATTTATAATTGATTTAATGATTCGAAAATGGGAAAAATGCAACTTCGGTTCACCTACACACTGCCCTTAAAATCCCACTCTAAAAATCACTTCACCCATCTTAAAAATCATCATTTTCAGCATGGATTCTAGTTAGATATCTGAATCTATGATCAGAGAAGTTCGAAAATTTGCAAATCTTGAGTTTGTTCAGCATATTGGGTTTCTAGAGAAAATCTGTAAGTTGTTTTAATCTGAACTAAATTTTTAGACTTATTTTACAATGATATAAACATCTTTTGTTTGAATCTGAAGTTCAATCATAAATCAGAAAGAGGGTAAATGATTTTTGAATCAAACAGTTTGAGTTTGAACTAAGAACAGATGTGTTTCAAACAACAGCCTGCATACTTATTTTCAATCTTCCTATATATATATATATATATATATATATATGCACACACATACATTCCTCAGTTACACTTGCACAAATTCAAGCCCTTAAAAAAATTTTGAAGAAAAAAAGTTACTCACCTTGCTTTTCCAGAATAAAAAGAGTACTGCAATTTTAGAAACAAGCTTTGAATTTCCAGTTGCCAACCTTCTACTTTGATCTCTGGATTTAGTTAAATTGTTGTTTTGTTCAAAGCAAAATTTTGGTTTAAGTTTGAGATGTTTTACTTCAGTTTTCCTTAGACAAGAATGAACGAATTTAAAATGAGAAGTGGATGTATATAAATTGAATATACAGGGTGATCATTTGTTTATACAAAGCAGGTACAAGATTTTCTTTACTTGTATTTTTTAAATCTTTGGCCAGAGATATTGGTATGGAGGCTGGTGATACTTGTTGTGCTAGCATTTAATGCCAAGATATGTGTCTCCATACCTACCTCATTCTATCCTTTTTCTTGCTTCAGCTGAAGTGATCTTGTGTTGGAGGTGATACTATATTCATAGATATTATTATTTGTACAAGTTAATGTTATCTTGTTTGTTATGTTATGTATAGTTCTCACTTTACTTGTTCATGCATATTTGTACTTTGTTTTTTTAATAAGCTTATGCCTTAATTCTTTTATTTATATTTTTTTTTTCCATGCTTGCTTTGTTTTCATTTACAAGTGTACATACTTGTATGTATTTTTGTTTTGTAATACTTCCTATATATGTTTACTTATTGTTTTTGTTTTATATATAATTGTTCTTATTTTTATTCATAGCTTAAATATGAATTATTTTACTTTACAAAATAAGTGAACTTCTATTTTTATTTTACTCTTATGACTTTTGTAGCCTACTCCATTTGTATTATCTTGTATTGATTTATTAATATGAGATTAAGATATATATATATATATATATTTACTTTATATTGTTATATCTTATATTTTATTTACTTCTTATTTATTGTCTTGTATTTATTATATATATTTTAACCATCAATAATAAATTAACAATTCACTTATTTATTCATTTCGTACTTGTGTCAATGTATATACTTTAATATTTATTTTTCAAACCATTAATATAAGATTTAAATTCAAATCAAAATATATATATATATATATATATATATATATATATATACACAAGATTTTAAAATTTCAAATTGACTCATATATACCCAAATATACATATATATATATATATTCACATATATACATATATATATAATATAAAAAAAATTTAAATGATTTATATAGAATATATTTGAACTCGGGGAAACTCACATCACTATTTAAAATTAATTTTATAAATTTTTATTCAAAATTTCATTTAATTATTAATTTAAATTAAATAAAATTCAGGATCGTTACAATCTAACTCCATATAATCATGCACATACACAAAGAAGAGAATATGAAAGTTGATTCACTAGCCAAATTGGTCAGCTATGAAGATGCGTAGCTTATATGACTTATTCTAGTAAAAGTTATATCAACTTCAAGCATTGACCAAATAGTTGTAGATTAGATCTTGGAGGTTGAGGAAGAAAAGGCATTGTGGATAATTCCAATTAAAGTTATTCATTAAAGGAAACTCTCCTTAATGGCAAAAATGAGCGATGCAAACTTCTTCATAAAGTAACATGATTCGTAATGCAAGAAGGAATGTTGTATAGGTGATGTAACGACCCAGAATTTGACCACTTAAAAATATAACATTTAAAGTGATTTCAAATATAAATATAAAAGGTTTTATGATTTAAACAATTTTCGATAGGATTTGAAAATAGAAATATACATAAAAATAGTAACATTTGCTTATATCGACAAAAGTGACAAAATCTTGATTTTAGAAAATTAAGTTTAAATAGTTTAATTAATTATTTTAATTATTTATGAGTGTTTATATTTTTAAATAAAATTATAAAAATTTATTTTTAAATTTGGTTTACATAAATAAATAGGTTGACTAAAATGTCAAAATATGACCGTAAAATATTTTGTCAAAAATCAACGTTTTGTCGATTTAAAGTTGTCGCAACGTTGTTGTACCTTTTTGTAAATAATTTAATAAATATGTTAACACATAAAGGTAGTTAGCAATTAACAAAACAAGGTTACTTTTAATAATCACACTTAAAAAATTCTAAAAAGTAATTAGCAAAAGTGAACTAAAAAAGATAAAATACATGTCACATCACATGTGACATAAAGTAAATTAATGCGACATAAAGTAAAGTAATCATTCTTATTCTTTGCTCAACTCTTAAATGTTTGAATTTTAAAAGTGTGATGTGATGTGGATGGTAAGTGTTGAATTAAATAAGTTCACTTAATTCTTAAGGAAGGTTATTTAAGTAAAAACACAAATTTATATTTTAACCTCAAATATTTTCTATAAATACCCATTCTCTTCTTCTTTTATTTTTCACTATTTCTTCTCTACTTTCTTAAGCTCTCTTACATCATTTAATGGCTTCTTTCCATAATTAAATATTGCTAAAAAAATTTCAAAAATAAAACAAAGAAATATATCAAAAAAACTCCATCTGAACCACTTCAAAACTCCTCATCCCCCTCTTATTGCTCATGCCTCCCCTTCCTCCATTTGGTCGAGCACACTTTCCCCCTTCAAGCTTGTTAATGGCCTCCAAAGGCAAGTACGATAAAGTTTAGCAATATCTAAGAGCTTAAGGCGAAGTTTAGCAAAGTTAGAAAAGTTTAAAACTAATTTGAAAGGAACAAAAGGTGAGAACTCTAAATTGTTAAGTAGAAAATGTTTATATGGTGTTTTGCATGTTATAAATGTTGTTTGGATGTTAATAATGATGTTTGATAAGTGTTTGAAAAAGAAAGCGACCACCTTTAAGTCATTTGCAAAAATTAGTTAGCAAACATGTACACTAATTACAATCTTGTGACATTGTAATAAAAAGTTGCTAGATTGATTTACAAGTTCAAATGTCATGCTAGGATATGTTAAAATGTTTATAAACATTTTTTTGGATGTTTATTACTTGTATATTGAATATATATGTTGAAATAAGTCATGGATTTACACGACATATAATCATATGGAAATCACTTTTCAAAAGAAATGAAATGTGATATGGAATCATTTATACCTTTTAAAAATGTTTGAATATGCTTTAGAAATGATTTCTAGGTGTTTAAACTTGTCTCGATAAAGTTTGGATATAAATCTCAAAATACGCCTATAATTTGACGCGTTAAGTAACGGTAGTTCGTGTTTTCGCGTCAAAAGTTCAAATGAACATACGAAGTGGAATATAGTTCAGTATTTTTCAAAGTAAGAATTTTTCGAATCCTTATATCCATATCTTTCATATAAACAAGAAAATCAAGATTTCATCTTGTATATTTTGAAATATGGTAAAATCAATTTTCACGAAAAATCCAGTTTTTGCACTAAATGACCAAAGTTGGAAATTGATAAAATAATCGTTTTAAAAATATGAAATAAATTCTAAAAGTATTTAAATGTTCTAAAAGTTATTTAAGTTTAAAATATGGTTTTTTAAATGATATAAAAGTTGTTTTGAAGAATATAGCTTTTAAAGCACTTTTGTAACAATATTGCAACATTTTTCGCAACGCGTAGAAACCTAACAATTCTTTCTCAAATCCTTAGTAAATGTTTTTAGGTAAATAATAAAGCATTTTGTAAGAAATTTGAACAAGTTAACATTATTTCAATGATGATCAAAAAAAATAGTTGAGTGATTTAAAAAGGGAAAATGAGTATGTAGAAACGACTAGTGCATTTGTCATGCCTGTGAGACCTAAAAGTGAAAATAAGGTGTGTAACTAAGGTTAGGGATAGAGCAACCAGTGCTCTAAACTTATCTGGCCTCAGTTTTCTCTTTTAGGCCAGGGGTGGAATACATCGAAAGTAAAGCTTAGATGCTCAACTTGGATTTTATAGAAATAGTCTTCTTATCTCTACAACTTATAATGAGAATTTGATCCATTAGTCTCAACCGTGTCTTATTGAAATTTCAAAAATGCCCTTTACATCAATAAAGATTGATAGACAATAATATCATTTTTCAACTACCAGACCAACTTGACTTCATCTGCCCTTCCCACCTCATCATAATTTTATAAGTTCTACATAACAAGACAACCTACTATTTTCTCTTTTAGGTTATATACACTAACAATTAAGATGTTTTAGGTGATGTGGGACTAATTAAAATTAATTAGTTTCCATGTACAATTACTTTAATTTGTTCATTTCTTTTGCACATTACTGGTATTACATAGTTTATCTATTCGCCAATTTCATAAGCCCAAACTGTTAGTGGTTTTTACTACATTATGCTTGGTTTTAGCAGAATATACAAGTTTTACATGTTATTTACTTCAATCAGTGAGTGCATGGCTTAAAAGTAAATTATTACCGAAGTCAAACAAAACCAGTTTTGAGTATTTCAAAGTTTGGATTTTGGATATTTAAACCGAAAAAATTAGAAATAATCAAACTGGTTACACGGTCTAATATAATTCATTACTAACCTACAAATTTCACATAATCTGCATGAGTCATTCTGTAATGATATAAGTAAATGCAATTATTAGGAAGAAGAGACTGTAGAAAAGAACTATCAATACACGTTAACATTACTAAATTTGGGAAATACTCCACCTAACTGCTTTACTAAGAAAATATATCAAATATCACGATTGTTTTTCTAGCCTACCTATTTATACTAATATCATTATATTGTTATAGCTCATAGGTATACATATGCATCTTGTTATTGAGTATATACATTGTCATTTATTTCATGGACATCTCTTTTTGGCATCAAATGATAATTTTTTCACTGTTCTCTAAGCATTTAGATATTAAAATATTGTTCATGCAGTTCGTATGTTTTCTAGAACCAAATTAAAGGAAATTGGATGAGCGACCGTACTCACATGAGTAATGATCATAAACAAACCATTTATAATAATATCAAAATAAATATAGTAATACAAAAATACTACTGCAAAATTTCATGTGCAAGTATTATGCGAGATTAATCGTCTTTCATGTGTAAAACTTCGTGCTTATCGATAAACATCAAGTTTGTTGTTGGGCGAATTCTCACCCAGAAGATCTCGAGACCAAGAAGTGTCAGTTTCACCCGGGTTTGCAACCTCCATTCCATCAGCTCCTATGTCCATTCGGCGATTCGAAGGAACAAGCTCATTCGGCAGTGATGGTCCATCCGGAGTACCTTTTCATCCGGCTATACAAGCCTATTAGCTCATTCGGCACTCCAAGTGTGAAGGTCCATTCGGCATGAGTCCATTCGGCATCTCCAATTCATGCCGAACCGAAGGCCATTCGGTCATCCCCACATCCGGTCCAACCATAACCGAACCAAAGCAATTGCAACCACCGGACCAAATGACCTACCGGACCAACCCCACAGCCGGTCCAAACAAGCACCGGACCACCGTTCCACACTCACAACCGGTCCAAGCCTACCACCGGTCCAAGCTCCATACCGAATGAGACCTCGCCGAACCAGACAACTGCCAGTCCAGATTGCTTCAGCCCGGGCCCACTAGCAGCTATATACTTCCATGACCCCTGCCCCCTACCTCATTCTATAAATAGAGGGGCAGGGGTACAACAATGGCAGACAAGTTTGAGAGCTCAAGCAAGGAAGGAACTTTCAAACTACTTTCATACACTTGTATACAAAGCATTGTACTTGTAATCTGGAAGAAGAAAGATAATAACATATAAAGTGGACGTAGGCACATTCTGGCCGAACCACTATAAATCTGCGTGTCTTTCATTTCAGCCCTTACTTTTCTCATATTTACATACTCATCTAAAATCATTGAAAATCACACATACTCAACTAAAATAATACGACTTGGAGGTGTTTGTCCATTTTTTGTGCAAACATTTTTGGTGCTTTCATTGAGAGCTGAACTCAAACTTCATCTTCTCCCACTCAACCTTTTTCCTAACGACATCACTCGTTGCTTAGAAATCATGCCTTCCAAACAGAGAAGGGATGTTAACAAAGGAAAGAACATCGCAACTAGCAGCCTTCCAGATCCAGCAATCACAGATCAGCCCACTTCAACAGCAGTACCAGATGAAAATCAGGAAAATCCAACTGGTCCCGCAACGGAACAACCAATCACTAGGGCAGATCTGGACAGGGTTGTGGCTGAAGTAACTAACCGCTTCACATCCCAACAAGAAACTTTGGTGGACCAACTCATGACACGCTTAAGGGACGCTGAAGAGTCCAACCGCAACACTGAATCATGGGGTGAATCCCAATCCGGAGGATCCCGGAGGCAACAAAGGTCTTCACTCTTCGAACAAGCTATCAACAGGAAAAACAATGATAGGGGCCGCGCCCGGACTCAGCCCGAATTCCGACTCGAGGAAGCCCTTGGAACCGAACCTAGCGGGGGAGGCACCAGGCGAGGGTCGGATGTAGCTGAGCCAGTCATGCCACCTAATCATAGAAACCCCGCTGAACGGAGCCGAGCTAGAACCCAGCCCGAAGTTGACCCCATGGATGTGCTCGAAACAGAACCCCACAGGGGAAGATCAAGGCAGGGGGCAACTGTAGCTGGTCCTAGCGTGCATCCAAGCAGCCAAAGACAACCACTGGATAATGCTAGAGGTGATAGACTGTACCATCCCTACAGGTCATCTGGACGAGATAGATCCCGCAGGGAAGAACCGAGCTCATTTTTGTCCGCTCCAAGTTCTGACGAGCGGATGGCACGATTATTCAGAGAATGTGTCCAACGGGAGCAAAGGGACCGGGGAATAGGCGCTAGGGTCACCAGTCCCTTTACCCGAAATATCGAAACTGCCATCACTCCCCGGGAATGGAAAATGCCAACCATGGAACCTTACAAAGGAACTTCCGACCCCATCGTACACCTGCAGAGATACACCCAGCATATGCTCATGAGTGGAGCAACAGAAGGAGTATTATGTAAATGCTTTCCGCTATTCCTATCAGATCTAGCTACCTCCTGGTTCTGCCATCTACCCCAAGGATCCATCAACTCATGGGAGATGTTAAAAGAAAGGTTTATTAGCCAGTTCCGCATCCATGTGGAACAACCCAGGGATGCTTATTCTCTATCCAATGTCAAACAGAAAACCGGAGAGACGCTACAACAATATCTAACACGGTTCAACGCCGCAGCGGCAGCAGTTCAAGATGCCGATGAAAAACTCACTCTAATGGCCCTCTGTAGTGGTGTGCATCCAGACACCAAGTTTGCCAGAAGATTAACTAAGGAAAAACCAGTTACCTTGCCTGATTTCTTCCATGAAGCTGGAAAGTATATGAGACTTGAAGACGCTGCTACGGAGAGGCAGCCAGGGCAACAAGGCAAGATAATTCAAGACAAGGTGCCCACTGCAGCTAAGGACGCTCGAAGAAATGAATCTAGAGACAATGCTGGGGGCAGAAAGGGTGAGAAGCGCCAATATCGACCAGGGCCAAGATTTGACTCCTACACTCCTTTGAATGAAACAATCGAAAACATCTACCTAGCCACTCAGGGCGAACTCGGATACAAGCGCCCCCCGCACAAGAAAGAATCAGATAACGCACTCAAGTCCGGAAAGTTCTGTCGCTTCCACGAATCCCACGGACATGACACCAATGAATGCCACCATCTTCGGGACTTGATCGAAGAACACATTAGAAGAAGAAGACTGGAACGTTATGTGAAAAGTCAGAACAGGACTCCAACTCCTGCCAATGAGAACTCAAAGCAACCCCTCCCAGAAGTAGGCGGAGGGAGTCGCAACAATCACAACACCAGTGGCTCTAGTCAAGAGAAGATAGTAGTCCTTACCATCTCAGGAGGACCACACATTGCCGACAGAAGTTGGGCAGAGATGGAAAGGTACGGCGAGTCGCTTAGAAATGCCGAAGGATATGTTAACTCCATTACGGAGGAACGCCACCCGAAACGAAAAGAAAACGACGACATCATATTCAGTAGGCGTGATTTGGAAGGAAGACAGTACCCACATATGGATCCTATGGTCATCTCTGCCTGGTTCGGTCCAGCTAAAGTTTTTCGGATTCTAATAGACACGGGAAGCTCCGTAAACATCTTGTTCAAACATGCTTTCGACAAAATGAAGTTATCAATGAAGGATGTGTCTCCCTGCGACAAACCACTGCACGGTTTCACTGGAGATGCAAAAATGCCCCTCGGGCAACTTGACCTCTTCGTCGAAATAGGAAGTCATCCCCGTTCCGTGGTGCGAAAACAAACGTTCGTGCTAATAGAGAACCACTCGGCTTACAACGCCTTCTTGGGGAGACCAGCCTTGTCTGACTTCCAAATTGTCCTAGCCCCCTGGTGCCTGAAGATGAAATTCCCGACAGACAACGGAATAGGAGAAGTAGAAGGAGATCAAGACGCTGCCCGAGACTGCTATGTAACTGAGCTTCGCAACAACCGCAGAAAGAATAAAGGAAAAGATGCAGAGACTACTCTCTGCATGAAAAGCTTGGAGGCATAGCAACTAAAGAAAGCCCCTCCTCTTCGATACACAAGCGATCCCTTCAATGAACTAGACCCCCGGGATAAAGAGGAGGAGGCTACCGCCGAGCCTGCAGAGGCTATGGAATTCGTATCTGTAGATAAGCACGATTCAAGTAAACTATTAAAAATCGGATCTCAGCTGAAAACGGAATTAAAGGGTCAACTCATTGACTTTCTCCGCCACAACTTAGATGTATTTGCGTGGACCCACGCCGATATGACAGGAATCTCTCCAGACGTAGCGTGCCACATGTTGAACATCGATCCCACCAAGGTACCAGTAAAGCAGAAAAAGAGGAGCATGGGGGCAGAGCGATCAGCAGCCCTTGATGAGGAAGTAAAAAATCTACTTGCTAATGACTTCATACGGGAAGCCATCTACCCAGAATGGATCGCTAACCCAGTGCTAGTAAAAAAGGCCAATGGAAAGTGGCGAACATGTATTGACTTCTCCAATCTGAATGACGCTTGCCCGAAAGACTGCTTCCCACTTCCCCGAATTGACCAACTCGTGGACAGCACAGCTGGGCACGAACTCCTATCTTTTATGGATGCATACTCCGGATATAACCAGATCCCCATGCACGCTCCCGATCAGGACCACACTAGCTTCATCACCGACCGCGGATTATATTGTTACAAAGTCATGCCTTTTGGACTCAAAAATGCTGGAGCTACCTATCAACGCCTCGTCAACAAAATGTTCGCAGAACTGATAGGACGTACTATGGAAGTATATGTGGATGACATGTTGGTGAAGTCCAGGAAAGCCAACGACCATGTAAGCCATCTGGACGATATGTTTCGGGTACTTCGCCGATATGGAATGAAGCTGAATCCTCTAAAATGCTCCTTCGGAGTATCATCGGGAAAATTCTTAGGATTCATCGTCCACGCCAGAGGAATCGAAGCAAACCCTGAACAAATCCGAGCTTTAAAAGAAATAAGGATACCTTCCACTCGGAAAGAAATGCAGAGCCTAAACGGAAAGGTGGCCGCCCTAAGCAGATTCATTTCCAAGGCAACTGACAAGTGTGTCCCTTTCTTCGAAGCACTCAAGAAAGACAAAGGGAGGTTCGAGTGGACCGACGAATGCTTAAAAGCCTTCCTCAACCTAATCGAACACCTTCAGAGACCACCAGTACTCTCAACTCCAAATGAAGGTGAAGTGTTATACCTATACCTCGCTGTATCATCTCATGCTCTAAGCGCCGCCTTGGTAAGAGAAGAAGACCGCACACAACGTCCGGTTTACTTTGTAAGCAAGAGATTTACGGGGGCGGAAGCCAGATATCCTAAACTCGAGAAGTTAGCATATTGTTTATTGATCGCGTCACGGAAACTGCGACACTACTTCCAGTCTCACTCCATCAGGGTTCTAACCGATCAACCACTAAGACAAGTGCTCCATCGTCCTGACACTTCTGGGCGACTCCTCAAATGGTGCATCGAACTAAGTCAGTATGATATCACCTACCATCCCCGCACCGCTATCAAAGGACAAGCCATGGCTGATTTCATTGCCGAATTCACTACCAACGAAGGCAAGGAACAATCCGAAGTAGCAAAAAACATCAAGTGGAACCTCTTTGTAGACGGAGCATCGAACGAACAAGGCTCGGGGGCAGGTATTGTGATCGTCACCCCCAGGGGAAGAAAGTTGTACTATGCATTAAGATTGGAGTTCACGGCCACTAACAACGATGCTGAATATGAAGCAGTAATAGCGGGATTGGAACTGGCCCTAGAAATTGGGATCAATTCCTTATGTATTCATAGTGATTCTCAGCTTATCGTAAACCAGGTACTAGGAGAATTCCAGACTCGAGGAGAACGGCTCACAGCATACCTAAAGAAAACCAGACTGCTGCTCGATCGATTGGACCATTATCTAATCAAACACATTCCTCGAGAAGAAAACCAAGAGGCAGATGAACTTGCAAAGCAAGCTAGTATGAAGGACGGCACCATTCCCGGAGCACTAGTAATCTCAAGGCAGCTAGCCCCGAGTTTCGAACAAGCGAATCTGATAACTGCAATCGAAGAAGGAACCTGGATGACTCCTATCCGGAAATATTTGCAAGATGGCATACTACCCGACAGGCGTGACGAAGCCAAGAAGATCTTGAGGAAAGTTCCCCACTACACAATGCAAGAAGGCATCCTCTACCGGCGTGGCTTCTATAGCCCCCTATTAAGATGCGTCGCCGGGAGGGAAGCCAAGGAGATATTAACAAACATCCATCAGGGAGGATGCGGAGATCACACTGGATGACAGACTTTGGCAAGAAAGATACTCCGATATGGATATTACTGGCCCACACTGAACAAAGATGCCCTAGACTTCGTTAAGAAATGCGACAGATGTCAGAAGTTCGCCAAGATCCCTCGACTGCCCACAAACGAAATTACTCAAATGACCAGCCCTTGGCCCTTTGCTGTATGGGGAATTGACTTAATTGGCGAACTGCCAACGGGCCGAGGCGGAGCCAAATATGCTATAGTGGCAGTCGATTATTTCACCAAATGGGTGGAAGCGGAACCTTTAAATAAAATATCTTCAGCAAAAGTTATCAACTTCTTGATCAAAAACATTCTGTGCAGGTATGGAGTCCCCCTCAAGATCGTATCAGACAACGGACCCCAATTTGACAGCGAAGAATTTGCCGACTGGTGCCAAGAGCATGGAATTCATAAAAGCTTCTCATCAGTAGCTTACCCTCAGGCAAACGGACAAGTTGAAGCTGTCAACAAAATTCTCAAAACCCTAATCAAGAAGAAACTTGAAAAGTCAAAAGGCGCTTGGGTGGACGAACTTCCTACGGCACTATGGGCATACCGCACATCTTTCAGAACATCAACGGGACATACTCCTTTCTCTTTGGCATATGGATCGGAGGCAATGCTCCCAGTTGAGACTATTGTGCCTTCCCACCGTAGGATCCACTACAACCCAGAAGAAAACGAAGAACTCCTCCTCATGTCTTTGGATCTGATTGAGGAAAGGAGAAACGATGCAGCACTCAAAGCAGCAGCTCACAAACAAAAAGTGGCAGCACTATACAATTCCAAAGTCAAGCATCGCAGCTTACAAGAAGGAGATCTTGTCCTCAGGCGAATCTTTCCGCGCCCCGGGGCACTGGACCCCATCTGGGACGGACCATATGTAATTCACAAAGATCTCCACAACGGAGCTTACATTTTGTCAACAGTGGACGGAGAGGTGTTCCAGAGGGCATGGAACATCCGACACCTCCGTCGATACTTTTCTTAACTTGTACTGCCCATATGAAGTGAATTAACAAAGAGAATCAGTGGACGTAGGCATTTTCGTGCCGAACCACTTTAAAAAATCTTGTCTCTTTTTAACTTGTTCCTTTATGTCTTGGCTACTTGTTAAGCGTTATCCCTTTCTGTTGAACAAAATCCTATGGCATCTCCACTCAAGACGCACCGCGGCCTCATCTAGACTAGGCCTAACAGGTACGCCACGATTCTATGCACTCGCCAATGAGACTCTTTTGCTCCAGCATCCCTCTGCTGCGGGTTAACTCATTGCGCGCCTGCCCTCAAAGCCAACTGTAATGAGCCGATTATAAGTCATCATAAAGGCCGACTATAGCCGATGGCAGCTCATTACGGCGTTCGGCTCGTCGGTAACCGTGAACCTACTTTAAGCCCCAACATAAGGTGTGGCCAGCCAGGGGTAGTTCACGGCCAACGGCACCCACGCTAGCCGGCCACGGTAAATCGAATAATACCCACGATTACGGACCATAACGGTTCGGGTAGTTACCGTGCGCGATCTCGGCTCCGATGTGTCTTAAGTGCGGCTGTGGTAAAAAAGAAAACTCCCCGCGGAGGCGTAAGATGGGTGACAAATGTCTCCAAGACCCACAGCTAGGGAAAGTGACTACAAAACCCGTTTGCCACGAACTTAAGCACATCGACGGCCTTCCGTGACTGGAAGTTTTACTTTTACTATATTTCCATTTCATTTAAATATTTTTCTCCTATCCTGTATAACAAACTCTAAAGTACAGGAAACCAAATAGGAAGCATTCACTCATGAGGCTCTAAGCCTGCATGCTGGGTAGCAGGGCGCTCTGCTATACCCGTGAACAGTTACACAAGACACTCAAAGCTACCGCCTGCGAATAAAACATAAAGGGCGGTACTCTCTTCTCTTGTACATAAATGCGTAACTATAACTTATTCATACACTGACATTGCAAAACGTGAAATTATATTTCAAGCAAAAACTTAACATCAAACACAAGTGGAATCACAGGCATATACATAATTATACTTCTCACACAGCACATAAAGATAGCAACAACATTTGAACATGACAAAATCAGCTTATATTATAAGATCACACGAAGTTATTCTTTGCAAATAATTTTATTACAGTTGCATATCAAAGACTAACATGAACAGTGATAAAAAAGAAACAAAAAGATGGCAGATGCATCCACACTCCATCACCAACTCCCCCAGCCTACTTAGCCGCAGGATCAGAACCCCCAGCATGTGGATCTGAAGTCCCACCTGTCCAGATCGGAAGAGGAATTCATTAAACGAACGATCAAGTTATGAAAACACGGAAAGAAAAGAAAGGGAAAAGAATAACTCACCAGCATCCGCCGCTTGATCCTCATCATCCAACTGCACGCCCGCTTCCTCCGCAGCAAGCAGCCGCATCCCCTCCTTCACCGCCGCTTGCTCCTCCTTTGAGAACTGAGCAGTAACCGCACTCAAGTTGAAAGCCTCTCCGCCTTCCTTACCCGCGTTCACCCTGGCCTCCTCTAAAGCCTGGAGATACACCTTGGCCATGACCCGAGGGTAGTCGTCCATCCAAGACAAGCCGCCCTCTTTCCAAGTATGGAAGTACATATCCTGAAGCATCTCATCCATCATCCCCTCATTTTCCTCAAACTCCTTCACCCGAGCCTCGGAAGCTTGCAACTTAGCGACGGCGACGTCCCTCTCTGATTGGTATCTCAAGCAGTCAGCCTGGAGTGACCTCCTCATTTCCTCCTCCTTCAACCTAAGGGACCTCCTCATCTCCTCCATCTCCTCCTTCAACTCAGCCTGAGCCATCTCCGCAGCCTCGAGTCTCCCCGACAACTCCTCTACCCGCTCGAGATCCGCATTTCGAACCTCATCCACCGTTGTAATGGCCATGTTAATCCGCTCCCTGCAGGTAACCTCCATCTTCCGTAACTCCGCCCTACTTGCCTTCTCCATGGTCTCTTTCAGACGCTGGGAAGCTTCCTCATGCCGGGAGATCTGGATGGCTTGGTCGGCAAGCTGCTTGGCCTGATCGGCAACCTTTAGCCTTAACCGAATGTTAGCACTCCCAATCTCCTCCCCGGCCTTGACCAATCGAGCATGATGCTCCATTAACTTCTTAGTCTCTTCGGCCACCCGATCAATATTAGCCTTGGCCTCGTCCCCCATGGTGACTACCCGTGTAGTAAGTAAATCAAGATCTAAAGATTTGGCCTCGTCCAGCACTCTTACCATGGGGTTGCGGGGAAGTAGGTGCTCGCCCGTGGTCTCATCGAATGAAATGTCCCGAAAACTTGGGTCTAAATCAGGATGGCCGGCAAAAGGGTCACGAGGCACGGGGCGAGGCACATCGGGACGCCTTATATGAATGACAGTAGAACTCTTGGAAGGAGGAGGAGGGGGGCAGGGCTCCGTGCTCTCCTCCGTAGTATCACGAGGAGGCTGAGTAGGGGGAGACAGAGTAGGAAGCTGCGAAGCAGAAGAAGATTCAAATAAGGAACGGCTCCGCTTCCTTTTCTGAATGCCCTCTTCGATGACCCCAAGAAGAGGGCGGTACTTGACTACGTCCCCAGTGCGATCAGTAGAAGGTTTCGCGGAAGCTCTCCTCGACTTAAATTGTTCAAGGCGGTGTCGAACATCCGACGTTTTACCCGCCTGGCCTGCCCCTGGAATGAAGAACAAATGTTACGAACGTACAATAATCCGCAATTCAAAAAATGTGCTAAGTTAAAAAGAAAGAAAAGTGAGGAGACACATCTGTCATACAAACCCGGCGGAGGAGTGGGATACTGCAATAAGTCCTGGATCTCATTCCAGGACGGAAGTGAACCGTAAAAAAAAAAATTTCTAAGTCCCTATCGAAAATGGAATCGGCAGAAGACAAAAGTTCACCTTGCATCGCCGGGGTCACCCTAGCTGAGGAACCCTTAGAGGATGGGTCAGTGCTAACCACAGCTTTGCCGGTTTCCTCTGCCTTCTCCGTTTCCTTCTCTGTTTCCGACTCCCCCTCTGACTCCCCGAAGGCCCGACGGAGAGCCTCATCCAGTTCGAGGTCCTGCTCAGAGGTTAGAGCAGCAACACCGCTACCACCCTGACCATCGTCATCTCCTCCACCCTCCGACCCTTCTCCAACTTCACCTCCTTCCTCCTCTTCTACACCTTCCTCCTCCGGGACATCCGGGCAAGTACTTGGAGAAGGGCCATCGGACTCCTTGAGCTTCTTGCCTCCTACGACAGGACGTTGTGCAAAGGGCTTCCTCTTGCCACCCTTCGCTGTCACCCCACCTTTAGGCTGGGCAGCCTTCTCTTCTGCCGTGTCCCTCTGCTTGACTACGGACTGATGTGGGAGGATCAAATTATACATCAAGAGCCTGGCATTCCTAATCAAATAAGCAGCCGATCTGTCTCTCCCGGAAATAGCTTCAATTTCAGCTGCCATCTGAACCAAGCGATCATCTTCCACAACCGCAAAACCACCTGTCGCTAGCAAGAAATAAAAGCGCATAAGAGAGAGAATTACAGCCAAGACAGGAATTATGAGTAGAGTTTTGACTTACATCCGGAGGTAAATCGGCGAATAGAGACGGAGTCATCCCTAACAAAGAACCATTCCTTCTTGAACATGCTATACTTCGAGTATAAATCCAAAACCGGCTTGAAGGAAACGGCTGACTCCAAGCTAATATATGGGGACCCCTTCCTGTACCCCCTCAGATTGTACAGATATCGTATTTCCCGGTTGGAGGGGGCACGCCCGTATCTCTTCTGGAAGATAGCATACAAGCAAACCAGAATGGCATAAGAGTTGGGCTGGAGCTGGAATGGAGCCACCTTCAGATAAGTGACGAAGCTTAATATCCAGGCGTTGACTGGAGGAATAGCCCCGCACATACAATGGTAACGGCTGTAAGCGAAGTACCCCTCAGGGGGATCATATGGCATGACCCCCTCCCCCGGTAACAGCATAAGAGCCCTGTCTATCCCAAAGGAACGGGATATAACGTCAAGTTGCTCCTCCTTTAGGGAGCTAGGAAAGCAGTCGGGAGGGGAGACCAGAAGTTCCTGTGGACCATGTCCGTCCACCAACGACCTCGGAACAGGTCGATGTTGCCCGGATCCTGGTTGGGCTGGGGGCACAGAAGAAGACTCTCCTCCATCCTTGGATTTCCGTCTGTCTGATCGTGTTTCCGCCTTGCGAGACATTTATCTGCATACACAAAAGTGAAAAACATGATGTTAGAACAAGAATACAAGCAAGCATACATAAGTCCAGAGTTCCACCCAAAGACCGAATACAAAGTTCATTCGGCACTAGGGTCTTATGCTCATTCGGCACTAGGGACTTAAGTTCATTCGGCAATGGGGTCATAAGTCCATTCGGCACTAAAAAACACATCCGGTATACATATCATTCGGTAAAACAAAACCCTTCGTGTGCATTCGGCAATCATATTCATTCGGTGATAAAAAACCATTCGGCAAAAGAATATATACCTAATTCGGTATAAGCTTGGTTCGGCAGAAGTTTGGTTCGGCTAAAAATTGATTCGGCTCTCTTTGGTTCGGTAAGGGAAAACTAAGGGGGGTAGCCTCTATATATAGGCAAACTCAGGATTGCCGAACCAGCTGGTTCGGCCTACCGGACCAACATACCGGACCAGCGTACCGGTCCAACCAACAACCAAATAAAACTGTCTCTACCAGCAGAAACCAGAAACAGGGGGCACGCAGGGCGCTTCACTCAGATAAGTACCGAACTCCAGAACTAACTAATAAAATAAGATTATGACAACGATGAATAAGTCGTAAAACTCCCACTAGCATGAATTAAATCGTTCACACGTGTACGCGACCACGAATGGTCCATAGGCACGCTCTGAATGGTCATTAACCCTATCATCGTGGGAATTTACACTTTGACACGCATTTTTAAGCCCATCGGTCAAATGGATATTTGATAATTGTGAAATGGCTAAGCTACTTACACATGTACGGGGTCGCGAACGATCCCTAGGCATGCTCTGAGCTGGCGATAAGCCACCTTGGCAAACGACCCAGGGACCCACTCTAACGTGAACCCGGCATCGACGATGCTAAGCCCCTTCGGGGCACACTTGCTCGTCCCGAGCGACACAGTTCACTTCATCTCAAATATTTCGATCATGAACGGTCGTTATTTGAAACCACACTAAAACTGTAAATTCCCTTTGCAGGACATCAGCAGGATACGAACGTCCAGCCCATGGCGTTACGAAACAAGCCTTTCTATCACCGGGAAACAAAGCGCGACACGTGCAAGCACGCGCCCCACTTTGGGGGGCAAATGTTGGGCGAATTCTCACCCAGAAGATCTCGAGACCAAGAAGTGTCAGTTTCACCCGGGTTTGCAACCTCCATTCCATCAGCTCCTATGTCCATTCGGCGATTCGAAGGAACAAGCTCATTCGGCAGTGATGGTCCATCCGGAGTACCTTTTCATCCGGCTATACAAGCCTATTAGCTCATTCGGCACTCCAAGTGTGAAGGTCCATTCGGCATGAGTCCATTCGGCATCTCCAATTCATGCCGAACCGAAGGCCATTCGGTCATCCCCACATCCGGTCCAACCATAACCGAACCAAAGCAATTGCAACCACCGGACCAAATGACCTACCGGACCAACCCCACAGCCGGTCCAAACAAGCACCGGACCACCGTTCCACACTCACAACCGGTCCAAGCCTACCACCGGTCCAAGCTCCATACCGAATGAGACCTCGCCGAACCAGACAACTGCCAGTCCAGATTGCTTCAGCCCGGGCCCACTAGCAGCTATATACTTCCATGACCCCTGCCCCCTACCTCATTCTATAAATAGAGGGGCAGGGGTACAACAATGGCAGACAAGTTTGAGAGCTCAAGCAAGGAAGGAACTTTCAAACTACTTTCATACACTTGTATACAAAGCATTGTACTTGTAATCTGGAAGAAGAAAGATAATAACATATAAAGTGGACGTAGGCACATTCTGGCCGAACCACTATAAATCTGCGTGTCTTTCATTTCAGCCCTTACTTTTCTCATATTTACATACTCATCTAAAATCATTGAAAATCACACATACTCAACTAAAATAATACGACTTGGAGGTGTTTGTCCATTTTTTGTGCAAACATTTGTTGGATCATTACATGTATTATGCATGATTTATGTGAAATTAATATAGAAAAATATAAAAGGAAAAGAGTAGTGAAATAAAAATATGTAAAAATCCAGCCCTTTACTTCCACTTCATATGGAAGATAAATGGTAACCTTTTAATTATGTTGCTGTAAACGGATATAAAATAGGAAAGCAACCTAAATCATTAAAAGAATTAAAGTGTCTGAATTAAACGCCGGAAGGAAAAAAACTACATGGAATCCTAAAATTGCAAAAATTAAAAACGCATCAAATAAATATTTATCTCTATGAATGTTACAAGGTTGTACAAGTTGCTGGGTTTAGCAACTTTATATAGCAAGTAGATCAAGCCAATAAAGTCAAAACATGGAAAGCACACAATCTTGCAAGTATAGGTAGCCAAAATATATATAACAGCGAGCACGAAACTTACGTACAAAATAGTATACAATTATAAAATAACCCTTGACATTTTCACCTGTACATCATTGGAACACGCACATAAATACCATATATCATACAATAGTGTTACCTGTTATCAGTCTATTTTATAAATTGTTAAGGCATCTCCAATCCATTCAGGGCTGAATATTCAGAGCCCTGAATTGGGTGTGAACTCCAGAGGTCAGGTGCCCATTAAATGGGAGTCAAGCACCCTCTATAATTGGAGGGCTTGGACATTCATTTAATGGGAGCCAGAAGCCTGGCGCCTATTAAATGGACGCAAGGCTTTGGCGCCCATTAAATGGACATCCAAGCCCAGTTCAATATCCTGAATCGGATCCTGATTATTAGCCTTAACTTTAAGGCTTGAATTAATGATTAAAATGGAAAACTTTAATATTCAATCCTGAATTGTTACCATTGGAGATGCTCTTATGAGAACTAATATATCTTCCACTGCCTTCAATTAGTCAGTTTGCTTCTTTTTATTTTTATTAGTTTTTTATTTTGGTTTTCCTGTCAGTCCTAAGTGTAGTAACGGTTCATTTAAGTCTAGCATGAGTTAGTTTGATCAGCTCAAGCATGTTTGATTTTTATTAGACACGGTATTACACTTATGCAAGTACATTAAAAAAACTAAATATTTAGGTTATGAGTATCCTGAAAAATGTTGGTAGGACTCCACAAATACGGAATGCAACCAGAGATGAAATAACCGTAGGGAAATTGGTAAAATTTGCATGGTATGTCCCACTGAATGTGATCATTATTATTTGTGATTATTATTAACACATATTAGAGGTCCTCTATCTTTTAGTGACTTACTAAAAATTAATGGAACACAATATAATACATTTAAAGAAGCAGCTGATATTAGAGGTTTACTTGAAAATGATGATGGTTTAAAGGACTTATTATTGATGCCCGTCTCAAGCCCGGCACAAGGAGGAGAGAAAAAAATTATGACAATTATGACAATTATGACAACTATACTTAGCACTTACAATTTACTGTCACATAATTTATGAGCTACAATATATCATTTTGTTTCCTTCTACTCACAAAATACTACCGTATCTATTTTAGATTAACCTCTATATCTACTAAAGAAAATATTCCGTTTCTGTTAGGAATCAAAGTTGTTGTCTAGAGTATGCATGAGCATATAAGAATAATTCATAATTCCATAGGTTTATTACTTTTCTTTTTGGGTACATAAGGTCGGTCTAATTTAAAAATTATTTCCATGTTTGATACAACAGTTCCATATACATGTCCATCGGATGTGGATGCGTTCTAAAAGTCATTATCCCAAAAAATGCAGCATTACATAAATATCAAAGTCATTTTATAAAATACAATATACCTGACAAATGTCGTTTCTTAACACCAGTTACTTCTGTGCACGTGCATCGCACGTGCTAAAATATGTGGAATATGCGCTTATATGTTTTTGTTTGATGATAATAAACATATATATTCATTTAAATGTATTTGGTAATGTACTATTTTGTTTTTCATAGATTAAATAAATATTTGTTGAATAAAATAAATTACACAGAATTTGAATTTGAATTCAAACAGAATAAGTTACGCAGATTTTGAATTCAAACAGAAATTTTATTCAAACAAATATTTATTACAATCTTGAATAGTACAAATTCATGCTCTCACTATACATATACATTTCTGATTACATCACGATTACATCACAAATATTTTTACATTGATAACCTCGCTACATATCACTCACACTCGTATTTTGTCTTCAACTGCATTCCAGTTTGAATCCAGCATCTGAGTAATCTGCAAAAATATTTTCAAACGCAGTAAAATTGAAAGAGAAATATTTTTGAAATTTGAAAGAAACGATGATTTTGAAAACATTGTTTGCCTCAGTTATTTGGGTTGTTCGTCATCATTTTTGACTGTGCAATATCTGTGCATATCAGTATTTTTATCAGGGACAGGTAACTATAAGTGGCTGCAGTACACACGTGTACATTCGTATACGTGTGCACTGCCTCGCCAACTCGTGTACAAAAAATCAAACAAAAGCACAGAAATCAAAAACAAGGTCAAACCCAAGATAGGTTCAACTCAAGGCAAATAGACAAAGCAATTGACTACAAACAGTTCAAGACTAAAGCCACTAACAAATGCAACAGCAACATGCTTGAAGACTCCAGCACGACCAAGTATGGAGTGTACAAATGCAAATGTCCAAACAACAACATGAAGTGAATCAAGTTCAAGCCACAAGTGTACATGAATACAACTCGACTGCAACAGTACAGTCATGAAGACTGCAAGAACATGAACATAGAGCAACAATGAAACTGACTCAAAGCACAAAAGTGCAACAGTGAAGTGACAAATGTTCAGTGGTGAAGCAACAGAGATCAGAGACCAAGCAAAGCATAGTAACTGCATAGCAACAGCAAAAAGGGACTGCAACAAACATATATGCAGCATCAAGTCAAAGTATGCAACTACGTGACATAATGCAACTACAACGATGCAAGCAAAGAACCAAAGTCAGTGACAACATAGAGCAGTCATAATGAATACTGCAACAGAGTACATGCATGAAACAGTGCATGAACCAGTGATACAAATGCAACAGTGAAGCTACTGAAGGGAACATGAAGAAATGTACATGCACCAGTGATGAAAGCTACAAGATACACAAGTTTTGTTCAAATACCAGTGATACAAGTGCAACACAGTTGCAAACAACATGACAGCACTGCATCAATACAAAGTGTACATGAATGCATCAATAAACCAAACTGCAAGACCTCAAGTGACACAGTGAAAGTAGCACAAAGTACAGTGCAACTTAAACCAATATAGCAGCAACTCCAAAAACCAAAGTGAAATAGAATGCAGTGGCAACAAGAATGGTGAAGCAGTGCAAATGAGAAAGTGCAACAGTGAATCGAAACATGCACTTGCAAATGAGCAACTACAAGATGAACAACAACCAAGTATACAACTACAGTAGCAAGCTACAATGGATGCAGCAATACCAAGTTCAACAACAACAAAGACCACAAAAGAAATGTCATCAGACATGACCAAAGAGAAGTAGTGCAAGCATATGAAATAGGAACAACAATGAATATTGCAACATAACCAAATGTCAAAACTGCATCAATCACAAATGCAATGCAAGTGGAGTAGTGGGTGAACAGAACACCATGATATTCAGCTCAATGAATACTGTAACAACAAACTCAACCAAAACAAGTATTGCAGTAATGAATGCATCACATATACAACATCAAAGTGCAACAGAATGGATGCAGCAGTACCAAGTGATAGTGAAGATGGCCAGAGATGAAGACAGGGGCAAACACAAGATGGCCGAAGCAGTGAAGTCAGAATTTTCGAAAATAGGATGCTAAAGTCAAGTCAGAGAATTCAACAAAAATATTAATCTTTGAAATAGTCAGCAAATTTAAAAGGGAAAGTTTCTTTTTTTTATACAAGAAGGATCGAACGTTCTTAAAAAAAAAGCCGTATGAATCAAGTAAGTAACGAATGCATTAGGAAAGTCGTGTGCATCACGAAAGTGAATTTTCGGAAAGTGTCGAGTTAATTAGTGTAATCGAATTCATATAAATTCAACCCGAAGGTATCATCATCAAGCAAGTGCTTCAATTCACAATCGAACTATCAATCGCAATCCCAACCTATCATCATCGGCATCGAAAAAGAGCAAGCAATCAAACAAGCAACAAAAGAAACAACATACCAAAGAGTCGATTGCTGAAGTAAGACAGAGAAGGACCAAATAGTCATCAACGAATAGAAGAAACCGAAGCCGAACCCTAGTTTCTCAAATCAGGAGAACGAGCAAGCCGAGCAACGCAATCTCAAAGTCAACCAAATCATCAGAGAACGAGCGCGAGCAACATCAGAGGAATCGAATATTGAAAAGCCCCAATTATGGATCGCAAGCCCTAATTTCAGAACGAACAAAACAACAAGAGGCCGCCATTTTTCTTCTCAAAAGCTAAAGTGGATCGGGTTAATAAAAACAAGGGGCCGGCCTTGTTTTTTATAAAAGGGCTTAAGTTTTTTGTTTAGGGTTCAATTAACAAAGGGGTTTTTTAGTTATTTTATTTTGAGCAAAAATCACGCATTCAAGTTGTAGTTTAATTTTTGTTCCGGTGTTATTTTTGAAGTTGTTTTTTTTCTTTTCGAGTCGAAGAATTTGTAAATCACCACCTAGGGATTAGGTAGTGTCAGATTGTCTATTTAGAATTAGTTCAGTGAGCAGGGTGTGCGAGTTTGCAAAGCTCTATAGGCGGGAGCAGTATTTGCGAGTGAGCGAAACTCTATAGGCGGGAGCAGGGTGTGCGAGTCTAGTAGAGTGTTTGTGAGCGGGAGCAAAAGGGTCTGCGAGTCTAGTAGAGTGTTTGTAAGCGTGATACTGTTTAATTCTAATAGAAATATGTGAATGCAGCAGTAGGCAGGGGTTGCCGAAGCTGGGTAAATTTTGTGTGTGATTTACTTTTCAGCATATTTATTTCTGCTATTATATTTCTGTGTTTAATTCAAGAAAATTTGCTATAACCCTATTCACCCCCCCTCTAGGGTTAATCTAGATCCTACAAGTGGTATCAGAGCCTGGTATTTTTATTTAACTCTAGAGTCATGAATCCATCAAATAATGCTTTTTCTGAGGGGCAATCTATTGTTAGGCCACCCATGTTTAACGGGAACGATTATGCTTATTGGAAAGTTAGGATGAGTATTTACCTTAGTTCCGTTGATTATGATGTTTGGGATATTATTGAAACTGGCTATAAACCTCCCACTATAATCGTTGGTGATACTGAGATTCCTAAACCTAAGGATAGGTGGGATGCTAACGATAAGAGATTGAAAACGACAAATGCTAAAGCCATGAATGCTTTGATATGTGCTCTTGATAAAAATGAATTTAATAGAATTTCTCATTGTACAACAGCACAGGAAATTTGGCATACTTTGGATTTGACACACGAAGGAACTTCTCAAGTCAAGGAGTCTCGTCTAGCCCTATTCAGCAATGAATATGAGAACTTTGTGATGGACAAAGGCGAGAGCATAAAGGACATGTTTGGACGCTTTTCAACTTTGGTGTACAATGCTAGAGCACTTGGGAAGGTATTCACTGAGGTAGAGCTTGTGCGGAAGATACTACGAATCTTACCGATGAACTTTGAAGCAAAAGTCACGGCAATCCAAGAATCGAAAGATTTGAGTAAATTAAGCATGGAGGAGTTGATTGGTAACTTGATGACATACGAGCTTGAGCTAAAAGCAAAGGAAGAGCGCAACAACTCCGAACCAAAGAAGAAGACGATTGCCTTAAAGAGCAAAGAAGAAAGCGATGAAGAAGGAGAAGATCCAATTGAAGAGCTTGCAATGGCTGTCAATAATCTTAGAAAATGGTCGAAATTCAAGCCACGCAAGAAGAAAACAAATCGTAATAGGCCAAAAGATTCTGACAATTCCGATAATGAACCGACGTGCTTCAACTGCAAGATGCCCGGACACTTCATACAAAAATGCCCACTTCTCAAAAACAACAAAGGAAAGAAAAAGACGAAGAAGGTATTTGCAGCGACTTGGGATGATGAAGAAGGAGAAGAAGCTTCGGATAGCAGCTCAGAGGAGGCTAACCTGTGTCTTATGGCGAAATCAAATTCAGATTCAAGCTCAGAGGAATCTAGTGAGGAAGGTGAGTATTCCTATGGAGATCTTGTTTTTATGTGTTCTGATCTTACTAAAGTAGTTGATGCTCTTGAATCTAAAATTGAAAAACTGAAAACTGATAGGAGAGAACTTGCTCGTAAAAATTTTAGGTTAGAAACTGAACTTGAAAATATTCAAAACCTAGAATGTAAAAGATGTAAAGTTTTAGATTCAGAATTGACAAGACTTAAGAATAACTCTGAGAATCTTGAAAAAGAAAACTTGAATCTTAAGGAAACCATCGACACTAGGAAAAAGGATTTTATAAATCGATGCACCACACTTGTCACTGAAAATACAACACTAAAAACTAAAGTCCAAAATCTTGAGAAATCTTTGAATAACTTTTCAAGAGGCGAAAAATCTTTCAACATGCTATTGGGAAATCAAATTTTTGCTAACAACAGAAAAGGACTTGGTTTTGGGAAAACACAAGCTGAGGATAATGCAAAAGGGAAAAGTGTCTTTGATATATGTGAAATAATTGGACATCATTTTGAAAATTGTAGTCATAGGAACAAGAACACAAAATTTATACAAGTTTGGGTCCCTAAGAATTCTACAAACAAATTTCATGTCTATTGGAACAAGAATAAAAGGACTAAACAAGTTTGGGTTCCAAAGGGTTTGTTTATTCATAATGTTTCTACCACTGACAATCATGGACCTAGAAATAGGTCACAAAAATCTTTCATCGTGTAGGTGTGGTGGCAGGCTAAGGAACAACAACGGTGTTCTCTGGATTTTGGCTGTTCCAAAAACACAACAGGCAACAATGCAAAGTTCCTTAGCCTAATATAAAGGTGACAGAATCACAATGGGCAATCACGAGAAATTATCGTAAAGGTAAAACAGGTGAAGGTATAATCTGCACCATATTCTGAATTAAATCAGCCAAAATTGTGATAATGATGTGATGATGTCTTTAATTCTGACTTATTGATATGATTTTTCTTTTGACTTGTTCTTACCTTGATTTGTGCTTAAAAGTAGACCAACCATCCTTTCATCATTGAACTTAATATGTTTGGTCAAATGATGGTATTCTATTGATCCTTGATTACTCATGCTACACTTAAATATATTTTGACATTTTGGTCACTGCTTGTAAATTTGCACGATTTCAAATTCATGTGAAAAAGGATTTTAAGAAATTGTTGAAATTTCAAGAAATTGTTTTTGAAATAATTATGATGTTGATTGACTGTTGATTACTCATGAATATAATTGTTTATCCTATGGTTTCTGAAATTAACACCATGATATTTGGTTGAGTGTGAACATGGCTTCAATTCAAAATCCAAAGAACGTCATTTAAATTGTTGCTAAAATTGAGTTTGAAATTTTTGATGCACACTTCATGTCTGGTTTACCAAGTCCAGTTAGTAATATTTTGGATTGAAAAAGAAATTCAGATGCAGTTCATACTGGTAATCTAGTTGATAGAAAACATACGAGTTGAACGTGATTAATTTTTGAAACATTCAAACATTCATTTGCTGCATCGTTTTTTCCAAAGAGAATATCTGCATATTTTTCACTTGAAATAATTTTTTCATTTAGCAGAATTTTTTTCTCTCATATAACCCCTTCGAGAAAATAATTGTTTGACCATATTTTCAGATTAGTCATTTTTATTTTTAAATGACAAATTTTGACTGATCCGACTCCCTACTAATTATCAAAGAGATAAATAGTGATTGAAAAAGTGATGAGTGTTGATATTTAACATACATTACTCAAGAGAGTATATTTGGAAAATTTCTTTAGGAATTAAAACAAGAATTATAAAACTTTTTGTTGGGTAAAGATTCCATGACCATTTCTATATCTATCATTATTTCTATCGACCATGGTTTATCAAATATTCAATATAGTTTGTCGATATGTGGTACTATAATCAGGAATCATTTGTTTTTCATGTCATATTTTTAAAAAAATAAATAAATATCCAAAGTATTCACTCTCATTTAAAAGTCCTCACGGTTATGCATGGGTGAATTACTTGGATTTTTGATCATGTGCTTCCATGCTCATTTAAAAGTCCTTACGGTTATGCCTGTATGGAACGCATATCAAAATTAAATTGCTTAAATAGACAAGTTGATTCTAATCCCATTTAAAAGTCCTCACGGTCATGCGTGGTTAGAAGATACTTGATTTCATTTTTTTAAAATTAAATTCGAATACTACTAATCTCATTTAAAAGTCCTAACGGTTATGCATGATTAGTAGATATTCAAATTCCTGATATAAATACCACAAGAAGATTCAACTGTATGATTTTATATGAACATCAATTTCCATCATTTCTAAAAGTGGAATATGCGCCTAACAAGGGTAGTTATGGTTTTTGTTTGATTCTTATTGAAGTTTAATATTTATATTCAATTTGAGTTTAATGTTGGATTAATATCAATCACTTTATCTCTATTTTTCTCTCACACTATTATTCTTTTGCTGATAACAAAAGGGGGAGAGAAAAGTTAAGATTTTGTCAAATAGAATCAAGCAAAGGTCAAATAATTTTTCCATATGCATCTAGGCTCATTTGAATATATTTCTATTTGTATGCATATATGTAGGGGGAGCATCATGTAGAGAGGAAGCATTTAAGTAGGGGGAGCAATTAAAGTATATAATTGGTCAAATACATTTAACACGGTCAAAATCTTAAATATATGTTTGTTATCATCAAAAGGGGGAGATTGTTGAATATGCGCTTATATGTTTTTGTTTGATGATAATAAACATATATATTCATTTAAATGTATTTGGTAATGTACTATTTTGTTTTTCATAGATTAAATAAATATTTGTTGAATAAAATAAATTACACAGAATTTGAATTTGAATTCAAACAGAATAAGTTACACAGATTTTGAATTCAAACAGAAATTTTATTCAAACAAATATTTATTACAATCTTGAATAGTACAAATTCATGCTCTCACTATACATATACATTTCTGATTACATCACGATTACATCACAAATATTTTTACATTGATAACCTCACTACATATCACTCACACTCGTATTTTGTCTTCAACTGCATTCCAGTTTGAATCCAGCATCTGAGTAATCTGCAAAAATATTTTCAAACGCAGTAAAATTGAAAGAGAAATATTTTTGAAATTTGAAAGAAACGATGATTTTGAAAACATTGTTTGCCTCAGTTATTTGGGTTGTTCGTCATCATTTTTGACTGTGCAATATCTGTGCATATCAGTATTTTTATCAGGGACAGGTAACTATAAGTGGCTGCAGTACACACGTGTACATTCGTATACGTGTGCACTGCCTCGCCAACTCGTGTACAAAAAATCAAACAAAAGCACAGAAATCAAAAACAAGGTCAAACCCAAGATAGGTTCAACTCAAGGCAAATAGACAAAGCAATTGACTACAAACAGTTCAAGACTAAAGCCACTAACAAATGCAACAGCAACATGCTTGAAGACTCCAGCACGACCAAGTATGGAGTGTACAAATGCAAATGTCCAAACAACAACATGAAGTGAATCAAGTTCAAGCCACAAGTGTACATGAATACAACTCGACTGCAACAGTACAGTCATGAAGACTGCAAGAACATGAACATAGAGCAACAATGAAACTGACTCAAAGCACAAAAGTGCAACAGTGAAGTGACAAATGTTCAGTGGTGAAGCAACAGAGATCAGAGACCAAGCAAAGCATAGTAACTGCATAGCAACAGCAAAAAGGGACTGCAACAAACATATATGCAGCATCAAGTCAAAGTATGCAACTACGTGACATAAATGCAACTACAACGATGCAAGCGAAGAACCAAAGTCAGTGACAACATAGAGCAGTCATAATGAATACTGCAACAGAGTACATGCATGAAACAGTGCATGAACCAGTGATACAAATGCAACAGTGAAGCTACTGAAGGGAACATGAAGAAATGTACATGCACCAGTGATGAAAGCTACAAGATACACAAGTTTTGTTCAAATACCAGTGATACAAGTGCAACACAGTTGCAAACAACATGACAGCACTGCATCAATACAAAGTGTACATGAATGCATCAATAAACCAAACTGCAAGACCTCAAGTGACACAGTGAAAGTAGCACAAAGTACAGTGCAACTTAAACCAATATAGCAGCAACTCCAAAAACCAAAGTGAAATAGAATGCAGTGGCAACAAGAATGGTGAAGCAGTGCAAATGAGAAAGTGCAACAGTGAATCGAAACATGCACTTGCAAATGAGCAACTACAAGATGAACAACAACCAAGTATACAACTACAGTAGCAAGCTACAATGGATGCAGCAATACCAAGTTCAACAACAACAAAGACCACAAAAGAAATGCCATCAGACATGACCAAAGAGAAGTAGTGCAAGCATATGAAATAGGAACAACAATGAATATTGCAACATAACCAAATGTCAAAACTGCATCAATCACAAATGCAATGCAAGTGGAGTAGTGGGTGAACAGAACACCATGATATTCAGCTCAATGAATACTGTAACAACAAACTCAACCAAAACAAGTATTGCAGTAATGAATGCATCACATATACAACATCAAAGTGCAACAAAATGGATGCAGCAGTACCAAGTGATAGTGAAGATGGCCAGAGATGAAGACAGGGGCAAACACAAGATGGCCGAAGCAGTGAAGTCAGAATTTTCGAAAATAGGATGCTAAAGTCAAGTCAGAGAATTCAACAAAAATATTAATCTTTGAAATAGTCAGCAAATTTAAAAGGGAAAGTTTCTGTTTTTTATACAAGAAGGATCGAACGTTCTTAAAAAAAAAAGCCGTATGAATCAAGTAAGTAACGAATGCATTAGGAAAGTCGTGTGCATCACGAAAGTGAATTTCAGGAAAGTATCGAGTTAATTAGTGTAATCGAATTCATATAAATTCAACCCGAAGGTATCATCATCAAGCAAGTGCTTCAATTCACAATCGAACTATCAATCGCAATCCCAACCTATCATCATCGGCATCGAAAAAGAGCAAGCAATCAAACAAGCAACAAAAGAAACAACATACCAAAGAGTCGATTGCTGAAGTAAGACAGAGAAGGACCAAATAGTCATCAACGAATAGAAGAAACCGAAGCCGAACCCTAGTTTCTCAAATCAGGAGAACGAGCAAGCCGAGCAACGCAATCTCAAAGTCAACCAAATCATCAGAGAACGAGCGCGAGCAACATCAGAGGAATCGAATATTGAAAAGCCCCAATTATGGATCGCAAGCCCTAACTTCAAAACGAACAAAACAACAAGAGGCCGCCATTTTTCTTCTCAAAAGCTAAAGTGGATCGGGTTAATAAAAACAAGGGGCCGGCCTTGTTTTTTATAAAAGGGCTTAAGTTTTTTGTTTAGGGTTCAATTAACAAAGGGGTTTTTTAGTTATTTTATTTTGAGCAAAAATCACGCATTCAAGTTGTAGTTTAATTTTTGCCCCGGTGTTATTTTTGAAGTTGTTTTTTTTCTTTTCGAGTCGAAGAATTTGTAAATCACCACCTAGGGATTAGGTAGTGTCAGATTGTCTATTTAGAATTAGTTCAGTGAGCAGGGTGTGCGAGTTTGCAAAGCTCTATAGGCGGGAGCAGTGTTTGCGAGTGAGCGAAACTCTATAGGCGGGAGCAGGGTGTGCGAGTCTAGTAGAGTGTTTGTGAGCGGGAGCAAAAGGGTCTGCGAGTCTAGTAGAGTGTTTGTAAGCGTGATACTGTTTAATTCTAATAGAAATATGTGAATGCAGCAGTAGGCAGGGGTTGCCGAAGCTGGGTAAATTTTGTGTGTGATTTACTTTTCAGCATATTTATTTCTGCTATTATATTTCTGTGTTTAATTCAAGAAAATTTGCTATAACCCTATTCACCCCCCCTCTAGGGTTAATCTAGATCCTACAAAATACTCATACACATTATTAAAATCCAAAGAGGGAACTTGTCTTATTCGTGGAGTTTAAAAGGTGATCCCACCATTATTCTGTTCATAGCACTCGTTGAATATGGAAGTTGATTTTGAATAAAAGTAGAATGATTTCTATAATCCGATTTTCTCAAAAGATACTCTTTAAAAATGATTTGAGAAATATTCAAAAGAGAGGTTTAAATGATTCTGTGTTTAAAGAAGAAGATTTGGAAATATATATCTCTCGAAGATATTTTGGTAAAGGAAAATGAATGAATCGAAAAACAATCACCTAATTGTATCGTTTTTATCGATGATTGGATTCCAAGAAACCGGGTTGGATTTGGGTGATTCCTATCCGAAAACCACTTCAAACTAATTTTCATGTTCGAAAATTGAAGATTTTTAAAGACGGAGAAATTGAGACGAATAATAATGAGGGACTACTTGTTGATTAATGGGGGATAAACTCCTGACTCATTATATTGTAGCAGTGGTCTCTTTGTTATGAAAAATCTCAAAACTACAAGGACTTCTCGCCTAGTAATGGCTAAGGAAAGTACCTCCGGTTTCGTTCAGTCCCAGAACGAACTTATATGGATGAATGTTCGATCTTACATTCTAAACCATAATGAATGGTCTCTATATATGTACATCAGTCGGTGGCGGAGAAGACACCTTCTCTTAGCTTAACACCCTTTCCTGAGACATACGAGCTTAGGAAATTATACGTTTTTAGAAATCAGTCGTGTGAATGTGGAATGACAATATGGCATTCAAAGTGAAAGAAGGTGTGCTATGTGAAAAGGTAATCGTTGCCTCGAGCCTCATCAACCGGAAATGACCAAAGCATGATTAGATGAAGCAAGGCTAAGTGGGTCATTCCTAATTAGGGTATGATCATTCCCCTCTAGATATACTTCTTCCCGCTATGACGTTCGGGATGTAAATTAATGTGGATGCATAAGAAGAGAGCTCTCGGATAAAGGTCGGTAACGACCAGGGATGATATGTTCGGTACTATTTAGTTACGGAGCTAGGCCGGTCTTGTGTTGGTATGGGATCCTTTATGATGGTCCTCGGTACATTCCTCTAGATATGTACTACCGGAAGGTAGCCCCTTCACCTGGTCATTTTTATGGAAATCCATTCTCCAATAAGAACCTACGGTTTTGTTTGTAGAACCTATTATGCTGGAATTTAATAATGGTAACAATTTCGGCTAAGATAAATAAGTTTATTTGCAAATGTTTTCAAGAATGTCATTAAAAATAATATCCCTAAATTTTACGTAATAAAGAGTTTTGGTTATCAGAAGGTAAAAACCCATTCTGTGTTTATGTGCGGTGTGGTCTTATAAGATACCTTTTTGTTTTCAAAATCTCATACTTTGAGTACTCACACCAATCCTATGACTAACCCAGAGTTTGTTTTCCCTTTAAACTCTGAGTACCCTATTTTTCAGGTAGCCATGTAGTCAGGATACCTTAGGAGCATTTTGGAGCATGTTGGGGAGCATTTTGGAGAAGTCTTTTGGAGCTATAAAGCTGAAGTATCTTATGTAGATATCTATCTATATTCCGACGTGTCATGTAGTATGTATTTTCCAGCATATGTATGGATAGGCAGTTATAACTATCCCGTTGGAATTGTATTTGGCTCTGATCATTTATGTATGATTAAAATGTCGAAATCGATTTGAGATTCTATTATTTTGTTATATTCTATCTTTATTTTCTTTTACATGCCGGATAATCTGCCTCCCCATCACTTGGATTTACGGCACGTGAATCCCATGGATGTATTAGTGTTAATTTCTGAGGGTCGAGGAGACGGGTCGTCAAATTTGGTATCAGCGCTAAAGGTTAAGCGAGAACCTTGGCTTTGTTGGGGTATGACTCATTAGATATAAGGTTAGAAACGACCAAGAATGAGTTTAGTCTAAGAGAGCGCATAATTAAAACTTTTAACTTGAATAAGTATCTTCATACCGTATAGCAATCTGTAACATATCTCATTTATATATTCTAAAGAACATTTTCTTACTATATACAGATAGTAGAAAATGAGTTGAAGAAGAGTACGAGGTAGGGGAGGAAGTAACACCACAAATGGTCAAACTCCCACAACTACAGTAGTCGAGGAAGTAGTAGTTCCAGTAGCGCCCCAAATTAACTTCGCAATTTTATGCAAGAACTATACCAGCTTGGTGGTAAGCCTTTTAAAGGAACAGAAACCATCATTGAAGTATAAGCTTGGATCCTCTCTTGTGAAAGAATTTTCAAAGGACTGAATATTGGAGATGAGCAGAAGAGATTCTTAGCTTCTTGGCAACTACAAGATGGAGCTCTAGTTTGGTGGGAATCTATTATACAGATTGAGTTAGAAGATGATTTCTCACAAGAATGATTCAAAGAAGTTCTAAAGGAACGGTGCATGACGGAAGCAGGAAAATCCCATCTTCACCTTAATTTTATGGATTTTAAACAGGAGGAGGAGATGTCGTTTGAGGAGTATGTTAACAAGTTTAACGAATTATCTCGTTTTGGGCCTGGAATGATAGATACGCCCCTAAAAAAGAATGAAAAGTTTATTGCTGGAATGAAAAAGCAATACCATGTTAGAATGACTGGGCATGTGAAAGAACCATTTGTAGACTTAATAGATATGGGATACAGATATGAAGCTTTGGATGAGATAGACCACCTATAGTACGAGAAGGCAACAATAATAACTGGAAGAAAAGGAAGTTCAATCGCAAGAAGCCATGGCAAGGAAAACCTAAAGGAGGATCTCCGGATAATCACTTTAAAGATGTCACTTGCTACAATTTCCAACAAAAGGGACACCTATCAGCTCATTGTAGAAAACCCATAACTCAAGAAACTCAAGGATCAGCACCAAGAAGCTGCTATAATTGTCATAAAGCAGGGCACCTGATTAATAATTGTCCCTTAATGAAGAAAGGAGAAGAAGTCAAAGTATACGCTATCAAAGATGAGCCTTCAACCTCCAAAGATGTCAAGGGCAAAGGAGTGTTGAAAGGTAATATTTTTATCAAAGATGTTTTAGTTGGAGTATTATTTGATACAGGAGCTTCTTGTAGTTTTATTTCTAAAACAACTGTAGAAGAATTAGAACTTGAACCAAAAATTATTGGTGACCTTATCTGCATGACGAATCCTATAGGAGGTCCCACTAATCTCTGCATGAACTATGAAAAAGTCCATATTTTCTATCCTCCCCATCACTTTCATTTTGATCTTTTCGTCTTAAATTGTACTGAATTTGAAATTTTACTTGGTATGGATTGGTCAGCTAAAAATGAAGCTATTCTACATTGTTTGAAAAGAACAGTTGCAGTGAAAACAAAGTTAGGGAAACTCATGGGAATATCTTGTGAAGATCCTAGTCCAAGAAGGGATATATTTTTCTTTATGCTTTAGATACATCCCAGACAGAATTAGAAACAATACATGTTGTTAAAGAATTTGTAGATGTCTTTGAGGAAGTAAATGGTATGCCCCACATCGAGAAATCGAATTCCGTATAGATTTAGTTCCTGGTACAATGCCAATTAAACAATAAGATAGAAGGATGGCTCCAAAATAAAGGGGTGATTTGAATAACCAAACCCAGGAGTTATTAAAGAAAGGATTGATAAGACCCCGCCATTCAAGTTGGAGATCAGCCGTAGTTTTTGTTTCTAAGTCAGATGGATCATTGAGATAGTGTGAAGACTATCGAGATCTGAAAAAGCAAACCATTAAGAACACGTGTCCTTTACCCAGAATAGATGACTTGTTTGACCAGTTGAACGAAGCTCGAGTTTTCTCTAAAATAGACCTAGCTATCATATTCCATCAGTTAAGTATCATAGAAGATTGCATCCATCTAACTGCATTCAAAGGACCGAACACTTTCTATGGTGGTTGGTTATGCCTTTTGGGATAATTAATGCACCCGCCTATTTTGTTGACCTTATGTATAGAGTGTTTAGAGATGTGCTAAACAAATTCGTGTTAGTCTTTATTGATGATGTCCTTATCTACTCAAAGACATAAGAAGAACACGTAAGGCATCTAGAAGATGTATTGGAGATATTGAGAAATAATCTGCTTAAAGCCAAATTCTCAAAGTGCCATTATTGGAAGAAGGAGGTAAGATTCCTTGAACATATAATATCAAGGGATGGAATTTCAGTAGATCTAGAGAAAGTTGTAACTATTCAAGATTGGAAGCAGCCGCAAACTCCTAAAGAGATTTATAGCTTCATAGATTTGGTAGGATATTACAGAAGATTCGTTCAATACTTCTCTAAGATTGCCAATTACCTAATGAAGTTGATAATGAAGGATGCTAAATTTAACCAGACTTCTAAGTGTGAAGAAGCATTCAAAGAACTAAAGAAGAGGTTGACAACCGCTCTAGTTTTATCAATTATAAATGGAAATAGTGGATTGACCATTTATATAGATGCTTGTGGAGAAGGAGTTGGTGCATTTTTAATGCAAGATAGGAAGGTGATTGCTTACGCAAGTAGACAGCTGAAGACGCAACAGAAGAATTATGCAACACACGACTTAGAATTATTAGCCTTTGTGTCCGCTCTAAGGATATGGAGACACTATTTGCTCGGTAAGAATCCATCATAGTTTATTTCGATACAACTTTGAATTGACCTTAGTAAAAATATTCCATCTTTTAGATAAAAAATTCGAATTCTTCGTGGACCACAATTCTATGAATATCTTTTCACCTAGAAGGATTTGAACATGAGACAGTAATGCTGGATAGAATTTCGCGTGTCAAATGATCTAAATATTCTATATACACCCAGGAATGCCAACGTAGTAACGAATGCATTAAGTAGAAAGTTGGCTACTATTTCTTATTTGGTGGTAATTCCAACTCTTTTGGAAAGAATTTCTAGAATACAAGGAAAAGATAAATGGTTTGAGAAATACATTATAGCAGCTGAAGAAGGAAGAAATTAAAGCTTTAAAATAGATAACCATAGAGTATTCCGGTTAAATGGAAGAATTTGTGTTCCAAATGTTGGAAATCTTAGGCAAGATGTACTAGCTTAATGCCACAAGCTAAACTTAACATTCATCTGGTAATTCATGAGATGTACAAGGACATGAAGCTACATTTTGGTGGAAAAGTATGAAGAGGGACATATCTTTCTATGTCAGCTGTTGTGAAAATTGCCAAAGAATCAAAAGTGATCAACAGAAGACGACGGGATTACTTCAACCTTTGGAGATTCCACTTGGAAGTGAGATTAAATATCCATGGATTTCATTAATGGCTTGCCCCGAACAAGGAAGGAAATGAAGGCATTTGGGTTATCATAAACTGATTAACCAAAAGTGCACACTTTATTCAAATTAAGCAAACAAAAAATGCAGCAAGCCTTGTAGATATATATAAATGAAGGAGATTGTCCGATTGCATGGAGTTTCGAACAGTATAGTAAGCGATCGTGATCCAATCTTCACTAGTCAGTTTTGGGAAGCACTACAGACAACTTTGGGAACCAAGCTGAGTATAAGCACTGCATATCACTCCCAAACTGATGGATAGACGGAAAGAGTCAACCGTGTTTTGGAAGATCTTTTAAGAGCATGTATTCTAGACTTTTGAGGCTCGTGGAAGAATCATTTACATTTAGTAGAGTTCTCCTACAGTGAGTATTGGCATGACACCATATGAAGCTTTGTATGGTCTTCCACGTAAATCGCCAACACGTTGGATAGAAACCGGAGATCAGTTAGTGCTTGGCCCACAAATGATATGAGAAACTTCAAGGAAAGTTGATATGATTAGAAAGAAGTTAAAAAAATCCAAAGTAGACTAAAGAGTTATGCAGACCAAAGGCGTAGAAATCTGGAATTCTCAGTTGGAGATTTAGTCTTTTCGAAAGTCTCTCCAATGAGAGGAGTAGTAATATTTGGAAGAGATGGAAAGTTAGCAGCTTGGTATATTACCTTCTCCCATTCTTGAATGAATCATCCCACTAGCTTATCGAGTACAATTGCCTGAAAGATTGTTTGGTGTACACAATGTTTTTCACGTATCACATTTACGAAAGCATTTATATGATCCAGAACAAATCATAGAAACGGCTGCTCGGGATGACTTGGAGATAGAACCAAACTTAGCAGTTATTAGAAGGCCCGTTTGAATCGTGGATCAACATAAAAACGATTAATAAGGAAGGTAGTACGATTAGTCAAAGATCAATAGAGCAGGGATGTTGATGATTGCACATGGGAAACAAAAGATAGAATGAGAAAAGCATATCCCGAGTTTAGGATCAATGTATAGAATTTATCAATCATTTGAATGTACTCACCGCCTATGGTGTAGTTGCTTATTTTATATATTCTATCTTATTGAATATATATTTCCTTTTGAGATATTTTTTTCTTATCTAATTTCGAGGAAGAAATTCTTTTAAGTATGGGAGAATGTAACGACAAAGAATTTGACCACTTAAAAATATAACATTTAAAGTGATTTTAAATATAAAATATAAAAGGTTTTATGATTTAAACAATATTCGATAGGATGTGGAAATAGAAACATACATAAAAATAGTAACATTTGCTTATATCGACAAAAGTGACAATATCTTGACTTCAAAAAAGTAAGTTTAAATGGTTTAGTTAACTATTTTAATTTATTTATGAGTGTTTATATTTTTAAATAACATTATAAAAATTTATTTTTAAATTTGGTTTAAATAAATAAATAATTTAACTAAAACGTCAAAATATGATCGTAAAACATTTTGTCAAAAGTCAACGTTTTATCAATTTAAAGTTGTTGCAACATTTTTTCACCTTTATGTAAATAAATTAATAAATATATTAACAGATACAGGAAGTTAACAATTAACTAAACAATGTTACTTTTAATAATCACACTTAGAAAATTCTAGAAAGTAATTAGCAAAAGTAAACTAAAAAAGACAAAACACATGTCACATCACATGTGACATAACTAAAATAATGCGACATAGAGTAAAGTAATCATTCTTATTCTTTACTTAACTCTTTAGTGTTTGAATTTTAAAAGTACGATGTGATGTGGATAGAAAGTGTTGAATTAAATAGGTTTACTTAATTCTTAAGGAAGGTTATCTAAGTAAAAACACAAATTCATATTTTTATCTCAAATATTTTCTATAAATAACCATTCTCTTCTACTTCACCTTTGCACTATTTCTTTTCTACTTTCTTAAGCTCTCTTACGTCTTTAATGGTTTTTTCCATAATTAAATAACGCCACAACATTTTCAAAAATAAAGCAAAGAAAAATATCAACAAAACTCCGTCCAAACCACTTCAAAACTCCTCCTCCCCCTCTTATTGCTCACGCCCCCGCTTCCTCCGTTTGGCCGAGCACACTTTCCCCCTTCAAGCTTGTTCGTGGCCTCCTAAAGCAAGTACGAGGATGTTTAGCAAGTTCTAGGAGCTTAAGGCGAAGTTTAGCAAAGTTAGAAAAGTTTAAAACTAGTTTGAAATGAACAAAAGGTGAGAACTCTAAATTGTTAAGTAGAAAATGTTTATGGTGTTTTGCAAGTTATAAATGTTGTTTGGATGTTAATAATGATGTTTGATAAGTGCTTGAAAAAGAAAGCGACCACTTTTAAGTCATTTGAAAACGTTAGTTAGCAAACATATACATAAATGACAATCTTGTGATATTGTAATAAAAAGTTGTTAAATTGATTTTCAAGTTTATATGACATGTTAGGATATGTTAAAATGGTTATAAATGTTGTTTTGGATATTTATTAGTTGAATATTTAATATATATGTTGAAACAAGTCATGGATTTACACGACATATAACCACATGGAAATCACTTTTCAAAAGAAATTAAATGTGATATGGAATCATTTATACCTTTGAAAATGTTGGAATATGTTTAAAAATGACTTCTAAGTGCTTAAACTTGTCTCGGTAAAGTTTGGATACGAATCTCAAAATACGCTTAAAATTTGACGCGTCACGTAACGGTAATTCGTGTTTTCGTATCAAAAGTTCAAATGAACATACAAAGTGGAATATAGTTCAAAAAATTTCGAAGTAAGAATTTTTTGAATCGTTATATCCATATCTTTCATATAAAAAAGGAAAATCAAGGTTTCATCTTGTATATTTTGAAATACGACAAAATCAATTTTCAAGAAAAATCTAGTTTTTGCACTAAATGACCAAAGTTGGAAACTGATAAAATAATCATTTTAAAAATATAAAATAAATTATAAAAATCTTTTAAAATGTTTTAAAAATGATTTAAGTTGAAATGATAGTTTTCTAAATGATATAAAAGTCGTTTTGAAGAATATAGCTTTTAAAGTACTTTTTGTAACACTATTGCAGCACTTTTCGCAATTCTTTTCAATAACTTTTGAATCAAAGGTTGAAACTTAACAATTTTTTCTCTAATCCTTAGTAAATATTTCTAAGTAAATAATAAAGCATTTTAAAAGAAATTTGAACAATTTAAGATTATTTCGAAGTTGGTTAAACAAATAGTTAAGTGATTTAAAAAGGGAAAATGAGTATGCGGAAATGACTAGTACGTTTGTCACGCCTGCAAGATCTAAAAGTGAAAAAATGTGTGTAACTAAGGTTATGGATGGAGAACCAGTGCCATGAACATAACTGGTCTTAGTTTTTTCTTTTAGGCGAGAGGTGGAACATATCGAAGTAAAGCCCGGATGCTCAACTTGGATTTTTTAGAAATAATCCTCTTATACTCAATATTAAAATCCAAAGAGGGAATTTTCCTATCCGTGGGATTTAAAAGGCGATCTCACCATTATTCTATTCATAGCAATCATTGGTTATAGATTGAATAAAAATAGAATGATTTCTATAATCCTGTTTTCTCAAAAGATACTGTTTAAAAATGATTTGAAAAATATTCAATAGAGAGGTTTAAATGATTCCGTATTTAAAAAGAAGATTTTGAAAATATATATCTCTCGAAGATATTTTGGTAAAGGAAAATGAATGAATCGAAAAACAATTACCTATTATATCATTTTTATCGATGATTGGATTTCGAAGGAACCGGGGTTGGATTTGGATGATACATATCCTAAAACCACTTCGAACCAATTTACGTATTCGAAGATTGAAGTTGTTTAAAGATGGAGATGTTGAGACGAACAATAACGAGGGACTACTTTTTGATTAATTGAGGATAAACTCCTGATTCATTATATTGCAGCAGTGCTCTCTTTGTTATGAAAATTCTCAAAACCACACGCCTAGTAATGGCCGAGGAAAGTACCTTCAGTTTTGTTCGGACCCAAAACGAACTTATATGGATGATTCTTGACCTTGCATTCTAAATCATAATGAATGGTCTCTATAGATGTATATCAGCCGATGGCGGAGAAGACACATTCTCTTAGCTTAACACCCTTTCTTGAGACATACGAGCTCAGAAAGATATACGTTTGAAGATATCAGTCGTGTGAATGTGGAATGGCAATGTGACATTCAAAGTAAAAGATGATGTGCTATGTTAAAACGTAATCGTTGACTCAATCCTCTCAACCGGAGATGACCATAACAGGATTAGATGCAGCAAGGCTAAGTGGGTCATTCCTAATTAGGGTATGATCATTCCCTTCTAAATATATTTCTTTCCGCTATGACGTTCGGGATGTAAATTAATGTGGATGTATGCGAAGAGCGCTCTCGAATAAAGGTCGGTAATAACCGTAGGATGATATATTTGGTACTATCTAGTTACAAAGATAGGCCTATCTTGTGTTGGTATAGGATCCTTTGTGATGGTCATCGGTACGTTCCCCTGGAGATGTACTATCGGAAGGTAGCCCCTTCACCTAGTCATTTGTATAGAAATTTATTCTCCAATAGAGCCTACAGTTTTGTTTGTAGAACCTAGTATGTTGGAATTTAATAATGGTGACAATTTCAACTAAGATTAATAAGTTTTTTTCAAATGTTTTCAAGAATGTCATTAAAAATAATATCCCTAATTTTACGAAATAAAGAGTTTTGGTTATCATAAGGTAAAAACCCGTTCCGTGTTTATAGGCGGCGTGGTCTTATATGATAACTTTTTTTTTCAAAACATCGTATTTTGAGTTCCCACACCAGTCCCATGACTGACCCGGAGTTTGTTTTCCCTTTAAACTCTGGGTGCCCTATTTTCCGGGTAGCCGTGTAGTTAGGATACCTTAGGAGAATTTTGGAGCATGTTGGAGAAGTCTTTTGGTGCTATGAATCTGAAATACCTTATGTAGATATCTATCTATATTCCACCGTGTCATGTAGTATGTATTTTCCAGCATATGTACGGATAGACGGTTATAACTATCCCGTTGGAATTGTATTTGACTCTGATCATTTATGTATAATTAAAATATTGAATGCGATGTGAGATTCTATTATTGTATTATCTTCTATCTTTTTTTCTTTTACACCCCTGATAATCTGCCTCCCAGACACTTGGATTTACGGCACATGAATACCATGGTTGTATTAGTGTTGATTTCTAAGGGTTGAGGAGACGGGTTATCAAAGGTGAGGTTTCTCAACCCCTTTTATGTAGTGTGTCACCAGAGATGAAGCTAAGAAAATCCTTTTGGATGTACGAGAAGAAAATTGTGGCGATCACACCTATGGGCAGATTTTGGCTAAAAAGTTATTTCACCGTGGATAATTTTAGCTAACGATCAATCAAGATGCAACTGATTAAACTAGACGATGTGCTAAGTTCCACAGATTTGTGAAAATACCAAGAGCTTCATCCACAGTGCTTATGCAAATAGTTATTCCATGGTCATTTACGGTTTGGGGAGTTGATATAATTGGTATGCTACCGATGTTGAAAGGCAGAGCAAAGCACGCCGTCGTAGCTATGGATTACTTCACAAAGTGGGCTGAAGCGAAACCGCTTACCAAAATCACTATGAAGAAGGTGATCGACTTTGTGGTACATAACATCATATGCCGATTTAGAGTTTCAGGGAAAATCATTACTGATAATGGAACTCAATTTGAGAGTATCGTTTTCAGATACTTTTTTAACTGGTAGTCAATTAGGAAGAGCTTCTCAATAGTAGCACCTGCAAGCGAATGGATGGGTGGACGTGCTCAACAAGGTCACAAAATTCATCCAGAAGAAATGACTGACAAAAACCAAGGGTAACTGGGTTACAGAGTGTGAGGACTCATTTCTTCGACTCTCAAAAATCGACACTAATACATCCTCAGTATTCACGTTCCATAAATCCAAGTGTCGGAGAAGTGGATTCTTAAGGGTAAGAAAGAAAAATAAGACAGAGCAGAATCTCACATATGTTATCTCAATATAATCTTTAGAGCAGAAATTAAAATATACTTATCACAGTTAAACATGAGCAATTATAAATTCCTGTCCTTACAATGCAGAATACTATACTACTCAAGTGTGGTGGAAATAGACCAAATTATTCGGAAAAAAAATCTTCTGACTACATGCTTTGATCTCCATCAACCTTTCTTCTAAACTAAACCTGGCTACTAGGCTGCTCGAGGAAATTTAGAGCACCTAGAGTTTAAGGAAAGGAAAATAAACTTCGGGTCTGTCATTGGACTGGTGTGAAAATCCAAAATACACTTTTTCAAAACAAAAAGGTATCTCATAAGACCACGGTGCACATAAACACGAAACGGGTTTTTACCTTATGATAACTAAAGCATTTTACGTCAAATATTTGATATTATTTCTAATACATATCTTTGAACATTTGCAAGTAAACTTGTCAATCTTAGCCGAAATTATTTCATTGATTATATGCCTGTAATACTAGACACAAACACGGGTTCTACAAACAAACTGGCAGACACTTATCCGAGAATGGATTCTATAAAAATGACCAGGTGAAGGGACTACTTCCAGGAGTACATCTCTAAAGAACAGTACCGTGGTCATCAGAACATCTGCACCTCTACCAACACAAGACCGGCCTACCTTTTCTCAGAAAGTACCGAATTATCATCACCCCGATCGTTACCGACCTATCCGGGGGACCTTATAGCATACATCCCGAATAATTTACATCCCGAATGTCATAGTAGGAAGAAATATGTCTAGAAGGGTGTAACGACCCGGATTTTCGATGGTTAATTTTGAATATTTAAATAGGTTAAATATTTTGGAATTATAATTTAGTTAATAAGATTTTAAAAACTGGGATTTCAAGTGATTTCACAAAATTTTGAAATCGTCGATTTAATCAACGTGTTAAAATAGCAATCCGGGGCATAGTCTCGGAATTCGACGAAACAAGTTCCATTGGATCCGTAATTGTGTATTATTTTTGGGTTTCAAATTTTGTAGCATTTGGGGTTTTCTTTTGGTCGTATGTGATTGAAATGCGCTAATATCAAAAATTCAATATAATAATTTGGTTAAAAAAGCTATCTTCTCCATACGATCGAATTAGGACTTGAAACCTTTTCCATTGCGTTTGAAATAGGCATGTAACATTATAAACGCCTAGCGGCATGCCTCGATAGGAGTTCGAAGTTTTAAGTTATAAATAACGAGATATTTTGGATATAAATAAATTATAATTACAAAATGTCAACTTTAATATATCGTATTACTGAAGTCATCTTACCTCGTCAAAACACGTATACTTATCATATCTTCCTCTATTTTAAAATCAAGACCTCCTTCACATTTCAGTTTGAAATCGATCTTCTGATTTAAAAAAATAACAAAAAGGCGATGACGTGCGCGAGGGTATGATGGCGGCGAACGAAGTCGAGGAGGGAAGGCACGCGATGCGCGATGGCCAGGGGTTCGATCGGCGGGGCTTAGGTATGGAAACCATGATTTTTTTCTTCTCGTTCGAAAAGAGTAATAAAGGAAGGAGGAAGCTCGAACGTGGGCATGGAAGTTTCACGATGGGAGGGCGATGGCACATGAGTTCATTCATCGATTTAGGGCTCGCGTGGGTAGCTGCGTTCGGGGCTTAGACTAGAGGTGAGGCGATGGGATCTGAGCAACTCCAGGCAGAGCGGCGACAAGATCGAGATTTGAGAATGAGGGTGTTTGAGCGTGAATGAGGAAGGTCAGAACTTCACAATAAAAATTGGAACGGACCGTTGAAGAAAAAAGGAAAAAAGTAAACAAAGGTGGAAAAAGTCTCACTCATTTGGATTTCCAATTTAGTTTTAAATAGTTAAATAAATTTTAGACGTTCGGTTGAATTGATTATCTATTGAATGAGATTATATTATATATAGTAGTATATATGTACACTAGTATTTAGAGCGATATTCCCGCATATAATAGCGGATGAGACCCTACTTGCCCCGCATAATAGCGGATGACCTTATATATCGCGATATCCCCCTCGAAGTGGGATTGGTATTTTTTATGTTGTATTAACTTCTGTGGATGCAAGAAAACAGGTTGGAGGGATCCAACTGAATTCCTAAAATATATTGTTTATTTTTCAATATAGTGATATATGAGGTGTGCAGAAAATCATTTGTAGATTATTGTTGAAATTTGAATTATTGGATGTTATAGTAGCACTAACCTTTAATTTTGGTATTTTTAAATACCATAATATTATTCTTTGGAATTCAAAGGAATAAAAAGGAATTTTGGACATAAAAACATTTATATCGAAAATTGGGTTATTTTAAAGAAATCTGAATTGAAAAATAAAAATAATAAATTTTTGTGTTTGTTCTACTTAACTATTCGTAAATTGTTTTAAGATAGAGATTTCAAAAAAATAAATTATAAAAGAATTTATAAATGATATTCGGGATGTATAATAAGAAGTTGAAGTCGATATTAACAATAGATTGGAAGTTATAAAGGGGACTTATAAAGGAATGGATTTATAAAAAAAATTGGAATTTTATAAATAAGATGGTTTTTATAAACAAGTAAAATTCAAAGGAGTTATTAAAATTTATAAACGATGTTTATAAATAAGAGAAATCAATATCAGGATGATAAATTGGGAATATAAATTTTGAGGTGAATTTATATTAGAGTATGAAAAATAGGGTGAGAAAAACAGTGGATAATATTTTTGAAAAGTAAAAAAATTGTTAGAAAATCAGAATGGAAGTGATGTGATGGAAATCAGAGGAATTTATAATTTTAATTTGTTAATGAGATTTTGAAAATATGTTTTTATTTTAAGAAGTAAGTTTTTTTTTGAAAGGAAAATTTTATTATTTAAACTATGAAATTTTAAGCTAGTTGAGATTGAAATACTTAGGTAAGTAGATTTTTAATTATTAAGTATTTATTTAATAAATTCTAACTTTCAAAATCAGCTTTGGAAATTTATTTGTTTATCTAACAAATTTGTTGTTGATGTTTATATCAATATTTTTAAATAATAAATTAAACACATTTTAAAAACAAATTACTATTCTTTAAAAATACTCGTTATATATTTAGTTTTGAAATGATTGAAAATTTATTTATAAATTCTCTTGATATGTGTAGTCAGGGTTTATTTAAAAGATGATTAAAATTATTTCCAAAGGTTTAAATGCGATAACTTCAAAAAGAATTTGAGTTCATTAAAGAAGTAAATGGTTAGATGAGGTTATAAATAAGTATAATCGGTTTGGAAATTGCAAGAAGAAATTTATAAATAATTCCAGAGATTTATGAGATGAGTTAAGAATTATTTCCAAGTTTAATACTAAAATGATTTTTGGAAAATATACATATAAATAAATCTCTTATGTGTTGAAAGGAAGGTTTTGGAGACATTTTTAATAAGAAATGATTGGGATAGAAATATTTTTTTTCTTAGTGTTATAAAAATTCTATTTACAAATATATCTCAGTGTTGAGATGGTTTGGAAATATCCAGTTACAGATTGAAGTATTTGAAATTGTTTTCAAATGTTGGAAGGAATTGATACATCCTATAAAGATATTTTGCAAATAGATATTTTGGGGGAAATGTGAAATAAGCATTGGTGTCTGCTCATGGATGTTTTATTGATAGTTAAATAACCGATTATCAATTTTGGCCGATTTCGTTAATCGTTTCGAAGAGACTGGGATTGAATTTAATCATTCGAAAACTAATTCGATTCGGTTTGAATGTTATGAATGAATACCATGAAGATGATGAATACGGTGATTCGGTCTATCCAGACCCAAGACAACTTGTATGGACGAATGCTATCAGAACATCGTCATTGGAGGTTGATGAGCATTCTAAGTAGAATTGTCCTTGAAAGGTAACGCTTAGCCTCAAGCCTCATCAATCGGAAATGACTAAAAGAGGGGAGATGTAGCAAGGCTAAGTGGGTCGCACCCAATTAGGGTATGTTATCACTTTTCTAAATATCCTTGGAAACCTACATATTATGATATGGTTTTGCATGAAAGGAGCGCTTGATGGTAAGGTTGGGAACACCTGAGGTGATAACATATTCGGTCTACCCAGGTTATAGGTAGGCCGGTCTTGTATAGCAGGGGATCCCAGTGAGATCCTCGGTATATTGTTCTAGAGGAGTACTGTGATGGGCGGTACCCCGTGGCCCAGTAATTTGTGTAGGATCCATTCTCCAATATAAGCCTTTTGGTTTTGATTGTAGAGCCTAGTATGCTGGAATTTAATTAATGCAACAATTTTGGCTATTTGAATAAGTATTCGTATTTAAACACTATTATAATATTACTGGATTTTCATAAAAAATGTTTTGGTTATCATAAGAGAAAAACCCATCGTGTTTATGTGTGACGCGGTCGTACGAAATACCTTTGTTTTTCAAAGGATTTGATAACTTTAACAATTCAAATTGAATGTGTTTTCTCACGCTAGTTTTCTAGAATGACTCGGGTGTTATCTTATTATAATACTTAGGTCAGACCGAGTAGTACAGATTCAGGGTAGAATGCTATGGAGCTCAAGAGGCGAGCATGAGGTGTAAAGAGTATCTCCATACTTGATTTATATTTATGATATATGAGGACAAATCAGTAAACTATCCAGATTGATTGTTGTATATTGTAATCTGATAATGGTATGTATATTAACAACACGGTTCTTGTATTTAAAATTTATTATTATTTGTTATAGTTTGTTCCGCTGTGATTGTGAGATTTTGTTGTTGTTGTTTTATTTTTTTTCTAGCTTTTTATTCTTCTTTACCCTAGTTATTCGTTCCCACATACACTTTTGGGTTGGATAAGAGTGAATTATTATCAACTCAAGGGGTGTGGAACGGCGGGTCGCTACAAAGAGGATGATCATGCCCTAACGGTTACGAACCACATAGTCTTGTTGCATCTACCATGGTTCGGCCATTTCCAGGTGTGAGGCGTGAGGAAACGAATACCTTTCACTTAGGACATCACCTTTGAATGCCACACTACCGTCCCATCGATCCCTATTGACTTCCATAAGCATACAGCCTTCGAGCTTATAGATCTCAAAGAAGCGTGTTAAGCTAAGAGTAGTTGCCTTCTTTGCCACCAAACAGATGTACTTTTATAAGAGTCAATGATGAAATATTAAGAAAGCAATATCAAACATCCATCCATACAAGTTTATTCCGGGACTGAATGAAACCGAAGGTACTCTCCTACCACATCCTAATAGGAATTAACCCTAGGATTAGTAGCGATAAGTCCTCGAAACCCAAAGTGTTTTAGAAATGAAGGGACCGCTATTACTTTAGTATTTGGGAGCTAACAACAATTATCAACAAGCAGTCCTTTCATCTCGAAAATCTTCGGTCTTCATCTTTTATTCTCTCCATCAGGTCTTTATTTTTCGAATGCATACACGTGTTCGAAGTGGTCTTCGGATAGGGATTTCCCAAGATTTGATCCCGGTTCCTTCGATCCAATCATCAATAAAAAGAAGTTTTTTGAATAGGAAATCGTTCTTTAATTGATTAAGTTCTTCTTAGTAAAAATCTCTGTCGGAGATATATATTTCTAAAACATTCTTTCTGATATATACAGAATTATCAAATCTCTCTTATCAAATCTTTGACTACTTAAAATCCTTTCTAAACTTGGACTAATTAGAAATCAATTCTTTTATACGTAGGGAAATATTCCTAAAATCATTTCATTTTAAATCTTAACAAAGATTTCTTAATTTCAAATTCGAAATTTTATTTAGTTAGGAAACATGTTATTTAAGATGTTAATCCAAAAAGCAGTAAATATTAAGTAAGCAGAATTTATAGAAATCATCTAATACTATGGATGGAATAATGGTGAAACCACCTTTCGTATTCCACGAATAGCATGATTTCCCTCTTCGGGCTTTAATACTGAGTAGAAGAAGTCCATCTCCACAAAATCCAAATCGTATTAATGCTGGAAAAGTTTATTCTTTATTATTTAGAAAATTTTGATCCGAGTAAATCAAATTCACTATCCCCTCTATAAGGACAGTCCGGATAGCCAGGGAGAGCGAGAAACTGGTTTTCCAAACTCAAGCCTAGACATTATCTCTCTGACACCCATAAGGCGGTCAAGTAATTTGATCGATTCTAAACCATTAAAACATTTTGATCATTTCATAAATCCTTCAAATTTCCTTTAAACACTTTTTTAATCATTTAAAAACATTTATAAAAGATTTGAAAAGAATTTTAAGTTTAAAACTATATTTCAGAAGTTATAGGAAAGTGCTGCGGAAAAGTGTTGTGAAAAGTGCTTTTTAACTATATTGATCAAACCGACTTTTTATTGTTTGGAAATACATTTTATAACTCAAATAACTTTTAAAACATTTTCAAAGATTTATTCCATATTTTAAAATGTTTTAAGACATCATTTTCAAAGAAATCCAGTTTTGGAATCCGAACTGCAAAATCGGGATTTTTCCAAAACTTGTTTTACTCATATTTCAAAACTACTTATCAAAATCATGATTTTCTTTCTTTATTAGAAAACTATGGATATAATAGTTTAGAAAATTCTTATCTCGAAGAATTCCAAGCGATATTCCACCTTTTACACTAGTTTGACTTTTATAGCATGAAATCGTGAACTACATTACGCGACGCTTTTATTTTTGCTAAAATTTTCATTTCTTTTCAAACTTCACCAAAATGCTTTTAAATGTTTACAAAACATTTCAAATACATTTTAAACCATTTTTAAGAGGTTTACCCAATTCCATGTACACCATTTCATTAATTCAAGGAAAGAGATTTCCTTTGTGCTTATCGTCGTGTATATTCATGACTTGCATATATATTCAACATTTATATGAAAAAACCAAACTTGATGATCAAAGCATACTAAACATCCATTTGCAAATGTCATATCATCATTCAAAATATAATATAGTAGTTATGGAGTTCCCACCATCATTTTCCCTTTGAGCTAATATAAAATCGGCTATAGCACACCTATCTCGAAATCTATGCTCTGGATCACTAGCACCATCGAATTTAAAGGGCTTGAACTTAGCTAGGGGGCTTATAGACATGAGTGTAGAGGAGGGAAGGCTCGACCTTGCTTTTGAATGTGGTGACCGTGAGTTTGAGCGGTGGAAAGAAGGTGTTTTGACTTAGTTTTTGAAGTGGATTGTTATTATATACATAGGTACATATTTTACTAATATTTTTCCATAAATTTTTCTCATTATTTTCTAAGGTATGAAAACCACTAAAGAAGCTCTTAGAATGCTTAATAAGAAGGAAGAAGATGAATGAAAATGAAGAGAAGATGGTAGGGTATATATAGGAAAAAAGAAGAGTGCAAAAGAAAACATGTATACATCACCTTTTCAAGGCTTCTCCAACATAATCCCCTTCAAAATGCATGGCCAAAGCCCCTCCCTTCATGTGCACATCACTTCCATCATCTCATGTATACATATGTTGACTTACTTATGCTTAAGGAGTAAGAAATTTTCAAATATATTATTCATTTTATATTATATTTCTTATACTTTATTATATTCATATATGTATGTTATCATGTGTATGTAACATATAAATGTATGTATATGTAGGTGTATAACACTTCGAACGTCATTGAACAACTTTCGTTCGTTAAATCGTTGAAAACCGAAGAACCGATTATGGGTCATATTTTCACTTATGCTCTAACGTACATATATTTGTAAAAAAAAATTCAAATTTTTTTTATTATCATTTTAAACTAATTAAAATGATTACATTTGAATTATAAAACCATATAAACTCATATCAAAAATTATTTACAAAATTGCTATTATACCGAAAAGGCGTTATCGATTTTTTTCTAATTTTCAACTCAATTATACCTCTTTATTAGATAATTTAATATCACCTTATAACTATTCAAAATGAACTATCATCATTTAAAATAATTACTTAAATAATTAAAATAATTATTTAATCGTTAAATCTCAATTTAATTTAATAAATCAATTATCATAGGGAATTATTAACAATGTCAAAAACACGTTTTATTTCGAAAACAAATCAAATGATTTTTTTCATATATTTTTTCAACTATGAAAATAAGAGTATGTATCCAGCTTTGTACACGACGTTTTATGATTATAGAGTTGGTTATTGATAAAACCGTTTTAGGCCATTTTATAGATTTAGATTTCTAGAAAAATATTTTGTAAATATTTATTCAAAATAAAATTACTATTACTTATTATCACTCAAAACAATACTATTTAAATTATCAAACTTTTATTTAAATAACTCTAAAAATAAATACAATTTATCAAAGCGATAAATTTACGGGTCGTTACACTGAGTTACCACTACCTCTATGGGCTTATAAAATGACCCATAAGTCCACGAGGGCATATATCATTTGCTTTGGCCTAGGAGCTGAGGCCATAATTCCGATAGAACTGGAAATCCTTTCTCATTAAAGAAAAACCGTGATCCCAAAATGAATGAGGAACTCTTGTTTGTGTCCCTTGATTTGATCGATGAAAAACGAAAAGAGGCTAAATTGAGGGTGGTTTCTCAACTAGAAAAGAGTAGGAAAGAATTTCAATGCCAATGTCAGGAACCATACATTTGGGGTAGGGGACCTTATACTGAAATGGGTCCTCCTGGTACGAGACACCTGGTCCAAATTAGGAAGGTCCATATACGATTGAAAAGAAGCTTGGAGATGGAACTTTCTAATAGATTTAGGGGTATGCACTTAGGGCAACTATGCAATTTGTTACATATATCAAACTCAATGACCAATCTTTCTCAAATTAAAAGGCATTTTCTTTCAATTATATACTTAATATAATGTGTTACATCAATTAATTAATTTAATTTTAAATATATTTAATAAAAAAATTCATGAATGTTATGTTTTGTGAAATTAGTAACAAAGTGTTGTAACCATGAGTAATTTATTATAATGAAAATAATAATACCATTTTAAATATTCCTAGTCAAGATGTATCAAGAGTGGATATTGAGACTAGAGTACGTAATGCACTTCAAATGTTGGGTAGTGTATTACTCATGACTGGTGGGGGCACGAAGGGGTTACGTACTGATAGTTATTGCATAATTACGGAATGAATCACTCGATAATTTTCTATTGGTTAATATAACAAAGGTCAAGCAAAAATTATCAAATATCGATGTTATAAAATTGCACAGTTCTCTTGACTTGAGAATATTGTTGATCTACAATGCGGAAGCTCCACTTTATTTACAGCTAAATCATTGCATGATGTCCATCGAATGACTATAGTTGAGTTGAGTGGAAATATTGAAAATGAAACACTATTCAAGAGAGGATTTTGAAAGTAACTACTATCGCTAGCTATTACTTAGGATCGTGTAATATGAAATATAATTAGATCTAAATGTGGAAACAGATGATAATAGCAAAGTAAATAAAAATAAAACAAGCACGGCAGGAATTTTTATAATGGTTCGAACTTCCAGTTCTACGTCCAGTCCCAGAATCCTTATGGAATTTTACTAACAACAATCCTCACTTAACCCGGAGGAACAGGTTTACAACACCTGAACAACAGAATGGGATTTCAATGCCTCAACAACCGAAGAGGACTTCACTCACCTGAACAGTAGAACAGGACTTTAACTTATACAGAAGGAATTTGACGCAGTGTGTTCTCAATAACAAAAATTTGTCTTTTGATAGCACAATCTTCCTATAATCTTCTCCTTTTGATATATATGTGTGTGTATGTGAAGAATATGGAAGTAAATGAATGATTTTATATAGATTTGAATGCACAAAAGTGTTAGCGTTAGAGTAATATAAGAATAGAAAAAGTTAGATCGATTAGGTTAATAAAACAGATGATTCTAACTTGTTTATATAGAGTATAAAGAGGTACAATCATTTGTGGATAGTTAACATGAAAGAGTATGGACATATCCATTAATAAAAGGTTGTATCACTTCATGGAAGAGAAGTGTCTATTCAAAAATATAGTCGCTGTAGGAATTCAGACGTCTGAAAATAATAATTCAGACTTCTGAAATTGTTAACGTGCAAACCAGAAAAGAAATAGGCCATTTTTGACCAAATTCAGACGTCTGAAATTTCCAATTCAGACGTATGAATATTGTAGAATTTTTAATTTTAGTTAAATATTCAGACGTCTGAATTGGTCATTTCAGACGTCTGAATTGGTCTCAGACGTCTGAATTGGTCATTTCAGACGTCTGAATTGACCTGAAAATTCATATTCCTTTTGAGAATGTGTGTATGTGTATGTGTCGATATATATATATATATATATATATCCATAGGAGAGACTTTAACATCATTTCAATTCTAAATAACGACTCAATACATCATATATTCATCGTGAAGTTCAATTGAATCTGGTCTTGAAGATATTCCTGCAAAAAACAAGATAGTATAGAAAAAACAATGTATATAGTTGTCGTAGTCAAAATAAGTATGAAACGTCGTAAACGAGGTTTCAACATTCTCCCCCATTTTGACGACGACAACTATATAATTTCGAGAAGTATACCCATATACTCCCCCTATTTAAAAGCTCCCCCGCCAAAAAGCAAGATAGAATAGTTAACGCCTTTCTCCCCCTTTGACATCGCAAAAATGTAATCAAATCATCAAAGGATAAAGAAGATTGGACTTGAATTAAAACAAACTACAAAACAGTAAGAAATTAAGGAGTTCATGACAGAAGTTAACAAATAACGAAATAGTTCAAAATAAGCTGAATAACATCAAAGAAAATTATAATCTAGGACTTGAGTCACTTCTAACATCATCATCATCACCATTGTTATTCCCTGAGCTTGATGACCATTGAAATGGAGCGGGGTTGGAAACTTCGGTTGATGGTGAGGTGGAGCAACCCATACGTTCCCAAATTTTGTTTAGAAAGCCGCGAATGGAGTTAAAACGTTTTTCAGTTTTCTTTTCAAATTTTACCATTCGGGTTTGAAGCTTTGCTTGGTTTTGGGAAAGAGTGACTAAAGCATTCCTTGAGCTTTAGTCGGGAGAAAGAATCACAATATCATCATTGTCTTCTTCTTCCAAGGGAGGAGCAATTGGTTGAGCAGGTGGAACATGATGACGAGGTTGGGGCCGGTTTTGATCTCGGTTGGAAACCCATTCTTGAAGAGAAATATATGCCAAACTCCCCGGTCTTTTTGGAAAATCCATAAGACCCAATGTCTTTGACCCTAGTTCGTTGATTGATGTAAATTCGGAAACAGGAAAAGGAATGTTAAAATTTTGAAGAATTTTGTGACGCCCCACCTCTATACCCACACTAGACAAGAACACTACGGTGTAATGCTGTCAACTAGCACGGAGAATAAGGCTGTTGAGGAGCGATCATCCGTGTAATTGCTTTGCGCGAGCACCGATATGTCAGATAGTATAACATGCATTTTATTTCAAGAGGAAATCCGACATACAGATACAAACTCAAAGCTACTACACAGTGGCTATAATAATCTTCGAAAACAAATATTGAAATAAACATAACACAAATCAGTCACAGATAATTCATATCACAAAGGCGGAAGAAGATATGAATATATATAAGTAACACATGAAAGTGTATATCAGAGTAGTGGTCAAAAAGATCCACAATAATACAAGAGAATAGAAACACGTGCTATACAAAAGAATACAACTATGAGTCTATATCTCAAGTGTATACAACAAAACTGCTTATCTATGTGGTTAGCCAAAAGTCAGAGTAATGAATCCCTGGGGAGAAGTCAAGCAGAAGCACTTGTAACATCTCGGTCTGACCCGAGTATTATTTATAAGAAAATAATAAACGGATCAGTCTAGCTATAAATATCAGATGACATGATATAAAGTAAAAGATATGTCATAAACATATAATGTCCACTCTGACATACTACTATAAGTATGCAAATGATGATCAACAGAAGATCAATCAATAAGAGATAAATCAATATCATAAGAATCTTCTTAAAGATCCAAAGAGGGCATCATACCCTAAACTTGTACTCATAACAAGTCAATGACATAAATTCCAGAAATCAACACAAGAAATCTAGAAATCACAGAAAAAGGGAAAGAGGCCTATCACATGACGGTCCGAAGACCATGGGGAGCTACCCCATATATGCGAGTCGAAATCACACAGATGAGGTCTAGGCTAACCAAAAAGCAAAAAGGTATGTGTGAGTGGAATCACACAAATGGTGTCTAGCCTAACCTCGCAACAAAAAGATATGTGTGAGTCGAAATCACACAGATGAAGTCTAGGCTAACCAAAAAGCAAAAAGGTATGTGTGAGTGGAATCACACAAATGGTGCCTAGCCTAACCTCGCAACAAAAAGATATGTGTGAGTCGAAATCACACAGATGATGTCTAGACTAACCCTACGGACAAGGAGATATGTGTGAGTCGGAATCACACCCATGAGGTCTAGTCTAACCTCGCAAACAAAGAGACATCGCACAATTGCTAGTCTAAATCATAAAATGATCGTCACGATCAAAGAGAAGTGTCAATTACAGTAAGCTAGTAAATATATGAGCTTAGATTCATGTCCCATAACCACTGGCTTAACTTAAATATTTACAAACAAATTGTAGATCTCCACTAGAAAATTGTCACAAAAAGGTTCAATCGAACAAGTCCAAGAGTTAACCGACGAAGCAAACGCAAGCGTTTCATACCACTTGTTTTACTAAGCCGTTTAATTCAATTTCTCATACGAGTGAGGTAAAGGTTTGTATATACTAGTAGATTGGAAAACGGTTTAAGAAAAGAGCTTCGTTATTGAAAATAGAGTTGAAATCATTTTGTTGAAAGAGTTTTGATATTTACTACTAGTATTGAAACCTTCATATTTTAAAGTGACAAATCATAAAAATGATTGTAGAAACAATCAATCATAAAAATTCACATTCGAAGACGTGAATAAAATCCAAAGAAACCGATAAAGAATCCATCGAAATAGATATTCAAAAATCCATAAAATCGACGGAGAAGCCCAAGATAGTTTGTCTCGAAGAATGGTCAACTCGTCATCTCAACAAAGCAAGTTCTGTTGAATGTTTTTTTTAGATAAGATCCCCGACGGAGGGGGGGTCCGGGGGGGTGACAACCCCCCAAGGTGGGGGTGCGGGGGCAACGCCCCCGCTATGGGGTTCGACCTGCCCGGTCAGGTCGCGGGGGCCCATGGGGCAGCGCCCCCGGCAGGATAAGGGGAAGCGCCCCGTCCAAAACGGTACGACCTATTGAAGACCTAAGGGAGGACAGGATCGAGCGACCTCGATAGTAAATGATAACAACAAATAGGATCATCACGAATCAGTTTAAATTTGGAAACCACGTAAAATAGGCGAAATAGGCAAAACAGCAACAGGTCGGTCGGCCGGCTACAGAGCTCGGTCGACCAGACACTGTTCTGAAAAATCCTCGGGAAGCAGGTCGGTCGGCTGAGCTCTGTAGTTGGTCGACCGGACCTGAGAAAGAGAAGTGCTATGCACTTTTAGTAGCAGGTCGGTCGACCGGCCCAGTGGTTCGGTCGGTTGAACCTGATTGTTTTGCAAATTGAAACCTATTTCAAATGAGGTGCAAACTCCTTCAATTTGCAATCGGACAAGCGCGGACGCTAGGAGATTACGCCCATCGGCTACCCGGTCCTATTGGCTCCTCGATGCATCACCAAAAACATGTTCCAACATCAAAATTATGATTTTTAAAGATTTGAACTCTAAACACTAAAAATTGGAATATTCACCAAATCAATCCAAACCAAAAGCAAATGCACATGAATAATCGTTAGGAATTCATACCCAACATTCAAAGATAGTTATAGACTAAGATGTGAGATAAAAATCTCACCTTTAAACCCAAAAGCACAAGATTGAGAAGCTTGAAAACAAAGGAGGATCAACCACTCTTCAATCCCAACTCAAGAAGCTTGATTTTAAGCTAAAAAGAGAAATATTTCACAAATTAGGTTTAGGAATTATTCTGAAATCAAAGAGAGAATGAGTTGGGGAAGATGAAGAGAAGGCTTCCTAATGGGTTCTCTTGAATTTGGAGCTAGATCTTGGATTTTGCAAAGGAACTAGGGCTTTGGATTTCTATTTCCCATTCTCTTCCACCATTTTTGCTTTAGAACTGAAAAGAGGAGGAAGTGAGAGTGAATGGGGAGGGATGATCAGTTTGGGTATTATTATGGCTAGTGGGCTGAACCCAAACCCAAAACACAATAGATAAAGTAGCAAAAATCAACTTACTCCAAACATATCGAAGCTTGTACTCAAAAAGGTCGCAAACGGCGTTTTGAACTCAATGGAAGTGGTCTCGAGTTCTAATTCGACTGTTTGCAAAAAGTAGCTTTTCGGACTAAAATCCAACGAACGATGAAATATTTAAATAAAATATTTAAATATACAATCGATAAATATGCGGATTGTTAAAAATTTTCATTACATAAGCACCATAATGAAAAGTCTTATATCGTCTTCGACGATTAACATCCATGAATTCTTTCAAAATTACTTGAGCCCAATTTATTGGTTGATCGGAGTAGATAGCATATAGGGCTTGGAAGTTTCTTTTATTGACTACTTCGTAACTTCCCGACCGTGGAATGAAGGATCGAATCAAAGCTCTATGGAGTATACGAGCTTGTGGGCGGAGTTGTATTGAAGTAAGTCTAGTAATATCATCATTCAAGAATTGATGTGAGACCTCGTCCCTATCATCCAAGTTTGAAGAAACATCAATCTCATCCAAATCATTCCCCGTTGATGGACATTGAAGGATTTCACCAAGTCTAGCAATTGGTAGATATATTTTTACTCCACATACTAATGTCCAAATACAATCGTTGCTATTGTGAGGAGTGTGATGATCCAAATTCATGTTAGCATAGAACAATTTAACCAAAAGATGATTAATTTTGATATTATTTGCAACAAAAGAGACAAGTGATTCTAACCCATTTGCTCTTACAACTAGTTGAATCCGATAAGCTTCGAATTCTTCAAATTTGATGAAAGCTCCTGGAAAGAAATTAGATCTATTCATTTGAGAAAAACATTGTCTTGCTTGCTCTTTCCAAAGCCACTGATCAATGTTTAGGGTAGATGATGAAGTGGATGGCCTTGATCTTTTTTGTTTTGGAGCCATTTGTGATTATTTGGATGACAGATTTGATTTTTAATGGAGTATTGACTGAAAAAAAGAAGATGGAGAATAATGATAAAAGAAAGGAGTAGTTGAAATAAAGGGGTAGGTACATTGAAAAATGTGTAAAGGATTTTCAATTCTGAATGGGCAGCAGATTTCAAACGTTTGGAATTATCAATTCAGACGTATGAATTGAAGAAATTCGAATCGGAAAGAAAATAGTGTAATTTAGGCTATATTCAGACGTCTGGAATTGTTGATTCAGACGTGTGAATCTGTAGAAAAAAAATTATTTTTCAACAATATTCAGACATCTGAACCAACTACTTCAAACGTCTCAAATATATATGAAGCCGCATTTCAGATATTTTTTTAAAAATATGGACACAAGAAAAGGATTACATTAATATATGAATGAAATACAATATAAATACGATCATACAATAATAGATATAGATAACTGAAATCATTTGTCTGAATCGCTTGGAGTCTTGCACTCATCCGGTTCGATCTTGGTTATCTCCGTGTATGGTCGCAGAGGAGACCAGTATGGTTGATGTTCCCAAGAGTTTGGAGAAACTAGAGGACGTTGTGGACTCGGCTCCCATCGATTCGAAGATGAAGGTTGAACTACATCTTTCTTCGGAGATGTACCGCAGAATTTTAATGCCACTTGTTCAATGAAACTAAGTCGTTTGGCATTAACTTTCTGCTCGTAATACATCTCTCATTGAAAATCCAACTGTTCTTTCTGGTAATGATGAATCTCGGATATTTTTTCTTTGGTTGATGGAGAACCAAAGAAAAGAAACTGTTGAGATTTCTTCTTTTCTGGAGTATAACCCGAATGTTCATGTGAAGGATGATGTCTATCCTGTTCACATGGTGTTGGAGTAGCCAAAATTTCTATAAATGATGTAGAATAAGACGAAGGTGAGTTGTCGGAATTAGAATTGTTGTTTGATGCCATAGAGAGAAGAAGAAAGATCATGTTGAATTCCATTGTAATAGTTCTTTTGGTAATAAGAGAAGCAGAGATTGTGTGTATAAACAAAAAATAAAAGTTCAAAAATAGAACTTTTAGTTAAAACAATTTGTGCCTAAAAAGCTTTAGCCAGTAATATACACATGTTAAAAAGTAAAGGAGATAAGAGGTAAGGAATGAAAGTTAGTATTAGTTAACCGATAGAGAAGAGTTATGAAGTGAAAGGATAAGTAACAAATATTAATATCTCATAAAAGATATCATAGATTTTGAGACACGATACCAAGCTCTCGTCTGAGTTTGATAGAAATATTTTCTAAAAGAGGTTTTGTAAAAATACCAGCCAACAGATTTTCAGAAGAAACAAAATCCAAACTTATTGTTCCTTTTTCAACACGTCATGAAGAAAATGATGACGGGCGTCAATGTGTTTTGTTCGTGAATGATTGATAGGATTTTTAGACAGGCTAATAGCACTAGAGTTGTCACAATATATAGTTGAATTTGTTAAGTTTTTATTGAAATCTTTAAGTGTTTGTTGCATATAGATTACTTGAGTACAAGCCAAAGCAGTACAAATATATTCTGCTTCACAAGTGGAAAGAGAAACACAGTTTTGTTTCTTACTAAACAAAGATACGAGTGATTTTCCAATAAAATGGCACGTACCACTTGTGCTTTTTCGTTCTATTCGAAAACCACCGAAATCAGCATCATTATATGAAACTAACTCGAATGGACATTCTTTAGGATAGAACAAACCAAAATCCTTAGTGTTAGTGAGATAACGTAATATACGTTTTACTGCTCTTAAATGTGATTCCTTTGGATTGGCTTGAAATCTAGCACACAAACAGACACTCATCATTATGTCAGGTCGACTTGCTATTAAATATAGTAATGATCCAATCATGCTTCGGTATAATTTCTGGTCAGCACTTTTTCTACTGTCATCTTTTTCAAGATGTGTTGTTGTACTCATTGGAGTTAGTTTAGCAGAAGTGTTTTCCATTCCGAACCTTTTGATTAAATTATCACAATATTTTTCTTGATTAATGAAGATGGCATTTTAAAGTTGTTTAATTTGTTAACCAAGAAAATATGTTAGTTCTCCCATGTGAGACATTTCAAATCCCTTGGTCATTATATCGGAGAAGTCCTGACACAATTTGTCATTAGTGGAACCAAAAATGATCTCATTAACATAAATTTGAACTATTAAAATATCCTTTTTCGAATAGTTAATAAAAAGTGTTTGATCAACTTTCCTAATTTGAAATCTCGAAGAAATTAGATATGTTTTAATCGATCATACCAAGCACGTGGTGCTTGTTTTAAACCATAAAAAGCTTTCTTAAGTTTATAAACATGATTAGGAAATTTCTCGTGCATAAATAAGGGAGGTTGTTCAACATACACTTTTTCTTTTAAATAACCATGCAGAAAAGCACTTTTAACGTCCATTTGATAAAGTTTGAAATTGTGAAAACATGCATAGGCCATTAAGATTCGTATTGCTTCTAGTCTTGCAACCGGAGCAAACGTTTCTTCGTAGTCAATTCCTTCGTCTTGATTGTATCTTTGTGCAACTAACCATGCTTTGTTTCTAGTGACATTACCTTGTTCATCTGCTTTGTTCTTGTAGACCCATTTTGTTCCAATAACAGTTTGATCATTTGGTCTAGGAACTAATTCCTAAACTTTATTGCGTTCAAACTGGTTTAGCTCTTCTTGCATTGCAATTATCCAGTAGTCATCTGTGGAAGCTTCTTTGGGATTCTTTGGTTCGATATTTGAAAGGAATGCTACGTGACCCATTTGATTTAGTTGACTTTTAGTTCATACATTTGAATTAATTTCTCCGAAAATATTTTAAACAGGATGATCCCGTAATATTTTTAGTGGAGATCTTAATTCATCATTATTATAAACAATGTTTTCATCATTTTCAAAATTTGTATTTGTGATGTTATTCGGAAAGTCTTCATCATCTTTTATACTTGGTTTTTGTTGAAAATGTTCATCAAAAGATACGTGCAATGTTTCTTCAACAGTATTTAATCTTTTATTAAATACACGATTAGCTTTGCTATGAACTGAATATCCTAGAAAGATTCCTTCATCGGATTTCGCATGAATTTTCCAAGCTGATATTTTGTATTTAATATAAAACATTTTGAACCAAAACCTTTGAAATAAGAAATCTTTGGTTTTCTTCCATCAAAAAGTTCATAAGAAGTGTTTTTTTGTTAGAGGTCGAATAGAAACACGATTCAAAACATAGCAAGCAGTTGCAATAGCTTCTGCCCAAAAGTGTTTCAGAAGGGTGCTTCCATTTAAGAAGGTTCGTGCACATTCTTGTAAAGTTCCGTTTTTACGTTCTACAACTCCATTTGTTGTGGAGTTCTGGGGAAACGAAAATTATGAAAAATTCCTTTCTTTTTACAGAAATGGTCAAAAACTTCATTCTCAAATTCTCCTCCGTGATCACTTCTTATGTTCTTTATCTTCAAACCTTTTAAATTTTGAATTCGTTTGACAAAAATTTTAAAATGCTCAATCGTATCGCTTTTATTTTTCATAAAAATGGTCCAAGTATATCTAGAAAAGTCATCTACTATTACAAACACATATCTATTGTGGTTTAAGGATTGGCTTGGGTTGGCCCAAATAGATCCATGTGTAGTAATTCAAGTGGTTGTAAAGTAGAAATAAATTTCTTAGATTTAAAAGATGATTTGGTTAATTTTCCTAATTGACATGCATCATAAATATGATTAACTTTGAAGTTCATTTTTGGTATTCCTCTAACTAAATCATTTTTAGAAAGCTTGTTTATAGTTTTGAAGTTGATATGACAGAATCTTTTGTGCCATCACCAAGGATCATTTTCATTAGCTATTAAACACATATCTGAATTGTGATTGATTTTCATATTCAGAACATAGATATTTCTGTCTCTATTTCCTTCAAATATAAGATTTTGATTTTCATCGAAAATGCTACACTTACCTTCAGAAAAAGAGATTTTGAATCCTTTGTCACATAATTGGCTGATACTTAAAAGATTGTATTTTAAATTTTTTACTAATAAAACATTAGAAATAAGAGGTAAATTAGATGTACCGGCATTGCTGATGTCGCCTTTTCCAATGATATATCCCTTGGAATTATCTCCAAAAGTGACAGAGCCTCCATCTGAGTAAGTAATGTTTGATAGCATATTTTTATCTCTAATCATATGTTTTGAGCAACCGTTGTAGACTATCCATTTTCCTCTTTTTTTAAGTGGGTCCTGCAAAAAATAATAATAACATTGGTACCCACTTTGTTATAGAGTCCTAAGAGTAAGGTCTTAGGAAACCAAACCCAAGTAGGCTCAGTATTCCTCTAAAAAATATAATTTTTATTTTTATGATTAGTTTCCAAAAAGGTATTTATATATTTATTCCTAATCAAACAATTATTTATTTTAGGAACCCATATTTTTATTGTTTTTGAGTTATTATTCCTTTTTGGACGAGTAGTAGGATTAAAAATATTTCTCCTAATCTCCTTTTTAGACGAAGTCTTTGAAATCTTAGGGTATCCTAACCCCTTTTTATTAGAAGTAGATTGAGAATTTTCAAGAATATTGGATAGAGTTTCTCGTCCTTTATTAAAGTTAGAAACATTTTTAGTAATATTATCTAACTTGGTTTTGAGGCAAGTATTGTCTAATTCTATCATTTTGATCTTAGTTTTTAGCTCATGATTTCAAAGACAAGAGAATCATTCTTTTCTTTTTGAGTTTCAATTTCTTGACTTAATAAAGTAAGCTGAGAGTTATCATTAGAGAAGGTATCTTGACGTTTTCAAGTTCTTCTTCTAATATTTTCTTTTCATCATTTAGCATATCTCTCTCACATTCTGCTTTTCTCTGATTTTCTAGAGCCTCTTTATATTTTCTTTTGATACTTTTTAAGGTATCAAGAAGTTCTGAATTAATTTCACTCGTATCATCAAAAGTAAGATCATTTACCTCATTCTCTGTAGCCATGAAACAAACATTTGCTTGTTCTTTTTCACTACCACTGTTGCTTTCTGAAGAGGAAGAATCCTATTCATCCCATGTTACTGAAAATGCTTTTCTTTTAAACTTGTCCTTACGATTCTTATTGTGATGTGTCTTCTTTTATTCTGGACAATCTTTTTGCATGTGCCCATTCTTGTGATAATTAAAGCATTCTAGTATAGATGAAGATGGCTTGCTTGCATTGTTGTTGAAGTTCCTTTTCCCATTGTTTCGATTTCCTTTTCTGTACTTCAATTTTTTTTAATGTTTTTAGCAATGAATGCTAAGTCTTCTTCATCCGAGTCTGATTCTTCATTTACTGCATGAAATGTCATATTCTTTTTGTCTTGTGCTTGTACTCTTTTAGCCTGCAAATTCACTTCGTAGGACATTATATTTTCTATCAATTCTTTTGGTTTCATGGTAGAAAGATCATTAGCTTTTTCAATGGCTAAGACTTTTCTTTCCCATTCATCCGTTAAAGAGTTAAGGATTTTTGAAACAATATCAAAGTCGGAGTATGTTTCTCCTAGTCCTAGTACAGAATGATGAATATCTTAAAATCTGGAGTACATATCATTTGTAGATTCATCTTGCTTCATCCTAAAATTTTGAAATTGATTCTTAAGCATAGATATTTTACTCTGTTTAACCTTGTTAGCACCTTCATGAGTTACTTTAAGTGTTCTCCATATTTCATATGCAGTGTTACATATACTAACTCGGTTAAATTCATTTTTATCTAGTGCACAGTACAACATATTCATAGCTTTAGCATTAGCAGAAGCATATTGTTTTTATGCTACTGCCTATGTAGTATATTCAATAGTAGGTGCAGTATATTCTGCTTGTGTAACATTCCATGCATCAAAACAACTGGCTTGCATATAAATATGCGTCGTGTTGCCCAGTAATTGTAATTCATGCCATTGAATAGTGGAGGTCGTGCAGTAGATCGACCTTCAATAAAACTAGTGTTAGTGACAGTGTTAGCGGTAGTGCTGGTATTGTTTTCCATATTAACAAGATATTAGATAACTGTGTAACGGCTATGAGAAACCTCGCTTTGATACCAAATGAAAGTAACTACTATGGCTAGCTATTACTTAGGATCGTGTAATATAAAATATAATTAGATCTAAATGCGAAAACGGATGATAATAGCAAAGTAAATAGAAATAAAACAAGCACACCAGGAATTTTATATTGGTTCAAACTTTCCGTACTACGTCCAGTCCCAGACTCCTTCTGGAATTTTACTATAACAATCCTCACTTAACTCGGAGGAATAGGTTTACAACACTTGAACAATAGAACAGGATTTCAATGCCTCAATAGCCGAAGAGGACTTCACTCGCCTGAACAGCAGAACAGGACTTCAACTTATACAGAAGGAATTTGACACAATGTGTTCTCAATAACACAAATTTGTCTTTTGATAGTACAATCTTCCTATAATCTTCTTATTTTGATATATATGTGTGTGTGTGTGAAGAATATGGAAGTAAATCAATGATTTTGTATAGATTTGAATGCACAAAAGTGTTAGAATCAGAGTAGTATAAGAATAGAAAAAGTTAGATCGATTAGTTTAATAAAACAGATGATTCTAACTTGTTTATATAGAGTATAAAGAGGTACAATCATTCGTGAATAGTTAACATGAAAGGGTATGGACATATCCATTAATAAAAGGTTGTATCTCTTCATGGAAAAGAAGTGTCTATTCAAAAATATAGCCGTTGTAGGAATTCAGATGTCTGAAAATAATAATTCAGACTTCTGAAATTGTTAACGTGCAAAGCAGAAAAGAAATAGGCCATTTTTGACCAGATTCAGATGTCTGAAATTTCCAATTCAGACATTTGAATATTGTAGAATTTTTAATTTTAGTTAAATATTCAGACGTCTGAATTGGTCAATTCAGACGTCTGAATTTGACCTGAAAATTCATATTCCTTTTGAGAATGTGTGTATGTGTATGTATCGATATATACATCCATAGGAGAGATTTTAACATCACTTCAATTCTAAATAACGACTCAATACAACATATATTCATCATGAAGTTCAATTGAATCAGGTCTTGTAGATATTCCTGCAAAAAAACAAGATAGTATAGAAAAAACAACGTATATAGTTGTCGTAGTCAAAATAAGTATGAAACGTCATAAACAAGGTTTCAACCGATTCTTCCCTTTGGTTACATGAGATTAGTATCACAATTAACTGAAGTCAACCCAAAGTCTCCGGCCAGAGCATTTCGGTTGAAAATAATTGTTATTATTGAACTAATGACTTTATGTTTGGATTATAGAGTTGAATGTGGATGATATTGAAATTTTGACCATTACCAAATTTCATAAGTCCAAAGTGATATGGTTTTGATGAAAAGAATTGGTGTAAATAATAGTCATGGACCGGTAATGCTTACTCTAGTAAAATTGGATTTTATTAGAAACTAAGTAAGCGATAAATTTGGCTAAAATATCACACTACCTACTAACTGACATGTGAACGTTAATATTCGAATAATTCGATATTAATCGCTAACCAAATTTATGCCCGACAAGTCACACAACCAAAAATGATGAAATTTCCTTTGACCAATTGATTTAATTAATTTATAATTGTTATATACTAAATAAATTAAATAATATTTAGAATTTTGATTTTGATTCGATAAATGAATGCTAAATGTATTTATGAAAGTTATAAACACCTTAATCGATATACAATATCGATAAGCATTTTGAAATAGACTTAAAATGAAAAAATATTCAATCAAATCAAATGGGTTTAAGGCCCATCATGTGGCTAATAGGATCGACTGTGACACAGGGTATAGGCGGTTCAAAATATGGGTTAAACGACTAGATAATGGATGGTTCAGATTAAAGGAGATAGAGTAAAAGATAAGATCCTAAATTATATCCTTTCCATCCTCTATTTAATCATCTCTTTCTCCATTTGAAAATGAACATTTTAGATCCACCATCTCATTGCTTTGATGGCCAACTTTCATCCTTCATCTCTCAAGTCGCCTAGTTTCAAATAAATAAATTTAGCCGTTATTCGATAGTTGATGATCGATGATTTAAAGACTAGCACTTTGTTAGATCAAAAAAAATTTCTAGGAGCACGTAACATCGTTCAAGATGTGCTTAAGGGCTTCGGCAGTAAGGTATATTGCTAATTTAACTACAAACGTTAATATATAATTATAATTTTCATTTATCTATATATGATATTGCTAGTTAAGCGATGATTCGAATATGCAGATATATTGTCACAAATTTGGTTGGTTGTATGTATATGTATATATGATTATAAAAGAAATCTGATTATTCATCTATGAACAATATAGCTCACATGTGGTTGTAGTGGCACCGGTTCGAATCCTAGCGGCCACAATCATGAGACATAGTGCACGACCACTTATAAAACCGGCTTAACCAAAGGCCAGGGCAAACATAGTTTCCTTGGCCCCAAAGTTTTTTGTCAAGTTCTAGTGGCCCAGTGGTTAAGACATAGTGGAGTTGCTACATGTGGTTGTAGTGGCACCGGTTCGAATCCCAGCGGCCACAATAATGAGACATAGTGCACGACCACTTATAAAACCGGCTTAACCAAAGGCCAGGGAAAACATAGTTTCCTTGGCCCCAAAGTTTTGTCAAGTTCTAGTGGTCCAGTGGTTAAGACATAGTGGAGTTGCTACATGTGGTTGTAGTGGCACCGGTTCGAATCCCAGCGGCCACAATAATGAGACATAGTGCACGGCCACTTATAAAACTGGCTTAACCAAAGGCTAGGGAAAACATAGTTTCCTTGGCCCCAAAGTTTTTTTTCACACTTTTTTCTTTTTTTCTTTTAATGGTAGAGTGTTTCCTTCCCCTCTCCTTTCCATCCCTGATTTTACCTTCCCCTGTCCATCCTATCCCTGAACCTGATCCACCACCTTTACTCCCTGGCCAACCTCTTTGCTCGTCCTCATTAACCAATCCTACCCCACCAGCTCCCCTGCCTGTCCCTCCCATCAGCACCTCAAGTCAACTACCATGGACTTCTCTCTTTAAGAACAAACCGCGCAACGCGGGGAAGTACATGCCTGTTAACTTTGTCAATGAATTTGTCGATGATGCTTTGGTTCTACCTGACTCTGTTCAAGAAGCTGGTCATAGTACATGGCACGAGTATGTTGTTGGATTCTTCCTTGATGAACCACTATCATTCACTGCTGTGGTGCAACATCTTAAGCGTGCATGGAGGCTAAAGGGAAGCATTAAAGTTAAATCAGATGGTGTTGTCTTTATGTTCCTATTTTCTTGTGATGATGATCGGACGAGGGTTTTACAAGCTGACCCAATAATCACGAGGAATAAATTGTTTATTGTTAAACAATGGGACCCCACTATAAGCAATATTTGTGGCTCTGTCACTTCAGTACCCATCTGGATACATATTTACAACATACCTTTGGCAGCATGGTCCCCTCTTGGAATCAATTGGCTAGCTGGAAGAATAGGTTGTGTTAAATGCTTGGATGAAAGTACAGAAAGGATGGACAGGTTGACCTATGCTAAAGCTTTGGTGGAAGTGACCCCCATCACCGAACTGGTTGATAGCTTTCAAGTACTGTGTAAGGATGGTACAAAACAAACTGTTTTCGTGGATTATCAGTGGAGGCCACAAGCATGTAAAATATGTAAAGTGTTTGGGCATGACATTTCTAATTGTAAAAATACTAACAGGTCAGATGTAGTTAAAATAAGGGCATCATATACTTTGCCTAATCAAATTCCTGAAGGAGTTTCCATGGTGAAAAATCAAAACAACAAATTAATGCATAATAAAGCCCCAAGTGTTTGGAGGAGAGTTGAGCATGGAAGTAAAAGAAAGAGTGTATTTTTGAAGACTAAAGTAGATAGTGGGAGTGACAAACATGGAATTGGTAGAGAGCATGAAGTAAGAAAAGAAGGTATTGCAACAGATAATAACAGGGACAATGTGATTAACTTAGTTGAAGAAGGTGAAGTAGTTGAGGATTTAGATATGAATATTGGCAATAAATTTCAGGTGCTTAACTACTTGACTGAAGATAATGGGGATTTAAGTGTTGAAGGAAGTGGAGATAAAAATAACTGTGGAGGGTCTGATAGTGCTACTGTTCTGATTGATGATGAAACAACAATGGATATTGAAAGTATAGAAACATGTCAGGAGAAGAACTTGGAGGTACCTAGTGATGTGGCAGATGTAGAAGGTAATATACAACTAGCAAAAAATTATGGTATGCTAGTTCAAGAACTGATTGGGGTCAGAATAGCAAGAGAGCATAAATTGAGTAAGCAGGAACAAAAGCATGATGATGCTTTTTTGCATACAGAATATAATGGAAAAAAAGACTTCTTGGATGGGATGAAATCCCAATTACCCAGTGAAAAAACTCATATTTTAACATCCAAAGCATCACAGCCCAGTAACATGAACACTCTTCCTGAGCAACCTAATCATGCACATGCACACAATTTCTGTGTACATGTATCTGAAGTACCCTTATCCCCTGGCCATCAAACAAATCTTCCTTATTCACACATACCTCCCCCTCCTGGATTTTTGGTTAATCAAGTGATCCCTCCTCCCTTTAAACCCATAACTCCAATCCCTATTCTTAAGCATCACAGCAATTTTAAGAGGAAAAAGGAAAGTAACATGTCAGATTTTGACAAAGGCAAGAATATTGATTTTGCTGAAACTTTACCTGAAAAGGATATAACCCCTAATTCAGGCCTCATAAGGTCTATGAGATTACTTACTTCTCTCCCATAAGTTAATCCATGTTACAAAATTTTGGGTTTTGGAATATTAGAGGTGCTCATATGGAAAGAAAACTTGTGCAAGCAAAACGTATTATCACTGACAATAATCTTGGCATTTTTGGCATACTGGAAACCAAACTCAACCATGACCTTACCCACAAAGCTGCAAAGCTAATTAATCCACTATGGACTCTTCATCATAATCTGGTTGAGGCACCATATGGAAGAATTATGGTTATGTCTGACCCTTCCATTTACACCCTCACCCCTATTTTATCCCACAAACAATTTATCCATTTCCATGCTATACATATTCCATTTGCTACCACATTCTACATTACCTTTATTTATGGGGATAACCATGTTGCTGCTAGACAAGAAATGCTTAACTACTTACCACATTTTAGACAGGAAACACATTCGTGGTTTGTGTTAGGTGACTTTAATTGTATGTTAGCTGCTGACGACCGTTGTGGTGGCTCTCCCCCTACAATTTCTGATATCACTACTCTCAATCATGTTATCTCTTCCTCCAATTTACATGAAGCTGCCTTTGTTGGACCTAAATACACATGGAACAACAAGAGTAGATCTGGAGTGAGAACTATGAGCAGACTTGATTTAACTTTTCTCAACACCAAAGCTATTACCCTTTTTCCAATGTCCCTTAACCATATCCTCCCCCCCTCTCTCTGACCATTCTCCTGTCTTTATAGCCTTGGAATGCAATGCCATTAAAAGGAACTCAAGTTTTAAAAAATTTAACTCATGGATCAATGATCCAGAATTTATGCCTTTAGTGGTTACTGTTTGGAAACAACCTAAATTTGGAAATAAAATGTCTATTTTGCAGCAAAAATTGAAGGCAACCAAGGTGGCTTTAAGGATATGGGCTAGAAGCAAATATGGTGATGGTGACAAGAACTCAACTAATCTGTAGAACCAACTATCAGCTATTCAATTAAGTATGATTGATGACCTTGGTAATATTAGCCTTTCAGAGCAGGAACATGAGCTAACACAACTACTATCTGAAGCTATGGCCATTGAGTTAAGTATGAAGAAACAAAAGTTGAGGAAGAAGTGGGATTTGTTTGGTGACAGAAATTCTAGTATGTACCATTCTACTCTATAGATCAAAAATGCCATCAGGAACATTCATCAGCTTCTTGATGATGAAGGTAGGATTTTAAACAAGCAGGAAGACATTGACGGTGACTTCATTCACCTTTATACCAATCTTTATTCCACTAATGATGCTTGGAACCCAGACTATAATGAACTCTTGTCAACTCCTTTGCCTATGCTTAATGAATCTGACATACAGCTCTTATCTTCTAAAGTAACTGATAAGGAAATATATAATGCTATGTTTGGTATGAAGAGGGATTCCTGTGGTGGACCTGATGGCTTTAATGCCTTTTTCTTTATTCATTGTTGGGATGTCATTGCTACTGACTTCAAAAATGCTATGCACAATTTTTTTGAGCACAATAAATTACCTTCTTCCATTAATGCTACCAACTTATGTCTGGTGCCTAAAGGAAAAGAACCGGGTACTCTGCATGCTTATCGTCCTATTGCATGCTGTAACATAATCTACAAATGCATTTCTAAAGTTATTGCTGCTAGGCTTAGGCATGTGCTTCCCACTGTAATATCTGACAATCAAGCTGCCTTTTTGAATAACAGAAGTATATTGGATAATGTGCTGGTTACTCATGAACTTCTTAATGGGTATGGTAGAACTCATGTTTCCCCTAGAGCTATGATGAAGCTTGATATAAGAAGAGCTTTTGATACTATTAGTTGGGAAGCTTTGAGTGGTATTATGGGAATAATGGGGTTCCCTGGTCACTTTGTCAGCTGGATCTATACATGCATTTCTACTGTAAACTACTCTTTATGCTACAATGGGGGTATAGTTGGTTATTTTAAAAGTCAGAGGGGCATAAGGCAAGGTGACCCAATGTCTTCATATTTGTTCATTGTTGTGATGGAATTTTTTACTTAGCTTGTTAATCAACAGGTGGTGAACAATAACTATGAACTTCATCCCAAATGCAGGAATCCCCTCATTACCTCTCTACTTTTTGCTGATGATGTTTTACTTTTTATTAAGCCTACGGTGTCTACTATGGAATGTGTCAATAGTATCCTTCTCACCTTTGAGAAATGCACTGGTCTGCAGGTCAATAGAAGCAAGTCTTCCCTTTTGGTGGCTGGTCTCACTGATAGTGATAATCATAACATCCACAATTATATTCAACTACCAAATCTTCCTGTGGGTACCATGCACCTTGGTATCCCTTTGTGCACTAGAAGAATTGGTGTTACTGCTTGTCTGCCTCTGTTTGAAAGAATTACTGAAGCAATGAATAGATGGGCCAGCAATAAATTATCCCAAGCAGGCAGAACCACCATCATCAATTCTATAATCCATGCTATGACTGTTTATTGGTGTAGATGTTTCATCTTACCTGCTTCTCTTCTATCTAGTATTAGAAAAGCTATGAATCATTTTTTATGGACAGAGAGTATGTATTCTAAAAAACTAATTCCTATTGCCTTTGCTAAATTAGAGAAACCATGAATATATGGTGGTTTGGGAATAAAATGTATGAGAACCTGGAATCAAGCTGCCTTCTCTAAGCATTTTGACAATTTGATTAATGATAAGCCAAATTTGTGGGTTAAGTGGGCTAGGCATCATCATCTTGGCAAAAAAAAAATTTGGTCTATGGTACCATCTCCTCTGTGTGGTTGGGTTTGGTGATCTATTCTCAAGATCAGAGACATATTACTCCCTCTTGTTCAGCCTGTGCTTGGCCCTCACAGCAATGCCAAATTTTGGTACGATCCATGGGTTGGAAGAGGAATAATATTGTACAATCTGCTCTCCTATGACCAGAGGCTTCAAACTGGCATACCTTTGAATGCCAGTGCCTTAGATTATTGTCATAATGGTCAAATTACTCTGCCATACACATCCAATCCTATCATCCAGCAGGTGTGGGCTGAAGTGCAGTGCATGAACATCCCCTCTGGTGATCATGGGTATGTTTGGTTTACTAGTCATGGTCAGCACTCCATTGCTGGGTTTATAAGGCTTTGAGACTAGATGACAATAACCCCATTTTTAGATGGCATGCTAGAGTTTGGAACTCTCTTACCACTCAAAAACTGAATTTCCTTCTTTGAAAAGTTCTTCGTAATGCTCTCATGACTAAGGCTAAATTGTGTGGGAGAGTTTATAATGTTGACTTGATGTGTGCATACTGCAATAACGTGATTGAGGATGGTGCTCACCTCTTTTTTGATTGTTTGATTACTAATAGAATCTGGAAAACTAGTCGTTGTGGTTATACTGAGATGGTATTACATGGTGATGCTGAATGGAACAGACTGTTTACAAGAACAAGATGGAAGAATGCTACTACTTACAAGCTGCTACTCATTCTGAAGGTGTTTGTGCATGTGACATGGGAAGAGAGGAATGCCCGAGTCTTTGAAAATAAGATGAAGCTTGAAAGTTCTTTAATAAACAGAATCATTTCTAGGGTCAAGGAAAAGTCTGATCATCACATTGCTTATGGTTCTCTGGTTTAGGGTCTTGTTTTTCCCTTTCCTGTCTTTGGTTTTTGTATATTCTGGTTTCAGCCTTTCATTTCTTCTTTCTTAGTCTTCCCTGTTTTCTCATTTGTGTGCTCTAGTATGTTAGTGCTCACTTGTAACTTGTGTTTTTCTGGTTAATAAATATGGTAAGGGTCCATTCAACCCTGCTTGCTTTTCAAAAAAAAAATTAATATATAATATATAAAAATATTTGTATAGTTTATCATTTAAAAGCTATTGTACATGTGCAAAATATGAAAATAAAATCTCAAATATGATGTTTAATAAATATAATATTTTTGGTAGAAATAAATTATTATTTTCATTTATATATTATTTTTGAATAATATTTAAATCGATTTATCATATAAATTAATAAATCTACTATAAATATATTTTATATTTTATAAAATTTTATTGATGCATATTAAGCTCATGGTAGAAAGTAAAAAAACAACTTTTTAATTCTAACTAAATACTTAAAGTAAAAATCGATTATCAAAATTGAATTTGAAAATTGTTATAAATTATAAAATTAAATATTATATTTGCAAATTATAAAATTTCGCATAAAATTTGTTGGAAATTTTAGACTTAAATTTAGTTTTGAGAAGTAATATTTTTTTTATTTCAAATAATTTAATATAAAGTAAAAATTAAAAATTAAAGAAAAACTTGTCTATGTGTAAGACCAGTTCAATAAATATTTTAGATAAAAATTATTTTATAATTTTATATACAAGAATATATATATATATATATATATATATATATCGTGCTACACATATTTATATATAAGTATATAACATATTTATATAAATATATGTTAATGTATTTTTAAGTATTATTATCGGCGGCACATCAAAAATAATATTTATGACACTTCAAATAATAAAACATATTTATATAGTAATTAATATATATACACATTTTATTATATATATTTATATTCATATATATATATATTTATACAAAATTATAAATAAATAAAATATATATATATATATTTATAGAAATATTTTAAAGCACATATATACACATTTGGAAAATACATTTACATATTGAATGAGCTAACATGTCCGTTGTGATGTAAATCTCAATATTTATATACGGGCATGTTATACCTTACATGGATTGATATATTACACATGCACACACTTATATATGTGTATGTGATAACGCATATATATTTAATATAACATAAATTAAATTATAAAATATCATTTTATAAATTTTAAAGAAAATAAAATAAAATATTTTATTTAAATAAAATTTGAAAATGTTCTAAATAACCTAGATTTCATAGGCCTAACAAAGATCCAATAGGGTAAAAAAATGAAATTCACTCATAACTTTCGCTATGGGCTGGCCCAGTTCCAACAACGGCATCAGAGCCCAATAGCCTATGCAGTCTGAATTAGTCATGTTAGAATTAACAGTTAAGCTTACCACCCAAAGTTTATTCCTAATAGAAAATATCCTATTTAAATTGATCCTTTGGCTAATTTTCAAAATTGTTTGAAAATTAATAATATAAAATTTTAAATTTTAAGATTAAATTTAAATTTAAAATAAGATATATATATATATATTATATAAGTTATAATCTAATAAAAAATTTCAAAATATTTGGCAAATAATATAAACTAGTTTAGAAATTTAAATTCATTAATAAAATTAATTAATTAAATGAGTTAATTTATAGTAAAACTATACATATGTGTTATATATTTTGATATATGTTATGATATTTTAAAATGCTTAAGATATCATAAGTGTACATGTATATATATACAACATGGTTTTTCAAAATTAATATAATTCAATTAAAATTGTTTAATTAAATTAATTAATTATAATTAATTAAAGGTTAATTAATTGTAATAATTAATTGAAGGTTAATTAAGTAAATTAAAAATACATATATATATGACATATCTGTGTTATATATAATGGTTATAGTATATAATAATTATTAAATATAAATTCTATATTAAATTAATATAAAATTAATTAAAATGCCAAATAATTAAGATTTTAAATAAGATTTAATTAATATTATATATACATAAAACTATTATATAAGTAATATGAAATAAAAAAAGTTATATAATAATAATACTTATATAATATAAATGTATAAACTAAAGGTGGAACATTAAGAAACCATAAATAAATTAAAGGAATAAATACGTACGTAAATGTATGTATACCATGATTTTCGATGTGTTTGATACTTGAATAGCGGGGGTATTTCTAAGAAATACAATATTCTATAAGTTGATATCACTCTATATAATAAATTGAATATTATGAATCTTTAATATAAAGTTTTTCTCTATCATTTATATATTAATAAATTACTTGCATACTCTTTAATTGTTGAGCTTTCCTCAAGCTAGGAATGTTATGTGTAATACTATTAATATACTAAATAGCCGAGATAAGTATTGAATTTTCCTCAAGGTATGTGCATTATAATTAGGCCGTTGCAAAGTGATAGGTTCGTGTGAATAATCTCACTTTACCAGTTGAGCTTTCCTCATGGTGAAGGCAGGATTAGGAAAAGGAACTGCAAGTTAGGAGTTGTATGTGATACAACTGATATGGAGTTATCCATCGTGTGTGGGCCTTTTTAAGCTTTCCTCAAGGTCAGAATACCAAAGCATACGAGTCCAAGCATCCACTACTAAAGTAAAAAGGCTTTTATGTTTTTCTTAGGGTTTGGTCAAACATAAAAGACCAGTGAGAGCCTTATTAGAAATATGAAATGATAACATTTAACCTTTCTAATATTGTAAAAGCACATGCTATATAATGTTAAAATAATCTGCTTTGATATATTTTTGCATCTAATGTGATTGACAAAATGTTTATCAATTAAGATATACAATTGAATTGAAGATTGATAAATAAAAATATAATATATACTTACTAATAAATGCTTCTTGCATGTTAATGTTTCGATACCCATGCAAGTGCCTGAATTTACAACTACTGTATACATTTGTAGTTTGGTTGTTTACGTGCTTGTTTGGTTGAGATCATTAATATTCAATTTCTAAAGATGAAAACTAATATTCAAATAGTTTGATATATAATCGCTGACGAAATTTACACCTGACGAGTCACATAATCGAAAATGATGAATTCTCATTTGACCAAGTGATTTAAGTAACTTATAATGTTATAAACTAATTAAATTATATTATATTTATGAAATTTGATTTCGATTTGATAAATGAATATTAATTGTATGTTTAGAAGTTATAAACACACTACTCGATATACGATATCAATAAGCATTTTAAATTAGACTTTCAATGCAAAATTATTCACTTGGGATCAAATGTGTTTAAGGCCCATCATGTAGGCTGATAGGATAGGTTGCAACATAGGGTATAGTCGGCTCAAAATATAGGTTGCAGGGCTTGATAAGGGATTGCTCCGATTTGGAGATAGGGTGAAAAATACGATCCTAAATTCTCTCCTTCCCATCCCCTATTTAAACATCTCTTTCTTCGTTTGAAAAAGAAATTTTTGGAGCCTCCATCAAATTCCTTTATTGGACGACTTTCACCCTCAATTTCTCTAGTCACTAAATTTTAAACCAAATCAATATAGTTGTTATCCGATAGCTAGTGAATGACGGTTCAAGGACAAGCACTCTATTGGAACGAAAATCGTTTTTAGGAGCATATAACATTGTTTCAAGGTGTGTTTAAGGGTTTTGCTACAAGGTATATTTATTATTTAATTACCAACGTTAACTTATAGTTATAATGTTCAGTTATCTGTAATATTGTTAGTTATGTGACGATATGAATATGTAGATATATTATCATAAATTTAGCTCGTTGTATGTATATGTACATATGATTATTCATCTATGCGTAATACACCTTAGAATTAAAAAAACATTTCCTATTATTGATTTAATTTATCATATAATATGTACATATATTAGCATATTTTATAATTCAAATAATATATCATATATGTGTAAAATATGGAAATAAAATTTCACATATAATGTTTAATAAATATAATATTTTCAGTAGAAAGAAAATATTTTTATTTATGTATTATTTTTTAATAATATTTAAACCAGTTTATCATATAAATAACATAAATTCATATATCTATTATAAAATATATTTTATATTTTATAAAATTTTATTGATGCATAGTAAGCTCACGGCAGGAAGTAAAAATATGATTTTTTACTTTTAAATATTCAAATTAGAAACCAGTAATTAAAACTAAATTTTAAAATCATTTTGAATTATAAAATTACATATAAATTATGAAGATCTGTGTACAATTTATTGGAAATTCTAAACATAAATTTAGTTTCGAAAAAATATATTTAATTTCAAATAATTTTATATAGTTTTATTGATATATTTAATTATTTATATTTAAAATTAAAAACTAAAAAAACCTAGTCTTTATAACACCTGCACAATAAATATATTTAAATAAAAGTTATATTATAATTTTTTTATATTAACATGTATACATATTTTATTATTATCGATATTTATATATAAGTATATAACATATTCATTTACATGTGAGTGTGTGTATAAATCTTTTTCTTTGTATTTATACAAGTATTATTTTCGACATTACAACGAAAAAAATTATTTATTATATTTTAAATGATATAATTATATTTATATAATAATTAACATACGTACATTTTTATAATATTATATACTTATATTTAAATATAAATATTTATATGTCTATAAGAAATTATGAATAAATAAATCTTAATATGTGTGTGTATATATATATTGAAATATTTTAAAACGAAAGTGTGTTTACACATATATACATTTGGACAATAAATTTACATATTGGATGAGCTAACATGTCTGTTGCAATGTAAATCCTGAAATCCATATGCATGCATGTTATACCTTGTACGGATAGATATTTTACACATGCACACACTTATATGTGTGTATGTGATACACATGCGCATTTATATATGGATATTTAATAAACATAAATTAAAAAATACCATATCATTTTATAAATTTAAATAAGCCAAATATTTTATTTAAATAAAATTTAGAAATGTCATAAATAAACTAGACTTCATTGGCCCAACAAAGATCCAATAAGGTAAAAAATTTGAAATTCACCCACGACTTCCATTGTGGGTTTGCCCAGTTCCAACACTTTCAAGCTATCAACTGATGATGAGATCCAAATTCCAAAGACATGGAATTGCGGTGTGACGACCCGCAAATCCATACCCTTTGAATTGACAATAAACCACACATGTCCTACCCAAAAATCACAGACTAACGGAAAGTCATGAGAAAAAAAGAAGAGAGACGAAGAGAAGAGAAGAGAAGAGAAGAGAAGAGAAGAAAGAGAGAAGAATAAAACCAAACAAAACAATACAGATTCTAACATCATAGTGAAAAAAATATAATATCATATCAATGATCTTTACAAAACAGAAATTGTATACACATATATCAATCAAAGTTAAACAATCAATCACTAATCATCGGTTGGAAAGTTATAATAACATTTCCTTACAATTGCCGATAATTTAAATAACAAAGCAATGGAAAAATAAACATACACGGAAATACGATCTGAAGACGTCCAGTTCTCCTGTTGAAGCTTCAAAAGCATCAAATCTGAAGCTAAAAATATACTTCGTCTGACCCGAGCATTGAAAGGTAAGAACGTCCAGATTAATCTGGTAAACCAGCATGAGAAAACACACTCAACTGAATTTATTAAATTTCCAAAACATTTCTTTTTCAAACAAAAGTATCTCGTAAGACATGCCCACACATAAACACGAACATGTTTTTACCTTAAGATAACCAAAACATTTCATATCAAATCATGTTATATTACAATAGTGTCTGTTGCACAAATAATATTAATCATAGGCGAAATTTTTATATTGATTAAATTCTAGCATATAGTCCAACGTGGGCAATACAATCAAAATGGCAGGCACATAGAGGAGTTTGGATTTTCATACGAATAACCGGCTGAATGGACTACCTTCCGGCAGTACATCTGTAGAGGAATGTACCGAGGACCATCACAAAGGATCCTCTACCAACACAAGATCGGCCTACCTCTATAACTAGGTAGTACCGAATATATCATCCCCCGGTCATTACCGACCTTTACTAGGGCCCTCATAGCATACAAATCACATTAATTAACATCCTAAATGTCATAGTGGAAAGAAATGTATCTAGAAGGGGATGATCATATCCTAATTGAATGACTCACTTTGCTCTACTGCATCTAACCTTGTTTCAGTCATTTTGGGTTGATGAGGCCTGAGGTAACGATTAACTTTCACATATCACATCACTTTGAATACCACATTGCCATTTCGGTTGACTACTAATTGCCTTTCACAAAAATACAACACTTGAGCTCGTATGTCTCAAGGAAGGTGTTAAGCTAAGAGAAGTTGCCTTCTCTGCCACCACTAATGTACGTTTTCAAATACTAATGTACGTAATCCTAGAAATGCAATGTTAGACACTCATCCATACAAGTTGTCCAGGAACAGGAAAAACTGAAGGTACTTCCCTACCACATCCTATCGGGAAATCCCTAGAAATAGTAGCAAATTGTCCTTGGGATATTTCATAACGAAGTGACTACTGCTACTGGATGAATATTGGGATTTTAACCCCAAACGATCAATAAGCAGCCCTTCACTATGAAAATCCTAAAGATCAATATCATTGATAACCTACGCAATTGAACGCATATACGTTGGTCTGAAGTGGTTCTCAGATAAATCTGATCCGGTCTCTTCGTGCATCAATAACGCAAAAGTGTTTCTCAACCTCACACAGAAACAAAGTTTCACAGACTTATCATGTCTCCAACTTTCAGCTTGCTATCCTTTGGACAAAAAGGAAGCTCGATAGATTGGAATAATACTCCACACTACATGAATCAACATTCTCAATACAAATGATAATCAAGCCTATACAGTCAGTCACGTACTAAGTGTATAGCTAATTAGTTCCCACATCAAGTCGAGGAGCTAAAATGGCCAAATTTGATAGTTGGTTATTTAATTATCAAAGCAAACAACAATTATCTAGCACCATAAGCAATCACTAGGCCCTTTTAATTAATCTTTTTTTATTAAATCACTTTCCAAATATTCACCTCAAATTATCTTTAAAAAGATATATTCTCAAAACCATTTCGATATTTCACTATTTGGAAAATATTTCAATATACTTATTTAAAATAATAAGAGAATTCACATTTTACTTATTTCCAAACCATTCAAACTTCATTTGAAATACACTTCCTAAAACATTTATATAATTTAAAGGATTATTCACTATTCAAAATCATGAATATAATTATATTACCGAATTCATTACTTCTACATATATAACTAAAAAACGATAATTCATTGTCCAAAATCATGAATATGATTCTCTTACCAAATTCATTACTTCTATACATTTAACTAAAAATGGATTATTCACTGTCCAAAATCGTGAATGAAATTCCTTAACTAAACCTTCATATTTAACTTATCAAAATAAGTTGATTTCACAATTACAAAACATTGTTTATAATTCACAATTCTACTTTATAAAAACTCCCATTTATAAAATTCTATCATTAACCAATTCCATTTATATCTCATTTATATGCCAAAATCCAATTATAAGTTTATTTACTTATAAATCTCCATTTACAAATTCATTCTTTTTATAACTTCATCAATTCATAAATTTATTTACTTTTAAGATTCATTTATAACTTCATTTTAACACTTATAAAACTCGTTTATATTTCCATTAGTTTTTATTTATAAAATACTAATTTTATAAATCTTATATATATAAACCACTTATAACAAGTTTAAAATCCCCATTTAACTTATTTTATAAAATAGTTAACTTCATATTTCAAAAATCATATTTAGGTATATCTCACATAATCATAATTTTTATCACGTAAAAATTATAACTTTTTATTTGTTTAAAATAAATTCATTTCCATAACAATTCAAAAATTAAATAAACATCTATTTTCAAAATCAATTTGAATTCCCTTTTAATTTGAAATCATCATTTTAGTATTTCAAAATTTCAAAATATGGCCCAATGCTACAACGGCACTAACTAAGGTGATTCACATCAATTATGGCATCCAAATCATCGGTATTACATAATAACAGCATATATAACAATATTTGTACATAAAAATCAACATTGGTGAGGAATCCTATTGGATCCTTCTGACTTGTCACCTGCAACAAATATACATATAAGAAAATATGTACAATGTTCGCTTTGAGGCAAACGCACGTACAGAAGGTCACCGTTCATACATGGAAACGTATAGGGGCGCATCCGCTAAAATATGCGGAATATACCCAGACCAATCAATATACGTATATATATGTATAAAATATCATATACCACCCAAACAAACATCAATCAGCATAAAATACCACCTATTCTCACTTGTATAAATATATAAGCGAGACAAAAAGAGTGAGTTGTACTCACTTTGATTCCACTAGTCATTGCAGCGTTTTATTTCGAATAAAATTAAATGAACGTTAATTTTACCCAAAATTTCTAGTAGCTCCAAATCAATCCAAACTAGCTCCATTATGTAGTGTTCACGAATACGAACTCAACGCAACTTGTTTTGTCTGATTCTGACATAGTATGAACAAGTTATAGCATTTGGAAGATTACATGATTTTTATATAAATTAATTTATAACTATTTTATATTATTTTAACCTATATCAATCATGGCCATTGATTTTGGATTGGAGAACCATGGCCGCACCTTTTTTCTTCTAACTCGCGTATGTACCTAGGTAGAGACGCACGCAACAACCCATAAAGCATGTGAATTTGAATGATCGCCGCTCCATCCACGTTCATCTAAACTCTATCTAACGACCACCAATCAAAAAATTGTTTTGAGCACTACCAATTCTAGCAATATCAAAGAGCTCAGACGCCCCATACTCTCGATTTTCATGCTCGAACATCGGCCGTTCAAGGCCACTTTGCCGTTGATCCACTCCACGAAATCCAATCATCGCCGTATGGATTTAAACATCTCCTCGAGGTCTTCGATTCTCTAGTAGAAAGCTTTTCGTAATTGTAAATGGATTTAGGGAAAATAAGGGAGAAAGGATCGAGCTTTTATGGCCATTGAATAAAAATTGGCGGCTAGGATTTGGAATTATGTCCAGGGATTGAGATGAAGAGTAAAGTCCTTATATTTATAGGCAAATATAAATCACTATTCACTCAAAATAATTTCGAACTCCAATCGAAGCGTGACACATAGTGCTTATATTGTTTTACACCTATTCCAAACACAATGGAATATATATAGGAAGCCAATTCCATCGTATTTGAAAGATAGTTTTTCGAATTGACTTATTTTAATTAAATTCACTTAAATAAATTTCAACACGTTTCGGCTTCGCACGACCAAACCGTACGTATGATTGACACGAAATTTAAAATCCTATAATAGAATAGCATTACAGATTTAATGAAACTGGTTTCATCAAAATCCGAGATATTGTCAAAATGACTATTTTTACGCGTTAATTAAATCGATAAATTTTCTATTTCTATAAATTTACTTCTAAATCAAATTCAAAAGTTCCCTAACTCCATTCTTATTCAAATAGAATTCAAAACAAATTTATAAATTAGTTTCATACACATTAAATTGAAAATCAAATTATTTCTGCAATTTGGAATATTAAATTAACCAATTTAATTATCCAAATAAATTGTTATGTTTGAAATATAAGTTATTCAACTTATAAAATTAACTTGTGAATATTTAAAATCAATTAAATATCTGATTTTCGAATGACTGAAATTCTAAGTCGTTACATTATCCTCTACTTAAAAGAATTTCGTCCTTAAAATTATCAAGTAAGGAAAAGCCACAAAATTCATTAACTTTTCAAAAACAAATCGTTCAAACTAGATTACCAACATTATTTAAACCTTTTTAGCTTTTCTAAAATCCATTAGTTAAACTTCTTATAAAAACTTTTATAGGTTTTCAAATCCATTCATAGTTATCTTTTGAAAACCAACTAATATCGTTTAACTGATAACATAAAATTAAAATTTTAGTCCTAAAAAAATTTCCACAATTCTCAAAAAAATCCTAACGCCTTAAATTTTCAAAAAAATGGCCATATCCTCCTTTGTGCGTTTCGATCCAAAAAAATCACAACATATGTGTGTATATATATATATATATCATAAATATACATCTCATCTTCGAGGATGAGGCATCCCATAGGGTAAAAATATAAAAGTACGACATGCAATCTGAGATATGTACCTTATATATTATTAGCGAGCATATACGGCAATATAGCACGAAAGCGAGCTCCAAGTGCGAAGCATACGTCATTCGCACCTACTAAACACTGAACAAACAAATGAGAAACATGTGTATAGAAAGTAATACAACATATACAAATATAACAACTATACATGCCAATATAGAAAATGCAATCAAAAGCAACAAATTTAACCACAAAACAACTACAATCCGACTAACATCCAACAAACAATCTCTATCCAATAAATCGATAACAAAATCATTGTAAATTCATTTCTCATTAATATTCGTTGAATTGGTTTTCAATTTAATCACATTTGATTCATTAACATTGAATTTTACTAATTGTGATGATCGAGCGATTTTTGACCCTCGAAAATCAACACAAATGCGTTCACTGTATAGAGTGCTGAGCAATCGGGTGCCGGAAATATCAAGTTGTTAGGGCTAAGAAGAAAGAGATAGAAAAAGAAACAGAAACAACAACATTGGTTCTCACAATCGCAAGGGAACAAAATATAATATACAATAATAGCTTTTTATACAAAAGAAAAACTGTAACAGTTGATATACATTTAAATTATTAGAGTACAATCATCAACATATAAATCTGGATAGTTATAATAATTTCTCCTCAAAATGCTGAATATAAAAACTACAGTACACAATGGAATACAATCAATACGCGTGATACGTCTCTGCCATCCAGCTCGTCTTTGAGCTCCAAAGCAAACTGACCTGAATCTGTAATACTCAGTCTGACCCAAGCACCAGTGTGAGTAAACACACTTAATTTGAAATAATTAAGTTATCAAAATCCTTTAAAAACCAAGGTAACTAGTAAGACCACGTCACACATAAACATGGCGGATTTTTCCCTTACAATAACCAAAATAGTTTTATAGAAAATCCAGGGGTATAATAATAGTGTCTAAGTACAATACTTATTTAAAAATATAGTTGAATTTTTTAAATTAATTAAATTCCAGTATATTAGAATGTATAGTCAAAACTGTAAAGGTTCATAGTGTTTATTTGATCGAAGTGGTTTCGGATAACACTGGTATCTTATCCCGGTCTCTTCGAATCTAAACAATAAATTATATAGGCCAAGTCATTAAATAAACAACTTCATAATCAGGGTATTCACAATCACATTTGGAAATTCATTCCATATGATTACCTCATCATGTTCAGTCTATCGAGATTTACTTGCTTGTAGTCATTACATTTTTCAGAAATTGAAATAGTGGTCAGTATGAGTCGATTTACTTCCAAGTAAAAACGTGTCAATAATTTATTCTGTTTACTTTAGTTCGATTGGATTGCAATAAATAATTGAAATCAATATCAAATCATTAACATAGATAATTAACTCAATCATCGATTAAAAATCAATATTAAATTCATTTAAAATTCAGAATTGAACTGTTTTCAACAATTTAGTCAAGTTAATTTTTTAAATCAAGGTTATTTGTTAATTAAAGAAATTATGAAACGATTTATCATTAGTTAATTGAAATTAAACAATCCACTTAATAGCTAATTTATAAATTAACATAAAATTTAATCAATTAAGACTTAATTAATTATCCATTTTAATTATTAACTTAATTTTATATTACCAAATATTCTACAAATTATTTTAGCTTAAAATATACTAGGTGATAGGGCCACAAATGCAAAAATGTCATGCTGATAGGATTTTAAATAAGCGAGAATTTTTTTTTACAAAGTCCTTACCCATGTGGCCCATGAGAAAACAAAATAGGCCGAACTTCCCTAACCTTTCCTTCTTCTTCCTCCGACATCTTTTTCTCTCCTCTTTCACATAACTGTGTTGTGCACATGCCATCTGGCCGACCCACCACGTCGACGACCATCTCTATAAGTCACCTACCACTCCCGCGTCATGATCACCCACCAAAAACGTGTGACCAAACGACAAACGAAAACGACCCACCCCATTACCTCTCCACGCCACCACAAACCATCGTATACCATAAAACTTCACCACCGCGTTCGCCGCGACTTCCTCTTTTAAACCCCTCGGACCGCACCTTCCTCTTCCCCTCTAGAACACGCCCTTTATCATAAACCCAAGACCACAAACAACCCTCCGTAAACCCTACTTTGAGTTCGATTGGCCAATCCACTCACCAGAAAAATCACGCTCCATTTTTCCTAGCTGGTCCATCTTCCCACACTCCTCCACGCCCGAAGCCCCAGCAAGAAAACGTTCAAATCACCAAAATTTCGAATCCTCCCAAAATCTATTCATTTCATCATTTCCCCCTCCACACTCCATTAAAAATTCCCAAACTATTTTCGAAAATCATGCTTTTAAAATCCAATTATATTATCCATTCTTTATTTAGCAAATCGAACTTTGGTCATAGTTGATCTACTTACTGACATATGGGTTTTACTTCCTCTGTCTTGATGATATCGACTGAAACCAATTTTAAAACATGTTATGCTCTAAAACAAGAAACTCTTGTTTTGACATCATAGTTTAAAACTTACTGGATGTTGAGTTCTTGATTTTTAAAATTAAAGCTATCACTGTTTTATACAGGAATATGCACAGAGAATATGGTATAGGATTTTGGTTACAATGAACTATCCATATCTGTGCATTCATATACCCATGCTTATACCCACACATATACATATATAACAGCCACAGATCAAGGTTCATTAATATTCCCCATTTCATGTATATACATAGGTAATATCTAGAAAAACAAAGTAAGTGTTTACTCACTGTTTTTAAGAAATGAATCCTGCTCTGTTTATATTCCTTCAAGCTTGAACACTACTTTTGTTTATATTTTTCCTCTAGCTTTGAATCTTTTTCTTTATTTTGATACAACCTTTATTTTTGTTTTTTCTTTTTTTCTATGAACACGAACAAGGAAACATCGACCTGTATATATTAATAGAGAGGATGAATATTTTATTTTTATTTTCTTTTTACTATTGGCTAATTTTAATTTTTATGAATTGATTGATCTTTTTGTGATTTGATATATTAATGCTTGACTTGAAGTTTTGTGAGCTTGATTTAATGCCTTGTTATCATGATGTTTCTTATGTTTATATATACATATACATATACATGTGTGTGTATATATATATATATATATATATCATATACACATGTTTACATGTTGCACATTTACATATTCAATTATTTTTCATACTTGTTTACATACATATTTTCATCATAAGGTTTTTCACTTGTATGTATGTATGTGTGTGTGTATTTACACAATTATTTACATTTACATATACATTATTTTATATAACATATATACATATACATATACTTTTGTATATTTTGTCCTCACACATATATATATTTACATTTATACAAATTTTCATATACACTACTTCAAATGTTTGAAATCTGCCATTATGTAGTTTTATACATTCATGTAAATATATTTTATTTACATATACAATATTTTTATAAACATACATACACATGTAAACTTATATATATTATTAAATATTATAAAGCTTAGTTATATCTACATATATGGATATTCTATCTTAAATTTTAAATGGTGGATTTTATATCCATATACCTATAAAATCCATCATATCCTAAAATTTATAATTTAAAATAAAATATAGTTTTAATCAATATATAGATTTAGATATTTTAAACATCAGAAAATTCATCTATTCGACTTATAAAAATTAATATCCCAGCAATTAAAATTAGTTAATTACCCCAATAACAGGTGTCAAAAATCCGGGTCATTACATTCCTTCCCCTAAGAACTTTTCATCCTTGAAAAGGAATGAAAGAAGAACTATTTGTTTTGAAATTACTTAAGTAAACCATCTTTTAAATTTTTTTAAAATTCTTACTCCTTTACTTTAATAGTCCGTTTTTCCGTACCTTTGAATCGACAATAAACCACACATGTCTAACTCAAATTGCATGAAAAGACGGATCATTAAGGGTAGAAAGAAAATAAAGACAGAACAAAATTTCACACGAATGGAATACCATATATTATTTCAATAATGATCTTTACAGTGGAAAATTTTAAAATACAATACTAGAGTCTAACCTAAATTCAGTCTGGACAGTTATAAACCTCCGCCCTTACAAGTGTGGAAAACAACAAAACAAATGCAATAAATATAGCGGATAATAGAATACGTTCATAAGATGATAAAGATCTTTAGCTCTCCTTTGGAAACTACTCGGTCTGACCCGAGCATTAAAAATACTCGGATCAAGCTTGATAAACTAGCGTGAGATGCTCGAAATTTAAAATGACAATGTTATCAAAACCTTTGAAAAAAGGGCATCTCATAAGACCACGCCCACACATAAATACAGACGAGTTTTTACCTTATGATAACAATCACTTTTATACCCAAAAAATTTGATATTATCTTTAATGACATTCTTTCAAAAACACCTTCAAATAAGGTATCAATACCCGGTAAGTCTAAAGTAATATATCTGGACTGGGTCAATGGAATATACCGAATGGAATATAAGATACCAAAAGAGGCAGCTGAAATGTTTGCGAGTCATTACAGCTATTTTGGGACTACAATCAAAATCGTAAATCTCGTATTGGGATTGGATTTCCAACATGATAGGGAACTAGTGGCCTTTTCTCTGATCCACGCATAACAAACATAGTTCCCGTGGTGCCTTAATCGCCTTTCTCAAGCTAGTCACTTGGAACTGTACTTCTTATACTACCACAAATAACCGGTAGTTCCATGCTTTTTTCAAGCTAACCACTTTATCAAAATGGGGCAGTAAATGCCTTCAGGGATGTTTCCCCCAAAGGGCCTAACTTATTGGACACCACCATACATTCTCACTTATTCCAAATTTTGTGTCTATTTGGACCACATAGTATCCCATATCATCTTTCGGGATGTGAGGCTAGAGAGGCTACGTTTAATTTCTTCAAAGCAACGATTTTCATGCAAAACCACACTTTGATCATAATAGGTTCCACTTTCAATGCCACATTATCATTCCACGTCACATGACTGATTTCTAGAATAGTGAAACTTCCTGAGCTCGTATGTAAAGGGACTTAAGCTAAAAGAAGTTGACTTCTCCGCCACCAACTGATATACATTTATAGAAACCACTCAAATGTGATTTAGAATACAATGTCATAAAACGTCCAAATAAGTTCGTTCTGAGGCTGAACGAAGCCGCAGGAACTCTCCTACTACCACTAGTACGAGTAGTCCTTGCAATCTAAAACATATCCACAACGAGGAGACCAATATTCTAAATAATTCTATTATGGGAACGACCCAGAGCATGTCAGCAAGCAGTCCTCATTCGATGAAGATCCTCGATCTTCAATAATCATCATCTTCGACATGTCTTCACTTTCAAACAAATACATTGGTTCGAAGTGGTTTTCGGATAGGAATCACCCTAATCCGACCCTGGTTACTTCGAAGCCAAACATTGCTTTAAAAGATGTTAAGTTTATATATGGATTTCAATCATTAATCAACTACTTCATCTTTTATAAAATATCTTTCTTAGATATATTCTTTTCAATTTATTTTGTTTTCTTTTCAAGAGTATATGGAATCATTAATCCTCATTTATCAAATCATTTGGTTTATTTAAACCTTTCTTAAATCCTGGAAGATTCCAAATCATTTTCTCTTTTACTTAGGAAAACCTTCCCAAATCATTCATTAAATCTTAATCAATGATTTCTTATATTCAAGTTATAACTTTTAACTTAGGAAAAATATTCCTAAATCATTTATTAAATTTTAATCAAAGATTTCTCTCTGAACTTCAAACCATATTCTTGCAAATCGAAGAATTTCATAACAGAGGACTATTGACACTTTAAATATGGTAAATTTCACCTCCGGGGACTAGTGGCAAGTAATCCTACATCATAAATATCTTTTTCATCAATGATTACTGTCTTTAATATATTTTATTTCGAAAATTAGTTTAAAGGGATTTTCAGATAGGAATCACCCAAACCCGATCTCGGTTTTTATGATAGCAACCATCCAAATCTGATCCCGGTTCCTTCGTCGTAATCATCGATTTAAAAGATGTTAAGTGGTTAATTAATATTCTACATTTTTTCCTTTTTGTCTTGGAAAAACTTAAATTTGATATTTTAGAGCATTCGGGCTTTCCTTTCACCGCCCCTCGTCTAAAAGATAAAGCGAATGCCAAGTAAGTTCAAGGCACTAGTTTCTCCATTCCTAATCTTAGTTACACACTTTGTTTTACCGTTTAGCTCTCACAGGCGGGACAAATATACTAGTCTTTTTCGCACACTCGGTTATCAATCTTCATTTTAGAAATGATTTATTAAAATTCCAAATCATCATTTAAAAAACTTAATTATTATTTTAAAAAACATTCATATTTAATTTTAGGAAATATTGTTATGTTTAAACTCATATTCAAATGGTTATAGAATTCGCAGCATAAAAGTGTTGTGTAAGCATATTTGATTTAAAAAACTTTTTAATATTCGAAAATTCGTTCCTTCCATTCCGAATCTCTTTTAAACCATTTTAATAGATTTACAAAATTTATTTCATATTATTAACCGCTTAAAAATATCATTTATAAAGAAATCCCTTTTTGGATTCCGAACTGCAAAAACCGCAATGTCTTTAGAAAATTGTTTTGGACATATTTCAAACTCTACTTGATGAAATTTTGATTTACTTTCTTCGTTGGAAAAATATTACCATTGTGGACCAATGAATTTTTATTTCGAAGAAAACCGACTTATAAATCATTCTCTACATTAATTTGAAGTTATGGGTCGAAATTTACGGCTACCACTACGCGACGACTTTGATTTTGACCAATTTTGTGAATTACTTTAGAACTTATCTAAAACACGTCAAATTTGTTTTAAACCATATTTAAACTATTTTAAGTTATTAAAAACAATATTTTCATCATTTCAAGCTCATTTTTCATTTCATATTATAATATTATATTATTATAACATCATTTTCCATCTTTTTAGATATTTTGAAATCATTAAGAGGCTAAATAATTTTCATACACACATATGTATGGATTTAATTCTCATTTAATTAACAATGGTTAATTACTATTCATTTCTCTTATCATTTTTCAAACAAGTTATCAACCACATAAACAATCATATAATCAACCAATTTTGCATCTAAGTTATTGAACATTTAATCATCTAACATATTTAAACTTTTAAATCAATATACTTAAAATAATTTATGGATTAATAAATAAATATGAGTAATCACCTTTAACCAAATTGTTCATTTCTTACCAAAATTCATATCATCCAACACTTCATGATTTTTTCAACTTCGACCACCTTTTGAAAATTCGGCAGAGCTTCCACGGTACTTCAAACTTTCTCCTGCTTCCTTAGAATGGAACGGACGACACTTCTTTCTCTTTTTCTTACACTGGACCTTTCTAACTTGATCCTGCCTCCTCCATTGGTTCGACCTCCTCCTATTCCACCCCTTCCTCCATCATTTCTTCACTTTTTAGATGATATACCGTGTTTTAATGTTGATATAAGAACTTCGGCAAAGTTTCGTAGTTTTTGAAGTTGGTTTGATACAATTTTAAAAGTTAATAAGGAAAGAGAAGAGAAGAAGCCATTAAAGCTCTAAGGAAGAAGAAGAAGAGAGCTTAAAAAAGGAAGAAAAAGAAGAATGGAAAGTGTGTGGAATTTGTGAAAGAAGTGGAAGGTATTTATAGAAAAAAGTTTGAAATAAAATATTATTATGTAAAATGACCAAAATACCTTTTATTTGCTTTTTAAACAATCTTATTTTTTTAAAACACTTAACATCACATTTCAATTCATTAATTTATGTCATTTTCACTTAAGAGGTAAGTAAGGAATATAATAATTATGTTTGATTTGATTTGATGTTTACTTTTTATTTTGAAATGACATGTTTGTCATTTTATGCTTACTTTTTCCTAATTATATTCAAGAATTTTCTAAGTATGTTTAGTAAAAGTAAACTTGATTAATGAATTAATTAATACTTATAGTATTTAAATATTTGTTCCTATAAAAAAAAATAAAGGTGCGACGACGTTGCGACAACTTTTAATCGACTAAATGGTGATTTTCGATAAAATGTATCACAGTCACATTTTGACGTTTTAGTTAAACTATTTATTTATATATACAAAAACCTAAAAATAAATTTGTATAATGTTATCTAAAATATAAATACTCATAGATAAAGTAGAATAATTTATTTAACCATTGAAACTTACTTTTCTAAAATCATCATTTTGTCACTTTTGTCGACATAGGCAAATGTTACTATTTTTGTGTATACTTCTCTTTCCAAATCATATCTAGTATTATTTGAACCATATAACCTTACCTAATTTATATTTAAAATCATTTTAAATAGTTTTTTAAGTGGTCAAATTCTCGGTCATTACATTTACTATACATTTTAAGGTACAAACACTTTAAATTACATAGTATTACCAAGCTAGTTCATATTAAAACATTTTTCATAATACGATGTCTTAAAAGGTCCATCCTTGTTATTATAAAAATTTAGTCATACGTTGATCAGGCTTAAGACTGTAAATCTATAAGCACTTAGTAGACCCGTTTCAACACCCAGTGAAAATACTTGAAATTTTTTAAAAATGATATGGAAAGTATCACCCCCTTTCCTTCTTACCACCATGAATCGTAGTTAACCCGATGATTATGTTGCAATCCCGATGAAATCATAAGTAAACTGTAGGCATCAACACCCCTCGACTAACGCCATTGGAACACAATAGTCCGCAGCTACACAAAGGTTGCATTGTTACCATAGCAAAACCGTAAGTAGTCTGTATCTGCCCGTCTGTAACGACACGTAAATTTCGTGGATTTAATTTGGTTAAATTAACAAGTTTTGTAATTAAATCTAGTAGAAAGAAGGAAAAAAAACTTTATAACAAATATTGAAAAAAACGCTAACTTAAATTTTATAAATGGTGGCCTAAACCTATTTACTAGCAATTTGAATAAATTTCAATAAATGAAATGGAGTAAGTATTATATCTGGATATAAAATTCATTTAAAGGAAATTTATTTATATGTTAATGTAAATTAAGAAAATATTATAATAAATAATAATTCCATTCGTACTTGTAAGCTGTTACTATAAGTTGCGTGTTGAAAAAGGTTGATTGAATTGGAATTTATATTTAGTTTAGATGAGATTATTAAAGGTTTACAATAACGGAAAATTTAGGTAATAAAAGTTAGAACAAGTGGATAAGCATTAACCATATAAGGGAATGGCATTAATATAAATTAAGTTGGAACAAATTGGATGTAGAGAAATAAATGTAAGGATTTAATATATTAATTAATGTTGGTTTATGAAAACGTTACTTGGTGATTGATTATAGAGTAACGGAAGTGTGGACGTAAAATAATAAAAGCATAGATTTATGTTAGGACATAATTTGTGGATTTGGGAATTTAAATCCAAAGATATATTAATTGAGGAAATAATACGTATTTAATTTCAACTTGATAAAATCAATGAAAATTTAGAAATAAAAATTAAATTGTAAGTTGGTAATTTAAGATGAATGTGAGTAAAATTTGGCAGGCAAGATAATTGTAAAGTTTTACCCATTCATATAATTTATGTAAATAAATATAAATCAATGGCAACATTTTGTTAATGATAGTCGCAAGTAAACTTGAATGCTAAAGTGTAACAATCGTTGTAGGTTAACCGTTTATTTAGTATATTAAGTCAAGACTGGTAATTGATTGAAATAAATCGAAATTTATTATTCTGTTTTGTTAATGTGATTTAGTTAATAAAGGGGAATTTTTAGGAGATGAAGCACGCATGGGAAATGCATCATAATTCAATGTTTTGTTTACCCATTTAATGTATTTCCTGAATAGAAAAATTTTAAAATCAATAAACGAAATTTATTGATGTTTCAACTTTAACTAATAACAATTAATGTGGAATCAATTACAGTTAATTGACTAAAATTGCTGCAATTAAGGTAGATTTGTTTCGGAATTTAAGATAGTTAATTTTATAAGTTGAAATTTATGATAAGCCTATTTGTTATATGAAACTTCATTGATTTAAAAAGTAAAGAGGCAAGATTTATTAATTTGACTAAGCGCAGAGTTCAATGAATGAATTTATTGCAACTAAATGAAATTCAATATTTCGTAAATTGAAACTTGATGGAATAAGAACACTATTATAATAAAAAGAAAGACAAATATTATGATTTTTGAAAGGATTAAATAGATAATGGAAGAATTGAAATCAGGTAAAGCAATAATTATAAATAACTGGATTTATTAAATTGAATGTTAAATACTATAATTTGTGAATTTATTTACTTTACCTTGATATGAGATTTGGTTTAAAGGATTTTTAAATTTCTTAAGTAATACAAGGTGATAAATTTATGAATTATAAAAATTGAATTTCAAATAACGATTTAACCAATTAATTATTAATTTATTTAATTTATATAAAAATAGCCATTTTGCCCACTGACTCGGATTTCGACGAAACCAGTTTCATCAGATCCGTAACAGTGAATTATTGTAGGGTTTCAAGTTTCGTAGCGATCAGACTTATCGTTTGATCGTACGAACGCGAAACGCCTTGAAATCGATAAATTGAAATCAATTTGAAAATATTGATTTCAGCATAACTTCTTCATGCAATCGAATTTGGACGTGAAACTTTTTTCATCACGCTCAGAATATTTTAAAACACATGGTTTGATATATGGGTTTACCAAATTTCGTTCCGGGGTCAGAACGGGCTTTTTGGGCCACGTTAGCGTTAGCATGTTTGTTTACACGATCCATCTATTCAAATTTCTAACCTATCTATATAAACCCATCTATAAACCCTAGCCTCCATCTATTCTCATTTCTTTGTGCGTTCATTTCCTCGGCTCCTCCACTTCCCAATGGCTACAAACCCTAAACCACAATTTCAAATTTCATAAATCAAATCCAAAGCCTAAAATTTCAAGTCCTCAGAAAAATTCACAAAAATTATACGTTGATGCTCTCGACGAGCGAAATTCAATGGTGTAATTCATTTTTCAATTGGAGTTATCGTTTGCTCAGAAATTTGCCGTTTATTTTCGATCGTTCATCATCGCCGCGATAATATTTGTCGGATCGGGAAGCGGTTTTTGGGTTTTGAAGAGGAAGCCAAGGGGGTCTCATCTATATGATTGTTGTGTCGATTTGACGGTTAGATGGAAGTGGATTTTCAATTTAGGGTTCGGCATACGCCGACGGCTGTTGATTTTTGGGCACTGTTCATCGATCACGGGTGATCGCGGCGACCATGGGGGGGGGGGGTGTCCAGGAGGTGCGGCGGCGAAGGCTAAGGGCTCGACGACGTGAGGTACGGTGGCGGCGAGTGGTTCGAGTGCTTCGGTGTTTCGAACGTAAGGTTGATGGGTCGCGTTTTCTGGAGTGGGAAAGAATAGAGGATGGTGACGTGGAAGTTTTTGTGAGGGTGAGTTTTAATTTTGTTTAATATAAATTTAATTTTCAACTCGTTTAACTCGAGTAATTTTCACATACGATATCTGTTTCACGCGTAATTATTTTTGTTTGGATCGTTTTTAAATTCCGGACTTGATGACGCTGGTTGGACGAATTCCGAGATGGCCAAATTTTTGAGTTCACATTGGATTAAAATTCAATTTAAATTCAAAAGGTGAGTGTTTTAACCCACTCACAACTTCTAAAATTTCCTATGTCAGTTAAATTGACTTAAGATATGAGTAGAAATTTATTTATGACTATTAAGCATGTTTTATTCATTATCTCTTTTAAATTGCATTTATTTAATTTAACTATTAATTAATTTTATTATTGCATATAAATTTGACAGTTGGTTAAACAGTTAATAAGTTTATTTTGAATATAAACTGTTGGTTAATAACTGTCATTTATTTCCTGTTATATTGTATACGCTATATATTGATGTTGTTTAAATTGATGATGATTGAAATAAATTGATGATGATTGAAATAAATTGGTTGATGATTGATATTGGAAGAATGGATGATGTGTTATATCTTATATAAACTGCAAGTTATCATGCATTTTCATTTCATTCGGGATTGCGGTTTGAAATGATATACAACCGCATTTTTATTTTTAAATTGCGGATTGAAATGATAAATATCCGTATCACTTGACCATAGGATAGAAAATTTTATACAGGCACCTCGGTATATATATAAAATTATTTTTGAAATAAATTTTCTATGGTTTGGATAGAATACGGTTAATAAATATAAATTTTGATGTTTTATAAAATCTTATTTTATTTATACATCTATAGTTAAAGTATTGAATTAAGCTATGTATGGATTTGTTAAATAAAATAAATAAGTTGAATAAAGGAGTTTGATTATTTTATATGGTTAAGTGGCTAAGTACATGTTAAGATATTGAAATTATATAGAATTTTAAATGATTTAAATCAATTAAGGTTGGGGGTCAAATTAGAAATTTTATTTGGAATTGAGCTTAATTAAGAATTTAACTTCATAAGTTGATGAAAAATTTATTAACTTGAAATTTTAAAAAGGGTATGATATCATAACTGAAATTTTATTCAAGATGGATTAAATGAATATTTCTAGTATAAATAAATTGGAGGAAATTTTGATAATTAAAAGTAATTTGAGTTTTATTTAAAAGGATTTCGGATTTTATTTTGCAAATATTTCAAATTAAATAATAGGACTTTAAATTTGTTGAATAGAAATTTCCAACTTTAGTTCCAATTGTTAAATATTCAAAGTTGAAATATATTGAAACTGAAGTGGTTATTGAAACTGAAAGCGATTTCGAAATTTATGGATGTTGGCTTGATTTTAAATGAAAAAAATTGTAAGTCAAAGAAATAATTTATTTTATAAAGAAATTTTAAAATGCAAACTATTTTATTCTATATACCGTTTGAATATCCAAACCATTTAAGTTTTGAAAGTTATGGTTTTAAAACTATGGATTTCGAAGTATTATGTTGAAAGTTAAAAATTCAAATATTTGGTTTCGAGGTATTATAAATTTAAAAGTGGCATGATTTTGGAAAAGAAATATATTTGACATAAAACAATATCATATTTATTTGGGTTTTTAAAAGAAAATGATATCGAATTTATGGGTTTTGAAATGGATAATTACATGCTGGTTTTGAAAGTATAATTAATTTTTAAAGACCGCGGTGTTATAATAACGTTTGGTTATTGAAGAGACCGGGATCAGAAGTTGTCATACTCTCTGCCAACTTCGAAAACCACTTTAACAACCGTGTACGCTGTGGAGATCCCAGGAGGTGCGGCGGTGAAGGCTATGTGCTCGACGGCGTGAGGTACGGTGGCGGCGAGTGGTTCGAGTGCTTCGGTGTTTCGAACGTAAGGTTGATGGGTCGCGTTTTCTGGAGTGGGAAAGAATAGAGGATGGTGACGTGGAAGTTTTTGTGAGGGTGAGTTTTAATTTGTTTAATATAAATTTAATTTTCAACTCGTTTAACTCAAGTAATTTTCACATACGATATCCGTTTCACGTGCAATTTTTTTTGTTAGGATCGTTTTTAAATTCCGGACTTGATGACGCTGGTTTGGACGAATTCCGAGATGGCCAAATTTTTGAGTTTAAATTGGATTTAAATTCAATTGAAATTCAAAAGGTGAGTGTTTTAACCCACTCACAACTTCTAAAATTTCCTATGTCTGTTAAATTGACTTAAGATATGAGTAGAAATTTATTTATGACTATTTAGCATGTTTTATTCATTATCTCTGTTAAATCGCATTTATTTAATTTAACTGTTAATTAATTTTATTATTGCATATAAATTTGACAGTTAAAATTTATTTATTTGCATATAAACTGATAGTTAAATAGTTAATAAGTTTATTTTGAATATAAACTGTTAGTTAATAACTGTCATTTATTTCCTATTATATTGTATATGTTATATATTGATGTTGTTTAAATTGATGATGATTAAAATAAATTGGTTGATGATTGATATTGGGTGAATGCATGATGTGTTATATCTTATATAAACTGCAAGTTATCATGCATTTTCATTTCATTCGGGATTGCGGTTTGTAATGATATACAAACGCATTTTTATTTTTTAATTGCGGATTGAAATGATAAATATCCATATCACTTGACCATAAGATAGAAAATTTTATACAGGCACCGCGGTATATATATAAAATTATTTTTGAAATAAATTTTCTATGGTTTGGGTAGAATACAGTTAATAAATATAAATTTTGATGTTTTATAAAATCTTATTTTATTTATACATCTATAGTTAAAGTATTGAATTAAGCTATGTATGGATTTGTTAAATAAAATAAATAAGTTGAATAAAGGAGTTTGATTATTTTATATGGTTAAGTGGTTAAGTACATGTTAAGATATTGAAATTATATAGAATTTTAAATGATTTAAATCAATTAAGGTTGGGGGTCAAATTGGAAATTTTATTTGGAATTGAGCTTAATTAAGAATTTAACTTCATAAGTTGATGAAAAATTTATTAACTTGAAATTTTAAAAAGGGTATGATATCATAACTGAAATTTTATTCAAGATGGATTAAATGAATATTTCTAGTATAAATAAATTGGAGGAAATTTTGATAATTAAAAGTAATTTGAGTTTTATTTAAGAGGATTTCGGATTTTATTATGCAAATATTTCAAATTAAATAATAGGACTTTAAATTTGTTGAATAGAAATTTCCAACTTTAGTTCCAATCGTTAAATATTCAAAGTTGAAATATATTGAAACTGAAGTGGTTATTGAAACTGAAAGCGATTTTGAAATTTATGGATGTTGGCTTGATTTTAAATGAAAAAAATTGTAAGTCGCAGAAATAATTTATTTTATAAAGAAATTTTAAAATGCTAACTATTTTATTCTATATACCGTTTGAATATCCAAACCATTTTAGTTTTGAAATTTATGGTTTTAAAACTATGGATTTCGAAGTATTATGTTGAAAGTTAAAAATTCAAATATTTGGTTTCGAGGTATTATAAATTTAAAAGTGGCATGATTTTGGAAAAGAAATATATTTGACATAAAACGATATCATATTTATTTGGGTTTTTAAAAGAAAATGATATTGTATTTATGGGTTTTGAAATGGATAATTACATTCTGGTTTTGAAAGTATAATTAATTTTTAAAGACCGCGGTGTTATAATAACGTTTGGTTGTTGAAGAGACCGGGATCGGAAGTTGTCATACTCTCTTCCAACTTTGAAAACCACTTTAACAACCGTGTATGCTGTGGAGATTCCAGAATGAAGTAGGTTGGTGGTGGTGTTTCCTTTAAGGTAAATACGTGGACTCGACTCTTGGGACGAGTTTGGATTTCTCCCGTAGCCCGTGTGGTATCCTCTGGTGGCTTCCCGATTAGGAGGGACTATGATATAGGATGAACTACTGGGACTATTATTGTGTTAAGGGGAATATTGGGTCACTCCTTAACGCTATTTAAAAGTAAGTTTATTTTACAATTAGACACTATTATAATAGCGCAATATACTACATAGTAAATAGTTTAACAGATCCTTAGGAGATGTAAATCCCGAGCATCTCTTGAGTTACTGCACTCATATTTATTTCTGTTAATTTAACTCACATAAGATCTTTTAGTTCTGACTCGAGTGTTTTTGTCTTTTCAAATTCGCTCGGGTCAATCCGAGCGTTTCAGGATTTGAAGATTTAGCTTTGGAGGACGAAGACGAAGATTCGTATTATTATTATTTATTCTATTGCACTACACTCATACTGTTCCGCTGCATTGTTATTGGTATATGTACTCTGATATGTATTATATGAATAGTTTTGTAAGAAGATTTATAAACTGTATATTTGATTATTATATTTTATCCTTCCGCTGTGAAATTCTGTTTTCTTTCTTCTTGTTTTTCTTATTTACCCCATAACAATCCATCATTCCGTATGGTTTGAATTGGCACGTGTTTCGATTTAAATCGTGCGAAAAGGCGGGACGTTACACCGTCGAATTACGCTATCAAACGAAACTAAACCACATAGATCGTAGTTACACAAAGGTTGCATCACTATCCTATTAAAACCAATCGTAGGCTGTAGGCTATCAATGCCTCCCGAATTACACTATGGAACCAAACAACATAGATCGCAATCTACCGATGTTACGTCGCTATCACAGCAAAATCAAACGTAGATTGTAGGCAATCGTTGCCTCCCGAATTAGTTATGGAACCAAGCCACGTAGATCGCAATCTACCGATGTTACGTCGTTATCACGGCGAAATCAAATGTAGATTGAAGGCAATCCCTGCCTCTTGAATTATGCTATGGAACCACTATAGATTGTAGTTACACGAAGGTTACGTTGTTGTCATAGCAAAACAAAATGTAACTGTAGGTATAATACCCCTCGATTTACGCTATTCAAACAAATTATCACCAAGAACTCATGAGTTTTGTCCGGACATCCTCTAGGATCCCAATTCTCATTGAACCCACCCTATGGATTCCTAGGTAGAACCACCCAGTGGATCTCCGACTCCAAGTTTCGACTTTCAAGGGGGTGCCTTTCCATACTTTTAGTTTCAAAACATATCATACTATATATATAGTACCTTTCAAATCATTCAATTCATATGTATCAGATATAAATTTTATCTATATAAAATCGATATCCTTAAAATTGATTTTTTTTAAATTCGATTTACCCAATTTCCAAAGTCGACTATTTGCCAAAATCAAATGCCTTTAAAAATCAATAGGTTCTAAAACTATTTCAGTTTCATCCTCACATACATATAAGATTATTCTTTCCAATTTGAATAATTTAAGGATCAAAAGTTTTTGAGTCCACCTCATACTTATATAAACTCCATTCAGTATTTCAAATATCTTTTAAATATCATTCCCTTCTGTTTACAAATTCAACAAGGGGGTTTGGATATATAATTAACATATATAATCTCATTAGTGCCAATTAAAATTTTCTAAGTTCGATTGCTTTACAAAGTTATCTGTAACATTTCTTACTTCTTATAAATAAGTTTCAGTTACAGTAACTATTCAAAAATTATCGTATTTACTCAAATTATAGTACTTCACTTAAAAATCATTTTTGTATTAATATCTCGATTTTGGTTCCAATTCAAATTTGCTTTGAAATTCCATTTGGGTTATAACTTCAATTTAACCACATTTGTATTTAAATCCATGATTTAAATATAAACAATTTCTACCTGACTAGTTTGAATTTAGAAAATAGCGTGAATATTTTTTAAAATAGTTAAATAGTTAATATAAGATGGTTTGAGTTTTTTAAAATGGTTTATATAGTAAAATAGCCTGAAAAATCAAAATAATTTGAATATTTAAGAAGATAGATTTTAACAGTTTATATTAAAATAATTTATTTTAAAATAGTTTCAAAGTCAAATTAAATCAATTCCCAATTTTCCAGTTCAAATCAATTTCACTTTCCATTTCCATTTAAATCGATTCAATTTCGATTTCAATTCCAATTTGTATTAATTTCAATTCAACTCTCCACTTTAAACCATTTCAATTTATATAAATTCGAGTTCGATTTTCAAGATATCAATTTAAATCACTTAAATCAAAGTAACCTTCAATATTCAATTTAACAACCAAATCTTTAAAGATAATTCAATTCCGAGCCCAAATTTCGAAATATCCATTTAAATTACTTTTACTTGGACTTATTTCAAGGTTCCAGCAAGAGTTCAAATCTTTTTAAAACAAATAAATTTTTCAAAATTTAATTGATTTCTCATTTATAACTTCAAATTTTCAACCCAATTCTTTCAACAATTCCGGTTGACAAGTTCATTTTTAACATTTCAAACTCAAGTTTAAAAAAATGATTCCATTTCCATAAATTCGAAATTATTTCTTAGAACAAAATCATTTAAATAATTCCAAACCAAAGTTTTTTTTATCATTTAATTTAACCAATCTGGTATCCATATATAATTTTCTATCAGAGATGGATATATGTCATTTCAATCCAAAATAAATGTCATAGGTATATGTCATTTCAACCTACTTCTCAATTTATTCGGATTAATTCGATTTACAGTTTTATATATTGTAAATATTATATAGGATGATAGTAGGATATATCAAATTAATAAGCATCCAAATCATCTAAATCATCAATCAATAACATCCATCATTAATTTTCAGAATTTGAAACCCGTTTTATTTCCAAAACCATTTTGAAATCATTCATACGTACATAACTTCTTTTGCACCTCTTATCAAATCTATACCTTTTCTTTTACAATTTAATTATTTAACTTCCATAAGTTAAATTTTAATTTCACCTTGAAGTTTCCAATTTCAGGTTATAAGTTCAAAACTTTTTAACTTGGCCTGAGTAAATTCCCTATTCGTTCAATCCATTTAAACTTACTCAATTTAAATTTTTACCTTCCAAATTTAAATTTCAACATTTATTTTCTTATTAACATCATTTTCCACTTACAAGTTCAAAAACTTATTTTCCTTTGGTTACACTTCTCATTTCAATGGAAACCCTAGAATTCAAACACCCGGTATTTATTTCAAATTAACTTAGACACACACACACACACACACACACACACACACACATATATCCCATTTATATACCAAAACACACTTTTAAATTTAAACCAATCTTGATTTTTATCCAAACAAATTCCTTTAGAATTTCAAAAATAACTCTTGTTTTCAAAATTTCCATATCAAAATATTCTATATAATATTATTTATTATTTCCTTAAAAACTTGAAACACGTTTCAAAATTTTTGGGACTTAGATTCAAAACTTCGCAATTTAAGTTCATTATAATTTATAAGTCACAATTAAATTATGCTTATACAATTCCACTTCCTTAAAACTTTTCACCATGTTTTATCAATTGTTTAATGTGTAATAAACATCCTCATTTATATACAACACCCAATTTATGATAATAATCAACAATACCATACCTAGATACCAAACACATTTCATATATTCCATAATAATTTCCTAAAAAATTATTTCTATATGTAAAATATAATCAAGGTAAATTTATTTCATTTCAAAACATTTTGAAAAACTCTTTCAAAACTTTTGGAATTTTAAATTCCAGTTTTGATCTATTTTTAGCTTAACCCATTTGTATAGTTCATTCTTATCAAATTGCTATTTTGTTACATATATACAACCATTTAATTGTTATAATCCAATTTTGATTACAATAACAACAACCAATCACTTTGATATACAATAATAATTCAGAAAATTTATTTCTTTTTATATCAAAATATAATCTTATACAACAATTATTTTAAACCGTTTAAAAATCATTATATAAGAAAATAACAAGTACACCCTCATATATAATACACTCAACTCATTCTAGGGTACTACTAACCCCATCTCTAATGAGTAATCCACACCAAAGCCAAGATTCTTACTTAACCTTGCTCTGATACCATGTGTGACGACCGGATGATTTTCGACCCTCGTTAATCAACAGTAATATGTTCACTGTATAGAGTGCCAAGCAATCGGGTGTTGGAAATACTAGGTTGTTAAGGTTAAGAAGAAGAAACATAAACAACAACATAGAATCTCACAATCGCAACGGAACAAAATATAATATACAATAACAGCTTTTTGTACAAAAGAAAAACAATAACTGTTGCTATATATACAAATTATCAGAGTGCAATCATAAACATATTAATATAGACAATCATAATAACTTTTCCTCAAAATGCTGAATATAAAACCTACAATACATAGTAGAATACAATCAATACGCGTAATACGTACCATCTAGCTCGTCTCTTGAGCTCCAAAGCAATCTGACCTGAATCTGTAATACTCTGTCTGACTCAAGCATTACAATAAAGAAACACCCGAGTCAGGTTTGAAATCAGCGTGAGTAAATGCACTTAATTTGAAATACTTAAGTTATCAAAATCCTTCGAAAACAAAGGTAACTCGTAAGACCATGTCACATATAAACACGATGGGTTTTTCCCTTACGATAATTAAAAAAGATTTATAGAATTATAATGGTGTCTAAGTACAATACTTATTCAAAAATATAGTTGAATTTTTTAAATTAATTAAATTCCAATATATTGACTCTATAATCAAAACCGCAGAGGTTCGTAGTGTTTATTTGATCAAAGTAGTTTTGGATAACACTAATATCCAATCCCGGTCTCTTCGAATATAAACAATAAGTTATATATGCCAAGTCATTAAGTAAACAACTTCACAATCAGGGTATTCACAATCACATATGGAAATTCATTCCATATGTTTGCCTCATCTTGACCAGTCTATTGAGATTTACTTGCTCATAATCATTACATTTTTTAGAAATTGAAATAGTGGTCAGTGCGAGTTGATTTACTTCCAAGTAAAAACGTATCAACAATTTATTCGGTTTACTTTAGTTTGTTTAGTTATTAAATAGCATAGCAATAAATAATTGGAATCTATATCAAGAACGTTATCAATTAACATAGATAGTTAACTCAATCATCAATTAAAAATCACTATTAAGTTCATTTGAAATTCAGAACTGAACTCATTTAAACAATGTAGTCAAGTTATATTTATAAATCAAGGTTATTTGTTAATTAAATAAATTATGAAATGATTTATTATTAGTTAGTTGAAATTAAAAAATCCACTTAATAAATAAATTAACATAAGATTTAATCAATTAAAATTTAATTAATTATCCATTTTAATTATTAATTTAATTTTATATTACCAAAAAATTTGCAAATTAATTTAGCTTAAAATATACTAGGTGATAGAGTCACAGATGCAAAAATGTCATGTTGGTTGGATTTTAAATAAATGAGAATATTTTTTTTATAAAGACCCAGCCCACGAGAAAAAAAATAGGCCGAACTTCCCTAACCTTTCCTTCTTCTTCCTCCTACTTCTTTTCCTCTCCTCCTTCTTTTCCTTTTCAATCGCATGCACATAACAGGGCCGTGCACCTGCACACGCCCTCTGGCCAACCCACCACGTCGACAACCATCTCAATAAGTCGCTTACCACCCTCACGTCATGATGACCCACCAGAAACGCGTGACCCAAGCCTAGTTCAAATTTCGAACTGCTACCTTAACCATGAATGAAGACGAGCCACCCCATCACCTCTCCATGCCACCACAAACCATTGTATACCACAAAACTTCACCACCACGTTCGCCATGACTTCCTCTTTCAAACCCTCCGGACCACACTTTCCTCTTCCCCTCTAGAACTTGCCATTTGTCATAAACCCAAGACCACGAACAACCGTCCTCAAACCCTACTTTAAGTTTGAGTGGCCAATCCACTTACCAGAAAAACTGTGCGCCATTTTTCCTAGCTTTTTCACCTTCCCATGCTCCTCCATGCCCGAAGCCCTAGTACAAAAACATTTAGATCACCATAATTTCGAATCCTTCCCAAATTCGTTCATCTCATCATTTCACCCTTCACAATCCGCTAAAATTTCCCAAACTATATCCAAAATTCACATTTTTCAATTTCGAATCCAATTATATCATCCATTTCTTAATTCATGCAAATCGAACTTTGGCCATAATTGATCTACTTACTGACATATGGGTGTTACTTCCTCTGTACTTGATGAAACCGAACGAAATCAATTTTTAAACATGCTATGCTCTAAAACAAGCAACTATTGTTTTGACATCATAGTTTATAACTTACTAGATTTTGAGTTCTTGATTTTTAAAGTTAAAGCTATTGCTGTTTTATACAAGAATATGCACAGAGAAGATGGTATAGGCTTTTAGTTGTAGTGAACTATCTATGTCTATGCATACATGTACCCATGCTTATACCCACACATATACATCTATAACAGTCACAGATCATGGTTCATCAATATTCCCTATTTCATGTATGTACATAGGTAATATCTATAAAACCGAAGTAAATGTTTACTAACAGTTTTTAAGAAATGAATCATGCTCTGTTTATACTCCTTCGAGCTTGAACACTGCTTTTGTTTAAATTTTTCCTCTAGCTTTGAATCTTTTCTTTATTTTGATACAACACTTCATTTTTCTCTTTTATTTTTATTTTATTTTGTATGAACAAGGCAAGGTCGGTCTGTATATATAAATAGAGAGGATGAAGTATGCAGGTTTTCATTTCATTTATTTTATTTTTACTTTTGGCTGATTAGATTTTTTATGAATTGATTTGATCTTTTTGTTATTTGATATATTATGGCTTGACTTGAAGTTTTGTGAGCTTGATTTAATGCCTTGTTATCATGATGTTTCTTATGTTTACACACACACACAGATATATATATATATATATATATATATATATATATTATATGCACATGTTTACATGTTGCACATTTACATATTTAATTGTTTTTCATACTTATTTACACACATATTTTCGTCATATGTTTTTCCACTTATATGTGTATATATATATAGACACACACACACACACATTTATGTACATTTACATGTACACTATTTTATATAACATATATACATATACATATACTTATGTATATTTTCTCATCATATATATATATATATATACACACATATATATTTACATTTATATAAATTTTCATATACATTACTTCACATATTTAAAATCTACCATTATGGAGTTTTATACATTCATGTAAATATATTTTATTTACATATACAATATTCTTATAAACATACATACACTTGTAAACTTATATATATTATTAAACATCATAAAGCTTATGTATATCTACATATATACATATATGGATATTCTATCCAAAATTTTAAACGTTGGAGTTTATATACGTATACCTATAAAATCCATCATATCCAGAAATTTATAATTTAAATTAAATATAGTTTTAATCAATATATAGATTCAGATATTTTAAATATCAAAAAATTCATCTATTTGACCTATAAAAATTAATATCCCAGTAATTAAAATTAGTTAATTACCCCAATAACAGGTGTCAAAAATTCAGGTCATTACACTAATATTCATTTATTCAAATTCAATTAATTTACATTCACTAATTTACATTTAAGTTAGTTCACTTTCAAATTAAATCAAATTTAATTCATTTAGATTAACTTACTTTTAACTTGAATTCAATTATTTAGCTTCCAATTTCATTAGTTCAGCTTCATAACATTTAATGAATTCTCTATATAATCAACTAACATCTATCTAACAACCAATGCATATCCAACATAATCAAATTTATTTAATTTACACTCGAAATTCATGTTTACTTTGTTTACCTCTAATTTGGTTTAACACATTTAGTTTCAAGTGGATTAATATCTAATTGACTTTCATTCAATTATTTAATTTCCAATTTCATTAGCTTTTAATGAATTAACACTTACATCCATTATTCCATAAAAATTCATTTCCATTCGATTGATTAACATTCAATCCATATTTTATTTACTAATTTATTTCATTAGTTCAATTTCTAATTCATTTAACAACTAAAGTTGAATTTCATTTATATAACTCAAGTTCATATTAATTTAATTACTTCATTTCATTAGTTCACTTTATTAATTCATTTTGATACCTAATTCAACTTCATTCAACATTACCTAAGTTGTGTTTCATGTCATTCTCACTTATATTCACTTTCACTATACAACTTAAGTTCACTTCTAATTTATTTCAACTTTCAAATTCATATTACGTAATCACTTACCAGTTAAGTTTAATTTCCATTTCAATAACTTATCTAATCCAGTTCAAATCTGATTCAATTTATTTAACTTTCCTTTAGTTAAATTTCAAATCATGTATTTTATTATACTAACTCAAATTTATTTAACTAAGTTAAAGATTTTGTTTCATATTATAAGTCCAAATCTCATTTTACTTATATTTATCGATTTCAAACTTGGATTTTAAATTCAAATTTGTTTATCACAATAAAACTTCAATTTTCAATTTACTAATGGTAGCAAATCAATCATCTAGAAACTCGAAAATGATATTGATGATGCTGCAGTCATTACCCTTATTATTTTCCAGCAACAATAGTGAATTCAATGCTTTATATTCTTTTTAAAATCCTTTTTATATTTATAAATCACATTTATAAATTTATACTTATATAATTTTACTATTTTACTTTACTTATATAAGATTCAATCCAAATTTATTTATCTTATTTAGATTTATAATAATATAACCTCTTCAAACTTTAAAAAACGACTATCAAAATCAACGAGATTCAAATTCTCAAGTTCTTGGATTAAATCCATTTTTATTTATAACTCATATTTATAAATATACTCGTGTAGAATATTTCACAATTAGAAATCATTTTAATTATAATTCCATACTTGATAATTCATTTACTTATATAATTTATTCTTTTACAATTATTGTTTTTATTTAGATTATTCGAACAGCTTTTATTAACTTATATATATTTACATTTTCAATCAACCAAACAATCAATTTATACACACTATAATAATCTTTGAAAAATTGTTCTTTATATATATAATATAATTGAGGTAAAATTATTTCATTTACAATTAAAAAATAATACTACGTTGGCTTGCCTTGTTCAAGTGTTTAGAAATCCCTATCGATAATGTAGCATCCCACGCACCGACTAGAATTCATAAACAACCCAACGGATAAGTAAACACAATATAAAACATTTGATAGTTGTTATCCCACTTTTTGGTCAAAACTGGAATATCAACAAATTGGCAAGGGATGATGGATATTGGGATTGGAGATCGATTGAAAGCAAGGCGGCGATCGATGTCATCAAATTTTGGTTGAACTCCGATCGGGACGAAATTGATTGGAGATGATGATAAGGATTACGAAAGTCTATGTTTCAAATTTCAGGTTAATCGGAATTCATATGAAGGAGTTATGATCGATGCAAGGTAGGAAAGTCATGCTGTTCGAATCCATCAAGGGGTCAAGGTGGTGCTCGTTACGAATCCGTCGGATTCGAACCCATCAGGTTCACATCGATCGAAGGCACAGTGCAAGGATGGTTCGAATCGATACACCTCGTATCGATCAGGAAGTGATGGCTTCGAATCGATACCTTTCGTATCGATCAGCTTGCATACGGCACGATGGTCTTCGTATCGATCAGATGGGAAGGATAGGTGGACTTCGACTCGATGACGGCATGGATCTCCTTCGTATCCATAAGGTGTACACAGGTTAGTTCGTATCGATGGTGGTTCGAATCGGTAGGATTCTGGATTAGTACCTATCGATACGAAGAGAGCATTCGAGAAGGATACGCGGGGAGTCGACTTCATGGATTCGAAGGACTTAGGGACAATTTCGAAGCGATCGATATGAACCAGGGAAGAAACGTTCAATGCGGCGACAAAGGTGGATCGACCCAGAGAATTCGTGACATGTCATCGACGCGCACGCGCTTTGGATGGATTCGAAGCATGGATTCGAACCAGGCAGAACATACGGAGCTTTGATTTCGAATCGATCATATCTTCCAAACCGTTGATCCAAATGCAATGAAATTTTACAGGAGCTTACATACATGTTGAAGAATGCTCTCACCAAATTTCAGCTCAATGGATGATTTCTTTATCGATTCGAATGGAGTTCGAATCGATCCCGATGTGGGCCCGGATCTCCAGAATTCGGCCATATGGGCCCTCTCACGTGCCAGAAGCGGTCTACCAGATTTTTAGGAGAAATATCAGCCTCCTATGCTTATAAATAGAGCCCCTGGTCATTCAAAAAAGGGGGGAGAATTTGAAGAGAACAAGCACGCCCGGACGCTGCCAGAAACATTCCACATCGTCATTTCTACCATTGATTTCGAATTTGGACTTTGTAACTGCTGTAATCACTTGTAACCAGCAAGGATAATTAATAAAAAGGATAAAACTTTGGAGTGGATGTAGGCCGGAGATAGCCGAACCACTATAAAACTTGTGTCACTGTTCGTTATTTTGGATTTGCTGCTTATTATTTGCTGAAACCTGTTATTTGTGTTTGACTATTGTTGATTTGTTTTCATACACTGGTGCTTTCACGGTATCTGGGGTTTGTGACCAATTTTGGCACAAACACTTTGGTGTTTTCACTGAGAAGACCAGCACCCGCTACATCGGATTTGTTTGGAAAGGTTTTAAGGAGTTCGGATTTGAGGACGATGACTAGGCAAAATAGTAGAAGGAAAAGGGCTGAGAGAAGCCAACAGGAAGGAAGTCAACAGGCATCCTCCGGAGCTGGGGAAGGACAGGCTTCAATCTACATAATTCGGGATGAAATGGAAGCTATGACGAATTCTTTGCAGGAGAGATTGTTGAAGAGCCAGCAAGAAATGATACAGACTTTCTTTGAGCAAATGAGAGCTGCAGGGATGCAGAACTTAGGAACAGCTACAGCCGCTGTGGATGCAGGACAGGGGACTAGGGTCGTGGAACCCAATGCAGGAAGAGATACGGAGCCAGAAGGCAATCAACAAGGGCTTGGGGGCAGGCCCACGGGATCCAACAAAGGAGGACCTTTGGAAGGAGTTCAACAAGCTAGAGCTAACGTTGCTGCTAGTGAACCACATGAGGAATATGTGCCAGAGTTCCCTCGGGGGCATGGGGGGCAACCCCAAACCGACAATGCTGGATTAGTAGAAATCATCAGAAGAACTGTGCGAGGCGGTTTGACCAACAGAGACTTGGAAGGAGTGAATAGGAGTCCGTTCGCTCGGGAAATAAGGATGGCTCAGAATCCACCTAAGTTCAAGCTACCTAGCGTGGAGTCATATGATGGTAAGGCGGACCCAACTGATCACTCGATGAGGTACACCAGACACATGGAGGTGCTGGGGGCATCGGAGGAAGTGATGGCCCGATGTTTCCCTTTGTATTTAACGGACTTAGCTGCAATGTGGTTTAGGTAGCTGGGAGAAGGATCTATAAGGACTTGGAGGGAATTGGTAGAAAAGTTTTTGGGGCAATTTCGGGTTCACGTCAAGAGGCCGAAGAATGTGATGACATTAACATCGGTGAAGCAAAGGATGGATGAATCGCTTAGAGCTTTTCTAACTCGATTCAGTGCGGCAGTCGCTTCGGTGGATCGGCCTGATCCGTCGATGGTTTTAATGGCAGCAGTATCAGGAGTCAGGGAGGACTCGGATTTTAAGGTGTCTCTGATACGAGATCCCCCACAAGAGCTCGAAGAATTCTTTCATGAGGCAGAAAGGTTCCTTCGGCAAGAAGATGCGAGTACGGATTTAAAGGTGAAAAATGTTAATGCAATTCAAGATGTAGGACCATCCAGCAAAGGCTTGGATAAAGACAAAGGGAAAAGGAAGTTGGACGATGATTCTGGAAACGTTAGGAAGCGATGGAAGGATCCAAAGTTTTCCACATACACAGGATTGAACGAGACGCTGGAGCGGATATACCTGGATACCCGGAATCGCCTTCCTTACCGGAGGCCGGCTAGGAGAGAACCATCAGAACAGGAAATGACATCAGGAAGGCACTGCCTCTTCCAATGATTTAGATGGACATGATACCAAAAGCTGCAGGCACTTAAAGGATATAATCGAGGAGCATGTAAGGAATGGACAGTTACAGCAATATGTCGGAACTCGGAATGCAACGGCGGAGCAGGAGCAACCACCGACCACCTCACACCGTGATGATGTGAGGCCCAGGGATGGTGGTCGATTGATCATCCACTAATCAGGATAATGTGAAATATGTAGCGAACTACTAGCAAGCAACCAAGTCATTTACACATGTATGGGGACGGAGATAGCCCCTAGGCATGCTCTGAATGCTGATAAACTACGATGCTGTGGTTTGTGAAATTTATCTTTTGCTTTTTGATTAGACACTTCTTTAATTTTTGGATTTGGTTTTGGAGTTCGGATCGAACTCCTGGTTTTGCTTGCTTTTTGATTTGGATTTTCCATTGGATGATTGTTTTTGGTTCTGGATGCTGGTTTGGATTTCTGATTCTTTGATTTTGATTTGGATCTTTTGGATTTGGATTCTGGATTGGATTTTGATTGGATTTTTATCTGGTTTTTGATACATGGTCGTCGGGTATGGATTATGCCTGGCAAGGGGTGAGTCACTTTGCCCAAACATGGTAAATTGACTCATTCAGGTCGTTGAGTATGGACTATGCTCGGCAAGGGTCCGGAGTGACCAGGATTCGGCCTAGGATTTAGGCCCCATATTATCGATTATTGTTTCAGGTCGTTGAGTATGGACTATGCTCAACAAGGGTCCGGAAAGACCATGATTCGGCAAAGGACTTAAACCATGGCTTAGCTCAACGTCCAGGGACACTGGACCACGGTCGTCATGTGTGGATTGCGCTTGGCAAGAACCCGGAGAGGTTAGCTTAACGTCCAGGGACACTGGACCACGGTCGTCAGGTGTGGATTACGCTTGGCAAGAACCTGGAGAGGTTATGGATTCGGATATCGACCCGGAGAGGTCCTGGATCTGGTTATTGGCTATTGGATAAGGATGGATCAGGACTCGGCTGTCGAGTTCGAATGGATATGGAATTGGCTAAGGCTTTGGTTACGGGATTTGGAATTGGGCATCGACTCGAAGCAGTCAAGGATGACATACTCTGGCGATATGGCTATGGATTTTGGATATTGGAATCGGAACTATTCAAAACACGCCTTCTTATCAAAAGGCATGTTCTAGGGGGCAAAGTGTTATCCCACTTTTTGGTCAAAACTGGAATATCAACAAATTGGCAAGGGATGATGGATATTGGGATTGGAGATCGATTGAAAGCAAGGCGGCGATCGATGTCGTAAAAATTTGGTTGAACTCTGATCGGGACGAAATTGATTGGAGATGATGATAAGGATTAGGAAAGGCTATGTTTCAAATTTCAGGTTAATCGGAGTTCATATGAAGGAGTTATGATCGATGCAAGGTAGGAAAGTCATGCTGTTCGAATCCATCAAGGGATCAAGGTGGTGCTCGTTTCGAATCCGTCGGATTCGAACCCATCAGGTTCGCATCGATCGAAGGCACGGCGCAAGGATGGTTTGAATCGATACACCTCGTATCGATCAGGAAGTGATGGCTTCGAATCGATACCTTTCATATCGATCAGCTTGCACATGGCACGATGGTCTTCGTATCTATCAGATGGGAAGGACAGGTGGACTTCGACTCAATGACGGCATGGATCTCCTTCGTATCCATAAGGTGTACACAGGTTAGTTCGTATCGATGGTGGTTCGAATCGGTAGGATTCTGGATTCGTACCTATCGATACGAAGAGAGCGTTCGAGAAGGATACGCGCGGAGTCGACTTCATGGATTCAAAGGACTTAGGGACAATTTCGAAGCGATCGATACGAACCAGGGAAGAAATGTTCAACGCGACGACAAAGGTTGATCGACCCAGAGAATTCGTGGCACGTCATCGATGCGCACACGCTTTGGATGGATTTGAAGAATGGATTCGAACCAGGCAGAACATACAGAGCTTTGATCTCGAATCGATCATATCTTCCAAACTGTTGATCCAAATGAAATGAAATTTTTACAGGAGCTTACATACATGTTGAAGAATGCTCTCACCAAATTTCAGCTCAATTGGATGATTTCTTTATCGATTTGAATGGAGTTCGAATCGATCCCGATGTGGGCCCGGATCTCCAGAATTCGGCCATATGGGCCCTCTCACGTGCCAGAAGCGGTCTACCAGATTTTTAGGAGAAATATCAGCCTCTTACGCTTATAAATAGAGCCCCTGGTCATTCAGAAAAGGGGGGAGAATTTGAAGAGAACAAGCACGCCCGGACGCTGCCAGAAACATTCCACATCGTCATTTCTACCATTGATTTCGAATTTGGACTTTGTAACTGCTGTAATCACTTGTAACCAGCAAGGATAATTAATAAAAAGGATAAAACTTTGGAGTGGACGTAGGCCGGAGATAGCCGAACCACTATAAAACTTGTGTCACTGTTCGTTATTTTTGATTTGCTGCTTATTATTTGCTGAGACCTGTTATTTGTGTTTGAATATTGTTGATTTGTATTCATACACTGGTGCTTTCACGGTATCTGGGGTTTGTGACCAATTTTAGCACAAACAATAGTCACTAAAAAATGCGCGCTCATATCTATAATACACTCAAACTAAATCTAGGGTGCTATTGACCCTATCTATACTGAGTACACATCAAAGCCTAGGAATATACTAAACCTAAGCTTTGATACCACGTATGATGACCTACAAATCCGTACCATTTGAATCGACAACAAAAATACATGTCCTACCCAAAAAGCACGGACTGATGAAAAGTCTTGAGAAACAAAGAAGAGAAAAAAGAAGAAAAAGAGAAGAATAAAACCAAACAGAACGATATAGAATCTCACATCGCAGCAGAAAACATATTATATCATATCATTGATCATTACAAAACAAAAACTATATATACATATATCAATCAAAGTTAAAGAATCTATTCATCGGCCTAGACATTATAATAACATGTCCTTATAATTATCGATAATTAAAATAACAAAGCAGTGGAAAAATAAACATATACGAGAATATGATTTGAACACCTCCAGCTCTCCTGTCGAAGCTTCAAAAGCACCAAATCTGAACCTGAAAATATACTTGGTCTGACCCATGCATTGAAAGGGAAGAACATCTGGATCAGTCTGGTAAACCAGCGTTAGAAAACACCCTCAACTGAATTTATTAAATTTCCAAAACATTTCTTTTCAAAACAAAAGTATCTCGTAAGACACGCCTACACATAAGTACGGACATGTTTTTACTTTATGATAACAAAAACCATTTCATATCAAATCATGTTTTATTATAATAGCGTATGTTGCACAAGTAATATTAATCATAACCCAAATTGTTACATTGATTAAATTTCAGCATATAGCCTAAAGTGGGTAATATAATCAAAATGGCATACACGTAGTGGAGTTTGGATTTCCATACAAATAACCAAGTGATGGCCTACCTTCTGGCAGTACATCTCTAGAGGAATGCACCGAGGACCATCACAAAGGATCCTCTACCAACAAAAGACCGACCTACCTCTATAACTAGGTAGTACCGAATATATCATCCCTCGGATGTTACCGACCTTTCTGAGGGCGCTCATAGCATACAAACCATATTAATTTACATCCCGAACGTCATAGCGGGAAGAAATATATCAAGAAGGGGATGCTCATATCCTAATTGAGAATGACCCACTTAGCCCTGCTGCGTCTAACCATGTTTCGGTCATTTCCAGTTGATAATGCCTGACGTAATGATTACCTTTCACATATCACCTCACTTTGTATGCCACATTGCCATTTTCGTTGACTATTAATTGCCTTTCACAAAAATACAGCCCTTGAGCTCGTATGACTCAAGAAGGGTGTTAAGCTAAGAGAAGTTGCCTTCTCCGCCACCACTGATGTACGTTTGTAAAAACCAATGTACGTAATCTTAGAAATGCAATGTCAGACACTCGTCCATACAAGTTGTCTAGGAATGGGACAAACCGAAGGTACTTTTCTACCACATCCTGTCGGGAAATCCCTTGGATTAATAGCAAATAGTCCTTGCATTGGATATTTCATAACGAAAAGACTACTGCTACTAGATGCATATTGGGATTTTAACCCCAAACGATCAACAAGCAGTCCTTTACTATGAAAATCCTAAATATGAATATCATAGATAACATGCACAATCAAACGTATATACGTTGGTCCAAAGAGGTTTTTAGATAAATCTGATCCTGGTCTCTTCGCACCAACAACGCAAAAGCGTTTCTCAACCTCACGTGGAAACTAAGTCTAATAGACTTATCACGTCGCTAACTTTCAACTTGTTATCCTTTGGCAAGAAGGAAGCTCAATAGATTGGAGTAATAATCTGCACAACACGAATCAACATTCTCAACACAAATGATAATCAGGCCTGCACAGTCAGTCACATACTAAGTGTACGACTAATTAGTTCCTACGTCAAGTCTAAGAACTAAATTTGCCAAATTTTATAGCCGGTTATTTAACTATCAAAGCAGACAACAATTATCTAGCACCATGAGCAATAACTAGGCCCTTTTAAATAATCTTTTATTTACTAAACACTTTCCAAATATTCAGCTTAAATTATCTTTAAAAAGATATATTCTCAAAACTATTACGGTATTTCACTACTTGGAAAACATTTCCATATATTTATTTAAAATAATAAGCGAATTCATATTTTACCTTATTTTCAAACCATTCAAACTTCATTTTGAAATATAACTTTCCAAAACATTTATTTAATTTAAAGGATTATTCACTGTCCAAAATCGTGAATATAATTCTCATACCAAATTCGTTACTTCTAAACATTTAATTAAAAAAGGAAAATTCACTGTCCTAAATCGGGAATATAATTCTCTTACCAAATTCGTTACTTCTACACATTTATTTTAAAAAGGATAATTCACTATCCAAAATCGTGAATAAAATTTCATATTTAACATGTCAAGATAAGTTGATTTCACATTTATAAAGCAATGCTTATAATTCGCATTTCTACTTTATAAAAACTTTCATTTGTAAAATTATTTTATTAACCAATTCCATTTATATCTCATTTATATTCCAAAATCCAATTATAATTTTATTTACTTATAAATCTGTTATTACAAATTCTCTCTTTTTACAACTTCATCAATTCAAAAATCCAATACTTACAAGATTCATCTATAACTTGATTTTAACACTTATAAAATTCGTTTAAAGTTCCATTACTTTTTATGTATAAAATATCAATTTTATAAATCTTATATATAGAAACCATTTATAATAAGTTCAAAATCCCCATTTTATAAAGTAGGTAACTTCATATTTCAAAAATCACATTTAGGTATATTTCACAAAAACATAATTCTTATTTATAACGTAAAAATTATTACATTTTATTTATTTAAAATAAATTCATTTCCTTAACAATTAAAAAATTAAATAAACATCTATTTTCAAAATCACTTTTAATTCCCTTTTAATTTGAAATCATCACTTTAATATTTTAAAATTCTAAAATATGGCCCAATGCTACAACAACACTAAATAAGGTGATTCACATCGTTATGACATACAAATCATTATATATCACATGATAATAGCATATATAACAATATCTGTAAATAAAAATCAACACCGGTGAGGAACCATGTTGGATCCCTCTAATTTGTCACCTAAAATAAATATACATATGAGAAAATATGTATAATGTCCGCTTCAAGGCAGACGCGCGTACAAAAGATCATCCGCTCATACACGAAAACGTATGGTGTCTCATCCGCTAAAATATGTGGGTATATATCCAAACCAATTAACATATAAATATATAATATCATATATCACCCAAACAAGCATCAATCAGCATAAAATACAATTTATTCTCAATTATGTAAAAATATAAGCAAGACAGAAAAAGTGAGTTGTACTCACTTTGATTCCACTAGTCGTTGCAGCGTTTTATTTCAAATAAAATTAAACGAACGTTTAACTTTACCCAAAATTCCTAGCAGCTTCAAATCAATCCAAATTAGCTCCATCGTGTAGTGTTCGCAAATACGAACCTAACGCTACTTTTTTCGTCAGATTCCAATCTCGTGTGAACAAGTTATAGCATTTAGAAGATTACACGATTTTCATATAAATTAATTTATAATTATTTTAATTATTTTAACCTACATCAATAAGGGTTGTTGACTTTGGACTGGAGAATCTTGGCTGCACCACTTTTCCTTCCACTCACGTACAAGCCTAAGTAGAGACGCACGCAACATCCCATAAAGCACGTGAATTTGAACGATCGCCGCTCCCTCCACGTTCATTTAGACTCTATCAAAAGACCACCAATCAAAAGCTTATTGCGAGCTCTACCAACTCTAGCACTATCAAAGAGCTCATCCCCCTCATGCTTTCAATTTTCGTGCTCGAACACCGGCCATTCAAGGCCACTTTGTCGTCGATCCACTCCACGAAATCTAATCATTACCGTATGAATTTATAGATCTCCTCAAGCTCTTCGATTCTCTAGTAGAAATTTTTTCATAATTGCCAATGGATTTGGAGACAATAAAGGAGAAAGGATCGAGCTTTTATGGTCATTGAATAAAAACTGGCAGCTAGGGTTAGAAATTAGGTCTAGGATTTGAGATGAAGGGTAAAGTCCTTATATTTATAGGCAAATACAAATCACTATTCACTCAAAATAATTCCGAAGTCCAATCGAAGCATGCCGCCTGGCTTATAATATTTTACCCCTATTCCAAACACAATGGAATATATATCGAAAGCCAATTCCATCATATTTGGAGGATAGGTCTTCGAATCGACTTATTTTAATTAAATTCACTTAAATAAATTTCTATGCGTTTCAGCTTCGTATGACCAAGCCGTACGTCCGATTGATACGAAATTTGAAATCCTATAATAATATAGTATTACGGATCCAATAAAATTAGTTTCTTCGAAATCCAAGACAGTGTCAAAAATGACTATTTTTACATGTTAATTAAATCGACAAATTTCCAATTTCTATAAATTTACTTTTAAATCAATTTCAAAAGTTCCCTAACTCCATTTTAATTCAAATAGAATTTAAAACATCTTTATAAATCAGTTTCATTCACATTAAATTCAAAATCTAATTATTTCTGCAATTTTGAATATTATATTAACCAATTTAATTATCCAAATAAATTATTTTATTTGAAAAATAAGTTATTCAAGCTATAAAATTAACTTTTGAATATTTAAAATCAATTAAATATTCGAATTTCGAATGAATGAAATTCTACGTCGTTACAAGTGACCACCTAAGATGCCATTGCACGTAGATTTATTTATTTTCTGCCAATAAGCCACCCTAGTAGACTAGGTGTAATATAATAATGCAGGAGTTGACATTTCTTTTATTTATAAATAAAGTTGGCTTTTGGAAACAATAAAATTATGTTCTTATAAAATAAACTTTGCACTACATGATTTGCGACATAATAAAGTATCGAAACACTAATTCCTAGAGATAGAAACTAGCGCACAATCCAAGCTTTTATGACTACGTTTATGGACAGGTAAGATACGCTTGTTTGGAGATAAATGATAATAGTTAGCTAGTAATTTCAATCAATTCTCATAGATAGGCAAGTCCGAAAATGGAGGCTTAGAGACAGGCACCTGAAACACTAATCCCCGGAGACACAAAGTAATAATATGCAGCGGAAGCAAAAGATAGTAGTACGTGAAGCTACTATATATATATATCATAGTTACATACGTTACACAGAAATCTCGAATACGATAGTCAAATACCAGAATCAGAATATATCACTGGAATCAACTGAATATCTGAAAGCTGATAGATAGCTGGATCACCAGGTGAAGCTCCAACTCCAAAGGTGTGTCTCAAAAGCTGAACCACTCAGTCTGACCCGAGCCTAGAGCAAAACACAAAACACTCGAGTCAGGATTAACAATCTTATATCAATAAATCCAACTCAAGTGAAATAACAATTGAAATACAAGTAACTCAAAGGATGTTGGAATAACCATCCTCTAAAGATCCGTTAAACTATCTACTATGTAGTAGTGTACGCTAAATAGATAATGTCTATCAGTAATATAAAATATCAAAATAGTGTTAAGGCGTTACCATTATCCACCTTTACACATTTTATATAAGCGTTATAGTCTATACAGCACTGTAAACTCCACCGTAAACTGGTGGGATATCAGGGAGTACTCCATGGGTATAACACAAAACAAATTCGTAGTGGTCGTGTATATAGGGATACAAGTATAACAAGGCACATGAGGCAATACCCAAGGTAGTGAAACTACCGTTTGCTTGATCCGGACTGGTGAAAACACATCGCCGCAACGATCGCAACACCGCGAAACAACACTCCCAAAAGTACGAGGGTGAACCAATCAATAACAAGTAATGAGTAGTTTACGAAGAAGTGTGTTCGCTCGAGGCGGCTAACCCCATTTGGCCCGGCATGGCTCCTGTTTTAGTCATTTCCAATTTGACACAAGTGTCAAGGTTATCCATTATCGTTCTCTTTCTTCAGACATCACGTTCATCACTCCAACCACTTCATTCTGGATCACACTCCGCGTAAAGTTATTAAAGTGGTTTTCGGTTTAGATAGAGAGTATATCCATAACTGATTCCGGTCTCTTTAATAACTTTCGTAATTATTACACCGATTGATCGTTTAATATATTCTGAAACCAAATCAAATTCAATTTCAATTAAAATTTATAAATCAACATTTTGTTTGTCTTTCCAAATCAATTTCCAAGTTTTCGTTTCATTACTTCCAAATTACTATTTCAAAACTCTATAATTCAATTTCAGTTTTTATTTAAACAATTCAAATATTGATTTAAATTCGTGTATAAGTTTCATTCTGAAATCATATAAATGATTTTGATCTAACATTCAAATCAATTTAAAATCATTTATCGGTTTCGTTCACTATTCGTTAAGTTAATTTATCATTTAAAACAATTTCAATTCAATTTCCAATTCATTAAATCAATTACTTACGTTCAACTTCATTATATCAAAGCTTACAAATTTAATTAAGTAAAAATTCGTCAAATCCATTTCTTTAAATCACAAGCCTTACATTTGTTTCAATAAAACGCATTTATTTCTTGTTAAAGAAATTCAATTTCAATTGTTTATTTACTTAGTTACACATTTCAAAACTCAATTAATGAAGAAACTAAATTTCACATATTCAAGAAGTTCAAGTTCACTTATTAACTTACTTAAATAATTTTTCAAACATAATAAATAAAGAAACCCAATTTCATTTATTAACGAAGTTCCAATTCACGTATTCAAAAGTTTAATTTCTGTTATCAATCAATTATTACGTTAATATTTTGTTTCCAATTTCAAATATTCACATTTCTTTTCATTAAAATTTTAAATTCCAAATTTATTTCAAAACCTTATTATTATTCAAATAAAATCTTTATTTATTTATCAAATTATTGACTAATCGGGTTTAATTTAATTCTCTATCCTAAGTCAAATTCATTTTCGGTATTTATCATTTCAACTCGATTCCAATTCAATTCAAAAATCAAAGCATAATAAAGGGAACTTGCAGTGTGATAACTGGAATGGTGTCAAAGTAAATAAACAAGCAATAACAACAATCAATAACAATCCAACAATTTATTCAAATAATCCTGAAATAATCGTATTAATTCACATTGTTGTTGGTGCAAATTAATATAATTATTTCTAGAATCCACATTATCATTTCATGTAGATTAAAGATTATTACACTAATACTAATACGGTTCTTTACTTGACATCTATTATTCAATTTCATACTACATAAATTTATACAACATACATTCAATGGTTCAAGGTGTGTTAACACTATTTCTACGTGTCAATTAATTTAAACATTTAAAGGGGTCATATTACAAATTTAACTAAGCAAATTCAACACATTTGTCGATTCAAATTTCTGATTATCCTACGTCAATTTCAATTTCAAATTATTTATCACTTACTACATTAACAATTTAATGTCCAATGTCAACATCAAACAATCAATCATTTATCAGCCAAACTAGATTATCATTGCATAAATAACATATAATGGTGTCAAATGTCGCAGGTGAACTGATACAGGTAATAGCATACATAACAGTGTAAATAGCTAACACAGTATATTCCAGTTGTCGTTTCAATTGATATCAAATTTAATAAATAAAAGAACATTAATCGTGAGCGATTACTCACCTTTTTGAGGTTAGAGAAATTTGGACACAGAAATGAACTAGAATCCAGAGCAAAGTGAGATGGACTCGAATTCGATGAAGAAAACAGGCACGACGGACAAAGCTGATGAATGGAAAATCAATGAGAACAAATCAAAATTTGTTTAACATAAATCGATATAACAATTTGTTTAAATATGTACATATTTTTTTTATATAAACCCACTTACACATCAATACTTTATACATATACGGTTCTTACCAAAAGCTATATATAACTTCTTAAAGCCTACTATATACTAACAAGATATCCTATTCTATAAATACAATAAATGTAAAATGGAATTGGACTAATATGTAAATACACTAAACATTCATAATAAACTAAATTTAAGTACATAATATAAATATGCTGAACATACTATAAATTAAAGTAAATTCTTCAAACATTTTCATATATATATAACTTGATATGTATAAAGTGAAAATTAAATGTATATACACCGACCCTTCTATACATAATAACAAAAAAAGAAGACATGATGCTAGCTTCATCATAGGTCAGATGAATGATGCAGCAAACCAACCTGCGCAAGCAATCTACTACCATATGTATAAAAAATTAAAAGAATAGTATATTCATTATGTTATATTCTAAAAACCCACACCTGAACCCATATTTTATCCTTGAGGCACATATACAAAAATTAAATCTATATATAGATACAACTACACCTAAATAACCAAAACAAGATTCTATAATGTACATACATATTTATATAATATACAACCAAAGAAACAAAATGCTCTTTCTCATTTATCACAAAAAATATTATACACGTAAATGGTCATTTAAGTTTATATGCCTTATACCTAAATAGTATCAAATTCGAAAACAAAATATATAAAACATAATTGTATTCTATATGACAATATATAAGATGAAATATTATAAACTTAAATAAACTAACCCACACAAACTATAGTTTCGATTCATATACATCATAAATATACTAAACTAACATATTCCTTATACTGTACAAACAGATTTGTAAATAGGAACTATTATATTTATGCAAAACTCAACATATAGTTATAAATATAGCTTACATACAAAATGGAAGCCAGAAAGTAGAAATGGCGAAGCAATTAAAAGAGAGTAGAGCACGCATGGACTGTCGACGTGGGTTGCGCGCCAGTGAGGAGGCTGTTGAGGCGGCGAAAGAAGTTTTGATGTACGGCGGTTGGTGGTCGAGGCTAGAGAAGCGGTGGCGAGTTAAAGGTGGTGGATGGAGAAGTGATGGGCGCGAATGGAAGTTGGTCGGCTAGGTGGCTTGAGGCTCGGGTTGAGGAGGTCGGCGTGGAGGGAAGGATGCTCGGGTTGGGTCGGCTGTTGCTAGCTGGAGGAAAGAGAGCGACTCTTGTGGTTCATGTGGTGGCTACGACCATCAGATAAGGGTGGAGAGGGGATCTCAGCTGAGGTGGATGGAGGCTATGCACTCGGTAGGGAAGAGATGTTGGGAAAGGAGGGCGGAACTCAGGTCTGGGTGGTGATGGGTTTAGATAAGCTACAGGCCAGACAAATATTTTCATGCATAGTTTAGCTGTCAGAGAGCACTTGCATTTTGCACTGGCTAAATCAAATGTGTATACGCAACCTACATGTTGAATGATGCATGCGAGTGCCACGTTTTGAAGTTCATTTTGTTTTTTTTCTTCAGAGATCTGTAAAGAAATGAAGAGATTGGCAACAAATATTTTGAGAAGAGGGAGAAGAATATGGGAGGAGAAAACGTACAGAGCTTGTAAACCAAATATTTTAATTTTTGTTTTGAAAAGAAAATGTAGTAAATGAAAAGTTGGAAATAGTGCGAGGCACCTTATCGAATTTTGGGAAAAACTAGTTGCTGTACAGCTTTTGCACCATGGAAAAATGAATGGTGACGGGTAGGCCAAAAGGCTTGAACGGTACTGATGTCGGTAATTGTTTCGCAGATTCCGACTCGTACCGGGCTCTAAAACACAAAATAAATATACCACAGGGATTAGCAAGATGAGACGATCAAAATGGTATACAGATATTAGCGGTTCGATTGAATTATAAAAATTTGAATTTTCTAATAGCGGAAAATGCAAGGAAAACGCAGAAAAATAAGATCGACGGAGCTAAAGAAGTCCGAATTTGAAAAAACGAAAAATGACGTCTTGCTCAGAAGACGGTTTAGAATTTTTCTATATAAAAATATTTTGGTTTCGAAAACGTTTTATTTTCATCGCTTTTTAACTGATTAAATTGAAGTAAATTTACGCACGAAATAAACTTTCATATTTTCGGACGAAAATTTACCAGTTGCTATGTTTAATTAGACGCATTCCAAATATCAAGTTTATATTTCAAAATTTTATTTTTAAAGTTCCACAAAATTTCAACTAATAACGTTATTAAAACCGGTTAAATCTACGGCCTGTTACACTCTCCCCCACTCAAAACTTTTCGTCCTCGAAAAGGAAGAAGGTAGGAGAATAGGGACAACCGGAAGAAAATAGATTTGAATTCCAAAATGAAAAATTAATTTAAACCATATAAATTTCAATTTAAATTAATTATATTCAACAATTGACTTTTAAATTCAAAATTTTCATTAAGTTGATTTGATTTCTCATTTATAAATGTTAGGTACAAAAGGTTTCTTTCAAATGAAATTCAATTTAAATTCAATTAATTCAAGATATCTCATTAAGTTGATTAAATTTTAATTTATTAACTTTCAAAAAAAAAATTATTTTATAAATTACAACTATTATTCAATTAACTTATTATTCTATTTATCTCCATAAACATTTTAAAATTAAGTGTATAACATTTATTATACGTGCTCACATTTAAAAACAATTTATATTGTATATTGTCCAATTTCCTCAAATTAACAATTTCAAAGATCATAAATTTGAATAGTCATTTATTATAATCATACTTTATTCGACAAATTTAATTTTCTTTATTCCAAATTATTAAAAAAAATCTACTTAATATCTTATTACATATATTATTAAGTATATTTACACTTATTATAACTACTAAATTTATTTATTCATTCCTTCAACATCATTTTATACTGTATAATATTCAATTACATAGTTAACTTTTGAAAATTCTGTAAGTTATATTGAATGCAATTTAGTATTATAAAAGAAAATTTCTAATTTAATTATTCCAGCTTTAAATTTTTATTCAGAATTTCGATTTCATATTATAATTGAAATTATCCTTTATCATGAATTTAATAATTAAATTCCGAGTAACTTCAAGTTTATTTAGAGATAAATAAATATATATGTATAATATATCGAAGCAGATTTAATCATATACTAATATATATATTTTCAAATCAAATCATACTTTAAGAAATTCAAATCAATTTATTTTTCAAAACAAACCATAGCAAAGCTACAGAATAGTCTCTCCACTTCGAAACTCGAAAATGAATATCGATGATGCGGCCATCATCACCGAAATTATTTTCCAGCGACAAAAAAGAATAGCTCTAATTTAATCATTTAAAATTTTTTGAAACGGTTTCTATTTGAAAATATTTAAATTATATACACATTAAAACTTCAAATCAAAGTTTGAAGTCACCGGATATTAAATTCTCAAATTCTTGATTTAAATTCATTCCAATTTCCAAATCAAATTATAACCAAGTTATGTAAATTCATTATATTATGCAATGGACAACGGTTTACGAAACAATAAATGAAATTCAAATATTATCATTTTTGACAACAAATTCATTAACAATTCAATTTCAGAGAAATTTATACTTACATATAATATAATCATACAAAATTATTTCATTAGCCAAATTTGAAAACAATATTGTGTCTGTTTGCTCTGTTCAAGTGTTTTGAAAATCCTATCGATAACGTTGATTAAACGAATCGATCAGAAATCCAAATCAACATCAACAAGAATTTGATAAGTCAATTTTATAAGTTAAACAACTTATATTTCAAATTCAGTAATTTAATTAATAATTGAATTGTTAAATTGAATATTTGGAATTGCTAAAAGTATTTATTCTTGAATTTGGTCTAAATAAAAATGATTTTGAAAAGTTTATTTAAATTCTATATGAATAAGAATGAAGTAATAAAATTTTAAATTGGGATTAAAAGTGATTAAACTGATTTTGGAAATAACACGTTTTAATTAACGTGTGAAAATAGCCTTTCGGGACACTGTCTCACATTTTGATGAAATCAGTTACATTGGATCCGTAATAGTGAATTATATTATGACACTGTATTTTGTGGCAATCAGACATATTGTTTGTCTGTGTGAGTTCGAAACGCGTAGAAAATTAATTGAAAGAATTTTAATTAATATAATTTGATTTTGAAAAGCCAACTTCTGCATATGACGGAATTGGCTCTCGATACTATTTCCATTGTGTTCAGAATAAGGGTATATTACATATAAAACCCCAGGAGGCATGCCTCGTTTGGAGTTCGAGATTTTTGAGTGCGTCGAACTAGATATTCTTGAATATATACATACATACATATATATATATATATATATATACACATACATATATATTCTCCATGCTTAGGCGATACCTTCAGCCATACCACATACATTCGCACCATACCATCTACCTTGTATGAATCGAGCTTTGACCCCAACTAAGAAAAGGTACCAGATGTCGAATCAAGCTTTGACCCCAACTAAGAAAAGGTACGCCTAGACATGACGAAGGTATTCAACGGTGGAGATGGACTTTGGCGAGGCGAGATGGCCAGAATTTGGCTTGACATCGGCGATGGATTTTGGTCAAAATGAGGCGATTGATGGCGTTAGGGGAGTCGGCACCAGTGTTGGAAGGAAAGGCAAGGTCATGGCGACCATGAGTGGTGGACGCGTAGTCCGCGGTGAAGAATGGGCAGCGCGGTAATGGTTGGAATCATGTGTTCGATCACGAGCGTGAAGCGTGAACGAGATGGAAGGGTATTAGTTTAAAAAACTTATTAATTAAAAGTTAATTATAATTTAATTATTTCAATCGTTCATTAATTCATAACTTTTTAATACGTGGTCCAAATTGAACGTGGCAAGTCGCGTCGCACTCATTATGACGAGTTCTACGTTAGGAAGTTAGATTGGATGGATTTGGAGCTAATAGAACTTTAAGTTAAAAACCGGACGTCTATTCAATTTTACTTCAAACCAAAGTGTTTTGGCGGTTACTGGAATCAAAGGGAGTCAACTTACCTCTCTAGCACACTTGTATTTTCATATAAGTGTGGATAATTTATTTATTAATTTTTTGTTGACTATTTGGATGGTTTACTATTTATGTTGTTGGTTTGTATACATTCCCGCCCTTGGAGCGGATGAGACCCTATACATTCCCATGTAACAACGGACGATCCTTTGTAAACGATCCCACCTTGAAGATGTTGATTTATATTTCATGATTGCACACTATATGTGATGTGGGGAAAGTTTGGAAGGATCAAACTGGATTCCTTACACCGTTGATTTTATTTTTCATATATTTTGATATATGATGTGCTAGATGTCATATTTGATGGCATGGATGATTTCTCCATATTTAGTGCTACAGTAGTACTGAACCATATTTTTAGTATCTTGAAATGCTATAAAGTGAAGATTTATTTTTAAAAGAATTTTGAGTTATTTCAAAATTTTATATATTTTAATATTAATTCTTGAAATTTATTTAAAGAAGAAAATTATTTTAAATTAAAAAGTATGATTTCTAGATATTATAAATTGGTAGTTTATGAAGTAATTTAAAGAGAGACTTTTGAATTGTAAAGTAAAGATTCTTAAAATTTAAAAAAATAGACTGTCTTTTTCTAAAGTAAAGATTCTTAAAATTTTAAAAATAAGACTGTCTTTTATAATAAAGGAATATGGTTTAAAAAAGAAGCTCGAAATATCTGATTTAAATATTTATTTACCATTTTATATAATGTGATATGTATAATAAATATACATGTATTAAGGTTTATTTAGTAATGTGGATGATTTATTAAGGTGAAATGTATAAAAGTGACTTTTTAAAAATAAAGTGAGGATGTGTAAAATCATATTTTATTAATAAAAGGATAGATTTATAAACAGTGTTTATAAATAAAGGTGAAACTTTTATCATTGGATGAATTACGAAAATAAATCAAATTATGGATTTATAATGAGATGTGAAATGTTGTTTAAAAAAATAGTTGATTCTATATGGGAATTGAAAATGAAAATAAATTTGGAGATGTCAAACGATATTTTATAAATTGAAAGGAATGTATAAAACAAATTTATATATATGGAATCAAATTTAAAAATGGGTTGAAATTTATGTTTTGAATGGGATTTTATAAATAAGTGAGAACTATAAAGGGATAGAGTATAAATGGGGGATTTTAATAAAGAGGAAGTTTGCAAAATAGAAAGAGATTTATAAATACAGTTATCAAGGAAATATCTTTAAAAGTTGTTTATTTATATTAATATTGTTCTAAAGTTATTTATCAATATTTTAATATTTTGAAAAGTTAATTATTTAAATTATTAATATGGTTTGAAATTAATTATAATTATTTATCAATAAGGTTATGGAAATTAGTTATTATTATTTATTATTATAATGTTGAAGATAAGTTATTATTGTTTTATTAAGAATGTTTTGAAATTATTAATTATTATTTTTAATACGTTTTAAAGTTAATTACTATTTATTCGTACTATTTATTATTATATAATAGTATTTAAAAGTAAATGATTAGAAGTTACTTATAAATGTTTTCAAGATTTATAAATAGGTTTTTATAAACAAATGTTGGTTTTATAGAAGGAATCTTATAACATGGTTTGGAAAACTTAAAGGAAGATCTGGAAAAGAATAAAAAGAGTTAGAAATAGGTTTATAAATTTATAAAAGGAGCTTTATAAATGGACTTATGGATTATAAAGGGTTTATAAATGATTTTAGGAATGCATAAAAGGGAGTTTATAAAATGATTTCAGAGATAAATGAATGGGGTTATAAACGAGTTTTAGATATTTATAAAGGAATTTATAAATCTTTTCTAAAATTATGTAAAAAAGGATTTTTCTCTGTTTTGTGAATATTCCTGTACCGTTGAGATAAGTATATATATTTTCTAAATGTTGAAAACATAAGGCTTTGTGAATGAATCTTCGTAAAAGTATTTTGGTATAAATATTTACAAAGTGATTTTAGTTAGTGAAAAGATTTATTAAAAGAGGCTAGTGGTTGCTTTATGCTTAACCAATATTGGTTTTCCTATGGAATAAATCCTTGATTTGAATGTGTATTTGTGGGTAGTTAAATACCAATTATCAAATTTGGATCCAAAACATAAGTTTGGAAATATCTAGCAGAAACACGTGAGTTATATGGCACAGTAATCTCTGATGATGTTATATTGTGCGTATAAATCTCATTTTGTTCTCCTAGGACAAGTGATAAAGAAATCTATCCACTAACGTTTAGGAGGTGATCTTCATTCTTACCTTGGACTAATTATTTCCTAAAAAACGGAGGTTGACTGCAATGACCCACCTTTTTGGACAGTTTATATCGACAATAAACCGCACATGTCAACTCCAACCATTCAAAAGGGTGGATTGTTAATGAGGTTAATTAAGAAGAATTAGAACAGAAGAAGAAACAAACACAGAATCTCGCAGTGGAATGATAAAATATAATAATCAAATAAACAGTTCATGAAGCTATTTATACAATACATTTGATTACAATCTATACAACATTTATCAGAGTTATACATACATCAGGGATAAATAAATAATGCATTAGACAACATGATGCAGGGATAATACTAGTAGTAATATACCAAATTTTCGTCTTCGTCCTCCAGAATAGATCTTCAATAAGCTGAAAACTCAGGGCTGTCCCAAGCATAATGAAAAGACAAAACACTCGATCCAGGACTAAAATATCCTTATGTAAGTCAAATCGATATCGCATAAACATGAGTGTAACGGTGTCAGAGATGTTTACGGTTTTTTACGCCTCCTATCCAGTGTATAACATGCGTGTAATAACTCAAGAGATGGTATGAGTTTTCATCTCTTAAGGATCCATCAAAATATTTATATGCAGTAGAATACGCCACATAAATAATGTCTAGTAAATAAAATAAATATTAAAATAGCGTTAAGGCTTTAATCGCCCTTAACGCGTTTTTAAGCATTGTCATATAGTTTTCATATAAAACACCAGTTACACGATCGATGAATAGGGATGCGTCGTGATATGAAAACACTAAAGCAAAATCGTATGGGTCTCGTATAGGAATAAAAGTATGACAAGGCACGTGAGATAATGCCCAAGGTAAGATTCTACCAGTTTACCCTTCCCGGTTGGTGGTGACCCATCATAGCGATGATCGCCCACCGTTTCCAACACTCCCATAAAATCGGAGGGTGCGCACATATCAATCACAATGTAAATGATGGTAATTCGAAGCAGTGCGTCCGCTCGAGGTAGCTAGCCTACGTGGCCGCTACGGCTCCTGTTTTAGTCATTTCAAATTGGCACAAGTGCCAGGCTAATCCATCATCGTTCTCTTTCTTCAAATCCAGCAAACGACGCCAAATCCGACCACTTCATTCTGGATCATCACTCCATGTACACAGTTGTCAAAGTGGTTCCAGTATCGACAGAGAGTATGCCCATATCCGGCCCCTGTCTCTTTAACAACCAAAAGCTGTTTAAACATCGGTTGGTACTTTTACATTTCGAAAACAGTTCATACTTGATATCAAAATATCATATTCGCTTCGAAATCAAATCCATTTCGAAATCATCATATTTGCCAAAAATATACCACTTCAATTCAAAATCATTTTTGCCTAAATATCGCGACTTGGATTTCAAAATTGTTTTGAATTCCAATTTAGGTTATAACTTCATTTAACCCAATTCGTATTTAAATCCAAGATTTAAAAATAAACATTACACTCCTGACCAGTTTGAATTTTTTTGGAAAATAGTTTGAGTAGTTCAAAATAGTTTAAATAATTAAAATAGTTAAAAAAATAGTTTAGATTATAAAATAGTTTAAATGGTTAAATTGATTTAATATAAAATAATGTAAGTATTAAAATGGTTTATATAGCAAAATAATTTGGAAACCAAATAATTTGTATATCTAAGAAGATAGCCTTTAAATTGTTTTATATTAAATTATTTATTTGAAAATAGTTTCAAAGTCAAATAGGTCCAATTCCAACTTCCCAATTCAAATCAATTCTAATTTCCATTCAATCGATTCAATTTCGATTTTAATTCAAATCAATTTCAACTTCGATTTCAAATTAACACAACTCCACTTTCAAACCCGATTCAATTCAATTTCAATTCATATCGATTTTGAGCTCTATTTTCAAAGTATCGATTCGAAACATTTAAATCAAATTATCCTTCAATATTCAGTTTAAAATCCTAACCTTCAAATAAATTCAATTTCGAGCTCAATTTTGAAATATCATTTTTATATCACTTTCACTTAGCACTATTCAAAATTCGAATAAAAGTTCAATCTTTTTAAAATAAGCCGATTTTTGAAATTTAATTATATTCTGATTTTAACTCCAAAATCTCAACTTCAATTATTTAACAATTTCTTTAACCAAAAGTTTATTTCAACATTTCGAACAAGTATTCGTGATTAATTCAAACTTCATAAATTAAATTTTCATTTCTTTAAATTCAAAATCATTAAATAGTTTCAAAACCAAACTTTTAAAATTATTTAATTTAACCAATCTGATGTTCGTATATAATTTTCTATAATATGGCTAAGTGACCAGTTATTTCAATTTAATTTTGGAGATGGATATATGTCATTTCAATCTAAATCACAATGTCATAGGTATATATTGTTTCAACCTATTTCTTAATTCATTCGAAATAATTCCCTTTTACACTTTATGTACTGTAAATAAATTACAGGGTGACAACAGAATATATATAACAAATAAACATCCAAACATTCGAATATCAACCAATAACATCTATCGCAATCAATAATACAAATAGACAATATAATTCACAACAGTTTCATAGTTATTAATGTTCGGTAATTTAATTGCGATTAAATTCCAATTTCAATTTGTCTGTCAATTTTAATTTCTAACATTAAATTCGATGACAATCTAGATGACAATTAAATTTATCAAGCAACGATCAATAAAAATTATATCACTTCATAATATTAAATTTAACTAGCATGAGAATATTTTAGTACGTTGTGAGCCTTATAAAATACTCTCCTTGATTTCTCAATTTTAAATTAAATCGAACGACGTTCGATTTAACCTAAAATTTTAACGAGCTCCAAACATCTCCGGATTTGCACTGCAGTGTAGATCTTGTCTCTACGATTCCGGCATCGCCCGTTTTGTCTGATTCTGACGTCGTACGCAGGAGTAATAATTTTTTTTAGATCGATAATCATATAACTAATTTAAAATATTCACTTATTTATAACTTAAACCCATACCCAATTTCAAACCCGGCCTGATAACAAGCCTTCTTCCCCAAACGCTGCTTCTCCTCATCCTGTCTTCCAACCTTTTTTCCCTTTTTCTCTTTTTTTTCCTTTTTCTCTTTTTTTTCTACACGGCTCAAAGCCCACACGTTCACAAGCCTTCCTTCTTCTTCATATTCTTCTCTTCCCCCTTTCTAGTTATTTTTTCTACTTTTTGAAACACTCTGCCACTCTCATTGCATCTCCCCCATGTGCACCCATAAACACATACGAGTACAAACACCAACCCCCCTCAGATGTGCATATGCATGAATCATGCACAGGTGACCCCATATATGCACACATACACCGAATCCATGCATATACATGTCTCGGCCTTCTTATCCATTTCCCCTTACTCACTACCGTCTCCCTCATCATCCCAGAGCTCATGCAAGCACTCATGGATACACACACTAGCACTCACTAACTCACATGCATTAGAATCATAGGAGTACACAACAACACAACCATTTAGAGGAGAGAAATGAAGAAGAAATAGAAAATGAACTCTCTGCATATTTCTCATGTAGTAAGAAAGTGAAAAGGAGTGTCCATTTAGATTCATGCGTGAGTGTGTCCTTTTGCAAAAACAGAGAATAAATGAAAAGATGTCTCCTTTTCTTAGAATCCTCCCTTGGAAAATAATCATGCCATCCATATATAACTAAGTTTCTTTTCTTTATGGCTAAGAAAAAGAAAAAATATTTATGCAGACAATGAACGTCAAGGGCAAGGACATACAATAAATGCTAAGGCAAAAGAATGGACAAAGAGGGGACATATGCATATGGAAAAGATATTAGTGTATACCCATGCTTCGCACATGGGTTGATCATAGTAGTTGTACTAAAATATTAATTGAGAAATAGTTGGAAAGCGCTTTAAGGAATTGATTTTTCATATTTTAGTAGGAGTAGACTTTGAGCAGCAATGTAGCATTGCAGCTATTCAGCATTTGAACTTGTAAAATAAGAATATTTTAGTATTCATACTATGTTTGCAATCTATGTGCCTTTTTTGTATTTCGTAAAGTTGTATGTCATGATAGGTAAGAGAGTTGGAGTTTGGATTAGACAGGTGCTTATAAACAATGAAAATGGAATATAAAGGAATAATTTGCTATAAATTTAATAGAAGTTTGATGTGGAGGGAATAAAGTGGTGTGCACATACATAACAGTTTATAAAATTTTATTGCAGATGATGCCTCTTTTGTAGTTAGAAATCGAACATCGAGTGCAAAATAAACATGGAGGAAGTAAAACATGGGTAAGATAAGTAGTAATGATGTTAATTATCATAAGCTGTAAATATATCCAATGCTGATTAAGTCAAAAAAATGTCATTGCACAGTGGAACGTGATACAGGTAAATGTAAATATATTAAATTATGGTTAATAGACACTGCAATCCTAAAAATTGTAAAAGAAACAATCGAGCAAACTAAAGTAAGGAAATTACGGTTAAATTATCTATGAAATGGTATTTTTACGTAGTTGTTTATTGATTATTAAAACATGACGATTACTGCAAATATAATTTAAATTATTGAGAGGTAGCAGTGTCAAATGTATTTGATTCCTATATGTGAGCCTTATTCCACTCATCCATATAGTTCATGTTGCACACATTTGCACCTACAACAAAAAATGCTTTTGTTAGTTTAGAAGTAACAAAACAGTACAACAGCATTATCAGTTCTGTATGGAATTATGACTGTATATGTAATGAAGTTGATACTTGCATCAAAACTAAATCTTGTTAAATTTCCTTTGCAGCGGTAGGGTTGAAAGTGACAATATAGATTTCCTTACAGTGTAGTATATGAAGTGTAGACCTGTAGGTTCTTTGATGAAGGCTGCAACATTAATTTAAGACAGCTGATAAATAGGAGTATAGTAAAAGTAAAGGAATAGTAGCAGCTGCAGTAACAAGTCATATAATTTGGTTATGTCTGAAGTTCTGTATCAGCCAATTAAGCAATGGAAGAATGTTCATATTACTAGTTGTTAGAAATATCTAGGTTTTATCCAAGTGTAACCTGATCCAAAAGCTTAAACCAGTTGTGCCTAAGTTAATAAAAAATGCAGTGACAAATGGCTAGCACATGTAATAGTATTTGTTATTAAGACCAAATCAGTTATCAATGTAGTAATTAATAACATTTTAATTCAATACATGAAAAACATGAACTTCTAGCCAACTTCATCTTTTCACGACTGGAAGCATGAATTAGTTCCTGCACATCGAAATTAACCTACAATGCATGAGCAATAAATATACACTATAACCAAACAAATAAGGATCGACACCATATTGATTCCTTTTACGCATATAGTACACATAAAATGCAGTTTATAATAATTTTAGTTGAAAGATAGTAATCTGATTTGTTGAAAACATCCTTTTTCCCACTTTCTCACTATCATATTTGTTAATGATATAGGTTGATTTATTCTTAGTTGATCAATGCCCATCATTTCCACATATGTCAATAACGGCCTTTGACTCAATCTTATTGACACATCCTCGACGAATACCAACTTAATTAACGGCCTTTGATTGTAAGTTGTGGTACAGGTTTGGGTCTAACGATTCCTTATGGGCGAAGTTCCTGCATGCCAAGTATCAAAGGCTGGCCGCCTCTGGCTTTTCTGGATCTCCATCTTTCGCTAGTGAGACTTGGAAGCACATGCAATCGGTCAAATCTTTCTCCGATTCTCATGGCGGCCTATTCGGTTGGGATGGTGGTTCGTTTTCTATCTTGAAAGCCTGGAGTTCTGGTCGTAACCCTACTCCAGTTCTCCCTCTTTTCTCTTACATCTAGGACACTAGAATCCCTCCTAAAGTGTCTTTGTTCATGTGGCGAACCTTGCATAAGGGGTTACCAATTGATGAGAACCTTCAGCGGATTGGCATTCCTTATGTTTCCCGCTGTAGATGCTGCGGCATCGGGGAATCAGAATCTCTGGATCATTTGCTTTTCTCTGGTTTTACGGCCAGATCCTGTTGGAATTACTTCGGTAATCTTATTGGCATCCGAGGTAGCAACAGATCGCCGGGTGATTTACAGAGAACCTGGTTGAACGGAATCTCTGGTAAATCTCTTCACTCTGTCGCCTTTCACTTGATTCCTTGTCTGATCTGCTGGCACCTCTGGTGCGTGCGGAATAAGGCAATTTTTGAGGAATCTCCCATGGATCCCTCTTCCGTTATTCGTCGGGTTAGAAATGATGTTTTTTTAGCTTTTCATGGTAGACCTTTCAAGGGATCAGTTAGTTCCCGTTCTGGCCGCCTTGTGGACCTGCTTTCTATTTATTGCTCTCATTCGACCCATAGAGCGGGAATTGGATGATGTCCGCTTCCGAGCTAGGTGGTGCTAGCTTTCCGGTCTCCGTTGATTTCGCCCTCCACCCTTCCCCCCCTTTTTTCCTCTGATTTTGTGGCTTTTGATTTTCAGGATCTGGATTTATAGGTTTGGACCGGGGATTTCTTTACCTCCACTTATATTGGATTTCGGGCGGAGGATATTCCGGATCTCTCTGTCGCCAATCTCTTTATCGTCTGTCTTTTCTGTTTTTCGTCCACTTTGCTTAGCGTCTCTCCCCGTAGGGAGTCTTTGCCAGCTATCGTTGTTATTTTGGTCTTCTGTTTTTTGTAATTTTCTGCCTTCGGCGGATTTGTTTTTTCTTCTTTTGTTGGTTAACTGTCAGGCATGTTGACAGCTTTTGGTGATTATTTATACTAGTCTTTAATTTAAAAAAAAAATATTGTTAGATGATGATTACTTCTAATCATTGTTTATTCTATGAAAAAGAAATATATGAACCATAAATAATGAGGAAGCGTGAATCATGATTGAGAAGGAAACGATTTGAAAAGGTAACACCCATTTAAATTTACTTTACTCTTTGTTCAACATTTTCTTCCATGTCTCATGTGTTATAAGGAGTGTAATACTGGTGTGCATTTAAAAAAAAAAGTTTATGTATATAGACAAACAATCTAAAAGGAATAAACAACAACATCAACATAAAAATTAGCAAAGAATGCAAGATCTGCATTTGTAAAGAAGGAATCACAAACATAATATTTACCTGTTAGTTTAAAGAAACATATGTACTTAAGCAATATATATTAAAATCATGAAAAATCAGATCAGATTCTAATGGATTGGAGCAAACAATGATTAACTAAAAATTGGGCAGATGACGATAATGAGGCAAAATTGAAATTGATCAAAAGCACCGGCTTTTGCAATTATTATTTTTGATAGAAGTAATGTATATGTTGCTTCTAAAGCTTTTGTATTATGCATCTAAAATTTAAGCTGTAAAAATATTGAAACAGAATGCAAAATGGTAGTGAAAATAATAAAAGCCAACTAAAATAAGATGCCGGTACATTATTAGTTTGTCCTATTGGTTTATCCAAAAATATTCACTGCAATGATAAGTAATAATAACTTTTAACAGTTTATTTATACATTATAATGTAATAAATAATTTCCACACTCGCTGCACCAAAAATTTCTGTCATGATATTTTTACGAGCTAAAAATGCACTATTCAGGAAACCACAAAATGGTCGATTATTAGGTGTGGGGTATCAATTGCAGGATTAGAATTTAGAACCTTCGATCATAATATAAAAAAATACCAACGTCTTTTATTGATAACGATGGGCTCATTTAAAAATCTACCATAAATTTTCAAGCTTCAATCTAAGTTGAGTATAGTTGGCAAAGGATATACTTCATTTTAAGAAGAGTCGAACATCCTATGATACCTTGTTTGTTTTGAACCAAAATGCAAAGGACCATGGATTACCGTAACATTGTCAAGAATTGTGAAAACAAACTTTATATATCTATTCTGATCAATCTTTATGTATCTACTTTCAACTCTAAAGATCTTTTGTTCATTAAAGACCTATATGGTAAGATATAGACCAATGAGCTACTCTTATTTAATACAACTTAAAATTCATTGCATAACATGTACATAAGAAATAACAACAAACAATGAATACAAAAATTCAATATAAACCCATAGAGAGCTTACTTTTTTTACCACCCCTTAGAAATTGACATGTTTCTTCGTCCATTTGGCTTCTTGGGCATGCCTAAATCATTACAGTGAAAACAAAGGACACATTATATTAATCGAAATCAACTGTAGTGTACATCCCTAAAAATAAACAAAACCTCGGAGTTAACATAGTTGAATATGTAGCTGAAAAGCATAAGTCTAGAAACATTGCATTGTAAATAAAAAGTGAAAAAAGATGGAAAATGTCCTTCTACATCACATAAAGATAGCATACATTCTTTTCCATCCCTTAGCAAGACTCATTTACTACTTAATTTTTGCCTATGGAGTATGGCCTAAATCATTATATTGGAAACATAAATAGATTATATAATCCATAACCAAACGCAATGGATATCCCTCTTAAATGAAGGAATACCCATGACAAATTTAATGTTGTTTGTGTTGGTATATTTTCGTTTCATAGAAAAAGATTAATACCATTTTCAGTTCAAGGTTATGTGTCGAGGAAATGATATTAGATGCAAAAAATGAAGTTTTGAATTGTTTGTCGTAGTAATCTTTATAGAAAACATATTTGTGTTAAAGTAGATGCATTTAATTATGTAAGCCATCAGTTTCAATTAAGGTAATTTTCACGTCTTTATATTTTTGGTTCTTGACATTCTTTCTTCAAATTATTTCTTTATATTTTTGGTTCATGATGTTCTTCCTTCAAATTATTCTAATTACTGGAAGATTTCATGTACTTTACTAAATATTTTTGTTGCAATTTCGAAACTCTGATAAAAAATTACAACATGTTGCAGTGATAAAGTTTTCTCGATAAGACCATAAGGAAAAATTACCAACAGCTCAAAGCAGGCTGTGACAAACTTTAGCCTCCAGTTGTTGAATTCCCGTCGTGTACCCTCTTAAGAAAATCATAAAATTCACGCTAAGTGCAATATGCAGGATTTTCTAAAATATTTAGCTATGAAGGATGTTCCTTTCAATCTTCAATACTCAACATGTTGTTCCACTCTTATCTTTGCCTATCACATAAAATATATGCAAATAGCACTAAAAATATCCTAATGGCATAGTAAACCTTAAACTAGAAAAATACCTTAAATTAAAAAATTAATTTATTTACAGCTTTTAAAAGGAGTATAGCATGTACCATTAAGCAACGTAGTTAATCTTTTACACATTAATTTCTAGATAAGTTGAAACATGATTGTTATGATATGGTAAATTTTAATGGCAATATCTACACGATATAGATATTTTTATTGGTTATGTACCATAATTTATGAAGTATAATTTATTATAAAGAAGATGAAATGTAATATCTTTATAAATTTAACAATGTAATATTGACAATAATTTATAAAGTAATATAACTATCAACATATATTTAATTAACATGTCTGTGCCAAAGGTTGTGGCCATGTTTTACAGGGTTTTACACACTTCTACATCAAGAATATGCCTTTCTGGATACTTTGTTGACATATGTCTATACTATCTTCTAAATACACGTGATGCCTCAATATAAGATAATACTTCCAATTTACACCCGGATACATGCATCTATGTAAAAAGTAATAAAACTGCTTATATATGCACAGTACTCCATTGTAATAGCCAAAGCCTATATATGTACACGACTTCCATCGCATCTGGCACCAAATTTGCTGGATTTCATTATGGAATTGAGCTCGTGGTTTTCTACATAAACAAAATAATACCTTTAAGAATTAGCAAATAGTAGGAGAAATATATCTAAACTAATAAGAAGAAAAATATCTCATTATGTCAAATACTATTTCATTATATTAATCACTATAAGCTATAAAAAAAAGAAAATAAAGGTAGTTAATTGTTCAATATTCTAATGAGAAAGAGTTATAATTTTGAATCCAATCAAACCAAAAGACACTCCTACGTTTATCCATCAATAAACCAAAAGGAGGGAAAGGGGGCCATCCAAAACCAATATGATTTAAGTTAGAACTAAATGCAAAAGATAACGAAGAAGTACATATATAGATGAAGCATACAGGAATGTCTCACTTTTTCTTGAATGTGCTCAAAAATTGATTATATGAAATAAGAGTACCTAAAATTGTCCTTTGAACAATAATTTATGCCTCATTAAGGAATAAAACATAGAAGTGTCGCATCCAAAAGTGAAGACAAAATGAAAAGAAACTAAGTCATCTGACCATAATTAAATAAATTCCATAAACCAACAATGATAGTGACATGAAATTAAAACATCAAGGGAATGCACACAACCTAATGTCAAACACAAATTATGTATTGCCTTGCTTGTCGAAATTATGCTAAATTGAAGCAGATGCACACTGTAGATACCAAGCATTACAACTCATCATCACTGAAAAGCATACTACATGCAATAAAGTGAGCCGAACTCGATTTAATCTTTAAACACAAAGGATAAATGAAACACACAGTCTAAATGATGCATGTCATATAAATAGTTTAATGAATGAAAAAGAAACATACTACATCGGCCAATTAAAAATTGCAAATTTTAACCATATAAATCGTTTTTAGCCATTGAAAAAACATATATAAAAATATCATTCATGAAAAGCCAAAAACTAAGATGAATGAATTCAATAATAACAACTAAAAAATATTATTCTCCTGCTATTGTTGTAGCCATCAATTATTGAGCTAGCTAAACTTTAAACTCTAAACACTTAGGACAAATGAAAATACGACAACCCAAGAAAAAGGAAGTACTATCACGCACTAGTAAATTGTACATAAAGGCTCGAAAATGAGGCATTATATAAACAACCTTTTACCATATAAGCAGATTGTAATAATGTCAGTTTCCAATATTTTATGCTGCTAATAGGATCAAAAGCTAACTGCAATTCTTTTATCGAGAAATGTAGGAGAGTTAGCACAATCCTTGGACTTGTTTTCTGCACCAGGAACAAAACAATACACTTAAATTTGTTATCATATTCAAACAGAATGCAGAAAATCAATTCCACATCATTGACCACTTTCTGTAAATCCATAATAATTGCTCCAAACAAACTTCACACGTTTTTAAATCAATATAATCGTGAGTATTTGTGGATTTATTGGTATTTATGGAGGAAACAAACTGGTTTACAGCTGACACATTTTTCAAATATCAGTCTATGGTATTTTAGTTTTCTAATTGTTAAAAACGATAGGGTTGAAAACAACTCTTGTTTCCATGGTATCTTTGAAAGTTATAATATACTCTAGAGACCATCCAACCTTCTTAGATATTAATCTTCTTTAGCATTTTGTAAGCTCCATTAAAAAGTGAACAGACATGCTATGTAATCATTTGGAAAGATAAATAACTATTAAATGAACTATGGCTGCTAATTTATGTCAATCGAAATTTCTCATAGTTTAGTGTCATAGTTTGTTAAATTAAAATTAAGTTGATTATAATAAACAATGAGATGAAGTTTGTATTTCCACATGGGGAATTTTTAATTACTAAGCTACTTATGTGAATTGCATCATTATTGAAGATTTGCAAGTGTATTGAGTATAATAAGCTAACTCATACAAATAAATTATCCAAACTTCCATTTGAGCTTATTCCATCAAAGCTTTTCTTCAATTGGAAAGCCAAAACGCCTTCTCATGTTATATCCCATTTCAGGGGTGCTTGTATTGATTTAGAAGCTCCATGAATTACTAATACTATGCCAAACTCCTAACCGTAAGTAGACATATGCTTGAAAGTAATCTTAAAAACAGTTCCATTAGCATGGTGGAGGCAAAAAAAATTATCATTGTACATATTACAAAACAACAAATTTATTAGCATAGTTAAGAAGAATTACTACCATAAAATTTGACGTTCACCAATATCATTAGCATCGGATGGTTCCATGGTCATTCACTGAATCCACTTTTTACACTCTTATGCTCTTGGTAATAATCTGAAAAAGGAAAGCACTGCACTTACAATAACAAATTCATTTTGTACCAAAACTATCAGATTTGTTTATTTACTTGCGTAGTTTTCTTACTTCCAGTTTTAGAATTATTTTGTAGTCTTCTATTTGAAGTCCTTCTTTTGAATGCCACTTGTAAAAGCTTAGTCAGCTAGCAATGTTACTTTATGACCATAACTTGTAAAAGTACCCATTTTGAGATAAGTAGTCTGTTACCTCTAAAAGATTTAAAAAAATTATTTACAAACCATCATTGTTGGAATCTTAATTTCTATTTGTTACTACGTTGCTATGGTGTCAATACTAAAAATCTAGTCTTGCGCGATTAACTCATGGTTAAGAAAAAAATCATTGAAAAATACAAAAACAATTGACACTAGTAGTGCAACATCAGCATTTATACATCTAGTTATGAGACAAAATCCAATTACAGTATTAGTATCTAAAGCATTACATTATGTTGCTTTGCTTTATGGATTTTAGCATCAATACATTAGTCATTGCATGTATTTCTCAATTTTGTTTGTGACATTATGTTTACAAAGAAAAAATAAATAGTTGTAGTAAATAAAATAAAATAAGATAAAATAAAGAGACTTCAAACGAATTTATTATCTTACTGAAGTAAGCACTATTCTACTTGGAGTGTAAAGTCAACCAAATAAAAAATCATAGAAAAGTATTTAAGTCATATGTATGTCTGTCTTTACAATAATGAAATGAAAATAAAAATTTCTAAAGATTTAGAGAAGCAAGCTTTCATTTATGAACAATGAGCTAGATAATAAATGAGATTCCATTTAGATTATTCCATTATTAGATACATCATAAGCGCATTTAATCATTCGACGACCGTCTATGAATTCGTTAAATCAAAATATACTGTATATTTTTTACTTTAAATTATTCAATAAAAGCATTTTTTATTCATATTTCCATAGTAATAGGTCCGAGTCCTCAATTTCATGTGACAATAATTTTTCTGAATACGTTCATTCTCCTGTCACCAATGTAACAGATCCTCTACTTATTGTTTGTTCAAAAAAGGCACATCTTGATTTATCAAATTCAAAATGGTAGATTAATTAATTATGCAATCCATACTAATCCTTCTCATTGATCTTGAAAATGAATTGATGCTTAGAAAAGTCATTCAAATTATACTTTGTACAATTCCCAGTAAAATAAATCAATAAACCTATACTATATAACACTTACCTCATGACAAAATTCTGTGAAAAACATATTGTGCCTTCTATACATTTCTAGAATATCCAAAATTACTTGTAAATAAATCATCATCCAGATACAAACTATGAGAGTATAAAGCCCCCTTTCTAGGTTTTTCTAGAAATATTAAATATCTTGCTTGCTTAATCCATCACTGTTCAAGCTAATAATCAATATATAGACAAAAGTATCTAGCAAATTCAATTTGGAATTATTGGATATTTGTTTATTCTTTATATATAATAGAATTATTGGAGATGGAAAAAAGATACTTCAGTTTTGACCAAGTGAAAAAATTAAGATCTGAACTTGGGAGATGGAAAAAACATGAGTGCTAGCACATATAAAATAATTCAGAGTGAAAAATGATAGAGAGAGTACATGCACTTGACAACCTGTCGATGCCTTAAGGACAATAAGATAGGCGATTGGAGAAGAGCGGCAATCGCCAACCAAAGGGTGAGGATGAACGACAACTGTAAGGAAATTGATAAATAAGCAAACGTTACCGGTGTTAGTGAAAGAAGAGCAAGAGATTTCTTGTTGGTTCAAATGAGTTAAAGGATTACTATGGTAAAGAAGAACACAAAAACCTACAATAACTCACTATTACGGATACAATGAAACTGGTTTCGTTGAAATCCAAGACAGTGGCTAAAATGGCTATTTTTACTCGTTAAGTATGATATAAAATTTTCAATTTCTAATTATTAACTTTTAAATCCAATTTTAAATGTTAAAAATCTTCATTCTTGTTTAAATAAAATTTAAATCAATTTTCGATATCATTTTCATTCATATTAACTTCAGAGTTCAATTATTTACAAAATTTTCACTATTAAGTTTAAACAATTTAATTATGCAATAAATTATATTGACAACCATAAATTTCCGAAAGAATTTAGTTATCGATAATTATTCCCATCTAAACAATTCAACACTTATGATCCATTTTTAATTATTGGTTATAATTTTATCTCAATATAAATAATTCCTAAATTTTCGAAATTGTTTATTTTAAGATTTTATCTAAGTTCATATTCAATAACTACATTAATAAATCACTAAATTTTATTTCTAACCATTTTTATTCAATAATCACATAAAATTTAATAATTTAAAATAGCTAAAAATACGGGTCGTTATATCATTTTTATTCCTTTAAGCTTTATTGCAAAAGAACCAAGTTTGAAGGGTTTCACTTAGAAATCACTCAAAACGTAACTGTTATGATCTTAGGTGAATTTAGAGTGTGTATTTAATTAAGATTCATTATTCATCAAATTTTTATAAGGTATACTATAGTTGTGCTATGGTTAGGGTTCTTCCAATTAAAACTATACATAGATGGCAAGCAACGAATAAAAGTTTAAACACTTTAAGGATGCTAAAGAGTAAGAATTATTAGCTGCACATTCACATTACAAAGTTGGTTGACAGTTTTGCAATACTTCGAGTTACACAACTTAAAGTGATCGGTTATGCAACAAAATTCTTATAATCAAACGGTTTGTTTATAAGAATTATAAGCTCATAATGGAAAGGGCTTAGTCATATATATTACATAATGAAAATATAGGAAATGGTAAAACCTTATTCATAAATGCCTTATTGAATTAAAATAATTTTCCATGCCTATTACTGTATTTTATGCCTATTAAAGGTTGTAAAATATCTTGTCTGTTGTAAAATATTAATACATTTGAACAAAAGTTTCCATTATAGAGGTTTTCCATGCAACTAGAATTCACCCTAGTAGAATTTTGACATACATCCAGTGATGTTTCTAAAGAAACTTTTGTTTCATTGGGAAGTGCAAGAACTTTGATTTTTCTTCGCTCGATGGAATCTAGCATAGTGGGGAAAGTACAGCTTCATCAAATGGAAATCAACATCTCAATCCTTCCTCACCTGAATCCAGTGAATTGACTGAATGATCTTCTAAATGATTGTTTAGCTACTACAGTGCATACTAATCCTATAGCACCACCAAGACTTCTCATTTGTAAACTCTTAACTCATCTTCTATACATTGCAGTTCTATAAAAAACCAGTATATTTTTCAACGAACAATTAGTTTTTCATAACAATACTTTAAGTATTGCTAATTTTGACAACCATTTGTATTTGAAGTCGAAGGTTGATAAACTACAATTTCAGTTTAAAAAAATTTAATAATCAAAAAATATAAGATAGGAAAAACATGTACACAATTTCTCCTAATCGTTTACGATACCGTGTGCTAATGCCTTGAATTGCTTTCTTACATTAATAAAATGGCTAAACCTTATAAACTAACTATAAAAATAACCATATCAAATATCATTCTCATTCAGAGCATATACATACATATATATAGAATACATCCACAAAGAAATGCAGAAATTTCACCTCACCTAGCATTTACATTTGCAAAGTCAAACAATTATGTAATATTACCTCATTGTCACATAGATCATTGACACATTAGTTGTTTCAACCTAAAAAATGATAATAATATAAATATTAGTTGAAGCAAAGTAAATACAGAGTAATAGAATTAACAATAAGAGTATGACGAACTTCACTTGAATGGAAAATGCCATTATTATTTATATGCCAGCCAAGTTTTACAAGATTTATAGAAATAAACACCACTATTGTTTCTCATGTAAAATGATGCCAATACAAAATTTTAATTACCTTAATGATGTATTGTGGTTACTATAAAAGAAGAATACATCAATTCACATTCTCCATCTTCATGATTTTCTCAAGATGTATAACTTTCAATCCATAATAAATTACACAAATAGTCGATATAGTTTAAGGAAATAAATCTTAAACCTTACATTTATTGCTAGATAATTTTAAATGACAATTTACATTCATTGATCAATAAAACAGAACATTGGGTTACAAACAAAGTAAGGGTTATGTAACTAAAATTATTATAGTTAAATTTTGAAACCAATAACATGAAAATGAAATCGATAGAGGACAAATTAGAACAAACCTTATCCATAAAAGCACCAAATTAAGGTTCACTCGTCAGAAACTGGAGCCAAATTGAATACCAAGAATCAGAAAAGAAAATATAGTCAATAAATTTAACTACAATAACAATAGAAAGGGAATACAACAATGAAGAAACTCACGTTAGGTAAATTGTGGTACTGCCGTTGATAGCGCGAGGAAGAATCATAGCACAGTAGTCATGCGAGGGTGCGTTGGGTGCAAATCAAATCGTTATAGACTTAGGGTTTGAGAGAAGAGAGGAAAGCGGGAGGAAGAACAAATGAAAGGGATACGCAGAATAAAAGATAAGGGTCCACGTTGGAAGAGAAGAAAAGCGTAAGTGGAATCGGTCAATTTTGGTGGAGGAAATGGGAAGAAGGAAATTACAGATTGGGGAACGAAAGGTTCAGCCGGAGGAAAGGAAGGATAAAAATAAGACAGTGTAGAGGAAGAAAATTTTAGAGACTGTTCGGTTGCCAAAATTCAAGGGGGCTTGTCTGCTCTTGAAATTGAACTGAGTAATCATATTATAGTATAGATTGTTACTGTGAAAAGAAATGAAAGCAATTGTGACTCCACAGTAAGGTCACTGACCACTATCCTGACCATTTTTTCCATTGAAGCCAAAATACGAAAACATATATACCCAGGAGATCAGCGTGAAGAGACAAATCCAACGATGTACTCAAAACTATATTGTGACGTTCATAGCCATATTTCATCTGTTGATGTTGTTACCACTTTGAATTCGAACAACAATGGCAATTCTTTATAAATGGAGCTAGAAAGATCAGAATTGGACAGAACAAACTTCGCCATTCAAATCAGAGAATTTTTTACATCTTTATAGTGGTTTAGCCAAGTTTCGAACTTGTGGCATCCTGCACCAAAGCCAAATCAATTAACCACTTGAACAAAGGTGCTTGTCAATTTTTTTTTTTTTTACATATTTTCTATGTAAAAATATTTACATGTCGAAAAATGATATTTTATCCTTCAATGTATTGACAGGGTTCTACTTAAATTTGAGCGACTTAAATTTCCATAAAATTTAAAATCTGAATTCAGCTATTAAACTTATTAAAACACGTTTTAATTATACAACTTCAATTTATTGAAATTTTGACTTTACATGTTAAAATAAATTATATATCGATTATGACTGGTTTTCAATGACCATAAAATATTGTCGCCAAATCCAAAATTTCTTTTTTATAAAATTCTACTTACCTTTAGGATGAAAACGCATATTTTATTTTTCTTGAAATATTGTTTTATTTTTATTAAAACATTTATTTCATTTCAACAAAAACGCCTGATAAATTTAGTATTAGATGTAAACATTTATTATTCTATTTCTATTACTATCATCTCTTATCCTATTACACGTTAGCTCACTTTTATTTGTTTCTGAAACATCTTAAATTTTTGCTTCCAACCATTTTTATTCAAAAATTGTATTAAATCAAATATTTTTAAATGGTTGAAAAATACAGGTCGTTACATTGAGTTTACTGAAAATTATCGAATGTTGTTTCGAAGAGACCAGATTGGATATGTTATTCGAAAATCACTTCGATCTAACTCAAGATTTTCAAAGTGAAGACATCTTGAAGATGATGAAATTGAAGATGTATCTCTCAAGCGTTTCATTCGGTCAAAACGAATTTGTATGGGTGAATGATGGCATTGCATTGTTGCTTTTAGGGCGGTGTTAGCATTCCAAGTGAAAAGTGCTATATAAAAAGTAAAATGTAGCCTCAAGCATCATCAAACAGGAATGACTAAACCAGCAGAGATGCAACAAGGCTAAATGGATCGCTCCCAAGTAAGGTATGATCATCCCTATTTAGAGTCAATATTATCTTTCGTTTGTATGCTTCGGGACTCGTTTACGGAGGAGTGATCATATTCGGTACTAAAAATGAAGTGGTAAGGCGGTCCTATGCTGGCAAAGTATCCTGGCGAGGTCCTCGGTGTTATTTTATCTAGAGATTCACCAAGACGGATGGTACCCCTGTAGCCCAGTCATTGCACGGAATCCATTCTCCAATACGAGCCTTTATGGTTTTAGTCGTGTACCTTTTATGATGAAATTTAATTAATGTAACAATTTCGATTATGATTAATAAGTAGTTGTATCTTAGACACTATTATAATATCAGAGAATTTCATATGAAATAGTTTGATTATCGTAAGGTAATAACCCGTCTGTGTTTATATACGGTGTGGTCTTGTGAGATACTTTTGAGTTCAAATGTTTTTTTTATAATTTAATAATCCAGTTGGGTATGTTTCATCATGCTGATTTACCAAATTGACTCGGTTGTTATTTTATTATAATATTCGGGTCAGACCGAGCATATTTACGGATTTTGTATAATGCATTGGAGCTCAGGAGATGAACTGGAGGTCTTTATGACGTATTTCCATATTTGTTATTTTTTCGCTATATTGTTTTTGAAATTATCAGCATTTGCGAGGAAATGTTGTTATAACTGTCCAGGCTGATGATTGTGATGTGTTTGTACTTTGATGGATGTATGTATATTATAGTTTCTCTTTGTAAAGATCATTGATATTAAATTATATATTGTTCCGCTGCGACTGTGAAATTTTGTATTGTTTTCAGTTTCTTTTCCCCTCTTCTTCTTTTTTCTTCTTCTTTCTTCTTTATTTCTCATAACCATCCGTCTTTCAGTTCAATTTTGGAGTGACATTTGTGGTTTATTGTCAATTGAATTGCGCAGATATGCAGATCGTCACACTACCGCTTTTTTTGTATGCTTTCTATAATGTTTTTTAAATGATATAGTCTATTTTTTGCATTTTAAAAATCTACTATATCTCTATAAACCACAATAGGCAATGCATATCAAAATGCTACATTAAGAATATTTCAAAAATAAATCCATTTACATAATGAAAAATCATAGAAAATACTAAACATAAAAGTATATCATGTTCTATTTAATAGAATAAAATATTCATACACATAAGATCTCACAGTTTTAACTACATAATATTCTATTGTATATGTACACAAAAAATAAATAGCTAGTTGTTTATATTAAAAAAAAAGAAATAACTAAAATATTTCATTTTGTAACATGCAAATGAAATGAATATCTCCATTAGAAATGAATATAAATATGAATATCAATAAAATTGAAAAACAAAGTATCTACATTAGAAAAAACTTTGTTTTAGATATTTCTTATCAAAATTATTCCAAATGTCTAAATTTTTGAATTTTTTTGGCTAGATTCTCCTTTCCACGGCTAGCACTGGGAAAAATCATAAACACAAGAAATAGATATACACGATAGAAACATGACCATAACCACAGTGTATCAACTACAACACCCGCATGGGTGAACTATTTATATATTTACCAATATATATCTTATAAAGTGTATATATCACATAGCATATACCCTACCCATGTTAAGCATTAAATGTACATTTTAACAACATTAGCGAGTTCGCTAACATTTCCAAAGAAACATAAGCATGAAAAGAACCAAAAGTGAATCAAGCGCCATCAAATACCTACACTCAAACAAGCATATAAGCACATATATTTATGAATTTATACAATTGAACCTATAGAAGTAAGACCATGAATTTTAAACTAACATTAATTTTGTAATGGATTTTGTAGGTAAAGAACAAAAATTCTAAACAAGAGCTAGTTTCCTAATAAAAGTGATAAATTAGAATGATCGTGTGCATTATCATCTACCAGAATGGTCATCTACGATTTTACAATTTATTATTATCATAAACTTAGTTAATTTATTACTATTATCATAAATATACTTAATTTTTATAAATTCATTTAATTTATGTAAAACTTAATTAATGAATTTAATTTTCATTAAACTTAATTAATGTAGTTAATTTTGGTAAACTTATTTAATTAGTATTAATATTATATATAAATTTAGTTAATTTGAAGAAAACTTAGTTACCTTGGTTAATATGTTATAATTTACTATTAATATAAAGTTAGTTAATTTTTACAAAACTTATATTTAATTTATTATTTGTTGTTGTTGTTGTTGTCATTATTATTATTATTATTATTATTATTCTACACTTATTTAATTATTATGAAACTGAGTTAATATTTATAAACTTAATTTTTTTATTATTATTATTACTACTGTAACTCGTGGTGTTGTTGTTAGTATTATAATTTTAAGCAGTTAATTTTTATAAACATAGTTAATTTTATTATTATTATTATATAAACTTAGCTATTTTTTATAAAACTTAGTAAACTTGATTAGTATTTTATAATTTATTACTGTATTATAATTATTACAAACTTTGTTAATTTATAAAACTTGGTTAAAGAAGTAAAGTTTTATGAACTTAGTTAATTTATTGTTGTTACTGCTGTTATTACATAAATTTAGTTACTTTTTGTAAAATTTTGATAATTTGGTTAATATTTTATAATTTATTGTTAATATTAACCATCTTTGGCGATGAATCAACAATTCAAATTTTCTTGCGTAATTTAGTTATATGTTATTAATATCATCATCTTCTTGTTCGTCGCCATTATTATTATCATCATCTTTATTATAACTTAGTTAACATGGTTAATATTTTGTAATTTATAAGTATTATTATTATTAGCATTAGTATTATCTCAAACTTGGTTAATTTTTATAAAACTTAGTTGATTTTATATTGATTTTTATACAATAAGTTATTTATTTTTATTATTGCTATTATGATATTGTTATTGTTTTTATTAGTAGTATATTAGTATTATTATTATTATAAACTTGGTTAATTTTCACTAAAATTGGTTAAATTATTATTATTATCAACTTAGTTAACCTTTATACCTTTTAATTTTGTAAAACTTAATTAACGAAGTTAGTTTTTACAATCTTTGTTAACTTATTTTGATTATTAACATTATGATTCCATAAAAAAATTAATTTTTATAAAATTTAGTTCACTTGTTTAATATTTTTTATAAGTTATCACTGTTAGTATTATTATTATAAATTTAGTTAATTTTGATAAATCTTATAGTTAGTTTATTATATATATGCACTTAGTTAATTTTTATAAAACTTAGTAAACTTGGTTAATATTTTATAACTTATTATCAGTATTAGTATTATTATAAGCTTAATTAATATTCATAAACTTAATTATTATTCAAAAAACATATTATTATTCATATAAACTAAGTTAATTTATTATTATTATTATAAACTTAGTTAATTTGTATAAAATTATTTAATTTTTACAAAAGTTAATTAATGAAGTTAATTTTTATAGTCTAAGGTAATTTATTTTGTTTACTACTACTATTACTATTATTATATATAAATTTAGCTAATTTTTGTGAAATTTAATTAACTTGGAAAATATTTTATAATTTATTTTTATTATTATGAATTTAGTTGATTTATAAAACTTATAGTAAATTTTATTATTATTATTATTATTATAATATATATACTTAATTAATGTTTATAAAACTTGGTTAACTTGGTAATATTTTATAATTTATCATCATTGTCATTATTATTATTATCATGAACTAAATTAATATATTATGTGTAGGAAAAATGGAAATTTTATCATTTGAATTTTAATATTTCAAATTTTTTTGTGTATTGTTAATTTCAGCATTCTTTTAGATTGAAAAAATACTTATTTTCTATTATAAAAATATAAGATATTGACTGCCTCAAGCTTGGTTCTTTTGGCATTTTCTTAATGAGATTAAAAGAAATAAAAGAAAAGAAAAGGAGAGAGAGGGTAAAACCTTTAGCATGAAGTTATATGAGATTAAACACCAAGCCCAATTAAGAAACAAACAAAACATAAGACTGGTAATCAAAAGAACAAACCTAAAACAATTCCTAAGCCAAGTGTACGTACGTATATGTTAAAAAATGAATAACTAAGCATGTTGAAGGAGGAAGGTATGCGACGGGACCTAGACATGGAGGATGCAAATGGATGGACAACATTGTATTTGTAGCCTGGATAGGCATCGAGGAGGGATTATGGGTGTCGGCAGAGGCAGAGGAAGTAGTGCATTAATTGGAAGGAGCAGATTGGCTTTGTCACGTTCACGTCGATTGGATGGTTTTCTTCATTGTTGAAGATAAGAAGGTTGAAAAAAGTTCGATTAATTAATTAATCGATATTTGTCTTATATTATTCAACATCATAATACTTCTATGCATATATTATCTTTGGCAAAATGCTAAATACATGAGAAATTTCAATATCGCAAAATACACACACATACTTGAGAAATGTTCAACATCATCCCTCTTTATGACATCCCCTTAGTATTTTTATAACTTTTGAGTACACCATCCCAAACTATTACAAGATTTTTTATCTGTTTCTTACTCAAGATCATCTTCACAAAATTAACTTATTCTAGTACCTCTAACTCAATGAAATACATATTTTAAAGTGAAAGAATATGAGATGAGGCTGTAACCCTGGAGTGTATTATAAATTATGAGATACGGGTACAACAGTTGGATTATACAAAACCGCACCACACCGTATATTTTTTTTCACTTTGGGCCAAGATCAGGCTTCAGCCATTATTGTCTCCGTATAAATACAATATGTTTTATACCTCAAATGAATGAGATTGTGATACAATAAAATCACTATTCCTTTTACAAATAAATTCTGCAATTTCAAAATCCCTCTGCAAGTCAATTTTCAATTTGGTATCAGAGCCATCCTCGCCTAACGGCATTTCATTTGGCTTCTTCGATCTGAATTATCATCAGATACAATATCGTCATCTGATATTCAGTCCACTCATCAGAGAATTCTCTTCATCTAAGTAAAAATCAGTGCCATACCTAAAGATCATAGATCTTGGTTGCAACTGAAAAAATTACAAGCAAATCAGAACAAAGTTCATCAGAAAACTCATCATCAGAGTCGAGAAAATCATCAAGAAATCATAAAGAAAGCTTTTACCTCGCCAAGAACTCATCAGTCAAATCTCATCACTTGAATTTTGGCTATAACTAACCTGTTTCCTTCTCCTTCGCGATTTCCCCTGACTCTATAAGTACTCCCGATTCATTTCTTGATCATATTTCTTTCAAGATATCATGGCAGGAGATAATGATTGCTCTGTCACATCAAGTACTTCATCTAACTCATGTCAAAATGCCACAGAAAATCTCATAAGGACTGTGATAAGCCCACAGAATCAACTGATTACTGTACATCTTGAAGAAGATAACTATCTTCTATGGGAAGTTCAAGTAGAGACTGCCATTAGAGGCTATGGTCTCGAAGAATTTCTTCTTGGCACAATTACTGTTCCACCCATGTCCATAACTGACCAAGAAATCAAAACTGTTAGTAATGATGAATTCACAAAACATCAGAGACGAACTGGGGCACCCAAATGCAATCGTTATTAAACAAGTACTTAGTGAAAATAAAATTCCTTTGGAAAATATTTCTGATCCATATATTTGTACTTATGATCAGATGGGAGAAAGTCATAAATTAGCCTTTAATGATTCTACTACTGTGTACTCTAATCCTCTTAAATTAGTTGCTGTAGATATTTGGGGTCCTGCTCTAGTGTGTTCTGATTATAGTTATAGATTTTACATATATTTTATTGATGCACATTCTAGACACACTTGGATTTATTTCTTGAAAACTAAATCTAAAACATGCAATGCAGTACTGCACTTCATAACTTTAGTTGAAACATATATAGGTCATCATGTCAAAATTATACAAACCGATGGGGTACTGAATTCAAACCACTCATTAATTTCTTTAATATTAAGGGGATAATACATAGAACTATATGTCCTTACACATCTAAACAAAATGGTTTGATATAAAGGAAAAATAAACATATTTGGAGTTAGGACTTACATTTTTAGCACAGGCATCCCTACCACTAAAATTTTGGCCTGATTCTTTCAGTACAACTGTATAATTAATCAATAGATTGCCAACAAGAGTACTAAAAGATGCAAGTCCCATAGAAAGTTATTTGGTACTAAACCCGACTATCATGCTTTAAAACCATTTGGATGTCCATGTTTTTCTAACTTAAGACAGTACAACACCAATAAATTAGATTTTAGATTAAAACCATGTACATTCTTAGGTTATCCTAACAATCAGAAAGGGTACAAGTGTTTGGATAAGAAGGGAAAACTCTTTATTAGCAGACATGTAGTCTTCAATGAACATGTATTTCCCTTCGGTAGCTTGGACATGAAGACGACCAATAAGGTGTATAATCTAAGGACATCTATACCTGATTTACCTATATATTCCAAAATCTGGCTACAGAAGGAAATTGAGAGGACTGCAGGTGCTAGTGATTCACAACTTACTATGCCAGACCAGCCAAGCTATGAACCAGCAGATGAATCCAGCCATCACAATCAGTCTCCTAACTGCTCAAATAATCAAAGCCAATAAACCAGTAATGAGTCAATAGATATTCAACTAAATCAAGACAGAAGCAATGCTAATCAGACAAACACCGAGGCTACATAGGCTAGGTCTGGTCACCCAATGATCACAAGATCTAAGAGTGGTATATTCAAACCAAAAATCTACACTATTGATAGAACAACAGAAGAACCAGAGAACTTTGAACAAGCTATAAAGGACAATAACTGGAAAACAGCCATGGATGAAGAGTATAATGCTCTTATCAAAAATAAAACCTGGGAATTAGTTAGTTTTCCAAACAACAAAAACATTGTTGGCTGCAAGTGAACTTATAAGTTAAAGAAAAATGCGAATGGGACTATTAACAGATATAAGGCCAAACTCATAGCCAAAGGGTATACTCAACAATATGGATTTGATTTTAGTGAAACATTTTTCCCTGTAGTTAAGTCAACTGCTATTAGAATAATTTTCACTGTTGCTCTCTATATACAATGGAAAATCTGACAGCTGGATGTCAATAATGCATTCCTAAATGGAACATTACAAGAGGAAATCTACATGGAACAATCACAAGGTTACAATCAAAGGTTGAGTCATTTGTGCAAACTAAACAAGGTAATATATGGTCTTAAACAGGCCCCAAGGGTCTGGTTTGAGAAATTAAAAACCACGCTTGTCAGATTGGTTTATCTGCCCACAAAATCAGACAATTCCTTGTTCATTAGAACCAATAAAGAATCTGTTATATATATTCTAATTTATATTGATGACTTACTTATTACAGGCAATGACGAGGCAGCAATCAATGATCTTGTCCAGTATCTAAACAAGCAGTTTTCTGTCAAAGATCTTAGAAATCTAAATTATCTTTTAGGTATAGAAGTTACCAGAAAATCAAAATCAAAAATTATTCTAAGCCAGAGATAGTATATCAATGAAATACTGTACAAGTCAAATATGGCAGAAGCGAATCCTCAACCAACACCTATGATACGTAATCATCAACTCTCAAAACATAGAGGAGAACCAATACTTAACATCAAACAATATAGAAGTGTTGTGGGAGCATTACAATATGCCACCATAACTAGACCCGATATATCATTCAATGTTAACAAAATTTCCCAATTCATGTAGGAACCTCTTAACGAGCACTGGAAGGTTGTAAAGAGGATATTAAGATACCTGAAAGGAACTACAACTTATGGTTTATCTTTAAGGCATGCGAAAATCTTAATATGACATGATTTTCTGATGCTGACTGGGCAACAGATCATGATGACATGAAATCAATTTCAGGCTACTGCATATACATTGGGGATAATCCATTTTCATGGTGTTCAAAAAAGAAATCAACTATATCTAGATCCAGTACCGAAGCTGAATATAGAAGTGTGGCTAGTGCAATAGCAAAAATTATGTGGATTCGATCTTTACTTAGTGAACTAAAGATCAAATCGGATATCAAACCAGTACTGTGGTGTGATAACAAAAGTATAGTATACATGTCTGCCAACCCAGTTCTATACCCAAGAACAAAGCACATAGAAATTGACATTTATTTTGTTTGAGGATAGATCCTCAAAGGTCAATTACTCGTCAATCACATACTTGAGACTTACCAAAGGGCAGATGTTCTTACCAAGGCTCTGACATTCAGTAACTTCATAAGGTTCAGAGAGATCTGAAGGTGAAGGACATCATTAGACATGATACAGATATAGATCATACCTCTGTCGAACATGTCTTGAACGTCAGAACCTCAAATCAAAGGAGCTTTCTCGAATCTGTCGCAAAGATCAGAAATCCAAGTCAAAGTCTCATTTTGAAGAAAGGAGAGAACTTTATACTCAATCAGCCCTCAAGAGTGGATTCCCCAGCCAACAGTCAAAGTCAATTGTCTCAGCCTCCAGGATCTCAAAACAAAATTATACAGGAAAAGCGGGAGAACATGGTTTATCAAAATGCAAAGTCAATAATCAAGTCTTTCACTCTCAACCAAGCAGCAAAATCAAGTATGTCCTCACTTCTTCTCGAATTCACATAGTAGAGGGGATTGGTTCGCATGCAGCAAACCGTAGATTTTGGTTTGAGGGGGGAGTGAAAGAATATGAGATGCGGCTGTAATCCTAGAGTGTATTATAACTTATGAGATACGGGTACAACAGTTGGATTATATAAAACCGCACCGCACCGTATATCTTATTTTTTGTTTTTGTTTTCACTTTGGGCCGAGATCAGGCTTCAATCCATTATTGTCTCTGTATAAATACAATATGCTGTATACCTTAAATGAATGAGATTGTGATACAATAAAATCATCATTCCTTTTACAAATAAATTCTGCAATTTCGAAATCCCTCTGCAAGTCAATTTTCAACTTTGTAAGTCAACATCAAAAGGTGAATTTTAACGATTAATATTTCCTTGTAATTTTGAAGGTGCTGGAAGTTATGAATTGACCTCATTTGTACATATATTAACATCCGATAATCCTTTAATTTGTAGCCTTTTTATATAGCAATTTGATGTAATGAATTAATGGAAGGTTTAATGTGAGTATTTGATAAAAGAAATGTGTACTGTTTTCACTACTTTACTTACAAAGAGGGACCAGAATCGTCTTGGTTCATCTTTCAAGTTATGGCTAGTAGATCGTCTTACTCCTGCCGAGATCTATCATTAATACTCTTTTACTTTTCTTTATTTTTGCCAAATTCTAGAAACTAATGTAGAAGATATTTTCTGTTAACTGATGTACATGAATATATGTGCATTATACCAATGCTAAATTTTTTTATAACAAAATTTAATTACCAGTTGATTGAAGTTATATATGGTAGTTTTTTTTCGCTTAACTTACAATGTACTTTCATGCTGTGGTAATACATTAAGAAGAAATAAAAATTGCTTTTTTTGGGTTCAGCTCGCCCTTTTGACGGTTGAGCTACCAAGGTTTTTATACTGTGATTTTGGAGGATGATGCGCTTATTTCAGTAACAACAGTTAGGTAAGATTTGAATACATCGTAATGCTACTGCACTCTTTCTGTATATGTTTTAGTTTATTGTATTGTTTTCTGGTCATGTTTCGTGAAAACGTACCTTTCTAGGATTAGCAGCCTTTTTAGGGCCAAAATAGTTAAGATTGCATCTGAATTTCTGACTTAAATGAACCACGGTATATAACATTTTTGTGTTTTCCTTATATTCGGATTAGTTATAATGGAGGTGTGGTATAAATGTGACTTGAATATAGGAAAATACAAAATTCTGATGAATAGGGAAATAACTCCTGTGTACATGTGTATATAAAGTATGATGTGACTCTAATTTTATATCCTTTGGCGTAACGATATTATTATCTTCTAAATATCTGGAAAATATCAGACTTCCTAAGCACAGCAAAATGTCTCTTGGTCAGCTGATCCAAATAATCGTAATTATGACTTGCTTATTTAGGTGAAAGAGCTCCCTTTTATCAATTTTCTAATGCAAATTATAAGTATTTTGTTGAAGAACGGATCATTATTCACAGAAATGTTAAGAAAATTACTATCACATCCATATCAGCATTTTTCGTGAATCATTTTTTCACTTAACTTTTGAAATCACAACAATCGTTAAAAAGTTTGATAAAACTCTACATTATAGATCAATTTGTTGTAAAAATGTGTTTTTGCCCTATGTTGTACAAATTTTTAGGACTACATGAAAATATTATTACAGTGTTTGTGTTTCATAAAAGTATGCTTTTATTTGCAAATGTTGAATATATTGTATACAACGATGTACCATTCCTATAATCCTACACAGTCACATTTTTGGATGGGACCATGAGTCTTGTTATAGGTCTTCTGTAATAATTTCACAGCATTTTCATTGTGTGGTATATTTTCTTCCTAATAGATCCACGGAGTTGAAATGGCAGAGATGCCTCATTTTGTGTCTTGTTATCAATACTGCTGTCAGGGACTCCGGAAATATGCTAACGATTACTAAATGGTGTTGGAAACGTACTTTCACTTCACTTTCCGTACTCATGGATTCACTGTAATCTGGATAATTTGGTGTTCGGTGTTTGGGATTGTTTATAATTTTTAAAGAGCTATTTATGCCCTTTCTGTTATAGAATAAAGAGAATGGAGGCAATTAGGGAGAGAACAATTCTATTGAATTAGAGAGATATTTACAATACAATCAAGCTCCATATTTATAGACTACTTATGCATTGCAGATTACAATAATGCCCTTTCATATTTAGCATATTCATCCCTATTACTAATGTATATTACAACACCCCCCCTTGAATATGCTTATGTAAAGATGATAAGAGTAATTGCCTCATTAAAAACCTTGTTATGAAAAACCCAGTGGGAAAAAACATAAACAAGGAAAAGAGTACAACATGATTTCATCTTTAAGTAACATATATTTTATAATGTTACTACGAGGGTTGATTTTTCTGGATCAAGATAATGCCTCATTAAAACCTTACTAATAAAAACCCAGTGGGAAAAAATATTAGTGAAGGAAAAAGAGTATATTATAGCGTATTTCATACGCTCCCCCTGCATTATAACGCATTATTCAATTAGTTTGTTGATGCAGCCGACGCATACCAATTTTGTACACCATCTTCTGAAATGTTGATTTTGGAAGCGCCTTTGTGAATAAGTCCGCTGGATTTTCTTGGGATCGGATTTGTTTCACTTCTATCTTATTATCCTTTTGTAGCTCATGTGTAAAGAAAAATTTAGGACAAATGTGTTTCGTCCTATCACCCTTAATGTAACCCGATTGAATTTGAGCTACACAAGCTGCATTGTCTTCATAAATAATGGTTGACCTTTCCGTTACTGATGGAAGTTGGCAGCTTTTTCGAATATGCTCAATTAGTGATCTTAGCCAAATACATTCTTTACTTGCTTCATGTGGTGCTAGTATTTCAGAGTGATTGGATGATGTTGCTACCAATGTTTGTTTTGTAGATCGCTATGAAATTGCTGCATTGCTGTTATTGAATACATATCCAGTTTGTGATCTTGCTTTATGTGGGTCAGAAAGATAACCTGCATCAGCATAGCCAACTAGATTTGGATTATTGCCTGTGTTAGAGTAAAATAAACCCAAGTTTGTCGTTCCACAAAGATATCTCATGATATGTTTTATACCATTGCAGTGTCTTTTCGTTGGTTCTGAACTGTATCTTCCTAGAAGATTTACTGAAAATGCAATATCTGGTCTTGTGCATTGGGCCAAATATAATAATGCACCAATGGCACTAAGATATGGCACTTCCGGGCCAAGCACATTCTCATATTCTTCTTTTGGGCGGTAAGGGTCCTTTTTAATATCTAAAGATCTAACAACTATTGGCGTACTAAGTGGATATGCTTTATCCATTTGAAAACAATTTAGAATTTTCTCAATGTAGTTTGATTGATGGATTAATATGCCATTAGTACTATGCTCAATCTGTAGACCGAGACAGTGCTTAGTTTTGCCAAGATCTTTAATTTCAAATTCCTTCTTTAAATAATTTATTGTTTCATCAATCTCTCCTGGAGTTCCAATCAAATTTATGTCATCAACGTAAACTGCTAAGATAGCAAATCTCTTTACCGATTTCTTTATAAAGACATATGGACAAATGAGATTGTTTTCGTATCCTTCTTTTACCAAATATTTACTAAGACGGTTATACCACATCCTTCCAGATTGTTTCAATCCATATAGTGATCGTCTTAGTCTTAATGAGTACATGGACTTTGATTTTGCTTCAGGCAATTTATATCCATCTAGAATTTTCATGTAAATGTTGGTATCTAATTCACCATAAAGATAAGCTGTCACAACATCTGTTAATCTTATATCGAGTTTTTCAGAAACTACAAGGCTTATCAAATATCGGAATGTTATGACATCCATGACAGGGGAGTAAGTTTCCTTAAAGTCAAAACCTGGTCTCTCCAGGAAACCTTGTGCGACAAGTCGTGCCTTGTACCTCACGACTTCATTTTTATCATTTCGTTTTCTAACGAATACCCATTTATAACCTACTGGTTTAACATTTTCTGGTGTTTTCTCTATTGGTCCAAATACACCATGTTTTTGAAGTGAATCTAGTTCCACTTGGATAGCATCTTTCCATTTTGGCCAATCGTGTCTTTTTCGACATTCATTTATGCTATTTGGTTCATTATCATCATTCTCATTATTCTCATTATGGACATGACTTTCAATTATTTCAGTAGCTACTGCGAATGAGAATATATCATCAATTATTATTTTACTTCGATCCCATATTTCTTCGTAGTTCGTATAAAATATTGAGATCTCATTATTATTAGGTACCATTTTATCGTTGGAATCTTCTTTTATCTCTTCTGGGATAATGTTTCCTTCCGCGCTTCTAGGAGAATTGGGATTTTCATTTGAGTGATCTTTTTGATCATTTATAACCTCTTCAGGAGGTTCCTTAATTGATGATTTTTCATTAGACTTTCTTTTTCTAGGTGCCAAGTCTTTTGAACCAATTGGCCTTCCACGTTTTTGTCTTGCTTTAGATTCATTTGCTGCTATATTTACTTTTGATCCTTCAGGGACATCAGTTTTTGCTGGTGCATTTGCTGCTGGAATGTGAGATTTAGTTATTTTTGCAGTGTCGCTAAATGCATCCGGCAGTTGAGTTGCAATATTTTGAATATGCAAAATTCTTTGTACCTCATATTGGCATTGTTTAGTACGTGGATCCAAATAAGACATAGATGGATTATTCCATGATATTTCTCGCCGTTCTACTGGAACGGTCTTTTCTCCCCCTAACGGCGGGAAGATTGTCTCGTCAAATTTACAGTCTAAAAATCTTGCAGTGAAGACATCACCTGTAAGAGGTTCAAGGTAACGAATTATCGGTGGGGAATCAAATCCCACATAAATTCCCAACCATCGTTGAGGACCCATTTTAGTACGAAGTGGGGGATTAATAGGTATATGCACAGCACAACCAAATTTTCGTAAATGTGAAATATTTGGTTGAAATCCAGTTAAGAGCTGTGATGGTGAAAGCTGATGATAAGCTGTTGGTCTAATTTTAACCAATTTCGATGCATGCAAAATTGCATGCCCCCAAGCTGAAACAGGTAGTTTTGATTGCATAAGCAATGGTCTTGCAATAAATTGCAAGCGCTTAATTAATGATTCTGCTAGACCATTTTGAGTATGAACATGAGCTACTGGATGTTCAATTTCAATCCCCAATGATAGACAATAATCATCAAATACTTGAGAAGTAAATTCTCCAGCATTATCTAGTCGAATCGATTTAATTTGATGATCAGGGAAGTGTGCTCTCAATTTTATTATTTGAGCAAGTAGCTTGGCAAATGCCAAATTTCTTGTAGAAAGTAAACAGACATGTGACCAACGAGTTGATGCATCAATCAATACCATAAAATATTTGAATGGTCCACATTCAGGGTGGATTGGGCCACATATATCACCTTGAATTCTTTGTAAAAATGTTGGAGATTCAGAAGTGATTTTACTATATAAAGGTCGAGTGATTAATTTTCCTTGTGCACATGGGGCACATAAGTAATCACTTGGTAAATTCAATTGGTTTGATAAATCATGTCTGTTTGTGTTTTTGGCAATTTTATGCATCATAGTTGATCCAGGATGACCCAAGCGATCATGACAAAGAATCAATGTCTTTGTATTTGTGAGCTTCTGGCTCATGTTTATAGAGTGAGATTCAACTATGCCAATTTCTGTAAAATATAAACTAGTTGAAATTGTACCAAATTTTTCTAGGATAAGCTTCAGGCTTTCAATTCTAGAAATAACACAAAGATATTCTTTGTTGTTTTCATTTATAGTTTCAATATGGTATCCATTCATTCTTATATCTTTGAAACTCAGCAAATTTCTTTTAGAGTTGCTTGAGTATAATGCATTCTGAATAAAGATATGCGTACCATTTGGTAATATTATATGGGCTCTTCCGGACCCGTCAATTATATTAGCAGATCCAGCTATAGTGGAGACTTTAGCTGAGAAATTTTTAGTTAGTTCAGAGAAAAACTTCTGGTTTTTCAAAATTGTATGAGTAGTTGCACTATCTAGTAAGCATATATCATCACCCAAATGGCGTTCCATACCTTAAGAATTAAAGACAATGATTAGTCAATCATTAAAAATTTGTATGCATAAATAAATGTAATGTAAATAAACAAAGTAATATGATTAAAATAGGCTATTGATTAGAAACAACATCCACATTACACATTACTATTACTGCAAAGGGAAATACAATTAAATGAACACAAACTTCAAACTGATTTATTGATGCAAGCTAATGAAATAAAACGAAAGTCACATTACAAACTTTAAGACATTTCTAATTGATCAACTCGGTCATATCATTGATCATTGCACTTAGATTTTCATCATTAATGAAATTTCCATTGTCATCTTCGAAGAAATCATCTAACTTCAGGTTAGTGTTTTCAGGTAACTTTTCGGCATTATTTGCCTCAATATTCTTCGAGCGATGATATTCTTCAACTATTTTCTTTGATGATCTACATGTGCGTGACCAGTGACCAGATCGTCCACATCTATAACAAACTTCCTCATAATGCTTTTTATTTTCTGAAGCTGAATCATTGTTCTTTATAGGCTCAATGTTCTTGTGTTGCTTTTTAAAGTTGGTGGTTTTGTTACCTTTAAAACCACCATAACCACCTCTGCTAGAGTTATATCCACGTCCACGACCATGTCCTCTACCTCGACCTCGACCCCTACCTCTTCCAGAGTGGGCAAAATTAGCATTAACTTCAGGTAATGCAGTTGAACCAGTTGGTCTTGAGGAATGATTTTTTATAAGCAATTCATTATTTTGTTCAGCAATGAGTAAGCATTCTATGAGTTCAGAATATTTTGTAAAATGACGCACTCGATATTGCTGCTGCAGGAGTATATTCGAGGCATGAAATGTTGAGAAAGTCTTTTCAAGCATTTGTGCGTCATCCACCTTTTCTCCACATAATTTTAGTTTAGAAGTGATTCTAAACATTGCAGAATTATATTCTCTTACGTACTTAAAGTCCTGAAACCTCAGGTTCAACCACTCTTGCCTAGTGTTTGGAAGTATGACCGTCTTCTGGTGGTCATAACGCTCCTTCAGGGAGTTCCATAAGTGGAGAGGGTCTTTTTCAGTCAAATATTCTGTTTTTAGATCGTCGTGGATATGACGTCTTAAAAATATTAGAGCCTTTGTTTTGTCCTGCTGGGACATAGTATTGCCATTTTTAATGGCATTTTCTAAGCATTTAGATTGCAAATGAATCTCAGCATGCAGTATCCATGATAAGTAGTTGTCTCCAGATATATCTAAAGCTTTAAATTCAAGCTTGGCGATGTTTGTCATTTTGTGAGCTGTTCATAAAATAAATTGCATAAGGTGAATATATTCGCCACAACAACATTCACTATCTGTTTGTTTCCAGCTAAAAAGAAAAAAAATGGAAAGTCTTCATTCATGGTATCAAACAACTATACCAAAAAATAAATTGTGTCAACAAAACCAAACATTTCAATTTTGCAACTTTCATGTATTTATCAAATACAGCTTTTGCGTATATTCCATTCCAAACTTTTGAATTTTATTTGGCAATAGATCCGCAAAGGGAAAAAAATATTGAATTTAGAATCCAAAGAATAAAAATAAGAGTGATAAAAGAAAAGACATGAAAAATATAGAAGCGAACCTCAAACTAGCATGTGCTGACTTGATAGCTTTATCATATATATATATATATATATATATATATATATATATATATATATATATGATATTGACAATTACCTTTTTGGAGAGAGGAAAAGTAACGAGTTTATGAAGAAATGCAAGAACAATTCCTTTACCTGCTGTTTTAAAGGAAATAAGAAATAGAATGTATGTAGATATATTCTAAAAGACTCATCTGCACTAATATATATAATAGGATTTTGAATCTAAATAGCCTTAGAATTGGAATGGTCAGAAGAGAAACGGTCAGAGTAATTAATATTTAATTACTTGCTGAGAAGTTGGAAAGTTTGAAGGTGAATAGGTTGAGGTCAATAATTAATTCGCATTCCTTCGTGCTGATAACGTGTTACAGAATAAAGAGAATGGAGGCAATTAGGGAGAGAACAATTCTATTGAATGAGAGAGATATTTACAATACAATCGAGCTCCATATTTATAGACTACTTATGCATTGCAGATTACAATAATGCCCTTTCACATTTAGCATATTCATCCCTATTATTAATGTATATTACAACACTTTCCTACTTTTTAAACAATTTTGCTATTAATGGAAACATTATAAGCGCATCAAATGTTTTGCTACTCTTTTGCTTTTTGACTAGTGCATTTTAAGCAATTTTGTGCTTCCTAACTAGTGCAAGACAACAACATAGTTAGTCAACAATACAGCAACCATTGGCTTGTTAATCTTTGCTTCTTTGACCATGCATTTATTGTGACCCACAAGCTTTTAATGCCTCAGTGATACAAGCTTGCATGTCAACCATTCAGTGCTTCCATGACCAGTGCAATTCCATGCCAATGTTGCACTTTCCTTTCTCTCAGCATGTTCATTCTTCCAACCTCATCTCCTGCGGCCGGGCAATGCAGTGTAATCTAATCAACTTTTTATATATAGAGATTTGCATGAATTGTTAAAAACATGTATAGATTATAGTGCTTGCTTAAGTGTAGTAAAAATTCTCTCTAAATATTTCTCTTTAGTCACTTATATTTATATTATGTATTTCTTTATCAGTTGCAATTATATTGCTATAACTGCAAAAATCTATAGCTCTAGGCCTGCAACTAAGTTTTGATAATGGAGTTTGGATGAATTCTTTTGAGTTATGGATGATGAATAATAATACAGGTCTGCAACTAAGCATTGTCATAGCTGATATATGCAAATTAGTTACAATGGATATAACTATCATTGTTAGTGCACTCATCAATTTTGAAAGATGTAGTTTGAGCCAACGAACATTGTTTTTCTTATTGCTAATTTGCTTATTTAATGTACATTTTTTTTATGTTTGTAATTTTTTTTAGTAATGAAAATAATTTTTTATTTAATATATCATCAATTTACGTTTAATCGAGGTTAATAAAAAATACAAAAAAATATTTATGATTTTAATATTATACAATCAAACGGTCGGTTCTCCATGGTTGTGCGGTTATACTAGTGCTTGGGAAAAAGGGTAAAGATGACTTCATTCGCATTATAATTGATAGAACATTCATAAATTATGAATTTTTGTCACTTTTACATGAGGTTCATGCCACCCTCTTAAATCATATGACGAGTGGTCATACCCTCGTGCTTATTAATTTACTCATGCCATCTTCACATCCTAAAAAGTAAAAATATCTCACTCAGAGTTAATAATGCCCGGACACAACTACATGGTTATAGTTGCATTATTGGTCATGCATGGCAACCTGCTGTTATTGGCAATCCACTTTTCATTCTTCTCAGTAACTTAAAATCGGTCAAGAAAAACCTGCTAGATGACATGGAAGATCACAATCATAAATTATACTAGAGGATGCAGAAATACAAACAATGCCTACTTGAAATCTTAACGCGTAACCAAACTGTTAAAAATCAAAAGAAATCTAAGATGAAGTGGCTACAGGAAGGTAATCAATAATCAATGTTTTTTTAATTCTAGATCTTATCAGTAGCAACAACGCAGCAAGCTCCATTTTTCATATCGACAGCTTGAGTTCCAGTTAGCGGACAACACTTCGAGTGATAGCTTTAGCTCCAGCTCTCATCACAACATCATCTCATCCCGGCGTGGCAGCAGCATAAATCGCTACGTGAATCCATTATCTCGAGCGAGAAGTCGAACTTTTATTTTTTATATCCAATTTGAAGAAGAAGTTAATTACTACAGAGAAGATAGTCACTGAATTTGAGGCTAAATATATACAAATTTTTGTCCTTTAAATTAATTCCCCCTTTGAAGAACATACACAAATTTCCATTCTGTAATTTGAATTATAGAAGAAATTAATTAGATTGCTCAACAGCCTTCAACTATGATTTATGGAAGAAGATTGCTTGAGGGTGAAGTAATCTGATTTAGTACATAGTTTATTGACTGATTGAATCGGTCACATAATATATGGTTAAATCTATTAACATCCCATGATTTGTCTTCTCCACTCCTAGTTATTTAAAAATATTAACACCCTACAAATTTCTTTTTCCACCCAATTTGTTCCCATCACACCCTTTCGATATTTTAAGATTCTCCTTCTTCTAATATCATACAATATGTATTAGTATATTCTAACTATAAAATAATCTAATTTTTGAGAAAAGAAATTTTCTCTGTTATTGTAATTGTAATGAAGAAGGAAGTCGGATCATAAAGTTGTAGTTATGTTTGATGTGAAATTATCAAAAGATTAAGGTTTTTTGTAAGTGAGTGGTTCCCAAACTAGGTTTGCATCCATTCCTAGTTGATTAACACTAGCTTTTTAGCATTGCATGGAGTGCATGACACTTGGATTTCATCAATTTTGAGTGCATAACACTCTAGGTTTAAAGAACTGGAAATTTTAGCATACATCATTATAATTATAAAAACTAAGTTTTAGATCTCTTCCAATTTTCTTTTATAAAATATATTCATATTTTTCAAACAATAGGTGTAATTCAAAGGGTCATTTGAGTAATTTTACTAACCATAACAAGTGCTACTGTTATCATTTTTCATGATACATAACTGCACGCAACACATAGAAGACGCTTTTAAATTTGAAAAGAAGAGATAAAAAAAGAAGTAATTATAAAAAAGAGGAATGTATAAAATAGTTTCTAAGAAGAATGAAGATAAAACAAGTAAGTTTTAAAAGGAGGGACATGTTTTTAATTTCTACTTAATATTATTTCATGCAGCGGAAAATAATTACGCGAACTCAAGTGGAAAAACTTATGAAAGAAAATTGTAAAAATATTTATTCGAGAGAAAAATGTTAAAATTATCGTATTCAAACTTACCATCACACTTACATCCCTAGACAAATAAGATGAAAAATAAATGGCCGAAATGTATATGATATATGTAGACATCGAAAAGGGAATGTGAGATTTGAATTCGCTAAATTCAGTGATCTAGCTAGCAATGATAAATTTGTAGTAGAAAAATTATTATTTCAAGTGAGGTGGGTGTAGGATCGATTTCACCCTAGAGGGGGGTGAATAGGGTGATACTATTAATTATAAAAATTAATCATGGAAGCTTATAAAAATATTTCAACACAGATATATCAAAATTATAGCAGCACAGATAATAGCAAAATAATAAATGTAGAAATAGAACAATACAGATTTTACCCAGCTTCGACAAAACCCTGCCTACGTGATGCCCCCAAGGTTTCTACTAGAAATTAGATAGTCGGACGCTTACACACGTAAACTCGCCACTGAGTTAAGAATTCTCAAACTACGCCACGTAGTTTGTCCCCTAGTCACACGACTAGAAATTCAAACGGTTTAAAAAGAAATTACAAATTAAAAACAATTTAAAATTAAAATAACCCTAATTAGAAAATTAAAAGCCCTTATTAAAAACGCCGACCCATTTTATAATTTGGCACGTCTCTTTTGTTGGGGACGCGGATTAAGGATCTTAAGGAGGAAATAACACTAGAGGGGGGTGAATAGTGTTTTAAAGAATATATGAACTATATGACTAAATTAAAACTTTCAATACATATCTAAACAGAATTCTAACACAGAATGATCACAGAACACATAACAAATGCAAATAGTAAAGTAAAGCAAGTAAAAGGAAAGAACACACCAGATTTTATACTGGTTCGGAATCTTCCAACATCCAGTCCTGCACCAAGGCAATATCCTTGTATAGATTTTTATAAGCCAATATCCATATTATAACCCTCAATTTCTAAGGCCTTGTGGAACCCTCCTATCTCCGAGTCTGGGGTAAACTCTCTTGATTTACGGGACACAAGATCACCCTAATACTTCTTAATAACAATCCTTTTAAATGGATAGACTCTATGGACTTTTTGAATACAAATTAATCCTATAACTCTAAATAGCACTTTGATCTTTAGCAGAATGATGGAGAATCAAATAGAGAGAGTATCTAAATGATTTCCTATTGAGAATTTGGCAGAATGATGGAACGATCTTTAAAATATGAAGTTTTATGGATATGGAATGGTGGAAAAGAAAGAGTGAAGAAATTAAGAAAGTAGTTATTAAAAAAATTCGTTTTGGAAGCCTTTATATAGATGCACAACAGTCATAACCATTGGCGAAAGGTTTTTGAACGAATGGACACTTCTTTTGAAAATTGAATTTTGAATCCAACTGTCACCATGACGACATGGGGTATCCCCATATGTCGACATCCCTCAGTTCAAAATTATAGAGATGTTGTTTTGTAAAGACAATTGAATTTAAAACAAGTTGAAACTTCTCAGAAGCAAAGTAAAGTGTTTAAACAATATTTTGAGATAGAGAATGAATATAAAACATTATTTTAAATATATGTATATAATTGACATAAACCGTCAATTATATAAGTAATATTTAAAAATTAGATTAAGTTTTGATGTTTTAAAAATAGAAGTTTTTAAAATCAGAATAGAGGAATATTCCAAGGCTAAACAAAGTTTGAAAATATTTTTGAAAACATGATTTTGAAAGCTAAAACATTTTGAAAACAGATTTAAAAACATTTTGAAAAATCTATTCAAACTGAAATTGCAAGAACCTTCCTACAGAGCTCCTCCATAGGACTCGTGAACTTGTACAAAGTAGTTTAAATGATTTTGATTTTCATGGGTTTGTAAGCCACTTGTCGTAGATTTGTAAGCTACTTGTCGTGGGTTTGTGAGCCACTGGTTTCGATAGAAATTGGGTTCCATCCCAAAAGAAAATTGGAAGAAAGATGAGAGTGCTATTATGAAGTTTTAACAAAATACTAGGCACTTATCTTGAGATCTTGAAATCTTGATTCTCTAGAGTCTTGAATCTTGAATCTCTAATCTTCATCTTGATGCTTGAGTCTTTATACTGATCAGTCTTCGATGATACCTGCATATACTTCCTATATACATACATATATACATATATATATATATATATATGGAAATGTTAGTATATATTTTATAAAGTAAAGTATAATAACTATATAAGGTTGTTGTCATCAAAACATCATCAACTCAGTTCCTAACAATCTCCCCCTTTTTGATGATGACAACCTTTATTTATAAAATATTCTTACCATACCATAACTCCCCCTTACTCCGTGACTTCTTCTTAAAACTACAACTCCCCTTTACTCCATGACTCCCTCTTACACCAAGCACATATATTTTTATAACTTTCTCCCCCTTTGTCATCAACAAAAACTATTAACTACTCAAGAATTCAAGAATGATTAGTATAAACAAATAATATGTATAGAACAAGCATGAAACAATGAGTATAAGTGAACACATTTTAGTTATTACAACATATATAAGAACATACATAAACACGAACAAACAAAACAATTTAAAACAAAGAATAAAATGAAGGTACGCTTTAATGGCGATCCTTAAGTATAGGAGACTTATGAATCGAACAATTAGGGTAGTGGAGACAAAAGTTTCCACGTTGTTCAATTATGTTTCCATTAGTATCAACAAGGATCTCACCATCGCAATTAACACTCTCGTCCGTATTCATAGGGACTTCGGGTTGAGGTAAAGGTTGATCTTCCTCTTGGTTTTCTTGTGGTTCTTCCATAGGTTCTTCTTCCTCGGATTCCATGGCTTGTGAAGAGTCTTCAATACTAATAGGATTTGTACGGTTATCCATAATAAATTTTTGTACATTCCTAATAATATTCCCTTGCCTTTGTTGTTCTCTAGCCATCCTAAGTTGACTTACTTGAATTTCAGTCATCAATTGAAGGATATCTTTCATCTTCTCTTGCAATTTGATCACTCGAGCGTGCGTAGTTCGTTGAAATGGACCAGAATGAGGAGATGTGGGTGAAGTGGGTTCATTAGTAGAAGAGGAGGCCAGGTTTCAGAAGTTATTTACAGAGAATATAGCGAAGAAAGAGGAGAGAAAACGAAATAAATAGAGAAATAACCAAATAACTAACTTTGGAGGGAAATTCAATTTTCAATTTTTGTTTGGTATGTCGACATCATGAGATCGGGCATGTCGACATGTCCTTCAGAAAAGTGTAATTTTTATTTTGAATTTTTATTGATTATTATATTATATTATTTTATATTTCAGATTTTTGAACAAATACCTAATTCTCTTCTAAACTTAGTAAAATTCTGTTCGGTTAATGGTTTAGTTAATATATCAGCAATTTGTTTTTTAGTATTTATATAATCTAGAGTTATTATTTCTTTAGTTATATTATCTCTAAGAAAATGATGTCTTATATCAATATGTTTAGTTCTAGCATGATGAGTTGGATTTTTAGATAGATTTATTGCACTAGTATTGTCACAATATGTTGGTGATTTACTTATGTTAATTCCAAAATCTTTTAAAGTTTGTTGCATATATATGACTTGTGAACAGGACAGAGCAGCAGATATATACTCTGCTTCAGTTGTTGACAAGGAAACAGTATTTTGTTTCTTGTTGAACCAGGAAACCAGTGAGTGTCCTAGAAAGTGACAAGTTCCACTTGTACTCTTTCGGTCTGATTTACAACCAGCATAATCAGCATCACAATATGATATTAAATCAAAAGTATTATTTTTAGAATAAAATAAACCATAATCTAAAGTGTATTTTACATATCTTAAAATTCTTATAACAGCTTTTAAGTGAGTTTCTTTAGGTTGTGATTGGCACATTGCACAGAGACAAACACTATGCATAATATCAGGACGACTCGCTGTTATATAGAGCAACGAACCAATCATTCCCCTATATAAAGTTTGATCAATATCTTTTGATTTATCTTCTTTACTTAAACCTATATTTGTTGACACTGGGGTTGGTTTCCCACTAGAGGTGCTTAAACCAAATTTATTGATTAAGTCTTTAGCATATTTTTCTTGACTTATGAAGATTCCATTTTCTAGTTGTTTAATTTGAAGCCCTAAGAAGAAACTTAATTCTCCCATGTGACTCATTTCAAATTCTTTAGTCATTATATCTGAAAATTCTTTATTCATTATGTTATTAGTTGATCCAAAGATTATATCATCTACATATATTTGAACCAGTTGAATATCTTGATTATTTCTTTTAATAAAAAGTGTTGTATCTACTTTACCAATTTCAAAACTAGATTGAAGTAAATAAGATCTTAGTCTTTCATACCAGGCTCTAGGAGCTTGCTTTAGACCATATAGAGCTTTCTTTAACTTGTATACATGGTTTGGAAATTCATTATCTTCAAAAAGTGGAGGTTGTTCAACATAAACATCTTCTTTTATAAAACCATTTAGAAAAGCACTTTTAACATCCATTTGATATAATTTGAAATTATCATAATTAGCGAAAGCAAGTAGAATTCTTATAGCTTTTAATCTTGCTACGGGGGCAAAGGTTTCATCATAGTCAATTCCTTCTTCTTGACAATAATCTTGCGCGACTAAACGAGCTTTATTTCTTACGACCTCATCGAGTTCATTCATTTTATTTTTATAAACCCATTTAGTTCCAATTATAGTTTTATCCTCAGGTTTAGGAACAAGTTCCCATACATCATTTCTGGTAAATTGATTCAATTCTTCTTGCATAGCAAGAATCCATGAATCATCAGACGATGCTTCCTTTGGATTTTTGGGTTCAATTGTTGATATAAAGGTTACATTACTCATACTATTTAATTGATTTCTAGTTCTTACTACAGATTCAATATTTCCTAAAACATTTTCTATAGGATGATCTTTTGATATTTTAAATCTCTTATTAGGTTGATTTGTTTCACTAATAGTTTCATTAGATTGATTTAGATTTATAAAATCTTCTTCATCATCTATTTGTACAATATCTTTAAGATTTTCATCAAAAGATACATGCATAGTTTCTTCAATAGTATTAGTTTTTAAATTAAAAACTCTAAATGCTTTGCTTCTATTAGAATAACCAATAAAGAATCCTTTATCAGCTTTTGGTTCAAATTTATCTAAATTATCTTTTGTATTAAGTATAAAACATTTACTCCCAAAGACTTTAAAATAAGAAACTATAGGTTTCTTATTATAAAGTAATTCATATGGAGTTTTATTTGTTAATGGTCTAACTAAAATTCTATTTAATATATAACAAGCTGTAGCAACTACTTCAGCCCAAAAATGTTTAGGTAAATTACTATCAGAAAGCATTGTACGAGCACACTCTTGAATCGTTCTATTCTTACGTTCTACTACTCCGTTTTGTTGTGGAGTTCTTGGAAATGAGAAGTTGTGAGTAATTCCCTTTTGAGTACAGAAATTCTCAAAATTTTCATTTTCAAATTCGCCACCGTGATCACTTCGAATAGTTTTAATTTTGAAAGAATGTTGTTTTTGAATTCTTTTAGAAAAGTTTTTAAATATTTCAAAAGCATCACTTTTATGTTTTAAAAAGATTGTCCAAGTATATCTTGAATAATCATCTACTATAACAAAAACATATTTACTATGGTTAATTGATTGAACTTGAGATGGACCAAATAAATCTAAATGAAGTAATTCTAGAGGACTAGAGGTAGAAATAGCATCTTTTAATTTAAATGAACTTTTCTTAAGTTTTCCTAATTGACAAGCATCACAAATACTATCTACTTGAAAGTTTAACTTGGGTTGGCCTCTAACTAAGTCAAGTTTTGATATCTTAGATAATAATTTGAAATTCAAATGGCCAAATCTTTTATGCCAAATCCAAGGGTCACTTGTATTAGCCAAAAGACATAGATTATCATTTGAAATTTTCATACTAAGGATATAAATATTTTTCTTCCTAATACCTTCAAAATTATATTAGACTTATCATCTTCAATGTGACATTTATCTTTTTCAAATTTAATTTTAAAACTTTATCGCAAAGTTGACTTATACTAAGCAGATTATGTTTTAAGTTCCTAACTAATAAAACATCAGAAATAAGTAAATTTTTAGAGTTACCGACATTGCCGACGCCAACTACATATCCTTTAGAGTTGTCACCAAAATTGACTAATCCACCATCTTGATAAGTAATGTCTTTGAGTATTTAGGGATTTCCAGTCATGTGCCACGAACAGCCACAATCAAGTATCCACTTATCTTTCTCAATTTGCACAGTTTGTCCATTGGGTGTTGATTCGTCAAAAGCCATATAACATGTCTGTCCCTGCATAACACACCAATTCGGTAGATAACTTGATTTTTCAAAATAACTATATCAAACTTATGATACTTTGATGAAATGCATAGATTCAAAACAGTTTTAACACAATTTTCCAAAAATGCCATTTTTATATTTTTCAAGTTTCAGATTATGAAAACAATGAAAACCAGTGCTCTGATACCAATTGTTGGGGATGCGGATTAAGGATCTTAAGGCAGAAATAACACTAGAGGGGGGGTGAATAGTGTTTTAAAGAATATATGAACTATAAGACTAAATTAAAACTTTCAACACAAATCTAAACAGAATTCTAACACAGAATGATCACAGAACATATAACAAATGCAAATAGTAAAGTAAAGCAAGTAAAAGGAAAGAACACATCGGATTTTATACGTTCGAAATCCTCCTACATCCAGTCCTGCACCAAGGCAATATCCTTGTACAGATTTTTATAAGCCAATATCCAAATTACAACCCTCAATTTCTAAGGCCTTGAGGAACCCTCCTATCGCCGAGTCTGGGGTAAACTCTCTTGATTTATGGGACACAGGATCACCCTAATACTTCTTAATAACAATCCTTTTGAATGGATAGACTCTATGGACTTTTTGAATACAAATTAATCCTATAACTCTGAATAGCACTTTGATCTTTAGTAGAATGATGGATAATCAAATAGAGAGAGTATCTAAATGATTTCCTATTGAGAAGTTGGCAGAATGATGGCACGATCTTTAAAATATGAAGTTTTATGGATATGGAATAGTGGAGAAGAAAGAGTGAAGAAAATAAGAAAGTAGTTATTAAAAAAAATTCGTTTTGGAAGCCTTTATATAGATGCACAACAGTCATAACCATTGGCGAAAGGTTTTTGAACGAATGGACACTTCTTTTGAAAATTGAATTTTGAATGCAACTGTCACCATGTCGACATGGGGTATCCCCATATGTCGACATCCCTCAGTTCAAAATTATAGAGATGTTGTTTTGTAAAGATAATTGAATTTAAAACAAGTTGAAACTTCTCTGAAGCAAAGTAAAGTGTTTAAACAATATTTTGAGATAGAGAATAAATATAAAACATTATTTTAAATATATGTATATAATTGATATAGACCGTCGATTATATAAGTAATATTTAAAAATCAGAATAAGTTTTGATGTAATATAGACCGTCAATTATATAAGTAATATAGACCGTCAATTATATAAGTAATATAGACCGTCAATTATATAAGTAATATTTAAAAATCAGAATAAGTTTTGATGTAATATAGACCGTCAATTATATAAGTAATATAGACCGTCAATTATATAAGTAATATAGACCGTCAATTATATAAGTAATATTTTAAAATCAGAATAGAGGAATATTTCAAGGCTAAAACAAAGTTTGAAAATATTTTTGAAAACATGATTTTGAAAGCTAAAACATTTTGAAAACAGATTTAAAAACATTTTTGAAAAATCTATTCAAACTGAAATTGCAAGAACCTTCCTACAGAGCTCCTCCATAGGACTTTAGAACTTGTACAAAGTAGTTTAAATGATTTTGATTTTCGTGGGTTTGTAAGCCACTTGTCGTAGGTTTGTAAGCTACATGTCGTGGGTTTGTAAGCCACTGGTTTCGATAGAAATTGGGTTCATCCCAAAAGAAAATTGGAAGAAAGATGAGAGTGCTATTATGAAGTTTTAACAAAATACTAGACACTTATCTTGAGATCTTGAAATCTTGATTCTGTAGAGCCTTGAATCTTGAATTTCTAATCTTCATCTTGATGCTTGAGTCTTTATACTGATCAGTCTTCGATGATACCTGCATATACTTCATATATATATATATATATATATATATATATGCAAATGTTAGTATATATTTTATAAAGTAAAGTATAATAACTATATAAGGTTGTTGTCATCAAAACATCATCAATTCGGTTCCTAGCATCTTTTATTTGCTCCGTTTGTTTATGTAAAAATGGTGGTCATTCCTCTTTGCAACTCAATTAGGGCTTCATTCCATGCGATCCAATTTAGGTTTTGAAAACAGAAGCTGCCAACTTTATGTTGATCGTTTGCGTGGATAATTCGTGAGTAGCTTTGATCGATATTTTCCTTGTTGCTCACTTTGGCTGCTTCGTTGATCGAGTTCTATCCTTGCTTTGGTATGTAATTTTATGCTTTTGTGCTTTAGTGTTTTCGTACTTGAACTCGATGGGTATTGCCGATGATGATTATTGCAATTTATAGGAGTCGATCTCCTTTATTTGCGTTCGTCTGATTTGTTCAAAGTTATACTTTCGGCCATTCGATTTTTGTTGAACGTTGATGATTTATTCTGACTTTGTCAATTCGTATATTTTTGGTTACTTGATAATCACGGTTTGGATCTCTTTCGTGGCCACCACGGCTTCGATTTTGAACTGTTTCGTTCCTTGTCAACCATGGCTTAGATTGTTTTGGAATTTGACTTCTTCGAATTGTACCTTGCTATTTCAGATTTAATTTGGCCATGACTCTGGTACATTGTTGTATTGATTTCTGAGTGTTGCATATCATATCCTTGGTTTCTGTTATCAAGTCACTTGTCTTGATACTTGTACTACCTGGTCTGGTTCTCGGCGTATAGTGTTCATGTAATCTAATGCATTTGGTTCTTTACTTGTGCATATTGCTTCGAGTACATGTATATAGTGATCATTTGGTCTGTCCATTTGAGTCAGTGATATTGTCTTCATTCTGGCCTTATTGTATTGAACTTTGATAATTGCTGGCTTGCTTATGTCTTTGACTTCATTGGTGTCACTGATCGAGCCTGGTTCATGAGTCTGGGTTTTTGTTGCATATATTGCTGTTGTAGATGTTGATGTTGTAGTTGTTCGACCTGGCATTTTGTCTGTAGTTGGTCTTGTTTCATGTTTGAACTGGTTTGAGTGGTCACTGACACTTTGGTTTTACTTTAAGCTACAGTTTCAGTTGCAAGTGCATTTGTAGTTTAATGTGCCTCCTTGTGTATTGATGGTCTGATCATTTTTTGGTCTTGCTTGCTTGATGGCATTTGATCTTGCCTGGTTTTTCCTTTGTTGGTTTGTGATGCACTTGTTTTGTACTTCACTGTATTGCATATTGATCACCATCTTGCTTGCATGCTTGAAGTCATAGCCTGTACAACTGCCCAGTGTTGAATCCAGCTAATAGCTCGGGTTTGACCTTGTGCGCGTGTTGTGATTTTATTTATATTGCATTTGAGTTGAACCCGGCTTTTCATTTGGGTTTGACATGTACTCACCTGTCCTTGTAAACCAATCAAGTGTATATCTCGGTGTGCACGGCCTTGTGGCATATATAGTGATACACTGTGTATGTCACAAGTTGTTTGTGTATGATGAATTCAAAGTTAAATGATGACGAACAACCCAAATAACTGAGGCAAATATTATTTTAAAAATTCATATTTTATTTTATATTGCAAAAATATTTCTTTTTCAATTTTACTGCGTTAGTGAATATTTTTGCAGATTGCTCAGATGCTAGATTCAATCTGGAATGAAGTTGAAGATAAATACGAGTGTAAGTGATATGTAGTGAGGTCAACAGTAAATGTAAAATTGTGATGTAAATGGATTTGTATCAAAGTTGTATAGTGTATAGTGAGAGCTTGAATTTGTACTATTCAAAATTGTAATAAAAATTTGTTTGAATAAAAATTCTGTTTGTATTCAAATTCTGTGTTAATTATTTTTATTCAGCCAATATTTATTTAGTCAATGAAAAATAAAATAGTACATTAACAAATACATTTACACGAATATATATATATATATGTTTATTATCATCAAACAAAAATAATATAATCGCATATTCAATAATCTCCCCCTTTTGATGATAACAAACATATATTTAAGATTTTGAATATGTTAAATGTATTTGATCATTGATATTGTGACGACCCGGAATTTCTAGCAATTTAAATTTGAATAGTTAATTGATTTTTTTAAAATATTTAAAGTTAATTTTAACTTGAATTTCAAGATATCAATATTTACTTAATAATTAAATTATTGAATTGTATAGTTTAAATATTGAATTTAATAATTGAAATTGGGTAAATTGTTGAATCTGATATTTCTAAGCCTGTTTAAAATAATTTGAAGACTTATAAAATTTATATTGATAGCACTGAAGGTAGTGAAAGTGTTGAAATTTAATTTAAAGATAATTTGTTCAGTTTTAATAATATATCGTTTAAATTGGAATTTAAGAATAGCCTTCTGAGGCACAGTCTTGGAATTCGATGAAACCAGTTCCATTGGATCCGTAATAGTTACTTATTATCGGATTTCAATTTTCTTAGCAATCGAGTTGTCGTGTGACCCTGGCAGCTCAAAACGCTTAGAACTGTTTTAATCGATTTAAATTAAAATTGATTGTTTGCTTCCGTAACTCGCGCATATGATTAAATCAGCCTCTGAAACACGTTCTATTGTGTTCGGAGTGCGGGTAAAACCTTATAATCGCCTTGCGACACTGTTTAAGAGGAGTTCAAAAATTTTAAATGGCATTTAACGGGGCATCTTGAAAACTTTATAATAAAAATTTAATTAAAAATTTAAACAAACACTCATGCTCTATAAGCTTCTCCAAACTTATATCTTTCCTGTCCCTCTCTCTACTTATAACAGAGGGAAAAAAATCGAATTCATCCTATAAAAAAAATAGAAATCGCGAGAGCCAGCGCTTGAAAGTGAAGCCGACTTCCACTCTATCTCGAACAAGATCGACGATGATTCCAATTGAGGCTAGGCTCGCGATCTCTGTCATGGGGTTCTCATGCTCGAACTCGCACGCGTGAAGGAGACGGTGGGCGCACTAAGCTATTGATAGCCGGACCTGACGACACGTCTAACCAAGGTCGTGGAAGCGATGGCTGGTGGGGGGCAACTCGCGGCAAAGCGTGAAGTTTTGGGTAGGCGGCGACTGGAATTGCAACAGCACATGGAGCAGAAGAGGAGGCTGTAACCTGGTCGATCGAGATTTGTGTTTGCAGTAAGGTATTTTCTTTAAATTCGTTTATGTAATCTCTAGTTTAGTCAGAAGAAAAAAAAAGAAGAAATCATATATTTATAGAGTAATATTCTTTTACAGTAAATTATTAGAAAATTTATTTATTAGGATTTAATGCGTAAGTTAAACTAGAAATTTACGTTTATTTACCGAAAACTATATATGGTTGAAACAGGAATTTTAAAGCAACTCGATTTGAACATTTATTAAGTTTGGACTTCCGGTTTATATAGATTATCTCATAAAAAAACAAATATATACATAATATAACGTATTTGAGTGATTTATTCGATTAATTAGTTATTAAATTTATTTATTTAAATTAAATTGTTAGTAAATAAATTTTAAAATGGAAATAGGTTGTTCGTTTGTCTGAGATGTTAATAAATTATATCATATTTCTACAAGGTCAAAAAAAAATCATGAAGAACAAGCTAGTTTGGGATGGAATGCAAACGGGAATCAAAGGTGAGTAAATCTCACTCTGTTGGAATTTTATTTAAATTTAAATGGTTAAATTTAAATATTTGGTTGAATGATTGAATTGATTTGATGTGTTATATTATATAGTACTATATAGTACATACTGGAATGATTGATATTCGGTGATGGATATTTTTGGTAATTGGACTGTTGAATGCTGTGGTTTGTTTGAATATTTCGGTACCATAAGTTATCGAAATATATAAATTGGATTTTTGGAAGAAATATAAGGGTGATCAAATGGATAATTAATTAATTCAGTTAATTAATGATTTGGGTTGATAAATTTAGTAATTCAAGGTTGGATTAAAGGTTTAAGTTAATTAATGAAGTGAAATTTGATTTAGAATAACCATATGGTGGTTTAATATTTAATTACTTAATGTAATTAAATAAAACAGAATTACTTTATGTAATTAATCAAGAGATTAATTGAAATAAAAAATTAAGGAGTAATTAATTTATTAATGAAGTAACTAAGAAGATAGTTAATTTAAGGTCGAGGGTGATCGAGAATGATTAATATTGTGGTCGAATTAAAGTAAAATATAATTGGAAATCATTACTTTACATAATTAGTGTAGTAATTAAAAATTCGATTAATTGAGATTAATTAATTCATAATAGGCGACTTATGAGAAGTTAATTAATATAAGTAATTAAGGGCTATTGAAATTGATTATGGTTAATTAATTTTTGAAGTAATTAAACATTACTCATTGAATTGGTAAGAATAATTAATATCGTGAAATTAATTAAAGAGAATTACTTGAATGGAATTGTAAGATAATTAATCCAAGGTTGTTGATTAAGGTGAATGGATATGGAGGAGTTGATTGATTAATTAATTAATTTGGAATTAATTAATGAAAGAATCTAAGCGAGTGAGGATTGAAACTCAATCTGAATCAAATGAATTGATTTGTATGTGATTAAGCTTTGCTTATGGATGATGAATGGTATTGGATGTTTTGAATGAGTTGATATCTCTGATATGAAATGTTGAGTATTTCATTTGGATGACTTGGGTTAGAATTTCATGTGACTTGAAGAGGCCGGGATCGGGTATTGGGAAGATACCCGAAACCACTTCGGAAAAATAAATAAATTGATGTGTGAATCAATAGACTGGAATGAAATGATTTAAGTGAATTGGATTATTTTATCTAAGTTTGGTACTTAGAAATTTATATGTGAAATATGCATTGTCTATAGCAAATTGTGAATTGGTTAAATTGTTATAAGTTACCCGGGGTTTATATAAGTTGTTTGTTTGGTATTCCATGTTAGTTGGGTTTACTCACACTGGTTTCCAGCCTGACTCGGGTGTTACTTTGGTGTAATGCTCGGGTCAGACCGAGTGTTACAGATTTCAGGTAGGACGTTCTAGAGCTCAGGAGGCGAGTTGGATGGCAATATCGTATAGAGTATTTCCGCTGTATTTATATTATTGTTCATCTGAGACATGATAATTGTAAATATTCGGTGACTGTATATAATGTGAAACTCTGATGTATTAGAATGTAACTGACAGTTATAATATTCTCTTGTAGACTGTTATTATTTATTATTACATTTTATCCGCTGCGATTGTGAGATGTTAGGTGTTTCTATCCTTCTTCTTCTATCTCTTTCTTCTTTTTCATAACTATCTGGAATTTTCGGGATGGAAAATTTCAGGTCGTTACATTTGGTATCAGAGCTGAAAGGTTAAGCGAGAACCTTGGCTCTGGTGGGAATTACTCATTTAGTAGATCCCAAAGTACTCTAGAATGAGTTGAGTGTATATATATGAGCGCGTACTTGTTATTTTCTTATATAAAGGTTTTAAATGATTTTATATAAAAATATATTTTGATATATAAAGGAATATTTCATTCTAATAAATATTAAGGCGATTGGTTGTTAAATTATTGAAAGTAAAATTAAGAAGCAATATAATACAACCAAATTGAAGCCTTGAATTGGAATTAAATTTAGTAAAAATAGAAATACAACCAAATTAAAATTTAATGGATTGAAATTAAAATTCTAAATCTGGTTTCAGAATTTGGAAATTTTGTTTCAAAATAATGAAAAATAATAAATAAGTATTATTTGGATAACTGTGACTTGTTGCAAACAATGGGTTGTTTGAAATTTGATTTGAGGTGGTTTAAAATTTTAAAACATGGCTGGGAGGACCAAGAAATAAATATGTACATATGTATGGATATACATGATATCAAAGATATTTCCTCTATTTTCAAAAACTGTTTTTGATATTTTCAATAAAATTATTTTTTAAGTATTTTCACTGGGTGTTGAAACGGGTTTACCAAGTACTTATAGATTTTCAGTCCTACGCCTAATCAACGTATGACTGAATTTCTGTGAGAACAAGGATGGACTGGTTGAGACATCTAGTTATAAAAGGTATTTTATAAAGAGTTATTTTAATAGTATTGTGTGACTTTAAAAGCTTTTCTAAAATTTTGAAATAAAGGTGTTGGGATTTTGGAAAATCGAAGGAAATCCAAACTGAAATTATAAAATTGAAACTCGGGAAAATTTAATGAAGTGATTCTTTGTAATTTAAGGAAATCGAATATTAAATTAAAAGTGGAAGTAAACCAATCAGCTAAATAAATTATTTAATAGTGTATGTTAATAAAATTTAAGTTGGGTAAACAAATGGTTGTAAGTTAATAATGGAGTTTGGAAATGAATTCGAATTGTGAATGGAATTCCACTTAGATTTGATAATGAATTGTATAAGTAGAGGTGCTATAAAAATAAAAATAAAATAGAGTTGGATTGAAAAATGTGATGGTTTGAATTACAAATAAAATTCAAGGGTGATTTGAATAATATTTAATGAAATTTGCAAGTAAATTGGATATAAGAGAAGTGATTATAATAGAAATGATTTGAGTTGCAAAACAAAATCCAAGTGAATAGAAATAAATTGAGAATAGCCTTGTATTAATAAAATAAATTGGATAACAAATTAAGTAATTGAATTAAAAATTAAAATGGGTTAATTGAGTTAAATAGTAAATGGATGAAGTCTGATAGAATAAAAATTAAACCATAGTTGTGATTGGAATTTGATTATCAGACTGAACTTAAGTTCGGTGGTATATTAATTTGAAAGTATAAATGAGTTAAGAATGTGATTGGATATTCTTTTGGAAATTGAGAAGGTGAATTAAAATTTAAAATGGATGAGTTAACTAAATTTAATGGAAGTTGCTTAAATGAGAATCAAATAGAAGTAAACTTAAGTTTGATGTTGGAATAAATTAAAGTAAATTAACTTAAATTTAAAATTTATGAAAGTTTGGCTTCGAATAAGAGTGAAAGCCCATTAAGATAAAAGCTTGGATTGAATTAATTTGGGAATGGCTATTGGAATACAAGAATGGAATGTGTTGAGCTAAATAAATGGTTGGTAATAAATTAGAAATGAAATTAAATTAAATTCAGAATGAGTTGAAATTAATTTGAAATAGTTATAAACTAAAATAGATACTTTATTAACCGAATATCGTCGAGATTGCATAACAATAATTGTTGTTTGGCGTAAACCAAAGTAATTAAATTCTATGAGTTAATAGAGATTAAATAAATTTGATTCTGAATCATTTGAAGTGAATATGAGCTTGTTTGGATTATAAATCAATGGAATGTTAGAAATTGAGTTGTGAAACATTAACACTTAAATGAAACGACATATGAATTGGTTGAAAAGAACTTGAATTAGCTTTAAAAGCATATAAATTGTTTATAGGAAGTGTTTGGTACTTGATGTTTAGTAATGTATATGTTTAGCTATTGAAAGTAAGTAGAATGTTAATAAATTCTCTATATATGGCACTTACATATTTAAATTGAGTAAGCACAGTTACCTGAAGGTCGTTTGGCTGGATTTGGATTGCACTAATTGCTAAAATTAATAAGCTGCTTGCTTAAAATGCTAAATAAGGTACGCCTACGCCATAAAAATAGGAAATATGGACTGTTTTTGCTTTTTCCGACCGGGTGGGTCGATGTATATATATTTATATCTCTTGTCAAACTGCAAAAGCTCCTCCGTACAAGAGAGACTCTGTCAAAATTTTCCGAAAATTTTGGGAGTTAGAAAATTTTGAAAAAGTTTTTGGTTAATGGCAAAACGATTTCAAATTGGGAATTAAAGTAAATTAGTAAATGAAACTAATATAAATCTGATATACATGAAAGATTTAATTCAACATTCAAAATTTAAAGTAAATTGAATTCGTATAGAAGTAGGGAAAAATAGTTTGGATAGAAATGGATATGAAAACCTATATAAGAGGATGTATAAAATGATTTGTAAAGTTACGATTGAATATTGTTGCTAAACAAGATATGCAGGTATTAAAAGGTGAAAAGAAAGTTGGATTTGATCCCAAAAGATAAATGTGAATTGCCCGACAAAAAGGTATGTATTTAAAATTTCTGTATGAATTGGATTGGGTTTTTGATGTAGCCACTTGTCTTTGTTTTCTTTTTGGTATTTGGGAGCCCGTAGAGGCCTTTTGTAGTTGTACCGAGCTAGCCGTGCAAAGGAGACGCTGACAAAAATTTTCGAAAATTTAGAGAGTTAGAAAAATTTTGAGAATTCAAAATTTGGTTTTAAATTGAAATTTGAATGATTGAACAAAAGGGTATTGTTTGAAGATATAGAGGTTTTGGGAAGTTGGTTGAGATGATAGTGGGTCTTTAATAAAATAATAGTTGGTAGGATGTTGAATTGTGGGTTTGGGGAAAAAGTAAACGGGTATTGGACCATTCTTCCTAACTAGTAATTTCGGGGACGAAATTCTTTTAAGGGGGAGGAATGTGACGACCCGAAATTTCTAGCAATTTAAATTTGAATAGTTAATTGATTTTTTTTAAATATTTAAAGTTAATTTTAACTTGAATTTCAAGATATCAATATTTACTTAATAATTAAATTATTGAATTGTATAGTTTAAATATTGAATTTAATAATTGAAATTGGGTAAATTGTTGAATCTGATATTTCTATGCCTATTTAAAATAATTTGAAGGCTTATAAAATTTATATTGATAGCACTGAAGGTAATGAAAGCGTTGAAATTTAATTTAAAGATAATTTGTACAGTTTTAATAATATATCGTTTAAATTGGAATTTAAGAAAAGCCTTCCGAGGCACAGTCTCGGAATTCGACAAAACCAGTTCCATTGGATCCGTAATAGTTAGTTATTATCGGATTTCAATTTTCTTAGCAATCGGAGTTGTCGTATGAACCTGGCAGCTCGAAACGCTTAGAACTATTTTAATCGATTTAAATTAAAATTGATTGTTTACTTCCGTAACTCGCGCATATGATCAAATCAGCCTCTGAAACACGTTCTATTGTGTTCGGACTGCGGGTAAAACCTTATAATCGCCTTGCGGCACTGTTTAAGAGGAGTTCAAAATTTTTAAATGGCATTTAACGGGGCATCTTGAAAACTTTATAATAAAAATTTAATTAAAAATTAAAACAAACACTCGTGCTCTACAAGCTTCTCCAAACTTATATCTTTCCTGTCCCCCTCTCTCTACTTATAACAGAGGAAAAAAATCGAATTCATCCTATAAGAAAAATAGAAATCGCGAGAGCCAGCGCTTGAAAGTGAAGCCGACTTCCACTATATCTCGAACAAGATCGGCGGTGATTCCGATTGAGGCTAGGCTCGCGATCTCTGGCATGGGGTTCTCACGCTCGAACTCGTACGCGTGAAGGAGACGGTGGGCGCACTAAGCCGTTGATGGCCGGACCTGACGATGCGTCTACCCAAGGTCGTGGAAGCGACGGCTGGTTTGGGGCAACTCGCGGCAACGCGTGAAGTTTTGGGTAGGCGGCGACTGGAATTGCAACAGCACATGGAGCAGAAGAGGAGGTGGTAACCTGGTCGATCGAGATTTGTGTTTGCAGTAAGGTATTTTCTTTAAATTCGTTTATGTAATCTCTAGTTTAGTCAGAAGAAAAAAAAAGATAAAAAAGAAGAAGAAATCATATATATATAGAGTAATATTCTTTTACAGTAAATTATTAGAAAATTTATTTATTTGGATTTAATGTGTAAGTTAAACTAGAAATTTACGTTTATTTACCGGAAACTATATAAGGTTGAAACAGGAATTTTAAAGCAACTCGATTTGAACATTTATTAAGTTTGGACTTCCGGTTTATATAGATTATCTCATAAAAAACAAATAAATACATAATATAATGTATTTGAGTGATTTATTCGATTATTAGTTATTAAATTTATTTAGTTAAATTAAATTGTTAGTAAATAAATTTTAAAATGGAAATAGGTTGTTCGTTTGTCTGAGATGTTAATAAATTATATAATATTTCTACAAGGTCAAAAAAAATCATGAAGAACAAGCTAGTTTGGGATGGATTGCAAACGGGAATCAAAGGTGAGTAAATCTCACTCTGTTGGAATTTTATTTAAATTTAAATGGTTAAATTTAAATATTTGGTTGAATGATTGAATTGATTTGATGTGCTATATTATATAGTACTATATAGTACATACTGGAATGATTGATATTCGGTGATGGATATTTTTGGTAATTGGACTGCTGAATGCTGTGGTTTGTTTGAATATTTCGGTACCATAAGTTATCGAAATATATAAATTGGATTTTTGGAAGAAATATAAGGGCGATCAAATGGATGATTAATTAATTCAGTTAATTAATGATTTGGGTTGATAAATTTAGTAATTCAGGGTTGGATTAAAGGTTTAAGTTAATTAATGAAGTGAAATTTGATTTAGAATAATCATATGGTGGTTTAATAATTAATTACATAATGTAATTAAATAAAACAGAATTACTTTGTGTAATTAATCAAGAGATTAATTGAAATAACAAATTACGGAGTAATTAATTTATTAATGAAGTAACTAAGAAGATAGTTAATTTAAGGTCAAGGGTGATCGAGAATGATTAATATTGTGGTCGAATTAAAGTAAAATATAATTGGAAATCATTACTTTATATAATTAATGTAGTAATTAAAAATTCGATTAATTAAGATTAATTAATTCATAATAGGCGACTTATGAGAAGTTAATTAATATAAGTAATTAAGGACTATTGAAATTGATTATGGTTAATTAATTTTTGAAGTAATTAAACATTACTCATTGAATTGGTAAGAATAATTAATATCATGAAATTAATTAAAGAGAATTACTTGAATGGATTTGGAAGATAATTAATCCAAGGTTGTTGATTAAGATGAATGGATATGGAGGAGTTGATTAATTAATTAATTGATTTGGAATTAATTAATGAAAGAATTTAAGCGAGTGAGGATTGAAACTCAATCTGAATCAACTGAATTGATTTGTATATGATTAAGCTTTGCTTATGGATGATGAATGGTATTGGATGTTTTGAATGAGTTGATGTCTCTGATATTAAATGTTGAGTATTTCATTTGGATGACTTGTGTTAGAATTTCATGAGACTTGAAGAGGTCGGGATCGGGTATTGGGAAGATACCCGAAACCACTTCGAAAAAATAAATAAATTGATATGTGAATCAATAGACTGGAATGAAATGATTTAGTGAATTGGATTATTTTATCTAAGTTTGGTACTTAGAAATTTATATGTGAAATATGCATTGTCTATAGCAAATTGTGAATTGGTTAAATTTTTATAAGTTACCCGGGGTTTATATAAGTTGTTTGTTTGGTATTCCATGTTAGTTGGGTTTACTCAGGCTGGTTTCCAGCCTGACTCGGGTGTTACTTTGGTGTAATGCTCGGATCAGACCGAGTATTACAGATTTCGGGTAGCACGTTCTGGAGCTCAGGAGGCGAGCTGGATGGCAATATCGTATAGAGTATTTCCGCTGTATTTATATTATTGTTCATCTGAGACATGATAATTGTAAATATTCGGTGACGGTATATAATGTGAAACTCTGATGTATTAGAATGTAACTGACGGTTATAATATTCTCTTGTAGACTGTTATTATTTATTATTATATTTTATCCGCTGCGATTGTGAGAAGTTTGGTGTTTCTGTTCTTCTTCTTCTATCTCTTTCTTCTTTTTCATAACTATCTGGAATTTTCGGGTTGGAAAATTTCAGGTCGTTACAGATATGCTCTAATTGCTCCCCCTATTTAAATGGTTCCTCTCAACAAAAAGCTCCCCGTACATATATGCATACAAATAAAAATATGCAAATGAACCTAGATGCAAATAAATAGAAAATTATTTGACATTTGCTTGATTTAATTTGACAAAATCTTAACTTTTCTCTCCCCCTTTTGTTATCAGCAAAAGAGTAATGGTGTTAGAGAAAATAGAGATAAAGTGATCGATATCAATCCAACGTTAAAACTCAGTTGAATATAAATATTAAATTTCAATAAAAAATCAAACAAAAATCATAAATATTTTGTTAGGCGCATATTCCACTTTTAGAATGATGGGAATTATGTCATCATATAAAACCATACTGTTGTGTCTATTTGTGGTATATTTATATCAGGAATTTGAATATCTACTAACCATGCATAACCGTTAGGACTTTTAAATGATATTAGTAGTATTCCAATTATATTTTTAGAAAATAAATTCAAGTATCTTCTAACCACGCATAACCGTGAGGACTTTTAAATGAGATTAGAATCAACTTGTTTATTTTAAAAAAAATCAACTTTTGATATGCGTTCCATACATGCATAACCGTGAGGACTTTTAAATGAGCATGGAAGCACATAACAAATTCCAAGTAATTCACCCATGCATAACCGTGAGGACTTTTAAATGAGAGTGAATTCTTTGATATTTTTTTTTACTATATAAATTTTTTTCCAAAAAAATGTAAAAATGAAAAATGAACGATTCCTGTTTAAAGTAGCACATATCGACAAACTATATAGAATTTTGATGAGTGATGGTCGTTAGAAATATGAGAGGTAGAGATGGTCATGGAATTTTTACCAACAAAAAGCTTTATAACTCTTGTTTAAATTTCTAAAGAAATTTACTAATTATACCGTCTCTGTCATAATGTATAATAAATATCAATACTCATCACTTTTTCAATCACTATTTATCTTTTCGATAATTATTAGGGAGTCGAATTAGTCAAAGTAGTAATTTAAAATCAAATTCAAAAATAATTATGAAATCAATTTTTCAAAATGACTAATCTGAAAATATGGTCAAAAATGATTTTCTCGAGGGGGTTTTATAAGAAAATTTTCTGCTGTATGAAAATTGTTTGAAACGAAAAATATGCAGATATTTTCTTTGAACGAATGATGCAGTTACTAAATGTCTCAGCAAATCACGTTTCACTAGTAATTTTTCTATCAACTAGATTACCAGTGTAATCTGCATCTGAATTTCTTTTTCACGCAAAATTATCACTAATTGAATTTGATCGACCAAACCATGAAATGGGCATCAAAAATTTCAAACTCAATTTTAACAACAATTTAAATGACATTCTCTTGAATTTGAATTGAAACCGTGTTAATAATCAAAAACCATGAATATAGAGTTAGCCATATTATAACCAAATGTATTATCATCCAAAAAAACACTGTTATTAATCCAAATTAATATATATGAAGTAATTTAAAGAATCTATAGATTTTTATAGTGTTTTTGGCATAAGAATATAATTAGCCAACTATTCTGAATAAGTCAGAATCTAAATCATCATCTTTTCATCATCTCATTATTGGCTGCTTTAATTCAGAATATGATGCAGATTATCACATTTAATATATCGTTCAAATAAATATACCTTTACCTATTTTACCTTTACGATATTTTTCATTGTTGTCTGTTGTGATTCTGTCACCTTTGTACTAGGCTAAGGAACTTTGCTTTGTCGTCCGTTGTGTTTCTGGAACAGCTAAAATCCAGAGACCACTGTTGTTGTTCCTTAGCCTGCCACCACACCTACATGGAAAAAGATTTATGTCACTATTTGTTTTTATAGGTCCATGGTTGTTAGTGGCAGAATATTTAGAAAAATAATTTTGTGAAGACCCAAAACTATTTATAATTGTTCCCTTCGGCACCCAAATTTGTTTAAATTTGAGATATTTTATATTTGTGTCTTTTGGAACCCAAATCGGTAGAGTTTTCACATGTTTGGGTCTATACCAACAATTATTGTGATAGTGTCCATATTTTCTACAAATTGTGCACATTGAATTTTCTTGATTAATCTTGTTTTCAACAATTTTAGATTGATTATATCGAAGTCCTTTTCTAACCGTATTAACAGTTTGCTTTCCTAATAGCATATTCAACGATTTTTCCCTTTTTGAAAATTTATCTAAAGTCGTTGACAATTGTTGGACTTGTGTTTTGAGAGATTCATTTTTGTTCAATAATTGTGTGCACTTTTTAACAGAATTTTCTCTCCTAGTATTTTCATTTTCTTTCAAAATCAGAATTTCATTTTCAAGTGATTTTATATTCATTTCTGATTTTTTAATTTCTTCATCAAATGTCGGACACTTATCACACTTAGGGATCCTACTTTGATAGGTTTTAACTAATTGGTCAAGTTGTTCGTTTAATTCTATCAAAGTGTCTTTTTGTGATTCAAGTTTGACATACTTCTCCCTAAGTCGTTCAAAACAGCCATTTACTTCGTGGAAATAAATAAGTAATTCAGAGTGAGTAAGTTTTGATACCTCGCTTGGCTCGTCATCATCGCTATCAGTTATATTTCCATGAAGGCACATTTCTGCTTTCTCACTCTTACTGCTAGAACTTTGATTATCTTCATCACTTGTATTCCACGTGGGTGTAGTATTTCTCCGTTTTGATTTCTTTCAAAATCGCGTTGAAATCGGGGATAATTGGGCTTGATATCACCGGGTTTGTTGCAAATGATCCCGTGTTCTTCCGAGTTGTCCAATGCTTTGATTATTCTGCTTTTCAATTGTTGATTTAGAGCTGGATTTCCGTATTTGTGGTTCCACATTTTGAATTTCTTCATTAGTAATGCCAGCTCGGCTGCTCCATCATCATCATCCTCATCACAACTGCTATTTACCAATCCGGTTAAGCACATTTCTTTAACTGAGTCGGTTGTGGAGGACTTCTCATTGTTGTTGACTTTTGTACCATATATTGCATCGAAAGTATTCCAGATTTCCTGTGCATTTTCACAACGAGAGATGAAATTAAAATTATCTTGATTAATATTAGAATATAATATATGCATAGCAAGGGCGTTAATCAAGATAATTTTCTTATCTGTTATATCACACCCGTTTTCAATAATATCCCAACATTTAACATTAACAGATTTTAAATAAAATTCCATTTTCAATTTCCAATTCAAAAAATCTGTTCCATCGAAAATAGAAGGAATAATATTGGAACGGCCCTCAATAAAAGTATTATTAAAAGAAGCCATTTTAAAATTTCAAATTTTTAAAACAAAAACTGATTTTTGAAACACGAATTTTTAAAACAAAAATTGACTTCTATTCCTTGCTCTGATACCACTTGTAGGATCGATTTCACCCTAGAGGGAGGGTGAATAGGGTGATACTATTAATTATAAAAACTAATCCCAGAAGCTTATAAAAATATTTCAACACAGATATATCAAAATTATAGCAGCACAGATAATAGCAGAATAATAAATGCAGAAATAGAACGACACAGAATTTACCCAGCTTCGGCAAAACTCTGCCTACGTGCTGCCCCCAAGATTTCTACTAGAAACTAAATAGTCAGATGCTTACACACGTAAACTCATGACACCCGCTAACGACTAAACCTAACTCTACGCTCAAAACTCTGCCATAACTCAGCCACTGAGTTGCGAATTCTCAAACAACGCCACGTAGTTTGTCCCCTAGTCACACGACTAGATATTTAAACGGTTTAAAAAGAAATTACAAATTAAAAACAATTTAAAATTAAAATAACCTTAATTATAAAATTAAAAGCCCTTATTAAAAACGCCGGCCCCTTTTATAATTTGGCCCGTCTCTTTTATTTGCTCCATTTGTTTATGTAAAAATGGTGGTCGTTCCTCTTTGCAACTCAATTAGGGCTTCGTTCCATGCGATCCAATTTAGGGTTTTGAAAACAGAAGCTGCCTCCTTTATGCTGATCGTTTGCGTGGATAATTCGTGAGTATCTTTGATCGATCTTTTCCTTGTTGCTCACTTTGGCTGCTTCGTTGATCGAGTTCTATCCTTGCTTTGGTATGTAATTTTATGCTTTTGTGCTTTAGTGTTTTCGTACTTGAACTCGATGGATATTGCCGATGATGATTATTGCAATTTATAGGAGTCGATCTCCTTGGTTTGCGTTCGTTTGATTTGTTTAAACTTATACTTTCGGCCATTCAATTTTTGTTGAACGTTGATGATTTATTTCTGACTTTGTCAATTCGTATATTTTTGGTTACTTGATAATCACGGTGTTGATATCTTTCGTCGCCACCACGGCTTTGATTTTAAATTGTTCCGTTCCTTGTCAACCACGGCTTTGATTGTTTTGGAATTTGACTTCTTCGACTTGTACCTTGCTATTTCAGATTTAATTTGGCCTTGACTCTGGTACATTGTTGTATTGATTTCCGAGTGTTGCATATCATAGCCTTGGTTTTTGTTATCATGTCACTGGTCTTGATACTTGTACTACCTGGTCTGGTTCTCGTCCTATAGTGTTCATGTAGTCTAATGCATTTGGTTCTTTACTTGTGCATATTGCCTCGAGTACATGTATATAGTGATCATTTGATTTGTCCATTTGAGTCATTCTGGCCATGTTGTATTAAACTTTGATAGTTGCTGGCTTGCTTATGTCTTTGACTTCATTGGTGTCACTGATCGAGCCTGGTTCATGAGTCTGGGTTTTTGTTGCATATATTGTTGTTGTAGATGTTGATGTTGTAGTTGTTCGACCTGGCATTTGGTCTGTAGTTGGTCTTGTTTCATGTTTGAACTGGTTTGAGTGGTCACTGACACTTTGGTTTTACTTTAAGCTACAGTTTCAGTTGCAAGTGCATTTGTAGTTTAATGTGTCTCTTTGTGTATTGATGGTCTGATCATTATTTGGTCTTGCTTGCTTGATGACATTTGATCTTGCCTGGTTTTTCCTTTGTTGGTTTGTGATGCACTTGTTTTGTACTTCACTGTATTGCATATTGATCACCATCTTGCTTGCATGCTTGAAGTCGTAGCCAGTACAACTGCCCTGTGTTGAATCCAGCTAATAGCTCGGGTTTGACCTTGTGCGCGTGTTGTGATTTTATTTATATTGCATTTGAGTTGAACCCGGCTTTTCATTTGGGTTTGACCTGTGCTCACCTGTCCCTGTAAATCAATCAAGTGTATATCTCGGTGTGCACGGCCTTGTGGCATATACAGTGATACACTGTGTATGTCACAAGTTGTTCGTGTATGATGAATTCAAAGTTAAATGATGACGAACAACCCAAATTACGGAGGCAAATATTATTTTCAAAATTCACATTTTATTTTTTATTGCAAAAATATTTCTTTTCCAATTTTACTGCGTCAGTGAATATTTTTGCAGATTGCTCAGATGCTAGATTCAATCTGGAATGAAGTTGAAGATAAATACGAGTGTGAATGATATGTAGTGAGGTCAACTGTAAATGTATAATTGTGATGTAAATAAATTTGTATCAAAGTTGTATAGTGTATAGTGAGAGCTTGAATTTATACTATTTAAAATTGTAATAAATATTTGTTTGAATAAAAATTCTGTTTGAATTCAAATTCTGTGTTAATTATTTTTATTCAGCAAATATTTATTTAGTCTATGAAAAATAAAATAGTACATTAACAAATACATTTACATGAATATATATATGTTTATTATCATCAAACAAAAATCATATAATCGCATATTCAACAGTGGGAAAGGAAGCTAACGGGAGATTAGTCATGGTCAAAATCCTTTTTTTTTAACAAAAAGTGATGAATTTTTTTTTTAAATGAAACAAATTTTATTAACGATCACCAAAAGCTGTCAACATGCCTGACAGGTAACCCAAAAGCAAAAAAGAACAACAAACCGAACGAGAAACACCATAACAAAAAAGAAAAAAAAAAGGCAAAAGGCCTCCATAGGCAGGCGAATCAGAACGGACGAATGCTGCAAGAAACAGACACGGAACATGGTTGATGAGCTTAGGAAAAACCACCGCCCATCAAACATCGTCATCGAGCTCCGGCAATGCCACCGCCCAACAACGATGTCGGATGACAACCGTGCAATACAACAGCAAGATAGAGGGCTAGTCTCCAAAAAATAAAATACCAAACAAAGCGCCCAACATCCAAAGAACAGCAAAATCAAGAGCAGATAAAATCCAAAAAACCTACAGCCAAGCTCCACCGAAGAAAGGAAAAGAGCTCCAATCATGCCAGAAAATCCATATCCTGAAAACAGTTGCCATAAAAAAGCCGAAAATAAAAAAAAGGGGGGGGGGGGGGGTTAAGCGGGAGATGCTACAAGGAAAATAGCAAGCATAGACACAAGTCTCGAGATCGGAGATCAACCAATACCCGATCTAATGGAGGACTGAGAGCAGGTAATAGAAAGCAGGGCCATAAGGAGAGCAGTACGAGAATTGACTGAACCCTTGAAAGGTCTACCGCGAAAAGCCATTAAGACATCATTCCTAACCCGCCGAATAACAGAGGAAGGATCCATAGGAGTCTCCTCAAATATAGCCTTATTCCGCGCACACCAGATGTGCCAACAAATCAGACAGGGAATCAATCGACTGGTGATAGATCGAAGAGATTTTCCATTTCTACCGTTCCACCAGATACCCAGAAGATCTTGTGACAAGGAAACGCTTCCGCGAATACCCAACAAATTACCGAAGTAATTCCAACAGGATCTGGCAGTGGACCCAGCAAAAGGAAAATGGTCCACCGATTCCGTTTCACCGTTGCCGCAACATCTATAACGGGAAACAAAACAAATGCCAATCCGCTGTAGGTTCGCATCAACCGGCAATCCATTATGGAGGGTTCGCCATATGAAAAGAGACACTTTAGGGGGGATCCTAGTGTCCCATATGTAGGAGAATATGGGGATAGCAGGGACGGGGAAGCGAGAAGATAGCCAGACCTGACGAATAGAAAACGGACCTCCGTCCCAACCGGATTGCCCTCCATGAGAATCAGAAAACAATTTGACCGCTTGCATATGCTTCCAAGTCTCACTGGCGAATGACGGAGATCCAGAGTAGCCATTAGAAGCTAGCCTCCGGTATTTGGCATGAAGGAACGACGCCCATAACGAGTCGTTAGTACCAAATTTGTACCACAACTTGCAAGCAAAAGCCAAGCAAATGTCCTTTGGATTTCGCAAGCCACCGCCCTCAATCTTTGGACGACATACAGCGTCCCAAGATACCCAGTGATGGCGGTGATTGTCAACCTTCGATCCCCAGAAGAAGGAGGAAGCCAAGGATTGGAAAGACCGAAAAAAGAAGGACGTAGGGGTCATTGCGGCGAAGACATGAGTGCCCAAAGATCCTAAAACAGATTTGATTAGAACCAAACGACCAGCAAGAGATAGAAGAGACCCATTCCAACAGATGATCTTACCCCTCACTTTGTCCGTCAGAGGGTCGAAAAGAGCGTTAAGTTTCCTACCTCTGTAAAGAGCAATACCCAAATAAGGAAGAGGAAGGGATGCCTTCCTGAAGCCGGTAAAGGATGCGATCCAAGAAACCCTAGAAGAGTCCATGTCCTTCGCATGGACGAAACAACTCTTGGAGGAGTTGACTAATTGGCCCGAGCACCTCTCGTAAAGGTGGATGAACCGAATGAACCGCCTAATAGAAGACCGATTGCCATTGGAGAAAATGACAATGTCGTCCGCAAAGGATAGGGAAGAGGCGAGCGGACAACCGCTGGGGTGTCCAAAACGGTGAATTTGGCCAAACATCGTTAAGATGTGGATCCCTCGGATGAAAGCCTCAGCCGCAATCACGAAAAGAGATGGAGATAGAGGATCACCTTGACGAAGGCCTCTACCCGCCTTGAAAAAACCATTAGCCGACCCGTTAATGAGAACAGAAAACTAGCAATTGGAAATGAGCCTCCACACCAAATCGATCAGTATTTCAGGAAACCCGAAAGTATGGAGAACCTTGATTACGAAAAACCACGACATACGATCATAGGCCTTTTCCATATCAAGTTTGAAAACAATATTTGAACCTCTGACTTTCCTGTCAATCTGGGAAATCAACTCCTGGGCTAACAGGACGTTGTCAGTGATCAGACGACCTTTTATAAAACCCGCCTGAGAAGATGAGATAATGCGATCCAGGTACGGAGCCAAGCGCTTGGCCAATACCTTTGAAATTACTTTGTTCGAGAAATTACAAAGGCTGATCGGGTGGAAATCCACGCTAACGCGAGGGGTATCACATTTGGGGATGAGGACCAAATTAGTGGAAGACCAACTAATGGGAAGAGAGGAGCCGGAAAAAAATTGTTGAATAGCCAGACAGAAGTCTGTTTGGATGATAGACCAAACTCTCCGATAGAAGGATCCGTTGAAGCCATCCGGCCCGCTGGTACTATCCTTTCTAAGAGCAAAGACGCAGTCACGAATCTCATCCGACGAAGGCGGAATAGCTAAATCGGCACTTTCCTCCGAAGAGATTAACCCGAGGAATGAAAGAGAGGAGGTCCAAATCTGGGTTTGACACAGAAGGAGAACCCAGGTAGGACTGGAAGTGAGACACAATGACCTCTCTAACTTCAGAAGGAGTTGAAGCAACTGAAAGATCCGATCTCAAAATTTCACGAATAGATAGCAAATTGGCTTTCTTACGAATGGATGAATGGAAAAATTTGGAATTCGAATCCCCTTCCACCACCCATTTGACCCGCGCCATTTGGCGAAGATAGGAGTTTTCAACACGAAGCTCCGAGGAAAAGGCCAGTTGGGCACAAGCCCAAATTTCCTTGTTTTCAGCCGAAGGAGTCTCGTCGTACACAGATTCGGCAACGATGAGAGCCTCTTCTGCCGCTCGAACACGGTCGAAAATATTCCTGAAAACTTGGATATTCCACCTCTTTAGGAAAGCCTTAAGCCGCTTCAATTTTAGAAAGAAAGCCCCCATAGGAGGAGCAACAATAGGAGCTATCCACGATTCCTCCACCACTTGCAGGAAAGAGTGGTGAGAACTCCACATACTAAGGAAGCGAAAAGAAGACGGCCTCGACAAAGAACGAGAAGAACAGCGCAAAACCAAAGGCACATGATCAGAACAAGAGCGATGAAGATGAGAAGTAGAAAATGAGAATGGTAGGTTAAACCATTCATCAGACCCAAAAATTCTATCCAGCCGGGATAGAATCCGATTCGGCCCCTCCTGATTGTTGGACCACGTGTAAGCAGAACCAACGAATGGGATTTCGGTCAACCCAGAACAAACAATGAAAGAATTAAAGTCAGAAACCGATTGCCGATTGACGGCCAACCCCCCTAATTTTTCGGCCTGACTAGCAACAACATTGAAATCCCCACCCAACACAGAGTACACGAAACCCATGTCAGTGAGGGACAGAATGTCATCCCAGAGAGATAATCTCTCAATCCGATCACATTTGGCGTACACCGCCAAAAAAAGGAACGGGAGAGGAAAGAGAGAGGAGGAACACATAACAGAGAAAAGCTGGCAAGAATCGAAAACAGGACGAACAACACAGTCCTTGGACCAGAGAATCCAGATCTTACCCGAGACGTTAGCCAAAGCACCACCAAACCCAAGCGATAGCACCGCCTTGGTTACCTCTCCAGAGCCCAGGAATGGTTCTAAAAGAGCCACCAAGCAAATAGAGTGATTTCCGACAATACGCTTAAGCCTAGCTGAAGAGGCTTCATTGCCGATACCACGAATGTTCCAGAAGAGAAAGTTCGACATGAATGCTGATTCAACGGAGAGAAATAAACCTAGACAAGAGGAGCCAACAATCCCAACTCAGGAGCTATACAGAGAGTGCTGAGCCGATCGATCTGCTCTGTCGCCGCTATAGAGCGAGTACGGATAGTGCGAAGAATGGTCGGGGCTCCTCTCGATCTGCGTCTAGAGGGTCGAGACTGATGCGCGACGTCGATACGAGGCTCGGACTCCGCCGATGCCCGAATCGGCTTCAGCGAACATGACCGCCTAGCTAAATATCTGGAAGGCGCCGAATTTTTAGTTTGACCGCCTAGCTGAATATCTGGAAGGCGCCGAATATCTGGAAGGCGCCGAATTTTTAGTTTAGAGGAGATTGCGATCATTAATGATCGCCTAGCTAGTCACGGTCAAAATCTGGAATCCTTTAATAATACACTTCAAGGTAACAACTTGCTTAGGATCATAAGGTTATTCTATTAATAGTACTATAACTTCTCTTTTTTTAAGCATGATGGCAAATACTATTCACAATGTAATTTTGCATATTTAACCAGGGATACGTTCAGTATGTTTGTTAATATGAGTATGTCTAATCGTTTTCTGCTACAACGTGTCTAGGATTGAGTAATATGCAAGTATGCTGATCATATGTAGCAGTATATTTAGCATTAATAGTGCATTGGATGTTAAAAAAGTTTCCTTTATTGATTGTATATGACATTTATTACATTCAATTAAGTCATAAAAACATCATCCAATCTTTAATCAAAATTTATTTATGTCAATAACATCCTGTTAGTGGATCTGCCATTTAGAGTAATAAGACTAGCTAGCTATTAGTGTAATTAATGATTTCTGATATTTAATGTAATCCTTCAAAAAGAGTATCAAATATTCTGAAAGGAACTTCAGACAATAAATAATTACCTTATATTTTAAATAACAACATGTCAAACATAAATATAAATCCAAGCTATATTGACACAATCAAGAACTAGAAATAGATCAAAAATAAAAATACTATTCTAACAATTGAAATAAAAAGTAACAAGCAATTAATAAAGAGAAATGATGATCATTGCCGTAATTCATTAATCAAAAACCTTAACCCAAAAACTGGTATGCCCCTTTATGGTCATAATACAAGGGAGGAAAGCAGTTGGGCACATCAGATCTATTCATGACATTAAAAGGCACCATAAACGAATCCTGTCCCTGATCATAGCTACCTGTAACTCCTTTGGACAACTCCATCATACTTTCAACTACATGATCATAATGATGATGTTGTTGTTTTTCATAAAAGGACTTAGAATTTATCAAAGCCTTATGTACCTGCTCCTTTATAAAAGCCAATCTCTTCTGGATGAAATCAAGTTGACCCAAATCAAACTTATCCAAATTCTCATCACTGAACCATGTACTCCTCAAGACATCATCTAACTCAGCTTTCCTCCTCCTTTCCTTTTCTATAGACTCCATGCAACTCTCATACCTCCAGTTCAGAATATGAGTATTGTTCAGATTCTGAGCGCTTCTCAAATCAAACATACTTCAGTCTGTTGAGGTTATTATAGCAGTGGAAGAACTGGGTTGATGATGATGATCTCCATTAAGCAATTAGAGATGAGATCAAGAGAGGGGTGGCTGAAGGAATAGGGTTTTCCACCAGGGGAGAAAACTAGCGATGGCGAGCTCAGCTCAACATAGAATGGAGAGCTCGTTAGCCTTTTTGAAGAGCCCAGCCCTGCGCTTTGAGAAGCATACCTGACGAGATCCTTCGCTTTCTATCTTCTTTATTTCTAACTTTTGACGTCCTATACTCCGCTTCTTGTTCCTTGCTGACATTGTTGATTGAAGGAAAAAGATATTGTTATTTAGGGTTTTCAGAATTGATTGATGATTAGAGGAACTTGGTAGAGATAAAGGCCTCGCATTTATATATAGAGAAGATAACATGTACGTTTTTTGTGAATAAAAAAAGAAAAGTTAAGGTTTATTTTAATTGATTGGTAATCATGATTTATGTCATTGATTTGATTTGCTATTAACACATAAATTACCGTGTAGTAAGACAATTTATTAGGCAAATAATTCCCAGATCCTAAATTGAATTTCAATTGTCCTATGAATCATAGAAATCCACACGTTCTCGATTTTTTACTTTTAATAAATCAACGAGTAAAAAAATGAACGGTGTATATTTGTTTGTCTCATGAAAACCATGAAAATGATACTAGACGATTTGAATAAGATGATTCTCTATTTTAATTTTCGAACTTGGAACATCAAATTTACAAAAAAATGTTTTTGGACCCGATTCGAATTTATATCATTTTAGTACATTTATAGTTGTCATTTTTCCCATTCTGTTTGCTTTCGTTATATATTTCATTTATACACCAGACACTTATTTTTTCACCTTTATTGATTATGTGATATGTCTTATCCCAAAAAATATTTTGAGTTTATTTGTTCGATGGAAATAATTTGGATATTACAAAATTGTTATGTTTTGTACAAGAAGTAATACAAAATATTAAACCGTCAAAAAACGTCCATTTGTGCATTTGAGGTTGCTTTATTGTTATCAACCTAGTTTAGTTTTTTCATCACGACACATAATTTGAATGATTTGTTTATGATTTACGATTTAATTTGTTATTTTTTGACGGCGATGAAGTTGTATTATGTAAAATGTCAATGAGGTAGGGTCGGAATCCCCCATTACTTGCTTTCCAAAATTCTTCACTTAAATTTCTTAATCTATATATAATGTTTTTTTCCTCTTTTTTTCCGCAGAAACGATGTTCTTACAATGGAAAACATAGGTCCGTTTTTCTCACATTTGCGCCGAGTTAGCATTCTCCTATGACAAATATTGAGAATGTACTATGAGGACAGTAAAAAGTAAATTCTTCATAATGCATTTCTCCAAAGTGAAAATATGGATCCAGCCCTTATTTCAAAACTCAACAGATGTGCACAACTTCTCAAAAATAGGTTTTAAATTATCCTCCTAAAATAACTTTAGACTTATTTTGGTCTTTTTTTCAAAAAACAAATCTGCACTTAATCAAAGATTAATATAAACATTTTTTTCTTCATAAATGCAAATATTTGCAGTTTCACTATAAACATTGCCAATATTAGAAACCTAATTATTTTCAATATTAGAAACTGTAAATATTTGTAGGTTGATTGAAATTAAAAAGAAGGTGTTTATTTAGATTGGAAACGGGCAGTTGTGTATTTTGAAAATTAAAGCGTGTTTTACAATCGTTTCCCTTTTGAAAATGCACCATAAATGTTTATATTGACAAACATAGAAAAATTGGGTTCATATTTGTAATAGGCTTTGAAAACAGAATTTCCTTAAGTAAAAATAGATTTTAAGGGGTTAGTAATATCAAAATGGTTTAAAATTTTGTGTAGTCGATTTAAATGATAAAAAATCAAAATTTTAAAATATGTTCGGCTCATTCGTAAGGTGTCCAAGCGGAATTGTCATCTGGTCCATATCAATGTGAATTTCTTGTAGGACGGAAACCAAACACACTTTCGTCCGGTCCGATCGGAACGATTTATTCTCCTAATTTTTTTAATAAAACAGTGGGTACGAAAAGAAAATTAAGGTGTTCTAATAGATTCGACATTAACATATATTCTTTCAGTTTCCTTCTTTATATATTTATATATTGATAAATTAATTTTCCTTTTCGATTTAACATATTTTTGAGTAACATAGTTTCAACAAAATGAACTTTAAATATCATAATGATGTAGGAATTACGTGGATGAATGAATGAAGTTCCAAGACTACTATTTCTTGAAAATATATACCGAGGACTAAATATTTAATAAGAAGTATGATTTTTGCTGTTACCACTAATGTAATGATTTCTTATAAGCTAATTTGATGTATAAATGTTATGCGAAGAAGTATATGGGTTTAGTGCTTATTTTGAATTATTAATGTGAAATCATAGTTATTATTTTGACGGCTAATACACAAACAATGAAATGCATTCAACATTTTTTAACAACATCAAACATTGTAAATATTGTTATATACATATACATATATGTATATGTATATGTATATGTTACGTATATGTATAAATGTCAATTTGTTTACATATAGTGTGTGTTTAATATGTGCACAAATATTGGAACTGAGCCAACACACAATGAGGTAGATGGGTAAATTTCAAAAAATATTAACGTTATTGGACCTGTGAAGTCTAGATTTAATTAGATCTTAACTAAATTTATTTTTAAACAAAATCAAAATTTTATGTAACTTAATATAAAGTCTTATATTAAAGTTATATTTATAACGCATAATATAATATGTGATATCCACATATTTGCATACTTGTACGTGCGACATATATAAATGGTGTACATGATTTAACATGCATGTGTAAGCGTTGAGATTTATACTACAATGGACATGTTAATCCATCTACATACATGTGTGCGGTCAATATATATGTGCATTTACGTACATACATACATATACATACATTCATATACATACATACATACATATATATATATATATAGTTTAATATTATTATAAAATAGTATTAGTAAATGTAAGTGTTTATATACATACATACATGCATATAATAAATTAATTATAAAATTTAATATAAATCACTATGAATTTCAAATTCAAATTTCAAATTTAAATCTAGATCTACAAAATAAAATATCTAGTAATTTAACATGCATATTAATATATTAATTTTAAATAAATATAAGGGGTTTTTTGGCTTTGGGAAAAAGTTAAAGAAAAGTTTAGTTTTAGGTACAATAGATTTTATTTTTAGACTGAAAGACACTTTCTAGTGTAAATCACAGAATGATAGTTGCAACTATCATTTTCTGTTCCAACTGAAAAGAGTCCTTTAGACTAAAAAACAAAGTTGTTGTTCCTAAGACTAAATTTTTCTTCAACTTCTTCCCTGTGCCTATTTTCTTGTAAATATAATATGTATGGGTATATATTTCAAAATTATATATATATATATATATATATTTCAAACATATACGTACATTATATATATATATATATATATATAATATTTTTAAATACTACATATAATATATATATGGGGTTTTTAGGCTCAAGGAAAAAGTTGAAGAAAAATTTAATTTTACGGACAAGATGTTTGTTTTTTACTTTCTAGTTTAAATCACAGAATGATAGTTGTAACTATCATTTTCTGTTTACACTAAAAAGTGTGTTTCAGACTAAAAAACAAACTTGTTGCCTCTGAGACTAATTTTTTTTGCAACTTCTTCCTTGTGCCTAATTTCCTATATATATATATATATATATATATATATATATATATATGATGTAGTGTAAAATAAAAATTAAATGTATGTAGTAGACATATATACATACATATTCGCCATACAGAATCCCCTTTTTACTTGTGCTTTAAATTGTTTTAATTAAAAGTCCTTTTCCAGTGTCAATACAAAATATATATTTTTTCAAAAAAATTCTAAACTTATACATATTATATTAAATATTTATATACATTTATTTTTCGGCATTTATATACATTTAATTAGATACATTGTTTAAATTGAATAATACACACGCACACATCTTCGGACTCATATATATATATGTATGTATGTATGTATATGTATGTATGCATTCTTTTTTCTTTTTGTAATACAATGTATATATATTAACAAAATACAGAACATACTTTATATAATAGCGTTTGTTATAAAATCGCTTTTATTTTAAAATCATTTTAATATTAATATTGTCGAATTTTGTCATTTTAGGCCATGATCAATATATATATATACGTATAAATTTATTATTATACACATATATAATTTTATCCAATGAAAACAACATAAATATATAAAGATTAGTGATAATTTAGTATACCTAAGCGTGTAATGACATATAAACGATTATATATATATATATATAATTATATTTAAACAAAGAATTTACCTTATCTAGCCCACATGAAACACCTTAAAACATCGAACTGAAGAACTCCTTGATTCAAAATCTAAAATCCAGAATTCAAAAAGAGTTACCAATCTGAATGCAGCAACCACTATCTTTTAATTTGATTTAATTAGTGTATTTGAAAGCTTGAAAATGAGGAGAGAGGCAAGAGTAATGGTTGGCCTTGACTGGTCTTGGAAGTGCAAAAATGAGAAGTGGGGTTTGAGATGGATATATTGCAAAGAAACTAAGGAGCAAAATGGGATATGGATCCTCCTTTCCTCTAACCTTTTCATCTCATCTTGGAATCAAAGGTCCACCCACTTCTATCCTTATGGCTGGCCACTCTAGGTCTGTTTTGGACCACCTAATTGCTTTAAGTTTGATCATGAAAATGTGTAATTTAGTCATATTCAAAAGCACGTCGATATCGTATATCGATATGCGTGTCTAACTATTATTTGCACACTATTCAACATTGGTCAACACAAATTAAATAAATCTTTATAATTAGTATTTCATGAATATTAACTGATTTAATTTATAATAATTATAATTAATTAAATCAGGCGATAACAATAGTATTCAACGTTTCAAATGTATGACTCTTAAGTGTAAATTCAGTTAGTGATTAATATCGAACAATTCGAATATTAACGTTCACATGTCACTTAGCAAGTGGTGTAAGATTATGGTCAAATTTATCACTTGCATAGCTTCGATAAAATCTAATTTTACTTCGTTTAAGCATTACCAATTAGTGATAATTATCTACACTAATTCTTTTCGTCAAAACTATATCACATTAGGACTTACAGAATTCGGTAATGGCTAAAATTATAATATCGTCCGTATTCAACTTTATAGTCCAATCATAAAGCCTTTGGTTCAATAAAAACAATTATTATTAAGTGAACTGCTTTAGCCAAAGATTTTGACTTCGAGTTGACTGTGATACTAATCTCATATAACTGGTGAGACGAATTCTCTACTGAATAGATTCTCACTTCCAATGCTTCCACTCGATCCACCTTAGTTGTTCCATGGACGTCGTGCCATGAGTTAACTGTAATCAAAGCGGAGTATCCACAATGAAGTTCTACAATATTCTTAAGTCGAAAGAATTATGTAATATTGTTAAATCGATGTATTACGTTTGACCCTAGTTATATTCATCAGCAGTAAACTATCGAATGAGTCATTTTATACTTATCCAATAACTATCAGTATGTAACCTCTTGGTGGCTCCAGCAGCCATGAGGAATACAATTTCTAGTATTTGGAGAGCGTTGCATACTCTAGTCTCAACGGATGTATCAATATTCAATCTCGATGCATCTGATTAATAATATTTACAATGATATGTTTATTATATTATGACAAATTGTTCATGATTATAAAAAATGTAATTACTATCACAAAACACACAGTTTATGGATTTTCTATTAAATGTGCTTTTAATTAAATAAATAATTAATATAATGCATTATGACAAGCATACAGTAGAAAGAAAAATGCCTTTATTTCTAATGAGATGTTATTAGATGTTGGAACTAGATCAATCCATAGCGAAAGTAGTGGGTGAATTTCAAAAAATTTACCCAATTGGATCTTTATTGGGCTTATGAAGTCTAACTGAATTAGAACATTTCTAAATTTCCTTTAAATAAAATCATTTAATTTATTTAAATTCAAATATATTAAGATATAAAATTAATTTTATTTGATTTAGTTTATACATAAATGTATCATATACATATATGCGTGAGTGCATGTGTAACATAATAATCCGTGAAAAGTATAATATGCCCACATGTAGATGTTGGAATTTACCACGCAGTAGACATATTAGCTCTTTTTGTATGTCATGTACGTTGTCCAAACATGTGCATGTATATGTGTTACAATATACACACATACACATGTATGTATAAATATATTGTATATAATATATGAAAATAAAACATTTAAATATAAATAAATAAATATACATATATATAAAGAGAGGGAAAGAACAATTATTAAAAATTATTTATAATTCAAAATTAACTTAGTTTTCCAAAGATAATAATTTTTGTATTTTAATTTGTATATATTATGAATAAAATAACGTTTTCATCCATAAATAATTAACATAAAATAATCGATTAATGAAAATTCAAATTTTATAAACTTTGAAAATCTAGGATCATAAAATAGAGCTTAGTCAAAATCTGAAGTTTTTTTCAAAGTTGAAATATTATTTTTAAAAACAAAATACATTGATTTCGAAAATAATTATTTAATATAAAATAATATATTATTAAAAATTAAAATTTCAAAATTTAAGAAATTCTAGGATCATGCATGAAAGGATGCAAAAAAATTTAAAGAAATTTTCAGTTAAATTATTATTTTTAATAAATCATAAATACTTTTTTGGAAATAATGTTAATTATTAAAAATTAATATTATTTATTGAAAAATTCCTATATTTTTTCTATATGTTTCTGAAATGATATAATATTTTTTAAATATAAAATTGAATTTTTAATGTAATAATTATTTTATATATAATAAAAATTACAAAATTCAATAAATGTTAATTTAAAAATATGAATATATGATGATAATTAATTTTCAAATTTGTAAATTCATATATACAAATAAGTGTATTAAATATTTTGAATCAATATATGTCTATATATGCATATATGCTATTATGAGAGAGAAATATACACTAATATATATATATATATATATGAATTTATTAATAAATATATATAAAACAATTATTAATAACAAAAATTGATTTCATACAGTAAACAACATTTGTCTATACATAAATCAAATAGTATAATAAACAAATTATGCACTTAATCAAACTGATTTGTCACAACCACATCTATTTACAAAAATCTCACCTAATTAAACATACAATAGCAATATATTTAAACAGATGAAATTGTTCATTATAGGATCATAGAATATAATTTAATTACTATAATATAAATTAAAATTATCAATTTAATGATGCATTTGAATTCACATTGAAGCAATGACTTCCCTTCCTGTTATTGTTCTTGATTCGACAGATTGCAAGTTCGGAATCACCGACCTCTAACTATCGAATAGTATTATTTTAATTACTGTATTGTTTTTACCAGCAATGTAGAAGGTAATGGGAGCTAAATAGGTTAGTTATTATATATATATGGTTGAATTAGAGAGAAACAAGGAAAACGTTTTTACCCATTCTCACTTGATCTAAGCCCATCAATCCCTTATGTTTTAGCCACCCTAGACCTTCCCAGAACCGAAATTTTGCATCCCTAATGATGGGCCTTAAATCCGTCTAAGCCCAAGCCAAATGCTATGTGATTAGATGTAATTCAATCGCTTGTCGATATTGTATATCGGTCGATATACTTGTAACTGTTATAAATATATATATATATATATAACATTATTTATTTCTCAAATCATATTCAAAATTTATAATTAATATTTCATAAATATTAATTAATTTAATTAGTTTATAATAATTATAAAATAATTAAATCGTTCGACCTCAAGAGAATTCATCATTCGGCTGTGTAAATCTTGGGTGTAAATTTGGTCAGCGATTAACGTCGAACTATTCTAATTTTAGCGTTCACACGTCATTAGCAGCTGGTGTGACATTATGCCCAATTTATTGCTTACCCATTTTCTGTAAAATCCAATTTCAGTTTAATAAGCGTTACCCGGTTGTGACATTTATTTACACCAATGCTCTTCATCATAACTATATCACTTTGGACTTGTAAAATTTGGTAATGGTCAAAATTCCAACCTCATTCACATTCAATTTTATAGTCTAAATACAAAGTCCTTGGTTCAATAATAATAATTATTATTAATCGAAATGCTCTGGCAAGAGACTTTGACTTGAGTTGACTTGAGATGACTTTGGTACTAACTGCATATAACCGAGGAGACGAATCCTCTCTTGAATAGTGCTTCACTTCCAATACTTCCATTCCACCCAAATATAGCCACTTGATGTACGTCATGCCATGATTTGGCTATAGTCAAAGCAGAGCTTTCATATTGAAGATCCATAGTATTCTCACGTCGAGAGAACTGTGTAAATCAGTCACATCAATATTTTCTGTTTGACCTTAGTTATATTAACCAACAGAAAACTATCGAGTGAGTTGTTCCATAGTTATCCAATAACTATTAGTATGTAACCCTTAGGTGCTCTCAGCAATCATGAGTAATACGCTGCCCAACATTTAGAGAGCGTTACGTTCTCCAGGCTGAACGGATATACGATATTTGGTCTCGATGCATCTTGACTGTAAACATTTAAAATGGTATATTTTTTCGTTGTGATAAATTACTCACGGTTACAACACTTTGTAACTATTATCTCAAAATATACCATTTATGAATTTTGCTATTAAATATACTTTTAATTAAGTTAATTTATTAATATAATCACATTATATCAAGTATATAATAGGAAGAAAATACCTTTTATTTCGAACAAGATTGGTCAACAAGTTCGATATGTGTAACAAATTACATAATTTCCCCTAGGACATACCCCTAATTCTATCAATCTTCCACTTTCATTTGAGGTCAATTATGGAATCTAATTCCAACTTATCCAATTAGTTTTCTCAAAACCAATTAGGTAAGTCCCCTAATGAAAGGGTATCTATCATGTATTAATTATCTACTTTGTCGATTAACTCTCTCTGAAACTGATAAACAACCTTTATCGCGTGGAATGATTCAAAGTATGTCTTTCAACTTCTATTGAGCTTTAAGTTCTATCATAACCAATTTCATGGCATTGTTATCTTATAACAATATTATGGGATTCTCAACATTTGGAATCACCTTTGTCTTAATTATAAATTTGTGCCTTTATATCTATTTACATTGGTTTATTGTAGCACTATTCAAGTTAATGTTCTCAACATTTCATTAAATCGACCACAATGACTTTTATTTTGAAATTTTCAAATTAAAGGTTTTAACTCGAACATTTTCATTGACATGTTATACTCAATATCACTTATAAATTTTGTGTCCAAACGTTCCATCATAACGAGTTTTTTGTTTCTATAAACAATTCTCTAGTATTTCATAAATACGCGAGAACACCCAAACAACCATTTAGTGATATCAGTTTGAATTTTATATTTCCCCATGTATCAAATACATAAACAAAACACAATATCATACACAACATAACCTGTATGATAATTTCAATTGCTAATGCGCAAGGAATCCAACTTACATATTCCCCTTTTAATAGGGTGATCTTGTATATCGCTTTGGGACAATCCTATATCTTTATACTCACCAAAAGACATCATTTACAATCCAAAATTAAGTATTAAAACAACTAAAGCTGATTTATTACAAGTATATTGTTAAAATCAACAACGTGTTGTTCACTTATAGTTTAGAAATATCATTGTACCTTTTAACGTTCTTTTTATGAACACACGCTTCCTTTGCACTTTGATTGAAATTCAAACTATTTGATATTTCTATCAAAATACTTATTCAGTCTTGATGGTTATAAAATGATACATTCGTATCATTTCTTTGATCATATCTAAAGACTTACAAACCCAATATTGCTCTCATTGACTTTGAGGCATTTTTGATTAATATGTGTAAACGGCTTATTCTAAATCATTGTCTAGAAATTTATGTTTCAATACATAAGTGCTAAACACTAAGTCTTATCAAGCGATAATTTGTGAGCAAATCTGAATTAACTTGAGCATGTTGAATACCGAATTTTTTATGCTAATTTCAACAATTGAAATTTACGGTATTATTCTTATCAACATTGCTTATTTAATTCCAACCACATTAGTCTTTCCAACAAAGACACAATCTCGACCGATGGATCATATCTCTTTGGTTACAGCCACCAAAATCATATTTTGATAGCGTATTTGGACTTCTTTCAGATCTGCGCATCATACCATATAGTGTCAACAACCTAATGGTTTAATCGAACAACCGAGGGTAATGTATATTTTCGACATTGATAAGAAACTCATAGTTTCTTTTCGATGTACGAGAATACTTATTAGACATTCTAATGCTATTTGTTCATTTAGGTTAGTTAATTTCACTTCATCTCATATAATCAATTCTATTTATTTATCGGATCTAATTCCATTTAACTACCAAAAATTTCTCAAAGAAATTCCTTCACAATGAAGTTGATATATCTTGAAACAACATTGTTTCTTAGTGCAAATAGAATAGGAATTCATAAACACTTTATGAATCTTTCTATATATAAAACTAATTTTAGTTTATAAAAATTATGTTCAAAACATAAATATGTCATTTGATGACAGAACTTTCAAAAAAAACTTTTTTGAGATTCATATAAGATCCCCCATGAACAATTATTACATGCAATCTTTTAATTCGCACAACCTGCCAACTCCTTGGCCAATGATATGTTGGAATTTCATATAAACCCTTATCTTGTATGATTTTGTAAACTGTTGTTTAGATGAAATAATATCAACCTTGTGTACTAATTTTAAGTACATGACCTTATAGAAAGAAACTAATTCAACTTCACTCACAGTTAATCGTAAATTGTCAAACAATGTCTGATTACTCCTTATCAATGCATCATTATGTATCACATGAAGGAGTGATTTTGAGTTTGAATATGTATTCATTTTTAGGTACATTTGGAACTCTTTCCAATATACTCACTTATTCGACCAAATCAAATCATTTTATTCTATTGCGTGTTATTTTATTTACTTTTCTTTTATAATCTATGATTTTATCATAAACTTACTATATGTGTATCTAATACACATGATCACGTTGGTAATAAACCATCGATGAATATAACATAATATGTGGAACCCTTTTGGTATTAATAGACTTGTGATTACATACATCCATATGTATTAATTCAAAGAGTTCATCAACTCTCATGATGGTCTCATTGAAAGGGTGCATAACCATTGATTGTTTGAGATATAATTAACCTGTATCATACGATTCATAATCATATCGTCAAATTATTTCTCAAAACTACGGCTTAGTCTATAATTCCAAAACAACTATAAATAATATTAGATACATATGTATTTTTGTTGCATCACTTTTACTATGAGAACAAATTCCATAATATAGTTCTATTTCATAATATTCATAATACCTATATTGAAATATTGTTATATCTATTTTTCAGTCAATACCAAAAAATAAACATTATTTCACAAATAATGTTCGGTGCATTTTACAAAAACAATTTTCGTAATTTGATGCAATCATTAGGTGTTATATGGCATGCTCCCACTATTTCCGCAATTGATATAAGTTAAACAACTTATATTTCAAATTCAGCTATTTAATTGATAATTGAATTGTTAAATTGAATATTTGGAATTGTTAAAAATATTAATTCTTGAATTTGGTGTAAATAAAAATGATTTTGAAAAGATGATTTAAACTCTATTTGAATAAGAATGAAGATAGTAAACTTTTAAGATGGGACTAAAAGTGATTAAACTGATTTTGGAAATAACTTATTTTAATTAACATGTGAAAATAGCCTTCCGGGACATTATCTCAGATTTTGATGAAATCAGTTTTACTGGATCCATAATAGTGAATTATAGTATGTCATAGAATTTTGAGGTGATTGGACGTATTGTTTGGTCATGCGAGTTCGAAACGCATAGAAAATTAATTAAAGGAATTTAAATTAACATAATTTGATTATTAAAAGCCAACTTCTATATATGATGGAATTGACTTTCGATACTAATTTCATTATATTCAGAATAAGGGTATTACATATAAAACGCCATGAGGCATGCCTCGTTTTGGAGTTCGAGATTTTGATACATACATACACACACACACGCACACACATTGTCCAAGCTTAGGCTATACCTTCAGCCATACCCCATACATATTCGAAACATACCATCTACCTTTTATAAATCGTGTCTCCAAAAACTAAAATGAAGTTCGCCAATTTTCAAGTTTAAACAACTCCTTCACTCCAACGACCATTGCTCGATGGGACCACCAGATGTCAAATCAAGCTTTGACCCCAACTAAAAAAAGGTGCACCTCGACATGACGAAGGGATTTAATGGTGGAGATGGACTTTGCGAGGCGAGATGACAAGAATTTGACTCGATGTGGGCGATGGGTTTTGGTTCAAATAAGGCGATTGATAGCATTAGAGGAGTCGACGCTGGAGTTGGAACGCAAGGCAAGGTCGTGGCGACCTCGGTTGTGGACGCGTGGCCGACGGTGAAGAATGGGTGGTGCGGCGATGGTTTGAATCATGTGTTTGGTCGCGAGCCTGAAAGTGTGAACGAGAGGGAAGGGTGATAGTTTAAAAAATTTATTAATTAAAAGTTAATTATAATTTAATTATTTCAATCGTTCATTAATTCATAACTTTTCCATACGAGGTCCAAATTGAACGTGAGAAGTCGCATTACGCTCATTACGATGAGTACTGCGTTAAAAAATTTGATTGGATGGATTTAAGCTAACAGAATTTTGGGTTAAAAATTGGACGTGTGTTCAATTTTACTTCAAACCGAAGCATTTTGGCTGTTACTAGAATCAAAGTGAGTCAACTTACCCTTGTAGCCCACTTATACTTTCATATAAGTGTGGATAATTTATTTGTTTATTTATTGTTTGTTGACTATTTGGATGGCTTACTATTTTATATTATTGGTTTGTATATATTTCCGCCCCTAAAGTGGAGAGACTCTATCATGTTCCCATGTAAGAGTGGATGATCCTTTGTATACGATCCCGCCTCGAAGCGGTTGATTTATATTTCATGATTGTATACTGTATGTGATGTAGGGGGAAAGTTCAGAAGGATCCAATTGAATTCCTCACACTGTTGATTTTATTTTCCGTGTATTTCGATATATGATGTGTTGGATACCATATTTGATGACATGGATGATTTTTTCCTATTTAGTGTTATAATAGCACTGGACCATATTTTCAATATTTTGAAATACTATAAAATGAAGATATAGTTTTTAAAAGAACTTTAAGTTATTTCAAAAATTTATATATTTTAATTTTTATTCTTGAAATTAAAGAAGGAATTTATTTTAAATTAAAAGGTATGATTTTTAGATAGTATAAATTAACAGTTTATGAAATATTTTAAAGAGATACCTTTGAATTATAAAATAAAGATTCTTAAAATCTTAAAAATAAGTCCATCTTTTATAGAATATAGTTTTAAAAAGAAGATCGAAATACGTGATATAAATATTTGTTAGCCATTTGACATAATGTGTTTTGTATACATACGTACATACATACATACATATATATGTATATATACATATATTAAGATTTATTTATAAATGTGGAAAGTTTATAAAGGTGATAATGTGTAAAAGTGACTTTTTAAAAATAAAGTGAGGATGTGTAAAATCATATTTTATTAATAAAAAGACAGATTTATAAACAATGTTTACAAATAATGGTGAAACTTTTATCATTGGATGAATTAGAGAAATAAATCAAAGTATGGATTGATAATGAGATAAGAAGTGTTGTTTAAAAAAATAGTTGATTCCATTTGGGAATTGAAAGTGAGGACAGATTTGAAGATGTCAAATGATGTTTAATAAATTGAAAGGAATTTATAAAAGAAATTTATACATATGGAAGCAAAGTTAAAAACGGGTTGAAATTTATGTTTTAAATGGGATTTTATCATTAAGTAAGAATTATAAAGGGATAGAGTATAAATGGATTTTTTTATAAATAAAGGGATTTTTATAAAGAGGAAGTTTACAAAATAGAAAGAGTTTTATAAATACAGCTATCAAGGAAATATATTTATATTTAAAAGTTGTTTATTTATATTAATATTGTTCTAATGTTTTTTATCAATACTTTATTATTTTGAAAAGTGAATTATTTAAATTATTAATATGGTTTGAAATGAATTATTATTATTTATCAATAAGGTTTTGAAAATTAATTATTATTATTTGTAATAATGTTGAAGATAAACTATTATTGTTTTATTAACAATGTTTTGAGATTATTAATTATTATTTTTAAGATGTTTTGAAATTAATTACTATTTATTTATATTATTTATTATTATATAATAGTATTTAAAAGTAAATGATTAGAATTTGTTTATAATTGTTTTAAAGATTTATAAATAGGGTTTTATATACAAATGTGTGTTTTATAAGAGGAATCTTATAACATGGTTTGGAAAACTTAAAGGAAGATCTGAAAAAGGGTAAAAAGAGTTTTGTAAATGTTCTTAGGTATTTGTAAAAGAATTTTAGAAATAGGTTTATAAATTTATAAAAGGAGCTTTATAAATGGTCTTATGGATTTATAATGGGTTTATAAATGATTTTAGGAATGCATAAAAGGGAGTTTATAAATAATTTCAGAGATTAATGAATGGGGTTATAAATGGGTTCTAGAGATTTATAAAGGAATTTATAAATCTCTTCAAGAATTGTGTAAAAAGGGAATCTTTCTCTGTTTTGTGAATATATTTACACCATTGAGATAAGTATACAAATATTTTCTAAATATTGGAAACATAAGGCTTTGTGAATGAATCTTCGTAAAAGTATTTTAGTATAAATATTTACAAAGTGATTTTTGTTGGTGAAAAGATTTATTAAAAGAGGCTAGTGGTTGCTTTGTGCTTAACCAATATTGGTATTCCTTATGGAATAAATCCTTGATTTGGATGTGTATTCGTGGATAGTTAAATACCGATTATCAAATTTGGACCCAAAACATAAGTTTGGAAATATCTTGTAGAAACACATGAGTTGTATGGCATAGTTATCTCCGATGATGCTATATTGTGCGTATAAATCTCGTTTTATTCTCATAGGACAAATGATAAAGAAATCATTCCACTAACGGTTAGGAGGTTATTTTCACTCTTACCTTGGACTGTTTATTTCCTAAAAAAAAGAGGTTGAACTTACTGAAAATTATCGATTTTTTTTTCGAAGAGACCGGATTGGATATTTTCAAAAAACCACTTCGATCTAGCTCAAGATTTTTGAATTGAAGATATCTTGAAGACGATGTAATCAAAGATGGAGTTCTCAAGCATTTCATTCGGTCCAAAACGAATTTTTATGGATGAGTGATGACATTGCATTGTTGATTGGAGGGCAGTGTTAGCATAGTCTCAAGCATCATCGAACAAGAATGACTAGTAGAGATGCAACAGGGCTAAGTAGATCGCTTCCAAGTAGGGTATGATCAACACTATTTAGAGTTGATATTATCTTTCATTTGTATGCTTCGGGACTCATTTACGAAGGAGTGATCATATTCGGTACTAAAAATCAAGTGGTAGGTCGGTTCTGTGTCGGCAGAGTATCCCAACGAGGTCCTTAGTGTTATTTTATCTAGAGATGCACCATGGTGGACGGTATCCACGTAGTCCAATCATTGTACGAAATCCTTTCTCTAATACGAGCCTTTACGGTTTTAATCATGTACCTATTGTGTTGTAATTTAATTAATGCAGCAATTTCGATTATGATTAATAAGTATTTGTATCTTAGACACTATTATAATATCAAAGAATTTCATATGAATGGTTTGGTTTTCATAAGGTAATAACTCGTCCGTGTTTATATACGGGGTGTTCTTGCGAGATACTTTAAATGTTTTTTTATAATTTAAAAATCCAGTTGGGTGTGTTTCCGAATGTTGATTTACCAAACTTACTCGCTTGTTATTTTATTATACTGTTCGGATCAGACCGAGTATATTTACATGTTTCTTTTAATGCATTAGAGCTCAGGAGACGAGCTCGTATTTGTTATTTTTCCACTGTATTATTTTTGGAATTATCAACATTTGTGAGGACATGTTGGTATAACTGTCCAGGTTGATGATTGTGATGTGCTTTTGTACTTTGATGGATGTATGTATATTATATTTTCTCTTTGTAATGATCATTGATATTATATTATACATTTTTCCACTGTGACTGTGAAATTCTGTATTGTTTTCGGTTTCTTTTTTACTCTTCTTCTATTTCCTTCTTCTTTCTTCTTTCTTTCTCATAACCATCCGTCTTTCAGTTCAATTTGGATGTGACATCTTTGGTTTATTGTCAGCTTGAATTGCGCGAATATGAGGACCATCACACTAACGCTTTTTTTGTAAGCTTTCTATAACATTTTTTAAATGATATAGTCTATTTTTTGAATTTTCAAAATCTACTGCATCTCTATAAACCGCAATAGGCAATACATATCAAAATGCTACATTAAGAATATTTCAAAATAAATCCATTTACATAATGAAAAATCATAGAAAATATTAAACATAAAAGTATAACATATTCTATTAAATAGAATAAAATATTCACACGCATAAGATCTCACATTTTAACTACATAATATTCTATACACGTACACAAAAAACAAGTAGCTAGTTATTTATACTAAAAAGAAAAAATACCTAAAATCTTTCATTCTCTCACATGCAAATAAAATGAATGTCTCCATTAGAAACGAATATAAATATGAATATCAATAAAATTGAAAAATAAAGTAAAACTTTGTTTTAAATATTTCTTATCAAAAATATTCCAAGTGTCTAAATTTTTTAATTTTTTTGTCAAAGTCTCCTTTACACGGCTAGCACTGGAAAAATCATAAACACCAAAAATAGATATACACGATCGAAACATGATCAGAATCACAGTATATCAACTACAAACACCCGCACTGGTGAACTATCTATATATAAACCAATATATATATATATATATATATATATATATATATATATCTTATAAAGTGTATATATCACATAGCATATACCCGTGTTAAGCATTAAAAGTACATTTTAGCAACATTAACGAGTTCGCTAACATTTTCAAAGAAACATGGGCATCAAAAGAACCAAAAGCGAATCAAGAGCCATCAAATACCTATAGTCAAATAAGCATATGAGCACATATATTTATGAATTTATACAACTGAACCTATAGAAGTAAGACTACGACTTTTAAACTAACATTAATTTTGTAATTGATTTTGTAGGTAAAGAACAAAATTCTAAACAAGAGCTAGTTTCCTAATAAAAGTGATAAATTAGAATGGGTGTGTGCATTATCATCTACCAAAATGGTTGTTTATGACTTTACAATTTATTATTATTATTGTTATAAACTTAGTTAATTTATTATACTATTATAAACTTAATTTATTACTATTATCATAAACATAGTTAATTTTTATAAATTTGTTTATTTTATATAAATCTTGCTTAACGAAGTTAATTATTATATAATTTAATTAACGTAGTTAATTTTTATAAAATTAGTTAATTAGTATTAATATTATATATAAATTTAGTTAATGTCAAGAAAATTTAGTTAACTTGATTGATATGTTATAATTAATTTATTATTAATATTATTATTATAATAAACTTAGTTAATGTTCATAAAACTTATAGTTAATTTATTATTTATTATTTTTGTTGTTATCATCATTATTATCCTACACTTAGTTAATTATTATGAAATCGAGTTAATATTTATAAACTTGGTTTTTTTATTGTTGTTACTAGTGTATCTCTTGGTGTTGTTGTTAGTATTATAATTTTAAATAGTTAATTTTTATAAACTTAGTTATTTTTTTATTATTGTTTTATAAAATTAGTTATTTTTTATAAAACTTAGTAAACTTGATAAATATTTTATAATTTATTACTATATTTTAATTATTACAAACTTAGTTAATTTATAAAACTTAGTAAAAGAAGTAAAGTTTTATGAACTTAGTTAATTTATTGGTGGTGTTGCTGTTATTACATAAATTTAGTTACTTTTTGTAAAAATTTGATAACTTGGTTAATATTTAATAATTTATTATTGATATTATATAAATTTAGTTATATTTTATTAATATTGTGATAACTCGGAATTTCTGGCATCAGATAATTGGATAGTTATCTGATACTAATTTATGAATTGAACAAATAAATAAGATAATCTCCTTTATAATTATTTAAAATTGATAATAAAGGATTATTTTTAAAACAATAATAATAATGTGTTATTATATATATATATATATATATATATATATATGATTTTATTAGTATATAGTTTGTCATTTTCATTTAAAGATCATATTAATATAAATGAAGGATAGTGGTTACTAAATAGAAATTTAATATAAGAGTTTTATGGACAACATTTAAAAATATAATTAAGTAAGATTAATTTAAGATAAAAATTTAAACATTCAAAACATATATATAAGAGCAAATTGATAATATGATAAATATATATATTTTAAAATGTAAAGACATTTATAAATATAAAAGCTAAATTTAGAATATAGCATAAATACACAAAAATATGCATTTACAAATGTAAGCAAAAGGATAGGTTTATTGACAAGTGTCTTTTATAATTAGTAGGAGATAATATAAACATTTCATATCATCTCTCAATCTCTTTAATGATTTCAAATTCTTAAAAAAAAAGAAACCAAAATCCTGTAACAAATACAGATTCAATAAAAACAAAACAAAATTTTCTGTTTCAAGAGGAACATGTTTCAGTTTCAAGTTGCAATGCAAATCAAAATATCAAGCAAGCCTAAAACATTCATGATCCAAACCAAACAATAAACCTGAAAGCAAATTAAAATCAAAACTCAAGCTCAAGTTCAATTTAAACAAGGATTAAAGCATCAGTTTTTCAAGGAGATCATCATAGCATTTTCAAGCATCTCAGTATACCTTCTCTGGTTCCAGCATTTAAGGTGAGTAAAACAATGCTTAAAAATTGTTTTAATCTGATGCAAGTGAATGGTGTTTGGAAAAAATTGATGTGTCAGTAGTTGTGCATGAATTGAATTATGTTTACATGAAGAAAAAAAATTCAAGTTGTTTTAAAAGCTCCTCTGTTCAACCCAGTGAAGTGAGTAAACATCCCCTTAAAACAGTTCAATAAATGATTTTAGAAATGCATGTGAAAATTGTAAGGGAAGATTGTACTATGATTTGCATGTTTGTGTTTCTCTGATTCTATTCTTGAATTTCCGTGCTTAAATATGTTTACATATCTGTATATATGCATGCAGATTGTCTCTGTATATTTTACAGGCTCAAAACAACTTTCAAAAATCTAAACCCTCTTATGCAATCGAAATTTAGCTTTGATTCCTGAATGGAACATGATTATAACTACATAATACAAATTCTAAAAATAGTTTCAAAGATTTTAATGTTGTAATTAATCAAAATTTAAGGAAAATACAGTGATAAGCTGAAATGGGTTAAAAATAAATCACTATAATTTCGAGTTTAGACTTTATAATCTGATTGGTACGTGTAAATGATGAATTTTGGTATTAAAAACATGATTTCTAATTTTGGATATGCTGAGAATTTTGGGTTTGAACGGAATTGACTTTTTCGTCAAATTCCGTCATTTGGCATTGATCTGGGTGTCGTGTTGGAGCAAGGTCGAGGGATGGTGGACATGAGAAAATTAATGGTTTGACTTTCCTGGTGTTGTAGTGGTCGGGCGAGATAAAAGTAGGGTTTTAGATTGAGTTTTGGGGTCGACGTTGAAATTGGTGGTTGCGTCGTCGTAGATGATCTATAAACGATCGGTGGAGGGGGAAATGGAAGTGGGAAGAAAGGTGTGGTTGTGGACGTTAATGCGAAATCCCAGATGATCGGAGAAGGGAGAAATTTGGTGGTGATGATCATGTTTTCTGCATTGATGGGTTCAAGTTGCTCGATTCTGATTTGCTCGAGGAATCGGGTTTCTAGTGGGTTGCTCGTGTCGAAGCGATCATCGCTGACTTGCAGAGGGTCACGATGGCGATCGGAGAGGCTCTGGCAGTTCGTGCACGTGTACACGTTTCTTCAGCGTGTCCGTTGAGAACTGATGTGTTTTGAATGGAAGACGAAGCATGTGTTTCGGGTAAATTTTGGACCTTGCTCGAAGTAGTACGGGGTTGGGCTAGAGAGGGAGATTGGAGTTTAAGGTCTGGGTCGTATATCCATATGAATTTAGCGTATTGATCCCAGGCTTAAATCAGTAACTTTGGTCAAACAATTAAGCAAGATTCAAATTTAGTAATTACCTAGTTCTAAAGAAGATGATGAGCGAGTTTTCAAAGCAAGTTTCCCATAATAAAATTTTAAAGTTAATGTTTTAAACTTATGTAAACTTGGGTTGAAATAATTGTATACAAGTAATTAACTTGTCCAATTTATTAAAGATATTTATGATTAAAATATTTATTAATAATTAAGGGTTAATTAATCAACCTAAGTAATTTAAAGATTTATTGATGTGATTAATTACGGATTAATTAATTAAAATTTAGGGTTAATTAATTTGTGATTAAAAGAAATTTTACCAATGAATAAAGGTAAATTATTCAAGTAATAGTTACTTAATTAAAAGTATAATCACTTAGTGTAGCTGTTGAATAATTGCTTAATGGAAGTAATTTAAGGATAGTAACTACCTAATATCATTAATCAAGTCGGTTAATCAATGGATAAATTCTTAATGTAAGTAAATAAGGCTTAATTACTTAGGTAATTAATTAAAGGATTGTTAAGGGTTAAGTATAATTACTTAAGGTAATTAATGAAGTGTAATTACTAAATGAAGTAATAAATGGATAATCACAGGCTGTATTTAATTAATGGGTAATTACTTGATGGAAAGTAATTAAAGAATAATTACTTAATGGGAGTAATTAAGTGTTAATTATTTAGTATAAGTAATTAAAGAATTTATTAATTAATTAAGAGGTTATTTAATTAACGTGAGTACTTAAGAAGTTTAATTACTGAATGTGATTAATCAAGGTTAATTAATGAATGTGGTAAATTAATAAAAGGCTAATTACAAATGTAATTATAGAGGATAATTAGGGAATGATTAATTAATGGTTTGTAATTAATTATTGTTAAGTAAGCAAGATTAGAAATGATTAAAGAAATTAATTTGTTTTAAGTAGTTTGGATGACTAATTAATCTTGCTTATGAATGATTGGTTGATATTTCTGATATGAAATTTTTGTGATATGATATGTTTGTCTTGAACAGTGATTATGTGGTTATCCGTCGATGATGAATTACTGTGTAAAAAGGTGACATCTTGTGATTAAAGGTTAAATTGTGTTTCACTTGAATATCGTTGGTTAAGACAGTATTGAATTCGAAGAGACCGGAGTCGAGTATTAGTAAATACCCAAAACCACTTTGATTCTTTATAAATTGATATGTGAAATCAATTGGCTGGTATGGAATGATTTAAGTGAATTTGGACCATTTAATCTAAGTTTTGGTATTTAGAAATTGATGTGTGAGATAAGTGATGTCTATAAAAAATTGAGAATTTATAAATTGATACGAGTTACCCCGAGTTTTAAATAAGTATATTGCATTAGTATTTTTCTTGTTAGATGGTTTTTACTCACGCTGGTTTCCAGCCTGACCCGAGTGTTACTTTGATGTAATGCTCGGGTTAGACCGAGTATTACAGATTTCAAGGTAAGAACGTTCTGAAGCTCAGGAGACGAGCTAGATGGCAGGAACGTATGGAGTGTTTCTTCTGTATTATATTATTGAATATATCCGAGACATGTTGAATTGTATCTGTCCAATGTTTGTATATATGTTGTAACTCTGATATATTAAAGTGTAATTTGATAGATACAGTTTTCCTTTTGCACAACTGTTATTATTTGTTATTGTATTTTATCCGCTGTGAATGTGAGATGTTGGTGTTTTTGTTCTCCTTTTTCTTCTATCTCTTTCTTCTTTTCCCTAACTATCTGGAATTTTCTGGATCGTAAATTTCGGCTCGTTATGTTTGGTATCAAAGCAGAAGTTTAAGCGAGTACCTTAGCTCTAGTGGGATTACTCATTAAGGATAGGGTCGGTGGTACCCTAGAATGAGTTGAGTGTGTGTGTGTGTGTATGAGAGCGTACTTGTTATTTTCTTATATAAAGATTTTAAATGATTTTATATAAGAATATATTTGATATATATAGCAATATTTCTTTCTAATAAATATTAAGTTAATTGGTTGTTAAATTATTGGAATTAAATTAAGTGGTAATAGAAATACAACCAAGTTGAAATTAAATAAAGATAAGTTTGAAATGGATTCAAACTGAAATTAAAATATTGAATTTGGGGAAGAATTTCAGAATAAGATAATAGTGGATTGGTTTTCAAATATGATAATCTTGGTTATTATCATAAATGATTGTTGTGTTTAATAATAAAATGTTTATTAATGAGTAAGCAAAATGAAATGTTTTAGGGAAGTAAAACATTTAGGTAAGTATGACTTATAAATTGAAATTGGAGATGATCTAAATTGTGAAGTTTTAAATCGAGGTCCATAATTTGAAAATTGTTTCAAAGTAATAAAGAAATAATAAATAATATTATTTAATGTACTTAAATGAAAGGGTCCTATTTCAAACAAGAGTTGTTTGAAAATTTAAAGGAATTTGTTTGAATTGAAACCAGGGTGGTTTAAAATTTAAAGTATAACTTGGTGGGTAAAGGAAATTAATACGTATATATGTGAATATACATGATATAAAAGATGATTGGAGATAAACTCTAATGTTGAGTTTTAAATTTTTATTTGGAATGTGATGTGAAAACCTATAGTGATATAAATTTTGAACTTACACGTGGGAAACAATTTTGAAATTTGAAGTGGGAATGTGTGCGATCTCAAAATGGGTTTGAGATCTAGAAATTGAAAATGAATGGAGATTTTAAAATAATTTGAATGATACCATCCTGTTGTTATTAATAATCTGAAATTGGATTTGTTTAAATGAATGAAGAAATGGGATATGGTAATATAGCCATTATTAAGATAAAATGGAATCGTTTTGGACTTAAAATTTGAATGTTTAAGATAAAACTTCAAAGGTTTGGTTTCAAAATTGAAATTTGATGATAAATTGAATTTCAAAGATTCCGTTGTTTAAAAAGAATTTGAATTGTTATTTGAACTTTGAAATAGGTTAAAATGGAATTTAGATTCAGAATTAAATGGTTTAAAGATATAAGTTGATTTGATTTAAAGGATTAAAAAAACATAAAAAAATTAACTTGAATTTATATAATTAGGGATGGTTTAATTTTGAAATTTGAATTAAATTAGTTCAAATTGAATTTGATTTGAATTAACTGGAATTGTGATTGAAGATTGATAAGTTTAAAAATTCAAATGGAAAATTTGAAGTGGATTAATTTGAAATGAAATTGAAGTTGAATGAGTTCAAAATTCAAATGGGAATTGGGATTAATTCAAACTGGAATTGGTATGAATTGAAATTGGTTCAATTTGAAATTAATTTGAATTAATTGAAATTGTGATTAAAGTTGAATAGGTAAATTCAAATGGAATTTGATTTGAATTTAGGAAAGAAATTGAGGATTAATTCAACTTGAATTGGGGTTAAAACAATTTTAATGAAAATTGAAGTTGTTTAAATTGGAATTGAGTCAATTTAAATGGAAGTAGAAATTTAAATTGAATTGATGGGAATGGAGATTGGGAATCGAACATTTTGGCTCGGGACTATTTTCAATATAACTTGTTTTAATACAAACCTATTTTCCAAGCTATTTATATATACAACCTTTCTTTTTAAACCCTAAACTATTTTATACTTATTTTATAATTATTTTTGAAACTATTTTAAAATTGTTTTATAAACTAATTACTGTTTTTCAACTGTTTTATAAATAATTACTATTTATAACTATTTTACAATTATTTAACTATTTTATAACTATTTTATCGTTACTTAACCATTTTAGAGCTATTTTACAAACTAATAATTATTTTCAACTACTTATCTATTTTAAACTTTTCAAGCTATTTTCTAATTTTAAAATAGTCAGAGTGCAAACTGTTTATAATTAAGTACCAACTGAGATAAGGATTAAAGTGATAATCAAAATGGAATTAAAACATTTGTGAATAAGTGGATAGAATATTTAAGTAAATGTGAATAGAAAAGGAGATTGATTTAGCTAATAATCAATGGAGATAAATACGTAGGATGTACGTATATTATTCTATTCGCATAGTGATTTGATCCGGATTCGAGCATAGAATTTCGAGATAGTTATATCGATCCGATTTGGGATTTTCACTTGATTTTCGATGGCGAACCTGGATATGGGTTGTTTATTGGTTTTGGATATTCTCTATCATAGTTATTGCTATGCAAGGAGAATGACGATTTCTGATCAAGAAACCAGATCTAAGTCCGCAATAGGAAGTCGGGTGGACGATACTAGTTCGGAAGTGAAATTGTGTGATCAAGTGAGCGATCAGATTGCTATAGCATACGAATGATATGTGTACATCGTACGGATTTGAATGAAATTGATACTGGGAATTTGTGGATAAGAAATGTGAAATAGTTTTTGAAATGTAAGGTCTATTTTGTAAAATATATGATGAAGTAAAGTGGAAATTGGATATTTCTATGGTAGAAAGGAAATATGGTTAATAACTTTATAAAGAAATAACCAAATTTGAATATTTGATTTGAAATAAAAAAAGTTATATATCTTTGTTATATAAAATAAATCTCCCTTTGTTGAATCTATTGCGGAAGGAAAGGATTTTGAAAGTGTTTGAAGTATAAAAGGAGTTTTATACAAGTTTGAAATGATCCAAAGTTTTAAAAAAATTATATATATATATATATATATATATATATAAAGGATCATATGAGGATTTTGGGAAAAGGTTTTTGGAACCTTTGGATTTGGAAAGGCTTTTTGATTTTTGGGTAAAATCAATATTGGAATTTGGAAAGCCTAGTTTGAGAATTATCGATTTTGGGATAATCGATTTTGAGAAAGGAGATTTATATGAGATTCATACTAGGTGTATGATTTGGTAGATACTATATGTGTATAGTATAAAGTGTTTCTCTGGAGAAAAAGGTGCTCCCTTGGAATGAACTTCTCAGGAGTACCATAAGTTGGTACTGCCTTGAGCCTCAAAGAGGGAGGTTCTAAAATTGATCATGTGAGGAGTCCAGACAAAACTAGTTCCTGAGGATTTTGTGCAGTGTGTAGCGAAAGCCGAGGGCGCTGATGCCTACAGAGGCATTCGGGTTATGCTGTGATGACAATTTAACTCGATGTCACTGCGATCTACTGCAGACCATAGCGAAAGTCATGTGTGCCGCTGAGAGCCAACAGCCTACGTTTGACTTTAAATCGGTAGATTGCGACCTATGGTAACACAGCGAAAGTCGTATGTGCTGCTGAGAGCCAACAGTGTGCGTTTGATTTTACATCAGTAGACTCCGACCTATGTGAGAGTGGAGAAGTTTCATTTTTGGCAGCAAAAATTAAGGGCGCTAATGCCTACAGTTACATGGACTTTTGCTATGATGGCAACGTAACCCTGTAATGTAACTGCGATCTGTTGTGGGTTCCATGATGTAATCGAGGGGCGCGGAGTGCCTACAGTTACATGGACTTTTGCTGCGATGGCAATGTAACTCAGGATGTTACTGCGACCATGGATGGGGGTGATGATTTCCAAAGCATTCTCACCAAAGATATTTCCTCAATTTTCAAAAATGTTTTCGATATTTTCAATAAAATTATTTTCCAAGTATTTTCACCGGGTGTTGAAAACGAGTTTACCAAGTACTTGCAGATTTTCGGTCCTACGCCTGATCAACGTATGACCGAATTTCTGTGAGAACAAGGATGGACTTATTGAAACATCGAGTTATAAAAAGTATTTTTATAGAAACCAATTTAGTAATATTATATAGATTTTTAAAGTGTTTTAAAGATTTCTGAGTAAAAAGGGTTTTTAGTTAAAATGTTCAAAGAGTAATTTATCTGATTTTAAGTATTGAATAAATTATGGCTTCATTTCTTTCGAGGACGAAAAGATTCCAAGGGGGGAGGAATGTCATAACCCGAATTTTCTGGCATCGGATAATTGGATAGTTATTTGATACTAATTTATAAATTGAACAAATAAATAAGATAATCTCCTTTATAATTATTTAAAATTGATAAAAAAGGATTATTTTTAAAACAATAATAATAATGTGTTATATATATATATATGATTTTATTAGTATATAGTTTGTTATTTTCATTTAAAGATCATATTAGTATAAATGAAGGATAGTGGTTACTAAATAGAAATTTAATATAAGAGTTTTATGGAAAAAATTTAAAAATATAATTAAGTAAGATTAATTTAAGATAAAAATTTAAACATTCAAAACATATATATAAGAGCAAATTGATAATATGATAAATATATATATTAAAATGTAAAGACATTTATAAATATAAAATCTAAATTTAGAATATAATATAAATACACACAAATATGGATATACAAATATAAGCAAAAGGATATGTTTATCGACAAGTGTCTTTTATAATTAGTAGGAGATAATATAAACATTTCATATCATCTCTCATTCTTTAATGATTTCAAATTCTAAAAAAAAAACCAAAATCCTGTAACAAATCCAGATTCAATCAAACAAAACAAAAATTTCTGTTTCAAGAAGAACATGTTTCAGTTTCAAGTTGCAATGCAAATCAATATATCAAGCAAGCCCAAAACATTCATGATCCAGACCAAACAATAAACCTGAAAGCAAATTAAAATCAGAACTCAAGTTCAATTTAAACAAGGATTAAAGCTTCTGTCTTTCAAGGAGATCATCATAGCATTTTCAAGCATCTCAGTATACCTTCTCTGGCCCCAGCATTTAAGGTGGGTAAAACAATGCTTAAAAATTGTTTTAATCGGATGCAAGTGAATGATGCTTGAAAAAAATTGATTTGTTAGTAGTTGTGCATGAATTGAATTAGTTTGCACGAAGAAAAAAAATTCAAGCTGCTTTAAAAGCTCCTATGTTCAGTGAAGTGAGTAAACATCCCCTTAAAACAGTTTAGTAAATGATTTTAGAAATGCATGTGATAAATTGTAAGTGAAGATTGTACTATGATTTGCATGTTTGTGTTTATCTGATTCTATGCTTGAATTTCCCTGTTTAAATGTGTTTATATATCTGTATATATGCATTCAGATTGTCTCTGTATATTTTACAGGCTCAAAACAACTTTAAAAAATCTAAACCCTCTCATGCAATCGAAATTTAGCTTTGATTCCTGAATGGAACATGATTATAACTACATAATACAAATTCTAAAAATAGTTTCAATGATTTTAATGTTGTAATTAATCAAACTAAAAGGAAAATACAGTGATAAGCTGAAATGGGTTAAAATTAGATCATTATAATTTCGAGTTTAGACTTTATAATCTGATTAGTATGTGTAAATGATGAATTTTGGTATTAAAAACATGATTTTCAATTTTGGATATGCTGAGAATTTTGGGTTTTAACAGAATAGACTTTTTCGTCAAGTTCCGGCGTTTGGCGTTGATCTGAGTGCTGTGGTTGATGCTGGAGCAAGGTCGAGGGACAATGGACCTGAAAATTAATGGTTTGATTTTCCCGGTGCTGTAGTGGTCGGGCGAGATAAAAGTAGGGTTTTAGATTGAGTTTTGGGGTCGATGTTGAAATTGGTGGTTGCGTCTTCGTAGATGATCTATAGACGATCAGTGGAGGGAGAAATGGAAGTGGGAAGCAAGGTGTGGTTGTGAACGTTAATGCGAAATCGCAGATGATCGGAGAAGGGAGAAATTAGGTGGTGATGATCAAGTTTTCTGCATTGATGTGTTCAAGTTGCTCGATTTTGATTTGCTCGAGGAATCGGGTTTCTGGTGGATTGCTCGTGTCGAAGCGATCATCGCTGACTTGAGAGGGTCTCCATGGCGATCGGAGAGGCTCTGGCAGTTTGTGCACATGTACACGTTTCTTCAGCGTGTCGGTTGAGAACTGCTGTGTTTTGAATGGGAAGAGGAAGCGTGTGTTTCGGTTAATTTTGGACCTTGCTCGAAGTAGTAGGGGTTGGGCTCGAGAGGGAGATCGGAGTTTAAGGTCTGGGTCATATATCCGTGTGAATTTAACATATTGATCCAAGGCTTAAATCAGTAGCTTTGGTCAAACAATTAAGCAAGATTCAAATTTAGTAATTACCTAGTTCTAAAGAAGATGATGAGCGGGTTTTCAAAGCAAGTTTTCCCATAATAAAATTTTAAAGTTATTATTTTATACTTATTTAAACTTGGCTTTAAATAATTGTATACAAGTAATTAACTTGTGTAATTTATTAAAGATATTTATGATTTAAATATTTATTAATAATTAAGGGTTAATTAATCAACCTAAGTAAGTTAAAGATTTATTGATGTGATTAATTACGGATTAATTAATTAAAATTTAAGGTTAATTAATTTGTGATTAAAAAATTTTTACCAATGAATAAAGGTAAATTATTCAAGTAATAGTTACTTAATTAAAAGTATAATCACTTATTGTAGCTGTTGAATAATTGCTTAATGGAAGTAATTTAAGGACAGTAACTACCTAATGTCATTAATCAAGACGATTAATTAATGGATAAATTCTTAATGTAAGTAAATAAGGCTTAATTACTTAGGTAATTAATTAAAGGATTGGTTAAGGGTTAAGTATAATTACTTAAGCTAATTAATGAAGTGTAATTACTAAGTGAAGTAGTAAATGGATAATTACAGGCTGTAATTAATTAATGGGTAATTGCTTGATGGAAAGTAATTAAAGAATAATTACTTAGTGGGAGTCATTAAGTGTTAATTATTTAGTATAAGTAATTAAAGGATTTATTAATTAATTAATAGGTTATTTAATTAATGTGAGTAATTAAGAAGATTAATTACTAAATGTCATTAATCAAGGTTAATTAATGAATGTGGTAAACTAATAAAAGGCTAATTACTGAATGGAATTAGAGAGGATAATTAGAGAATGATTAATTAATGGTTTGTAATTAATTATTGTTAAGTAAGCAAGATTGGAAGTGATTAAAGAAATTAATTTAATTTAATTAGTTTGGGTGACTAATTAATCTTGCTTATGAATGACTGGTTGATATTTCTGATGTGAAATTTTTGTGATATGACGTGTTTGTCTTGAAAAGTGATTATGTGGTTATCCGTCGATGATGAATTAATGTGTAAAAAGGTGACATCTTGTGATTAAAGGTCAAATCGTGTTTCACTTGAAAATCGTGGGTTAAGATGGTATTGAATTCGAAGAGACCGGAGTCGGGTATTAGTAAATACCGGAACCACTTCGATTCTTTATAAATTGATATTTGAAATCAATTGGCTGGTATGGAATGATTTAAGTGAATTTGGACCATTTAATCTAAGTTTTAGTATTTAGAAATTGATGTGTGAGATAAGTGATGTCTATAACAAATTGTGAATTTATAAATTGATACAAGTTACCGCAAGTTTTAAATAAGTATATTGCATTAGTATTTTTCTTGTTAGATGGGTTTACTCACGCTGGTTTCCAACTTGACTTAGGTGTTACTTTGATGTAATGCTCGGGTCAGACCGAGTATTATAGATTTTCTGGTAAGAACGTTCTGGAGCTCAGGAGACGAGCTGGATGGCGAGAACGTATGGAGTGTTTCTGCTGTATTATATTGTTGAATATATCCGAGACATGTTGAATTGTATCTGTCCAATGTTTTATATATGTTGTAACTCTGATATATTAAAGTGTAATTTGATAGATACAGTTTTCTTTTTGTACAACTGTTATTATTTATTATTATATTTTATCCGCTGCGAATGTGAGATGTTGGTGTTTTTGTTCTTCTTTTTCTTCTCTCTCTTTCTTCTTTTCCCTAACTATCTGGAATTTTCTTGATCAAAAATTTCGGGTCGTTACAAATATCATCATCATATTCTTCGTTGCCATTAATATTATCATCATCTTTATTATAATTTAGTTAACATGGTTAATATTTTGTAATTTGTAAGTATTATTATTAGTAGTATTAATATTATCTCAAACTTGGTTAATTGTTACAGCACTTATTTGATTTTTATAAAATTAGTTATTTATTGTTATTATTGCTATTATGATCATTGTTAAAGTTGTTATTGTTAGTACATTAGTATTGTTATTATTATGAACTTGGTTAATTTTCATCAACATTCGTTAAATTATTATTATTGTCAACTTAGTTAACCTTTATACCTTTTAATTTTATAAAACTTGATTAACGAAGTTAGTTTTTATAATCCGAATTAACTTATTTTGATTATTAATATTGTTATTCTATAAATTTATTAATTTTTTATAAAATTTAGTTAACTTGGTTAATATTTTACAAGTTGTTATTATTAATAATATTATTATAAATTTAGTTAGTTTTGATAAACCTTATAGGTAATTTATTATATATATATATATATATATATATATGTACTTAGTTAATTTTTATAAAACTTGGTAAACTTGGTTAATATTTTATAATTTATTATGAGTATTAGTACTATTATAAGCTTAATTAATATTCGTGCACTTAATTATTACTCAAAAAACTTTTACTGTTATTATAAACTTAGTTAATTTGTATTAACTTATTTAAATTTTATAACAGTTAATTGATGAAGTTAATGTTTATAATCTTAGTTATTTACTACTATCACTATTATTATTATATACAAATTTAGCTAATTTTTGTAAAATTTAATTAACTTGGAAAATATTTTATAATTTATTATTACTATTATGAACTTAGTTTATTTTCATAAAACTTATAGTAAATTATTATTATTATTGCTACTACTACTACTATTATATATACTTAGTTAACGTTTATAAAACTTAGTTAACTTGGTAATATTTTATAATTTATCATCACTGTCATTATTATTATATCATAAACTAAGTTGACATATTATATGTAGGCAAAATGGAACTTTTGGCATTTGATTTTAATATTTCAATGTTTTTTGTGTATAGTTAATTTCAGCATTCTTTTAGATTGAAGAAAATACTTATTTTCTATTATAAAAATAATAAGATATTGACTGCCTCAAGCGTTGTTCTTTTGGCTTTTTCCTAACGAGCTTAAAAGAAAGAAAAGAAACGAAGGGGAGAGAGAGAGGGTAAAACCTTTAGCATACAGTTATACAAGATTAAACACCAAGCCCAATTAAGAAACAAGCAAAACATAAGACTGGTAATATAAAGAACAAACCTAAAACAATTCCTAAGCCAAGTGTATTTATGTATATGTTAAAAAAAATAACTAAGCATGCTGAAGGAGAAAAGTATACGACGGGACCTAGACATGGAGGATGCAAATGGATGGACAACATTGTATTTGTAGCCGGGATAGGCATCAAGGAGGGATTATGTTTGTTGCCCGAGGCAGAGGAAGACGTGCATTGGAAGGAGCAAATTGGCTTTGTCACATTCACGTCGATTGGAGGATTTTCTTCGCTGTTGAAGATAAGAAGGTTGAAAAAAGTTCAATACTAATTAATTAAGATAACTCTACTTTTCATCTCATATATTATCTCATCTTCCATGATTTACGGTTGCACTTTAATGTCGATAGGGGGCTTTTCTTCATTTAACTTTCATGTATGTATTTGTACTTCAATGTTTAGGTGGGATTTTTTATTTACAGAGGCTAGGTAATATTTTTAACATGACCAAACCTTTTTTGGTTTGATTTGACAGCCATATATAGGTTATGTTTGAATGTTCAATCTGAATACTAATTCGATAATTTCAACAGGACCAGACGAAAGGTTACTAGTTATGATTTACTAACTGAAATTGATGTAATATAATGTTTTGCCAATGAATGTTATTATTCAATTTTTTTTTAAGATTTGAGCAAGTAGGTTGTTACTGGTACCGGTTGTGGAATAGGATGCTTTCATGGCGTTCTAAGTAAAGCTGCATTTTATATTTGCTTGGAAAGAAATAGGTATGTAAAACACATACATTCTTAGAGCATCTCCAACAGATCACAAATTCTCGAATCTGCACCCTATAATCCCTCCAACAGAGCACGAGAATCCCCGATAGTGCAGAAAGGCGGGGTTTTGGTGCGGAGATACGTGATTCGACGAGGCGCCTGTTAAACAGGCACCTGGATGTCAGGCGCCTGTTGAACATGCGCCTCATTGTGAGACGTCTGGTATCCAGGCGCATGTAAAACAGGCACCCGCTTACATTTTTATAAACACGGACGCCTGTTGAACAGACGTCTTATGCCCAGGCGCCTGTTCAACAGGCGCCTGCCCTCATTTCTGTTGCAGAAATGAGGGCTCCAACATTTCGGAGTGCGGAAAATTTAATTTCCACATTACGAGTTGTTGGTGATGCTCTTAGTTATTATTTCCCCTAAGTAACTCTAAAACAAGGGAAACATCTCTCATGATCATTAATGAAGTTCCTCATTTGGAACATTAGGGGGATGAACTCCCCAGTTGGAAAGAGGGATGTATCTAAGCATATCTATAAAACAAAAGCCTCAATGGTCGTGCTAAATAGACATAAACTAAGTGCAGATCAAGTTATCATTTTTACTAAATGCTTAAGCAACACCTGGACGCATTCGGCCAATGAATGTGGGAAAATAAAAGTAGAATGCTATTAATGTGGGACCTTACTGTATGGAATATGTGCATATTAGAAAAGGACAACTAATACATCTCCAGTCTTATAAACACTAGAATGTTAAGTTTTTTCTTCGGTTTCATTTCCGACCTTCACACCCAAAACCAAAAAATTAAATAATGGGAGCACATCCAAAAGATCAATCAAAATATAAATATGCCATGGATGGTCTCAGGTGATTTGAATTATATCCTCTATAATTCTCTGTGCAGTTAATGCCCCGCTATTACCCCGTTATAACCCCGCTATATCTCATAGAGGATTTCCACCGCTATGATTTTTCCATATAGCCCTAACATAAAGCCTTTCCGTTTTAAGCCCCATTATTTCCGCTATATCCCGTTATTCCCGCTATATTCCGTTGTTTCCGCTATATCTTCTTTAATAAAATGAATTGAAAAATTGCATTTATACATTATAAAAATTATGAAACTAATTTATTTGATTTAATTTTTAATATATTTTCAAAAATGAAAATATTCTAATATTCTACTAAATTCAATTATGTTATATAATAGTTTTACACTTATTTAAAGTATATTCACACATGTTTTTATTTAAAATTATTCATGTATTAATTATAATTCAAATGAATGATAATTTTTCATTTAGTTACCATTTACATATTTGTAAAACTATTAAGTACGAGTTTTTTATGCTATTTTAGAGTCATCCGCTATATCTCGCTATATCCTTGCTGTATCCCCGCTATGACTTTTTGCACCTCCACCGCTTTGAATCTGCCGAGCGCTTTAATTGCACAGATAATTCTGATAGAATTGGGCCACAATAATGCTAACAATGCAGATGATTTCAATGGCGCAATAATTGCTTAATTAGCATAGGGCTGCAAGAAATTGATTATGCAGTTGTAATAATCAAATCAATTTAGTCCCAAAGAAAACGTGCTTTTCGTTTCACGCGGATTTTGATTTCCCAAATATCTACCCAAATATCGTCGTATCTTTCTCCTCTCAAATATTTATCTCGTTCTTCTCCAATTTCTCCTTATAAAATCGAATGCTTATTCTCATAGCTCATCGCCTCATTCTCAAATAATCATTCTCTCCAACTTCTCCTCTCAAATACTTATTCTCACAGCTCATCTCCTCGTTCTCAAATTCAGCGCTAGTTTTATTTCTTTCAACCCAAGATCCTACGTTACCACAAGTGAAATCCGCCATCAATGGCAGTAGAAACTAACTAGCGCAGTGACCAACGAGCACAGGCACACATCAGGCGGTCGCATCGAGCTCCATCATACAAGCAGCGGCAAGGATATCGCAATGACGGACGGCTGATGGTATTTGATTTCTGTTTCTCATTTTATAACATAACTACATGTTCTTGCTTATTCTTTACAAGTGGGAATTCCTGGTGCCGCTATAGCCATCGTGCATCTTAGTATGTTCTTTATATCATTCAGATTATTTACTTAAATAGGGTATATTACTTAAGTTTGTAAATTTTGATGAAGCAATTACAAATGTACTAAAATTTAAAATTTACAAGATAGAATTCTATATATTGTTCAAGTAAATTTGTTTTTCCTAATCTGAAAAATACATAAGATAAGAACATAGCTGTTTAATTTTATAGGATTCATTTATAAAAACATATCCTCCGGACCATGAATTTTATTTTATTTTTTCATACATGCTATTTATTATTGTTTTTGATTAATATTCATAAATCTTTGACTGAAGATTAATATTTAGAATTATTGTCTAGTGAGTGTAATGAGAATTGTTTGAAGGACTAAAAGAAATAATCTATAAAATTGATATAAATAAATTGTCATTTTTGTCGAAAAATAAACTAAATAGCAGTTTTCTTCCATATAAAGCAACAGGAAGCTCCAGATTTAACGAAAATTGACTAACGTGTAAAAAAGTCTTCTTAAGTATTTTGTGTTTTTCGCAATATTGAGACCATATTTTAAAGTAAGCAGAGTATTATAGTTAACATACATTAACAGATCAACATTTGACAAAATGCAATATACTCTAAGAAAAAAATCGGTTGATTAATGTATATCAAGGTTCAATAGCCTTTTGGTGGAACGCAACTGATAATTTTCACCAATATTACTACTTTTACCATGTTGATATTATTGAAAAACCTTTCAACAAATTCAAATTGTTAATTTTTCATCGATATTTGTCTTCTATTATTAGCATCATAATACTTCTATGCATACATTATCTTTGGCAAAATGCTAAATACATGAGAAATTTCAATATCACAAGATACACACACATACTTGAGAAATATTCAACATCATCCCTCTTTATGACATCCCCTTAGCATTTTTATAACTTTTGAGTTACACCATCTCAAATTACTACAAGATTTGTTTATATGTTTCTTACTCAAGGTCATCTTTACAAAATTTAACTTATTCTAGTACCTCTAACTCAATGAAATTCATATTTTAAAGTGAAAGAACATGAGATGCGGTTGTAACCTTGGAGTGTATTATAACTTATAAGTTACGGGTATAGCAGTTGGATTATACAAAACCGCACCACACCGCATATCTTATTTTTTATTTTTCTTTTCATTTTGGGTCGAGATCAGGCTTCAGCCCATTATTGTCTCTTTATAAATGCAATATGCTATATACCTCAAATGAATGAGATTGTGATACAATAAAATCACTATTCCTTTTACAAATAAATTCTGCAATTTCGAAATCCCTTTGCAAGTCAATTTTCAACTTGGTATCAGAGCCATCTTCGCCTAACGGCATTTCATTTGGCTTCTTTGATCTGAACTGTCATCGGATACAATATCATCATCTGATATTCAGTCCACTCATCAAAGAATTCTCATCATCTAAGTAAAAGTCAGTGCCATACCTAAAGATCATAGATTTTGGTTGCAACTGAACAAACTACAAGCATATCAGAACATAGTTCATCAAAAAACTCATCATCAGAGTTGAGAAAATCATCAAGAAATCATAAAGAAAGCTTTTACCTCGCCAAGAACTCATCAGTCAAATCTCATCACCTGAATTCTGGCTGTAACTAACTTGTTTCCTTCTCCTTTTGGATTTCCCCTGACTCTGTAAGTACCCACGATTCATTCCTTGATCATATTTCTTTCAAGATATCATGGAAGGAGATATTGATAGCTTTGACACATCAAGTACTTCATCTAACTCATGTCAGAATGCCACTGAAAATCTCATAAAGACTATGATAAGCCCACAGAATCAACTGATTACTGCGCATCTTGAAGAAGATAACTATCTTCTATGGAAAGTTCAAGTAGAGACTGCCATTAGAGGCTATGGTCTCGAAGAATTTCTTCTTGGCACCATTACTGTTCCACTCATGTTTATAACTGACCAAGAAAATAAAACTGTTAGCAATGGTGAATTCACAAACATCAGAGACAAGATAGCTTAATTTGTTCATGGCTGCTATCATCTATAAGTGTTAAGCTACTGCCATAAGTAATTGGAAGCAAGACAGCCAATGGAATCTAGTCAACGTTAGAGAGAATTTTTAATTCTCAATTTGCTGCCAAGATTATGCATCATAAGCGACAATTACACAGCATCAAAAAAGATAATCTAACCATGGGAGAGTATCTAACAAGGATTAAAACATTATGTGATCTTCTTGAAGCAGCATGTCACAAGATTCCTACATCTCAACAAGTTTTAATCATATTAAGTGGTTTAATTGAAGAGTATGAAGCTGTAGTGGCTGTCATATCATCACAAAGAATAACACCCTCAATTGAGGATGTGCACTCAATTCTTCTTGCTCATGAAGGAAGAACTGAATACAAGAAATCCAATGAATTAGATATGTCAGTCCATTATGCTACAAATTACAAAGGTAAAAGTCAGTACAGCAACAAGTTAGAATAGAATCAACAAAGAAACAGTCAGCCTACAAGGGGAAGAGGCAGAGCAAGATGGAGCAACAACAATAAACCAAGATGTCAAATCTATGAAAAAATTGGTAATACAACTGCTAAATGCTACTTCAGATTGAATTTAAACTATGTACCAGGACAGAATGCTAACAATCAGAGGAATGGCAATCCAAGTGCAAAATTAGCACAAGTTCAACAAGACCCAAATGGGAAGTCAGATATGTGTAGAAACCAGACTACTAAACCAGAACACATTCAAGATGAAGCATGGTATCCAGATTCTGGAGCAACTAATTATCTAACAAGCAATCTTGAAAATTTTAATCTTGGATATAAAGAGTATAAAGGTAAACAATCAATTTGCATGGGCAATGGTAAGTCTATTAGAATAACTCATGCTGGTAAGGCTTGTATTAAAGGTATCAGACAGTTATTCTTGAATAATTTATTAAGAGTTCCAAAGATAAAAAAGAATCTCATCAATGTTTCTCAATTTGCAAGAGATAACAATGTTTACTTTGAATTTTTTCCTAAGTATTATTTAGTGAAAGATATTTTGACTAATGAAACTCTTTTGCATGGTGATGCTGATAAAGGCCTTTATAGATTCAATTTTGTTAACTCCATCAGTACTGTAAAATAGCAAAATAATTGTAATCTGACTGAGGTTAATCAAACAGAAGAGAATAAGAGTAATTTTGATTCGTGGCACTACAAACTGGGGCACCCAAATGCAACTGTTGTTAAACAAGTACTTAGTGAAAATAAAATTCCTTTTGAAAATATTTCTAATCCATATATTTGTAATTATTGTCAGATGGGAAAAAGTCATAAATTAGCCTTTAATGATTCTACTACTGTGTACTCTAATCCTCTTGAATTAGTTGCTGCAAATATTTGGGGTGCTGCTCCACTGTGTTCTGATTATAGTTATAGATTTTACAAATCTTTTATTGATGCACATTCTAGACACACTTGGATTTATTTCTTGAAACTAAATCTGGAACATGCAATGCAGTACCACACATCATAACTTTAGTTGAAAAATAGACAGGTCATCGTGTCAAAATTATGCAAACCGACGGGGTACTGAATTCAAACCACTCGTTAATTTCTCTAATAATAAGGGGATAATACATAGAACTACATGTCCTTATACATCTGAACAAAATGGTTTGATAGAAAGGAAACATAGACATATTGTGGAGTTAGGACTTACACTTTTAGCACAGGCATCCTTACCACTAAAATTTTGGCCTGATTCTTTTAATATAGTTGTATACTTAATCAATAGATTGCCAACAAGAGTTGCAAGCCCCATAGAAAAGTTATTTGGTACTAAACCTGACATCGTGCTTTAAAACCATTTGTATGTCTATGTTTTCTTAACTTAAGACAATACAACACCAATAAATTAGATTTTAGATCAAAACCATGTACATTCTTAGGTTATCCTAACAATCAGAAAGGGTACAAGTGTCCAGATAATAAGGGAAAACTCTTTATTAGCAGACATGTAGTCTTCAATGAACATGTATTTCCCTTTGGTAGCTTAGACATGAAGACAACCAACAAGGTGTATAATCCAAGGACATCTATACCTGATTTACTTGTATATTCCAAAATCTGGCAGCAAAAGGAGACTGAGAGGACTACAGGTGCTAGTGATTCACAACTTACTACGCCAGACCAGCCAAGCTATGAACCAGTAGATGAATCCAGCTATCACAATCAGTCTCCTACCTGCTCAAATAATCAAACCCAACAATCCAGTAATGAGTCTATAGATATTCAACTGAATCAAGACAGAAGCAATGCTAATCAGACAAACACTGAGGGTACACAGGCTAGGTCTGGTCACCCAATGATCACAAGATCTAAGAGTGGTATATTCAAACCAAAAATCTACACTGCTGTCAGAACAACAGAAGAACCAGAGAACTTTGAACAAGTTATAAAGGACTAACTGGAAAACAGCCATGGATGAAGAGTATAATGCTCTTATCAAAAATAAAACCTGGGACTTAGTCAGTTTTCCAAACAACAAAAACATTATTGGTTGCAAGTGGACTTATAAGTTAAAGAAAAATGCAGATGGGCCTATTAACAGATATAAGGCCAGACTCGTAGCCAAAATGTATACTCAACAATATGGATTTGATTTCAGTGAAACATTTTTCCCTGTGGTTAAGCCAACTACAGTTAGAATAATTTTCACTCTTGCTCTACATAAATAGTGGAAAATCAGACAGTTGGATGTCAATAATGCATTCCTAAATGGAACATTACAAGAGGAAATCTACATGGAACAGCCACATGGTTACAATCAAAGGCTGAATCATGTGTGCAAACTAAACAAGGCAACATATGGTCTTAAACAGGCCCCAAGGGTCTGGTTTGAGAAACTAAAAACCACACTTGTCAAATTAGGTTATCAACCCACAAAATCAGATAATTCTTTATTCATTAGAATCAATAAAGAATCTATTATATATATTCTAATTTATATTGATGACTTACTTATTACAGGCAATGACGAGGCAGTAATCAATAAGCTTGTCCTGTATCTAGATAAGCAGTTTTCTGTCAAAGATCTTGGAGATCTAAATTATTTTTTAGGCATAGAAGTTATCAGAAAATCAAAATGAGAAATTATTCTAAGCCGGAGAAAGTACATCAATGAAATACTGTATAAGTCAAATATGGCAGAAGCCAATCCTCAACCAACACCTATGATATGTAACCATCAACTCTCATAACACAGAGGAGAACCAATACTTAACATCAAACAATATAGAAGCATTGTGGGAGCATTACAATATGCCACCATAACTAGACCTGATATATCATTCAGTTTTAACAAAATGTCCCAATTCATGCAGGAATCTCTTAACGAGCACTGGAAGGCTGTAAAAAGAATATTAAGATACCTAAAAGGAAATGCAACTTATGGGCACAAATCTTAATGTGATAGGATTTTCTGATGCTGACTGGGCAACAGATTATGATGACAGGAAACAATTTCTGGGTACTGTATATACATTGGGGATAATCCAGTTTCATAGGTTTTAAAAAAGCAATCAACTATATCTAGATCTAGCACCGAAGCGGAATATAGAAGTGTGGCTAGTGCAACAGCAGAAATTATGTGGATTCAATCTTTACTTAGTGAACTGAAGATCAAATCTGATATCAAACAAGTACTGTGGTGCGATAACAGAAGTACAGTATACACGTCTACCAACCCAGTTCTAAACTCAAGAATAAAGCACATAGAAATTGACATTTATTTTGTTCGAGAATAGATTCTCAAAGGTCGTCAATCACATACTTGGGACTTACCAAATGGCAGATGTTCTTACCAAGGCTCTGACATTCAGGAACTTCGGAGAGGTGTTAGTCCTTGAGATGATGGTTCTGATGACAACAACCTTAGAATAAGATTATGAAATATAAATACTAACATTATAGTTTAGATATGTATGTATATACAGGATTCAACCATGCAGGTACCGAGAGTAAAGACTGTACAGTATATAGATTCAAGGTATCAAGATTGAAGACTCATGAGTATCATTTCAAGTAATTTAATTAGGAATTTTGTTAAAAATCCTTGAAAAGCACTGGCATCTTAAAATCCAATTTATTCGTGGAATGGAATGCACTTCGAGCCCGTTAAAGGGATGGAACCCTAAGAAGGATGGAACCTACGAAAAATCTAGTGGAACACTGTTTTGTATTCGCTAACTTTTATTCAAAATGTTTTACAAAACTATATCTTGTTTTCAAAATGTTTTCAAAATCTTCTTTTTAAAAGAATAAAAAACATCTATCCTGGTTTTAATACTTTTAGCCTCAAAACAATCTTTATTTTCAAAATCAGATTATCCTTAGTTTTAAACTATCTTTTAATTTAACTGTTAAATATTTATACTTAGATTTAAATATAAAATTATAGTACAATTTTATATATATTATTCTCTATATTTATTGATGTATTTTAACTATAGTCAATTATATTTATAAAGTTTAAAATAGTTTTAATATAAGATAGAAGTTATTTTCAAAGAAAAACAAATCACAAAATTTCCTTTGGCATGTCGACATACTCAAGTACCCCATGTCGACATGGTAGCAGTTAATTTCAAATTTTGTATTTCAAAAGAAGTGTCTATTCGTCATATCCCTTCACGAATGGACATGGCTGTTGTTCTTCTATAAATAGGGGTGGTTTTGAACAGATTTCTATTCATATTTTTCTGGTTTTCACTCCTCTTCTTCTTCCACATTTCTTTATACATATTCTTACCATTACTCTGTCGAAATCAACACTGAATCTAACTAGATCATTTCTAGTTTGATTCTCTATCACTATCTCAACAAGATCTCAGTGCTATTCAGAGTTATAGACTTCTTTGTAATCAATTAAGCGAGAAAAGGTGTGATTGTAGCCTTGGAAATCAATCAAGCGAGAAAAGGTGTGATTGTGGCCTTGCAAATCAATCAAGTTAGAAAATATGTGATTGTAGCCAAGGAAATCAATTGGGCGAACTTGTTGCATCTGAAATCAAGTATCTCTACCCAGAGGATTGTGAATCGGTGTGGTGTACCTCGTGGCCTTGAAATCGAGGGTGTAATTGTACAATTGCTTTTGAAAGGAAATTCATACTTGTGTGTGGGACTGGATATAGGGTAACTCCGAACCAGTATAAAATCTGGTTGTTCTTTCCTTTACTGCTTTTACTTTATTTCTGCATCTGTGTTTGATACTGTGATCATATCTGTGTCTGAATATTGCATACATTTGTGTTCAAATTAACAAAAACTCAAAAGGATTTAGTAATTTTTTTAAACACTATTCACCCCCACTAGTGTTAATCCTAGGCTTAAGATCCGTATTCCGCATTTCTCACAATTGGTATCAGAGTAAGGTTTTCAAAGTTTTCATAATCTGAATTTTGAAAAATTTTCAAAATGGCTACCAACACTGGTACTGTTAACAATACCAACACTGGTTCTATTATCCCTGTTACTAGTTCATTTGTAGAAGGTCAGTCTGCTGTCAGACCACCATTTTTAATGGAAGTAACTATGCATATTGGGCATGTAGGATGAAAATATATTTACAATCTATAGGACTAGACACTTGGAATGTCACACAGATTGAATATTCTGAACCCACAACTGATTTTTCATAGTGGACTGCTGAGAAAAAGACTATTGCACAAAATAACTCTAAAGCTATGAATATTCTGTTTTGTTCACTTGATAGAAAGGAAGTTAATAAAGTGTCAGTTTGTAAGTCTACATATGAAATCTGGAAATCTTTGCAAGTTACTCACGAAGGAAAAAGCAAAGTTAAACAAACCAAAATTTCCATGCTCACAAACCAGTTTCAATTATTTAAAATGAATTCTAATAAGTCTATTTCAGATAATTATAGTAGATTTCAGAAAATTGTGCATTCTCTAATATCCTTGGGAAAGGAATTTTCGAAAGAAGATCAAGTCGGAAAAATCTTAAATTCTCTTACTCCATAATGGGATCAAAAGATACTTGCGATCGAAGAGGCAAATGACATCAGTACCTTAAAGATAGAAGAATTAATTGGAAATCTAATGTCGTTTGAATTCCAAATGATTGAGAGAAGAGAAAGCAAAGCATCTGAAAAGAAATCAATGGCGTTCAATGCACTGACCGATGGATCGGACTCAAACAACGATAATGATGAAGAGATAGCCCTTATGATCAAGAATTTTTGAAAATTTCTGAAATACGGAAAGATGAATAATCTCAAGAGAAACAACTATAAGTACTCTGGAAATCAGAATGTAGTGCCTAACAATATCTAATGTTTCAATTGTGACGAACCAGACCATATCAAAAGAGATTGTCCATATCCAGATAGGCAAAATCTTCCTATAAACAATGATTCCGTAAAGAAACGAAAACATGCATTTACTGCTACTCTAGATGACTCAGACTCATCCTCAAGCGATGATGATCAGAAGACAGATAATTCAAATATGTATTTCACGGTAGTTCACGACTCCGACGAATTCAGAGAAATGGACTCAGAAAAAAGTATACATTTATAATACAATTGTTTGAAATTGCTTGCTTAGAATTAGATGCTTGATTGTTTGATTTTGAATTGGTGTGTTGTTTGAATTTTACATTTTTTTTTTAATACTATTATAATATTTTGTGGAATATACTATAATTCTAGTAATATTCCAGATATATATAGACATTAAAAATAATAAATATATATATATATATATTAGAATACTTAAGAAAAATAATCATGGAAATTCAAAGGCATATGTCGATATGGTCCCTACCATGATGTCAACATGGGTGCAGAATTTGAAATTCAAAATTTGAATTCAAATGGTTGAATTTTCCTCCACCTTTTCACTTCTTCAATTCTCTGAAAAACTACCTTTTGACTAGAGAACATGTCCTTTGAGAATCTGTTTATTCACTATCTTCTATCACATCTTTTCACTTTCATTTTCAAATTCAAACTCTCTCTTCAAAACTTCAAGCTCTCTACTCTAATGGCTTCTCTTCAAGCAACCCCTCCACAATGAGAATTTCCAGAAAGATAAAAGAGCAACTCTTCAATGATCCGGAGGCCATAAAAGCATACATCAATTATGCTAACTATGGAAAGGTTCATCCCAGAAATTTTCTTTATTTCAAGATTTTTCTTCTTATGAAATTGATTCTCTCTTTGCAAACAATCAAGTTCTTAGTCTTGTTGATGCTTATCAAAATGATTTCGTTTGTTATCCAAGTCTTGTTAAAATTTTCTATGAAAATTTAAACCGTGGATTTTATAATGGAAATGATGATGAGATTTGGAGTAGTGTCAAAGGCACTAGAATCATTTTAAATTGTTATCTTTTGGGTATCATTCTCAATTGCAAAAGGACGGGAATGGATCTTTCTATTTTTAATATCGATGAAAATGATCGTGAGACATTTCATCACATTTTCGAAGGAAATGATGATTTTCAATTCAAAAATCGAAACTTTCGGCCAAAAGCTAGAATTGTTAATCTTCTTTTGCAACATACTTTGACGCCAAGATCGGGGAATTTTAACAATCCAACTTCAAAAGTTTGCAAAGCACTTTTTGCTATTTTTGGAAATTATGATATTAATTAGGCGCAAGTTATTTTGGATGCACTTTTTGCTATTTATGGAAATTATGATATTAATTAGGCGCAAGTTATTTTGGATGAACTTCGTCCCAAAAATATTGAAATGGGAGAAAACATTTTGTATCATGGAATCTATATCACTCGGATTTTTAACTATGTTGGTGTAGATTTAAAAGGAGAAGAATTTGTTTCAAGAAAAGTTTTTAATCACTCGAATATTTCTCTTATGAAAATTCCATTTGTTTTTCAACCTTATGAAACCCTTGCCGAAAAGGAAGAGCGTTTGGCTCATGAGGAGATGGAAGAAGAGGAAGGGGATGAAATGGAAATAGAAGAAAAAGAAGAAGATGAAACCTCTTTGGAAAGCATTTACTATCCTTCCAATCCAACCAACAAAACCCTTCTCCAAATTCAAAAGACTATTGTCGAGAATGAATGGATTCTTAAACGATCCATTAGTAAGAATTTGGATGAAATTTCATCGAAGATGAACAAGTTTTTCTCCAAAGTCAGCAAGAAGCTTGGATTATCTTCATCTTCGTCATCCTCTAACTATTTCTATCTTTTCATTTCATGTTGTATTAGTTTAGTTTGTTTTGATTTGAATATTCATGTAGTTCTTTATTATTAATCATTGTATCATTTTATTATGCAATGAAATTGAATTTTCTTTCTATTATCTAGCTTATCTTATCTCCAGAATAAATGTTAGTATATTATATATATACACAATTATTCACAAAATCAAAATAAGCCATCAAAATTCACTGGACCATGTCGACATCCCCCCTTGACCATGTCGACATGTACTGGTCGGAAATGACACTTCATTTCAAATTTGAAACTTGAATAACTACCTTATGTCTATTCATTTCAAACAAATTTCTACACCTATAAATACTCATCACTCAGAATTATCTCTTATCTATTTTATCTCTAATTCTTCTCACAAACTCAATTATGGCCAATCCAATTCATAATTTAACCTAGAATCTTAAAGAAACTCTCAATTCTTTCAAGAATATTCTTTCGTTCATTCTTCGTAACCAGTGACACTTAGAGTTGAGTCAAATGCAGATGATCAAGAGCAAGAAAAGCATTTCGATGCGATACGATGGATGATTTCCTCCCTACACAAGGATGATAATGAAGCACATCCTCCTGTCTCTCTCACCTATGATAATGAAAATTGGGATGCCATTAAAGCAGACCCTATATTTGAAGAAGAAGGATGGGTGGAAGTACCTTGCAATGTTTGATTTTATTTGATTGTTTCGTTTGATTTTAATTGATTGCTTGAATTGATTTTATTTGATTTGTTTTGATTTTCTTTGGTTTGGATTGATATTTGGTGTGCAAAACATGTATAAATATGCATTGATATTTATATGATATTTGATTAATTATGTCTATCAGTATCATTATCTCTTAATCTATCTATTATATACTTCATTGTATAGTTTATTAATGCAGGTACTTTAGGTCACGAATGAGGGGGAGTTATATATTTTCGAGTTAGTTTTTGTTGACAAAGGAGGAGAAATATAAAATAGGGTAGTTAGGCATATATTAAGGGGGAGTTATTAGTTTTAGGTGGAGTTATTAGGATAGACATAATATTTTATAAACAAAGGTTGTCATCATCAAAAAGGGGGAGATTGTTAGTTCTTAAGATGATAGTTTTGTTGACAACAACCTTAGATTAAGATTATAAAATATAAATACTAACATTATAGTTTAGATATGTATGTATATGCAGGATTCAACCATGCAGATACCAAGAATAAAGACTGTACAGTATAGAGATTCAAGATATCAAGATTGAAGACTCATGAGTATCAAGATTTTTAAGAGTTCAAGATTTCAAGTAATTTAATTAGGAATTTTGTTCAAACTCCTAGAAAGCACTGGCATCTTAAAATCCGATTTATTCATGGAATGGAATCCACTTCGGGCCCGTTAAAGGGATGGAACACTAAGTAGGATGGAACCTACGAAAAATCTAGTGGAACGTTGTTTTGTATCCGCTAACTTTTATTCAAAATGTTTTACAAAATTATATCTTATTTTCAAAATGTTTTCAAAATCTTCTTTTTAAAAGAATCAACAACGTCTATCCTGGTTTTAATACTTTTAGCCTCAAAACAATCTTTATTTTCAAAACCAGATTATCCTTGGTTTTAAACTATCTTTTAATTTAAATTTTAAATATTTATACTTGGATTTAAATATAAAATTATAATAAAATTATATATATATATATATTATTCTCTATATTAATTGATGTATTTTAACTATGGTCAAGTATATTTATAAAGTTTAAAATAGTTTTAATATAAGATAAAAGTTATTTTCAAAGAAAAACAAATCATCAAAATTTCCTTTGGCATGTCGACATACTCAAGTACCCCATGTCGACATGGTATCAGTTAATTTCAAAATTTGAATTTCAAAAGAAGTGTCTATTCATCATATCCCTTCACGTATTGACATGGCTGTTGTTCTACTAAAAATAGTAGTGGTTTTGAACGAATTTGTATTCATATTTTTTTGGTTTTCACTCCTCTTCTTCTTCCACATTTCTTTATACATATTCTTACCATTACTCTGCCGAAATCAACATTGAATCTAACTAGATCATTTCTGGTTTGATTCTCTATCACTATCTCAACAAGATCTCAGTGCTATTCAGAGTTATAGACTTCTTCGTAATCAATTAAGCGAGAAAAGGTGTGATTGTAGCCTTGGAAATCAATCAAGCGAGAAAAGGTGTGATTATGGCCTTAGAAATCAATCAAGTTAGAAAAGGTGTGATATAGCCTAGGAAATCAATTGGGTGAACTTGTTGCCCCTGAAATTAAGTTTCTCTACCCAGAGGATTGTGAATCTGGAGTGGTGTGCCTCGTGGCCTTGAAATCGAGGGTGTAATTGTACAAGTGCTTTTGAAAGGAAATCCGTACTTGTGTGCGGGACTGGATGTTGGGTAACCCCGAACCAGATAAAATCCGACGTGTTCTTTCCTTTACTGCTTTTACTTTATTTCTGCATCCGTGTTTGACTCTATGATCATATCTGTGTCTGAATATTGCATACATTTGTGTTCAAATTAACAAAAAATAAAAAAGAATTAGTAATTTCTTTAAACACTATTCACCCCCCTCTAGTGTTAATCCTAGCCTTAAGATCCGTATTTCGCATTTCTCACAAGTGGATCTGAAGGTGAAGGACATCATCAGACATGATACAGATATAGATCATACCTCTATCAAACCTGTCTAGAACGTCAGAACCTCAAATCAAAGGAGCTTTCTCGAATCTGTCTCAAAGATCAGAAATCCAAGTCAAAGTCTCACTTTGAAGAAAGGAGAGAAATTTACACTCAATTAGCCCTCAAGAGTGAATTCCCCAGCCAGTAGTCAAAGTCAATTGTCTCGGCCTCCAGGATCTCAAACCAAAATTATACGGGAAAAGAGGGAGAATAGATTTTATCAAAATGCAAAGTCAATAATCAAGTCTTTCTCTCTCAACTAAGCAGCAAAATCAAGTATGTCCTCGCTTCTTCTCGAATTCACATAGCAGAGGGGATTGGTTCGCACGCAGCAAACCCTAGATTTTGGTTTGAGGGGGGGAGTGAAAGAATATGATATGCGGCTGTAACCCTAGAGTGTATTATAACTTATGAGATATGGGTACAATAGTTGGATTATACAAAACCGCACCGCACCGTATATCTTATTTTTTGTTGTTCTTTTCACTTTGGGCCAAGATCAGGCTTCAGTCCATTATTGTCTCTGTATAAATACAATATGTTGTATACCTCAAATGAATGAGATTGTGATACCTTAAATGAATGAGATTGTGATACAATAAAATCATTATTCCTTTTACAAATAAATCCTGCAATTTCGAAATCCCTCTTCAAGTCAATTTTCAACTTTTTAAGTCAACGTTAAACGGTAAATTTAAACGGTTAATATTGCCTTGTAATTTTGAAGGCACTAGAAGTTTTGAATTGACCTCATTTGTACATATATTAACATCCAATAATCCTTTTATTTGTAGCCTTTTTATATTAGCAATTTGATATAATGAATTAATGGAAGGTTTAATATGAGTATTTGATAAAAAAAATGTGTACGGTTTTCACTACTTTACTTACAAAGAGGGACCAAAATCATCTAGGTTCATCTTTCAAGTTATGGCTAGTAGATCGTCTGACTCCTACTGAGATCTATCATTAATACTCTTTTACTTTTCTTTATTTTTGCCAAAGTCTAGAAACCGATGTAGAAGATACTTTCTGTTGACTGATGTACATGAATATATATACATTATACTAATGCTAATTTTTGTTATATCAAAATTTAATTACCAGTCATTGAAGTTATATATGTTATTTTTTTCGCTTAACTTACAATGTACTTTCATGCTGTGGTAATACATTAAGAAGAAATACAAATTGCTTTTTTTGGTTCAGCTCGCCCTTTCGACGGTTGAGCTACCAAGGCTTTTATACTGTGGTTTTGGAGGGTGATGTGCTTATTTTAGTAACAACAGTTAGGCAAGATTTGAATACATCGTAATGCTACTACACTTTTTTTGTATATATTTTAGTTTATTGTATTGTTTTTTTGTCATGTTTCGTGAAAACGTACCTTTCTAGGATTAGCAGCCTTTTTTAGGACCAAAATAGATAAGATTGCAGCTGAATTTCCAACTTAAATGAACCATGGTATTTAACATTTTTGTGTTTTCCTTAGATTCAGATTAGATATAATGGAGGTGTGGTATAAATGTGACTTGAATATAGGAAAATACAAAATTCTGATGGAATGGGGAGATAATTCCTGTGTACATGTGTAAATAAAGTATGATGTGACTTTTATTTTATATCCTTTGGCGTAACAATATTATTATCTTGTAAATATTTGAAAAATATCAAACTTTCTAAGCATAGCAAAATGTCTCTTGGTCAGCTGATCCAAATAATCGTATTATTACGACTTGCTTATTTAAATTAGGTAAGAGAGCTTCCTTTTATCAATTTTCTAATGCAAATTATAAGTATTTTGTGAAGACCAGAGCATTATTCACAGAAATGTGAAGAAAATTACTATCACATCCACATCAGCATTTGTCATGAATCATTTTTTCACTTATCTTTTGAAATCACAACAATCATTAAAAAGTTTGATAAAACTCTACATTATAGATCAATTTGTTGTAAAAAGGTGTTTTTGCTCTATGTTGTACAAATTTTTAGGACTATACGGAAATGTTCTTATGGTGTTTGTGTTTCGTGGAAGTATACTTCTCTTTGCAAATGTTGAATATATTATATACAACGGTGTACCATTCCTATAATCCTACACAACCACATTTTTGGATGGGACCATGAGTCTTGTTATAGGTCTTCTGTAATAATTTCTCATCACTTTCATTGTGTGGTATATTTTCTTCCTAGTAGAACCACGGAGTTGAAATGGCAAAGATGCCTCATTTTTTATCTTGATATCAATACCGCTGTCAGGGACTCAAGAAATGTGCTAACGATTACTAAATGGTGTTGAAAACGTACTTTCACTTCACTTTCCATACTCATTGATTCACTATAATCTAAATAATTTGGTGTTTGGTATAATTTTTATAGAGCTATTTATACCCTTTCCTACTTTTTAAGCAATTTTGTTATTAATGGAAACATTACAAGCGCATCAATTGTTTTGCTACTCTTTTGCTTGTTGATTAGTGCATTTTAAGCAATTTTATGCTTCCTGACTAGTGCAAGACAGCAACATAGTTAGTCAATAATACAGCGACCACTGGCTTGCTACTCTTTGCTTCTTTGACCATGCACTTGTTGTGACCCACAAGCTTCTAATGCCTTAGTGATACAGGCTTGCATGTCAACCATTCAGTGCTTCCATGACCATTGCAATTCCATGCCAATGTTGCACTTTCCTTACTCTCAGCATGTTCATTCTTCCAGCCTCATCTCCTGCGGCAAGGCAATGTAGTGCAATCTAATCAACTTTATATATATGGAGTTTTGCATGAATTGTTAAAAACATGTATAGATTATAGTGCTTTCTTACTTGTAGTAAAATTCTCTCTAAACATTTCTCTTTAGTCACTTATATTATGTATTTTTTTATCATTTGCAATTATATTACTATAACTGCAAAAATCTATAGCTCTAGGCCTGCAACTAAGTTTTGGTAATGGAGTTTGGATGAATTCTTTTGAGTTATGGATGATGCATAATAATATAGGTTTGCAACCAAGCATTGTCAGTTGATATATGCAAATTAGTTACAATGGATATAACTATCACTGTTAGTGCACTCGTCAATTTTCAAAGTTGTAGTTCGAGTTAACAAACATTGTTTTTCTTATTTTCTATTATCTTTATTTAATGTACATTGTTTTTTATGTTTGTTATTTTTTGTTTTCAATGATGAAAATAATTTTTTATTTAGTATATCATTAATTTATGTTTAACTGAGATAAATAAAAAATATGAAAAACGGTTTATAATTTTAATATTATACAATCAAACGGTCGGCTCTCCGCCGTTATATGGTTATACTAGTACTTGGAACGTCGTTATGTGGTTATACTAGTACTTGGAACGTCGTTATGTGGTTATACTAGTACATGGAAAATAGGGTAAAGATTGCCTCATTTGCATTATAATTGACGGAACATTCATAAATTATCATTTTTTATCACTTTTACTTGAGGTTCATGCCACCCTCTTAAATCATACGACGAGTGGTCATACTCTCGTGATTATTAATTTACTCATGCCATCTCCACATCCTAACAAGTAAAAATATCTCATTCAGATTTAATAAAGTCTGGACACAACTACATGGTTATAGTTGCATTATTCGTCATGCATGGCAACCTATTGTTATTGGCAATCCACTTTTCATTCTTCTCAGTAACTTAAAATCGATCAAGAAAAACCTTAAGGATTGGAATAAAGGAAGAAAGAACATTAAAAATCTGCTAGATGACATGGAAGACCATAATCATAAATTGTACTTGAGTATGCTTAAATGTCCTGATAACAATTCGGTGCTGCAGAAATACAAACAATGCCTCCTACTTGAAATCTTAACGCGTAACCAAACTGTTAAAAATCAAAAGAAATCTAAGATGAAGTGGCTACCGGAAGGTGATCAATAGATTCAACACTCAATGTTCTTTTAGCTCTAGATTTCATCCGTTGCAACAAGGCAGCAAGCTACATTTTTCATATCGACGGCTTGAGTTCCAATCAGCGGACAACACTTCGAGTGATAGCTTTAGCTCCTGCTCTCATCACAACATCATCTCGTAACGGCGCGGTAACAGCATAAATCGCTACGTGAATCCATTATCTCGAGAGAGAAGTCGGACTTTTATTTTTGATATCCAATTTGAAGGACGAGTTAATTACTGTAGAGAAGATAGTCACTGAATTGAAAATGGGAGTTTGTGGGCAGTGGCAGTGGTAATAAGGGAGGAGATTATGTGTTTGAATTTCTGCAAATAATTTGAAAAAGGAAAGAAGGAAATAATAGTGTGTTTCTATTTGCACCCAGTTTACACTTCTGGCCAACTTTATTATTTTGTTTATTCTTCTGGCCACCACATTTTTTTTGAATTGGTACTTCAATACAAGATATCACTGGGACAACATATCACAACTCACATGTTAAAAAATGTTCGAATAACGCTACGCAAGTTTCGAACTTGTTATCTCTCACACCAAAGTCAAATTACTTAACCACCACATCTTATTCCTACACTCAGTTATTCATCGCTGTGCTTCCTCTTTTACATCTTCTTTAGAATTTCAAGCCCTAAACCCTCACAAAAAAATATATTCTTTTTTGCCCAATAGATGATGGAAGATGAAGATCAAAAAAGGTTAGATTTGTTTTCTCATGATTTTTATTGTTTTCCATTGTTTTGTAGAGAATGTTTTTAGGGTTTTTCATTGATTAGGGTTTTCTATTGCATTTTAGGATATTTTTTCCGCTCCCTTAGATATATCAGGCTTCGAGGACATTAAATTCGATGACGTTGTAATAGAGAATGACAATGTAAGTTAGTGACTTTTAGGGCTTTTCCTCTGTACAACTTACATGTCTTGTTTTACAGTTTGATGACATTTACTTTGTTTTTCCATTTGTTAGACGAAGAATTTGAATGATAATAAAATGGAGAATGCTCTTATTGTTTCGGATGATAAATATGTTGGCTGTGACAATATGATGTAATATGATCGATCAAATGACTCAAAAGACATAAATTTGATCTGACAAATCATTTTACAACTGACCAATTAAGTATTTATTTAAAAAACGCTAGTTTGGTTACTAAGATAAATTATGTTAATTTTTTGATTAACTATATGATTTCAGGTATTTGATTCGCAGAACACATTGATCCGATGGTATAAAACAACAAGAAAAAAGATGTATATCATTGTTATAATTCTAAAGTCAGATAAATTAAGACCTAGAAGGAAACCAAGGCTGCAATTGGGGTGTGAATGGGTTGGATTTTATCGTAGTCATTAGGCAAAGTCAATAAACAAGGAAAATAATGTAAAACAAACCAGACCTAATGCTAGTAGAAAATGCAATTGTCCTTTCAAATTGAAGGGCATATATCTAGATGAAGATAAATGGAAAATATGTGTTATCTCGGTGTACATAATCATGAACTTCCTTATTCTTTAGAAAGACATCCGTATGCGGAACGGTTGATTGACATGGAGAAAAAAAAATCTTAGAAGACATTAGTATTGCAAACTTTCCTTCAACAGAGGTGTTAGTAACCATTAAGAAATCCTTTCTAGAAAATACACCAACTTTGAAAACCATCTACAATGCCAAATACAAAATGCAATTTTCAACTATGGAATGTAGATCCGCCATGCAACATTTAATGAAATTGCTTCTGGAGAAACATTATGTGTATTTTGACAGGTCTGATACGAAAACTGATCATTAGATAGATATAATGTGGTCTCATCCAAAATCGTCTGTATTGTGTAAGTGTTTTCCATTAATTTTTTTGCTTGATTGTACGTATAGAACAAACCGGTATAATATATTTTTGCTAGAAATAGTTGGTACGACTTCCACGGGCCGACCATTTAGTATTGTGTATGCATTTCTAGCACATGAGAGGGAGGAGAATTATGAATGGGTGCTAACCAAGTTAAAGCATTTTTATATGCCCGATAAACTACCCAAGGTAATAGTAACCGATAGAGAGTGGGCATTGATAAATGGAATCAAGAAAAAAATTTCCGCAATCGACGTTGACGATGTGTTTGTGGCACATGGGATATAATGCAATTATGAATTGCAAATCAGATTTTAAAACAAATGAAGTTTTAGAAATGTTTTTGCATAGCAGAAAGAAGGTGGTTCACACACCGACCGAAGATGAATTTTGGATATATTGCAATGATTTTCAAAAAGATTGGTTAGATTATCCCGAAAGCTTGAAGTATATTTGTAATAATTATAGTCTTTGGAATACAAAGACTATTTTGCTTATGCATGGATAAACAAAATTAAACACCGCAATAATAGAACAACAACTCAAGCAGGGTCTTCCCATGCTAAATTGAAAAAACATCTTGGTATGTCTAGAGCAACATTTATCGTAGTATGGTCAAAAATGGATAATATGTTGTGTTTACAACATACAGAAATAAAAGCCACTTTTGAAAGAAGCTTGAGAGTTGCATATCAAGTTCCGTTGTTAAAACAACTACGATATAAGACATCTTCTTTGGATTGGATTTGATTGTGAAAGAAATGGAAAAAATTAGCCATGTTGCTTTGGATGCATCGGTTTGCGATCATTTGAACCGACTTGTGTATGGTCTTTCATATGCACATGAGATATACAAATATCACAATGATGGCCTTCCAATCCTAATTGAAATCGTAGCTGACCATTAGAGACAATTAAATTATATTCCACAAGTTGAAGAGTCACTCGAATTTATCATACACCCGAGTTTTCTTACGTTAAAAACCTTTTTGATTTGAGCACGGCTGAGGAGAGGAAAGTGTTACTATTGAAGCTAAGAGAAATTGGATTGCCGACCACGACATCTACGTCGGAATCGAAAACAAAGAAACATAAAGGTAGACCAATTGGTAGTCAGAACAAATTAACTAGCAAACAAGCGAAATGTCAAAAACCTACAAAAAGTAATCCCTCCGCGTTTGAAAATGCAAAAACTAGCAACGAAATTCTTTCTCAAGCTAGCGTGAATAAGAAACTGCATCCCCAATGGAAAAAACCCGATGTGAAGTTTGATAAGAGTGATGTAAATACAACAAATAGCGGTTTAAAGTATTTAGCATATCTACCAGCTTTCCTAAGCCAATATATTGTTGATGTTGAAGATGTTTTAGGAGATGGAAATTATGGATTTCGTTGCATAGGTGAACAAGTAAAGGAATTAAATTTTGATTGGAGAGAAGCAAGTAAATCAATTTAAAAGGAATTGATGAAAAATTGGGGTTTATATGTTAGACATTCTGATATAAAAAACTGTGAAGAATTAAAGTCGGCTACAGATTGTAAATCTAGTCCTTGTTCTGAAGCTAATTGGATGGTAATGCCTGAAATTGGATACTTGGTTGCAAATGCATTCAATCGAGTTGTGGTTTATATATCCATTCTTAAGATTTTGACATTTTTTCTACGTAAAAGAGGCCCTGGACTTGGAGAAGAGCAACAATTCATTATTTTTGCAAATATTTTAGACTTCCACTTTATCAAATTGACGTTGATGGAAAATAAACCCATTCCACCGGTTGCTAGCTTTTGGTTTATGTTGGCTACTGAGGAAGCTAAACTATGGAGCGAACTATACGTTGATCGGCAAATTGATTTTGTTAAACTTTGTCTACCGGATATGGCCATAAAGGATGTTCGCTTTTAACTCAAATATACTTGCATTTTATTTTCAGCAAATAACACCAATGTAATTGCATATTAACTTGAAAATTTTGTGTATTGATTTAAGTTTAGTGAAAATTAATTATGTTTTGGTGTTGAATTAATTTGTTGTTTACTGAAAATTAATTGATGTTTGTGAAAATTAATTGTGCATTCACGTATGAAATGGTCAAAACATAGGAAATTGCAATAATCTGATCAATTAATAGAGGAACGATTAGAAACAACCAAAAAATTTCAAAATACATGGCTGTTAGTAACCGAACAGAACAACTAACATACTATGAATTGAAAGTAATATTGTGACGGCGGTTAGACGCCGTACTAAATAATAAACTTTGGCCTAACACCACCATGGTTTCAGATTGAGCACAAGAGTTATTCTGTTCGGTGGTTACACACCGAGATTAATTGAGAACATCGGTTGAACACCACCGACATTTTCTAAATTAAACTTAAGAGATTTTAATAAATTCTCTGTTGGTTCAGACAGCCGTTTAACATTTTGAAACTTTGGTTGTTCACGATCGAATAGAGGATTTCTCTATTGTTAAGTAAACGAATCGACACGGCTGTTATAGACAAGTTACATATATATTTCGGCTGTTGTTAACCGACTAGAAGATGGACAAATAAAATGATTTAGCAACTGAATTGGCTATATAGCAGAGGCTTCTCATAAATAATTGGCCACTAACGACCAAACAGAGGATTTCTCTATTTTTAAGTAAAGAACTGTACGGCTGTTATAAAATGAGTTTACATATTTAGGCTGTCGTTAACCGACCAGAAGATGGACAAAAAAATGGTTTAGCAACTAAATTGGCATGGTTGTATATAGCCGAGGCTTCTCAAAAACAATCGGCCACTAACGACCGAATAGAGATTTAAAGCTGCTACATATTACTTCAGCTGATATGCACAACATACATGTAAATACATATAAACCTAATAAATAATGATCAAAATGATCAACCAGCATAAATTACATCCAAAGTATTCAAAATAATCAGAACATATAAACCGATCGTACATATAAAACTATCAAACTGATCAAACATATACAATTATCAAACCGATCATACCAAAATTGAACATAGCAAAAACTCCATCCACTTCAATATGCTAACACAGTTCATCGAAAAATAAACAGATACAACATATAATGGTTCATCGCAAGTACACCCAAAATTACATCGCTAGTTCATCCACAGTTTTATCAAAAGCTAACACGGTGAAGCAGAAACAACATACAATGGTTAATTCAATGCTACCTCCAACAACTTACAATCGCATCCTACGATCATTCTTTCCTTTTGAAAGTTTTTCCTTTTTATCCGGTTCATTTAATGCTTCCTCCAACAAGTCAACTATTGCACATTCAACATCAAGACATCGACTAATGGATTTTTGATGAGAACTCGGATTTTCTTTCAACTTTTCTACCGCTTTCCTAGCAACAACTCTCTACAACATTTGAATATATATATATATATATATATATATATATATATATATAATTTGATTTTAATTTCATTGGCAATAACATAACAAAATTTTATTATTCTTACCAACTTCTCATTGCTATCCACTTTCCTTGAGCTACTTTTCCTAACATCCGGGTGTTGAACATGGGATGAGAAATACTCAAATACGAGGACATATATTTAGCAAGATCAATCACATGAGTAGACCGTGATTTCATAGATAAGACATAATCTTGCCAATTTTCTGAATACCAATAGCTGTTGTTAAATTCAATTTTATATTGGTTAGCATTTTTACCTCTACGACATTTACGTGGCCCCATTGGATTTTCGGAATTTGTTGAGCGATACCAAATTGATGAAGCACTCGGCTAGGATAGTATGGTTCCGCAATATCAAAGAAGAGAATGGCACCACTATAAAGAGCAACTTCGGGCAAGGGGTACTTCGACCTCAAGTTATGATATGGATCCCAACATACCTAATAATTCATTTAAATAATAATTCCTTTAACTACTAAGTTATTTTATAATTTGCTTAAAGAAAATAGTAGTTAAATCATCTAACTGCTCTCGAAGCCGTATTATAGCCAAAGTTGTATCACCAGATTGTTCGATAGGTTTATTATATATGCTTGAAATGGAAACACTTACTCGAGGTCGTGGACAGTTGAGAAGCGGCGATCGTCTGCTGCGAACTGCAGGTTCTTCATGTTCGGCAATGGCAGTGGTGGTGGATGAGGACTCAGCGAAGAAGGAAGCTTTTGTTTGGACTATGCGCGTGCGTATCCATTTTAGCGTATTTGAAACTGAGGTGGTCGGAAGAAGTTATGGTAACTTAATTAGGTGGCCTTTAGCATTGGTAGCCACAATTGTAAATAAGGGTATGAATAGTAGCGCATAAATAATACAAGAATAGGGAAACGAAAAATTATTTTAGGAAAAAGCTGCCACGAATAACAGTCCGCTCTTTAAAAGCTTTATGAAGTGGATCTCTACTTTGACAAAAAAAATTAGTACAAACAACAATACTATAAAATAAAGCGTATTGACCCCAATCTAAATTAGTACTATAAAATATGGCAGAGGAAATTTTAATGAAGTTTGGTGTTATTGGTCCAAAAAGCAAAAATACCCAACTTTCCCTCCTAAGAGAAAAATACTTTCCCTCGGAAGACCCCAATCTAAATTGGAACCCAAATTCAAAACCAATAAACAGGCAACCATTAATCGATATTTTAATCACAGATGCTTCGTTATGAATTCTCTCTTCTATCCTACAGTCCCATTTTATTCAGAAAATCGCCTTTCTAATTCTTCCATCAAATTAAAATCCAAGGGCAAATTTTGTTGCAGCACAAGGATGGTCAAGGATTCAAGACCAGTTTCAGGCGAGGTTCACGTTATTATCGGCCCCATGTTTGCTGGCAAGTCAACCACCCTTCTTCGTCGGATACAGTTCGAAGCTGATAAAGGGAGAAAAGTAGCAATGATAAAATCTGCTAAAGACACAAGATATGCAATAGATTCAGTTGTGACACATGATGGTGCCAAAATGCAGTGTTTACCTCTGAGTGAACTTTCAATGCTTCGTTCAAAGCTTGGAGGTGATGCATATAACAAGATGTGATAGGCATACATGAAGCCCAATTCTTTGAAGATCTATATGACTTCTGCTGTACTGCAGCTGACTGTGATGGCAAAACTGTGATTGTAGCAGGTCTGGATGGTGATTACTTAAGGAGAAGGTTTGGCTCAGTGCTGGATGTAGTTCCACTGGCCGACACAGTGACAAAGTTGAGAGCCAGATGCGAGCTTTGCGGTCGACCTGCCCACTTCACATTGAGAAAAACAGAAGAGAAAGCAACTGAACTTATTGGGGGAGCCGATGTATACATGCCTGTATGCAGACAACACTACGTTAACGGTCAGGCTGTTATAGGAGCAGCAAGGCTTGTCTTGGATTCTAAGATGGAAATGCTTGAATCTTGCACTGAGATATCTGCTTCTGGAATTAGCTAACTTATCTGCAATTAGAAGTCTGTAATTTGATTGATTTTTGCCGTTGTATTGTTTGTTATAGCTGTTGGAAAGGAAGAAAAGAGTGTTACCACGTCAGTAGTTAATTTTCTTAAGGCAAGTGGAACATGGTAATAGATGTGTCAATGCATAATGTATCATTTAAGGTTAAAGATTATAGTTTGTTATATTTTATTTTTATTTTTATTTTAAAAAAAAAAAGCGTATTGACGTTACAAAAAACAACTTTTCTTGTAGTTTTTGGTCATACACAATTCAAGAGTTCATAGTAATAAAAGCGGTTTAGGTCATAAGAAATACTAGTAGATATGCATAATGTATTCGATGTGTTTAAAGAAAAGTACTAACATGCGAAAGCCTAGAACCATGAATAATGCTATAACGATAAATTATTTAGCATATGATATTTCTAGAGAAAATGTGTGTGTGTGTGTATATATATGATTACATGCACCATGTTGTTTATAATAAGAATTATTATTCAAAAGACGTTTATACCACACCTATAGGTTATGGTTTCGTAGAACTTAGAATACACACACATAGAAAATAGTGTATCAAGGTGCTGTAATGTGTAGATTATAAGATATCCTTGGTACATAGATGCTAGATTATATTTCTTATTAATAGTGCAACCACACCTTTTTGTATGGCTGTCACGCTTTGGCTAACCTATAGGCCATAACGTAGAAAATGGATACCTTGAAGAAGAAGCATAAGAAATAGATTCTGAATTGCAGACTTTCCACATACTTAGAAATATGCACTTTTATAAAACATGGACTTCAGCAAAATAGATAAATCTACATTAATTTATTTCTCCCAAAATAGATAAAATATTGAGTTAGCGCTTAAATATTTCAGATATTTTAGTATCATTAAAACTTGCTTTTTGAAACACTACATGAAAACTGCTCATTAAAAGCAAAATAGTACAGCGTTGTTTCTTTGAATGCAGTCGTTATTCATTTTACCCTCCTAGTCCCTTTACCGAACGTTGTTAGATCATTATTTTAGTGGGAAGCCATGTACAGAAACTTCAATTTTTTATAGGCCGCCCATTTCATAATTTAACCTTTCCTAATTTTTTTCGTTTCCCTCCTCCATAGCCTAACCTAATTTTCCACCATCTTTATCCAAGTAGCAACATCCACTTCCATCTCTATCGCCTCCACCTCAGCTTGCATCATCTCCTCTACCAAGGCCTGTTTTTAGGCAATCCCTAAAGAAAAAATCGACGCAAAAAGAAAACTTAAATACAAATCACGACTTACTCGACTGCTTCATCCAAATCGCAGCGTGTAGCTGGTGGCGGCGACGCAGTAGCTCCTATAGTGCTCCTTTAAACTTCGTGCCTACGGGCTAGTCAACTTTACCACCTGTCTCATACGATTGCAATTTGTAAATTTCTTCGACTGTTGGTTGATTTGATTACTGAATGTCTAAGGTATATTTTTCTATATTTACATGGTGTTTTGAGTATTAGATTCCGATTTCATGATTACCAAATTTCTGGCATGTTTCATATCGACCTCACTGATTAATGGATGTGGACTATCTAGACAAAGGCAGAGAGCTGAGGAAATAGTAGAAGAGATTTCCAGACAAAGGCAGAGAGCTGCAGAAAATAAAGAGGAGCTTTTTCATGTGGAGCATGATTTTGAAGCATTGAGTTCATATGTAAGTAGTCTTATTAGTGTTCGAGAAACCCTCCATTCTTCTGAAAAGCAATTTCAAAATATGGAGAAGCTTTTTGAGAGGTATGACCACTTATCGGATATTCGATTTGTTTCAGTACGTTATTTTCTTGATCTCTCCTTTATCAATAAATGGTTGTATTTGTTCTTTTTTAAACTGCATCATCGAATATCCAATATAATTTGTTGTGGTTTGTTGCTAAATTGGGGTGTGGTTGAAAATAAACACATCCTAAAACTAATCATCTAACAATATCAAAGTTTTAAATACCTTATCATTTGTATTGGGAAGTACCCTTCATCTATTTTCTCCACATGTATGTCAGTAAAATGGCATATGGCTTTACTGTTCACTTTGAACGCTATATGATTCAATATTATGGAGGCTAACATACAATTTATTTTCTGACATAACTAATGATGAAGGGACATTTTAAACTTTGATTAAAATTTATTTCAATTTGTTGAAGATTATGCATATAAACCCTAATCGAAGTTTGAAAAATGACAGAAGTATTATAGTGTACACATGCGGCTATTTGGTTGTAGATAACATAATTCATAGTGAAAATTGGTGGCAAATGCCTTGTTGAGGTTTTAGTGCACCTTTTTATAGGCTCCTTCATCTACATAATTCAGGTGAATAGGATTGTTAAATATTATCCTTGATATGATTATTTTAGCCCTCTTTATTGACAGTTTTCTGATGCATCCTTCCAAAATTGTCGATATATGCCCCTCTGTCATCTTTGCCTTAATTGCACTGAATTGAGATTAGTGGAAACAAACATACATATGTGTGGTGGAATAACATTTTTCCATTATCCAGTCTGAATTGTGACTCTTAGTTCAGACCTAAAATTATCACATCCTTTTTTGTTTCTTCCTCTTCTTCTTTTAATTTGTGCCTCTGTATTTTTTCTTTCTAGGAATATACTTGATCGTAAGGCCCTAAGCTATGTGCATAGCAACTGAAAATGGCTAGACTATAGAAGTATGAAGTAGGAGAAGAGACATAAAGCTACCAATTGAATTATCATGAAGTATGAGGAAAATTACTAGGCTGTTAATTGAATTTTCATATTAGTTTATAAAATATGATCTAAAAATCATGTTTATTCTGTGTAGGTATATTGTTGCAATTGTAATATTGGGGTTTCTTTACACATTGATGCAGCTGATTGTAAGATTTATGGGTAGTAAGAAGGTACTTTAATATGGTATTTTATTTTATTTTGTAGCGACGTATTCTGATATAGAGTTGTAGACTTATGGATGATGTGATTCTTTAGTTTCAGATGTTCTCTTCCAAGGAATTTTATAAGACAACAGCTATATCTCATGAAGGATAAAATTTGAAGAATGCTAATATATTGGCCATAGTCCATGAGGAAGAAATGGATACGGAAAACGGGGAATTGTTGCTTCGCACATGGGCAAGTAATAATATGTAATATGGTGTTTGTATACCCTTTTTTTACATATTTTGTTTGGCCTACATTATATGGTGTGAGAGTAGTAGTATACGTTTATCAGCATGTAACATACATAGGAGGATTTTTTGAAAACCAACAAGTCTACATGCATTAAGTTGCTGGAAAAAAAATGAAGGAACGATCACCTAAGGCATAGTACGTAGTAAAGTTAGAAAGTTAAGCTCTATAGTTAACGCAGAAAAGAATACCACTTGCGTTTATTTGTCATATACAGTTTGGTATATAGTGAGATTTAAAAATTATTTTGTGCACATAATGAGTAGGCATTATATTGCCATATTTTTGTTGTTCGTATTTGAATGAGCACCCATGGTTTAGTACATTTGTGGTTTTTGATTTTTGTCTATAGGCATGATTACCGAATATCTGCATGTAACTATTGAAATGTGTTTAATGTATGCATTTCTATTGTTAGGAGCATACGTTACTTGATGACAGTTAAATCATTTAAGTGTTTCAAAATTAATTACAGCTTAAAACGTATATAAATCTAAAATTATGATCCCTAGTTTATATTTATAGGCTAGCTAAATTATATTCTTATAGCCAACCATGACAGTATTTTGCTAAGTCATAAATACATGTAAAGGGAGGTAAAAGGCTTGTGGATTTTCTTGAATCCAAACAAAAGATATAATGTAGATATCATATAGATGGAGACCCAGCAATGAAAATTTTGAGATCACAAGTTTGATGCTTCTTTAAAAATAAAAAATATTGAAATTGAATTCATAATATTATAAAACCAGTAAACCATAGGCTAGACTGTACGTAGGTATATATGAAATTGAAACAGAACATTATTAAATGTGTTGTATTTAAAAGACTTGGAAGGTAAAAAAAAAATATAAGGGTCACAATTTTGATAGCCTTGGATCAGGACTTAACCTAGTTAGTAAAAAAGCAAAGCATTTTTTTTGAAATGGTACTTCATATACAAGTTCGAATCATTCTACGCAAGTTTCGAACTTGTGACCTTTTGCACCAAGCCGAATCATTTAACCACTTGGATAGTGGTGCTTGTCAAAAAAAAGCAAAGTGTTTACGGTAAGAAACAAGAAAAATGATGGCTGCCATTTATAATAAGTTAGGCAAGGACATTCATGAACATGACAAGTAACACATAAATCTTTAATATGTAAAAATTAAAAAAAAAATATAGAAGAGAAAAGGAATGGAATAAATTTGAGAAAATTCTACAAGAACTAACCTACTAAATGATAATAATATACAGCAAAAATATGTCTCGTTAAAACTAAAATCGCCCTCTCACTCAAAAAAGAAAACCGAGTAACTCTTCAATCTAATTCAATGATTTAGTAATGGCTACCCAAACTCATGCACATTTCAATAAAGTAAATATGCAAGTAATCTAACTTTATTTGCCTGGAAAAAGAAAAGGAACAACATATATTCTGGCAATGTATATTTTACTCTTGTTATCTAACCTAATACTTCTTAATTCTCTTAGGTGACAGGCAGTCTCCTGTATAAATTGTATACCACAGCTTCCATTTCTATGTGAATTAACATCATGTTCAAGTAAATTAGTACTAGAAAGATACAATTATAGTGTATATTTTTACAAGGCAGTGCAACAAAGGCAATACACGAATTTCCTTTTACAAGGCAGTGCTACTGCCTTCTACAAAGGCAGTACACGAAGTCCTTTCACAAGGCAACAACACTGCCTTGTAAAAATGTACGATATAATTTTTTACAAGCCAGTGCTCGGCGCTATTGCCTTATACAAAGGTAATGCTACTGCTTTGTACAAATGTAGAAAGGCATTACATGCACTGCCCTTTTCTAGGTATTGTATTATTTCTATATTTAGTTAAATTGAGGAAGTAGAGCTCATGTTGTCAGCAACTGACAAATAAGACGGATCAATATATAGCATTTAAGGTATTTAATGTTCATATTTTGCTTAAGATATTAATTTTACTAACTTTAATCTTAAACGGTTAGTTGGGGAATATAACAGATATCTATTCAATGTCCATTTATCAAAATGGTATAAAAATAAGTATTGGGGAATATAACCCAAAGATTTATATTAAGCAACTTGATGACCATTTCAAAAAAATGTAGTGAGTAATACATTTCTATCAACTGTAGTTTTATTTAATTTAAGAAAGGAAACAATGCTAACTATAAATGTGTGCATCACATGGTGTCTACTTGTACAAGTTTTATTGGAGATTGTGAATACCACCACTCCGTATGATGTTTGTTAGAAACCATACCAAACTCTACTGTTTGCTAAGCTAAACTTTGTTGGGGTGCAAGAGAAATAAGTACAGACTTTAGGTGATGATTTGCCAGAGATTATGTAAAGATTTTCAAGAAATTTTAAAGGTCGCTTTCTTGAAGAATATTTCCTTTTCTCTTTACCTTGTGAAAAATGGAATAATGAAGTTATGATGAGAGATAATGTAGAGAAATTTTTTCATATAGTCCTTGGGAAAATTTGCAAATTTCAAATTATAGTATGTAAAATATTCATTTACACTTTATAAACAATTTACCTACACAAAAATATTTTGCAAATTATACCCATACAAAAATATTTTCATCCTTGACCACATGCTTACCCATGATAGTGTTTGCATTCTTTAAACTACTATCATAAATATTTTCAATGTTCGTTCAAATTTTCCATGATATAAATTATGGCTGCATAATGGATACTGTATATGTATTGTACTAGTCATATGGCCAATATAGGCGCATACATGTCTAGTGACTGCACACTTTGCATGATAAAAAATTAGTAACAGGAATAAAAGGCAAGTGATTTTTCCTACTTCGTTCAATCTACATTTATCATATTGGTTAGGCTTATTCAAACTAATTTTGTTACCTAGACTTGGCATGGGCTTAAACAATTTTGGCCACTCGATCGGATAATGTCATCTAAGTGACTTTTAGTCACCCAACAAAAGCTTAACTTTGGGCGAATCTTGCAATGAGAAATGGAGGGACTTCAGATGATTAAGTTAGCCCAAAGTGATGAACTTCGAATATTTTCATCACCTGAAAAAACAAAGTTACCTGAGTGACTTTAGTCACCCATGGGGAACTGATGTCATCATAGCTTTACTTGGGTGATGTTCACTTGGAATATATCCAACTGACCTTATGACTTGTAATTCAAATGATTTTATCAATTAGATATTTCCAAGAGAGGGAGATGACTAATGAGCGCATATGTGTTATAATTTTGTAGGAATGGTCACGCATACCATGCAAATTAGCAGTTGATAGAGAAATACAATGATAGAATAGCTACACCAAAGACATGGGACAATGAAAAATCTTGTGAATAGTTGGCTAACATTGAGATTCCCATGGTTGCACGCTTCACCTAATATTATGTTGGCAAGCTTGATTCTCTAATACGTTTGTATTTATTAATTCCTATGCGAAAATTATATATAATCTTGTTACCAGGACATCTCTTACGTATGTCTCATGGTTACAGGCTGGGCTAACAAGATATATGGCTTTGTTAAACCTACTGATGGGACCCATCATGTCTGTGTGAGTCGAATGGAGTTGTTGGACAATTCATTCCGTCGAACTTCCCATTGCTTATGTTTTCCTGGAAAGTAAGCCCTGCTTTGGCTTGTGGTAGAATTATTGTCCTGAAAACAGCTTCATAGACATCTCTTTCAACTCTCTATGTTGCCAAATTGTATAAAAGAATTTTGCAATGTCTTATGGTGTATATGTCATATAGCGTAATCTTAAGAATATTACATGAATTCAACAATACATTGTCAGTGTCATGCACAACAGGAATGAAGATTTTTAAAAAATTTAAATATAAAAGAGGAAGATTCCATGTGTAACGATCCCGATTTTTAATTAAAATTTAAATTGATAATTAAATTAAATTTTTGAATAAAATTATAAATTAATTTGAATATCTCAAATTTAATAGGATATTTATTTATTTGGATATTGATTTTGAAATTTAATTGGGGTTTTGAATTTATACATTTAAAATCTTATAAAAAAATAATAACATCCTAAAATTTATCAATTTAAATTAATAATACATTTTAACTTTTAGAATTTAATTTGAAAATAAATTGAAGAAATCTCAAACAAATAAAATAAGTAATAAACTATGTATACATGAATTCCAATTTTATTTTGAGTTTAAAATATTGAAATAAAGAATGTTTATAAAAGTCATTTGGATTTAAAATCTTATACATATGTACGTTGCATATATGAGTAAATTGAATACATATTGAAAATTAATCTAAATAACTTAGTATATGTGTGAATATAACAAACGGACATAAATGTTTGTATTTCAAGTTTAAAATTGAAATTTAATTTTGTAATAAGTGTTTTAAAAAAATAAGTAGCATTTAAAAATTATTAAGATATAATATATGTAATTTAAATATTGGTTAAAAACAATTTTTCTTTTAACATTGTATATACACATACAAATGAATGAAAAGGTGTATTCATTTACAAAGCAAATATGACATAAAATTTATTTAAAAATTTCTTTTGTCTTTGAAATTTTTAAATGAGGAAGTAAAGAAGTAAACATACATATGTAGGTATGAATTTGTACAAGTGTTTAGGCCTCATGATGATTTTTTAACAAATGGCATCCAACTTATTTAATTGAATAAAATAATTAAATAAAAAATTACAAAAAACTCTTCATTTCCCATATGCAATTATAATAACTCTCAGCAAATCCGAAAAAGTAAGTAATCAAAGATTTGAGGCATTTCAAATCTCAACACAAAAGAAATAAAAAAATGATAAAAAAAAACTGAAACCAGAAAAAAAACAGAGGCATGTTTGCCTGGAATCAACATACATACGCTATTTACCAATGTATAGACAAGTTTCAATCAACACAAACATTATCAAGCATCCAAGCATAAGTGGGTAAGAGAAATTTGTTTCCTCACAAACAATAGTAACAGATTCAAAGTTAAAGGTTTGCTCACTTTTTTTTCCAGAAAACAGAAATGCTTTCCTGACAGTTTTCAAAGATAGATGAAGGCCTGTAACTTTTTTCCTCTTTCCTACTTTAATTTTGGAGTTTGGCTCTGCAAATTACAAATGGAAATCCTTGCTTATACTCAGTCATGTTCATATACTTAAGTCATTAATAAAAGTTCTTTTTATTTATTCTACTTACAGTATGAATCTCTGCTATACACATAGAAGCCTTTTTATTTCTACAGTTGAAATCCAGAAATGGATTAAGTCTTTGATCTTGATTTTGTTTTCCTGCAACTTGTTAATAAAGTTGTTTAAATCTTTGTTTTAATACTGATTAACAATATTAAGTTTAAATCTAATAACGATGCACCAAATCTAATACTAATCAACAAATCAAATATTTGTTCTAATAACGATACCAAATGAATATCAATATACATCAGAGATATGATACAAGAAAATTGCAGCGGAAAAGAAAAAGGATAACACCAACAGCGGAACAATAACTCCAACATAGTCTTCAAGGAAGAACTCTAGTATCGTAAATCTCCATCTCCAAGGTACCAATCTAGAAATAGCTCGAACTCCTAATAACGATGCACAAAGATAAGCAAGTACAGTCGTGATCCAAAGACTGAACTAGCTCCAGATAATCCACTAAACCGAATAATGAGCGCAATATTTTAAAACATATGGATATGGGATTTCAGTTAAGTCACAACTTATAAAATCCAAAGCTTTTCTTTCAAATGGATAAATAAATTACCATTTAAATCTTTTCTTTAAAAAGAATCGTTTCATAAAGTTCACCTAGATTCACAAAGATCTATTTATAGATTTCCAAAACAATTTCCATTTCAATTGGATTAACACATTAAATCTTTAAATTAAAGATTTACTTTATAGCTTTCAAAACACGTTTCCAAAGATTTATCTATAATTTGGAAAACTATTTTTATTTTAGACTTGAAAACCCTTTTAACACAAATTGGAAGTTTATTTCCTATGTGAAAGCTTTTATTTTTCGAAAACAAACAGTTCTCTTTTTAGAGAAATCCGATTTCATTTATACAAGTTAAATCTTTGGGTTAAATTTAAATTCCCAAAACAACACTCTTAAAATGGTTTAAAACCCATATAAACCCATTTATAAGTTGAATAACCTTTTTAACCCTAGTTCCCAAATCATAGAATTCGATTTCAAATATTGAATTCAAATTTACATCAAATTATTTAAATTTCAAAACTCAATCTAGTTATTTAAAATAACTCTTCTTCTTTTTTTTGAAATCCATTTTCAAAGCATCAATTCTACTCTGAAAACTATTATGGATTCAAAAATTCAATTTTAAAACAATTTCAAAAATCTGTGACTTAACCCCTTCCTCGTGCAACTTATATTTGTGTGTGTATAAGTGTGGTCCAGGGGTTCAACACAATAGTGCACAACATCATCATCATAGATCCAATCATATCGATAAGTGGTATAACCCATAACGTTTATCTTTATTCACAGTTTCACAGATAAAGTAAATTTATCAATCACAAAGATTCATCATTATGATTCGATGTGGGTTTCGGATAACCAACTGGAATCCGACTCCCTGTCGCATCGAAATTCAAATGTTGTTCTACGGGTCAAGGGGTTTTCATATTCATATAACGGTATGTTCATCACAAATTCGGCAGCTTAGCACAAAGCATCACATAGCATCACATCACATATCAAATATATCAATCCATCACAAAGTATTCAATAACAATCAACATCTTTGACCAAGGTGAATAAATCGTGTGGTTTTAAATTTATCAACAACAAAGTTAATTATTAGAAATCTTTAATTAATGATTTATCATCCTAAATTTCCATTGATTAAGTTTTAATCGCCTTCATAAATTTATCATTCTCTAATTAATCATCTTAATTAATTAACCCTTAAACTTAATTAATTAATCTTAATTACTTTTATTAATAATTATTGCTTAATTAATTTCTTTAATTAATAACCCTTTAATTATTGATTAATTAAATCATAATTATAATTAATTGTCCTTAATTGACTAATTAATAGATTTATTATGCCTTAATCAATTACAATAATTAATTACTTCTTAACTAATAATGATTCCTTAATCACTTTAAGTTAATTAACCATTAATTAATTATTCCTACTTTAATTACCTTAATTAATTAACCACATTAATTAATTATACTTTAAAGTAATTGACCCTAAATATTAGATTAATCCATCTTTAATCTTTAGTTATCTACTTTTAATCACTTTCACTACGTAATTATTATTTATATTAAATCATTCATTGATTACTTGATTAATTAACTTGAGTTATTAATTAATTTCTTTAATTACTTTAATTTCTTTCATTAAGTAATTCACTTCTAATAATAGTTTCCCTTTAACAGTTGTGTTAACTTGAACTTTGAAAGTTACTTAACTATTTTAAAACATCCTTTATAAAAATTAATTAATTTATACATTATTTAAGGAGATAACCATCAAATCTAAGTTAATTTATTTTAAACCATTTAAATTAATTATTCTTTAACTAATAATCAATTTACCTTTGATTACATATATTAACCAATCGTTAATTTCTTAATTAATTAAAAGATAAAGAACATTTCATCTTTATTTATTTGTAAATTTATCCTTTAAATCTTAAATAAACAATCTTTTCAAAATTCTTATAAAGTAATTTATCCTTTTAACCAATTTCAAAATTTGGGTTTAACATTCACAAAAGAACTTGCTTTAACCAAAAAAAAAATTGTTTAAAATAAACTTAATTTGGTTTTAAGATTAAAGAAAACTATTTTTTATACTCAATTTTAAAAACCCGATCAACTTACCCAAAAACCCCGAGTATGTCTTCGAGACCTTTGCAACGTTTACTGCTTCGAGTCAAACACTGTACTGCACGCACACGAACCCAAGCTACCCACATCTCCTTCTTCCTTCCCAATTTTCCAGAAAACAACGTGCACGGTGAAGAACGTGCACATGCACCGAGGCTCTGGTGATCTCCAATCACCCTCGCCGTCACTGCCAAGTCCCCACTCTCGATCTCAACCACCCAAAACCCAAAATAAGATCGAAAATAAAATCGAGCATAAGCGTTGAATCTGGAAACCAACCTTGACCTAAGATCCACCTCGCACCGACGAACTTCGTCAATTGGGACCCATGCCGACCATCCTACAGCCGCCTCACATTCAATACTCCACTTAAAATTGTGGTTTTGATTTCAAAAATCATAGTTTCCCAAACTAATTCAAGTTATGTATTTAAATCAGAGAATTGTATCGATTGTTTTTAACATATTTATAAGTTTTTTTATTGTTATTTTGATTTTTCCAGAATATTACTAATATTTTTGCTTGAAAACTATTTCTAAAATTTATTTTACAATGTTCCAAACATTTCCTTTTTTGAGATCAGAGCCTAATTTGAATTGTATTGGGATGATGTTCATTTTTGAACAGGTTTATCAACGCTGTCATTAAAAAAAAACAGAGGCATGTTTGCCTGGAATCAACATACATACCCTATTTACCAATGTACAGACAAGTTTCAATCAACACAAACATTATCAAGCATCCCAGCATAAGTGGGTAAGAGAAATTTGTTTACTCACAAACAATAATAACAGATTCAAAGTGGAAGGTTTGCTCACTTTTTTTGTCCAGAAAACAGAAATGCTTTCCTGACAATTTTCAAAGATAGATAAAGGCCTGTAACTTTTTTCCTCTTTCCTACTTTAATTTTGGACTTTGGCTCTGCAAATTACAAATGGAAATCCTTGCTTATACTCAGTCATGTTCATATACTTAGTCATTAATAACAGTTTTTTTTATTTATTCTATTTACAGTATGAATCTCTGCTACACACAGAGAAGCCTTTTTATTTATGCAGTTGAAATCCAGAAATGGATTAAGTCTTTGATCTTGATTTTGTTTTCCTGCAACTTGTTAATAAAGTTGTTTAAATTTTTTTTAATACCGATTAACAATATTAAGTTTAAATCTAAAAAATTGCTTGCCTTTATTTATCTTCAGAGAAAAACTGCGTTGTTTTCCGGTCCAAACTGAAGCACCACTTTTTTTCTTTTTATAAAACAAATCTGCAAATTTTTCTGAATTTGTTTTATGTTAAAACTGGATTTTGAAATCATAATTTATTAAACTATAAGATATAAAATTCACCTGAGATATAGAATACAAATCCACTGCTTGATGTTGATTTGCAGATTTCTGGTTTTGCTTATCTTTTGTTTTCAGGTTGCTTTGAATTTGTTTTTGAACTTGCATTTGCTTCCAGATTGAAGTTTGATTGCTTTCTTCAATTGTCCACATTTGATTTTAAACCATACTTGGTTTGTATTACAGCTAGATTAATCTTCAGATTGTAGTTTGAATTTTTGTTGAAGCTTTCAGATTTGAAATTTTCTATATTGCTCTTGTTTTTTTTTGGTTCCAGGTTTTTTTTATAATTTTTTCTTTCTTTTGCGTTGAGATTTGGAATGCCTCAAATCTTTGATTACTGACTTTTTCAGATTTGCTGAGAGTTATTATAATCGCATATGGGAAATGAAGAGTTTTTTGTAATTTTTTATTTAATTATTTTATTCAATTAAATAAGTTGGATGCCATTTGTTAAAAAATCATCATGAGGTCTAAACACTTGTACAAATTCATACCTACATATGTATGTTTACTTCTTTACTTCCTTATGTAAAATAATTCAAAGACAAAATAAATTTTTAAATAAATTTTATGTCATATTTGCTATGTAAATGAATACACCTTTTCATTCATTTGTATGTGCATATACAATGTTAAAAGAAAAATTGTTTTTAACCAATATTTAAATTACATATATTATATCTTAATAATTTTTAAATGCTACTTATTTTTTAAAACACTTATTATAAAATTAAATTTCAATTTTAAACTTGAAATACAAACATTTATGTCCATTTGTTATATTCACACATATCCTCAGTAATTTAAATTAATTTTCAATATGTATTCAATTTACTCATATATGCAAAGTATATATGTATAAGATTTTAAATTCAGATGACTTTTATAAACATTCTTTATTTCAATATTTTAAACTCAAAATAAAATTGGAATTCATTTATACATAGTTTATTACTTATTTTATTTGTTTGAGATTTCTTCAAGTTATTTTCAAATTAAATTCTAAAAGTTAAAATATATTATTAATTTAAATTGATAAATTTTAGGATGTTATTTTTTTATAAGATTTTAAATGTACAAATTCAAAACCCCAATTAAATTTCAAAATCAATATCCAAATAAATAAATATCCTATTAAATTTGAAAAATTCAAATTAATTTATAATTTTATTCAAAAATTTAATTTAATTATCAATTTAAATTTAAATTAAAAATCGGGATCGTTATACCATGGCATCCCTCTTTTATAACACCACTTGCATATCTTTAGGTACATTATTCAAAATGCTATAAAATTTAGTAGATCTTCAATCTACATTACGAATATTGTCTACCGAAATGGGATTACTTCGAAACTTCTAGCCTTTTAAAATATTAATCGAGAAACGGCTATTTTAACCATTAATTGTGCTAGGTTTGGGCTATGGGGGTAACAATGTGATGTATTTTTCTATACTATGTTTAATAAAGATCATTGTCTTGATTAAAAAAACCGAATTTAGAATATCAAGTTCACTATTTTAAAGCTACTCAAATGAACCAAATTTTTGTGGATATAACTTAAGTATGTGCCATAGTTTCCACTAGTGCATTAGCTTTCATGTTGGCACTTCATGCCACTACAGTTTATCCTCTAGTAACATACATTGGATCTGTACTTTTCATCCATATCCTTTTGTGGATATAATTTTTCAGGCCTCAACTGCTTGTGCATGACATTCAACGATCAACTATACACTGTTAGTTTCAATTCAGACCTCAGTTTTCTCTAGTTGTTTCTATATTGCATCAAATCCTCGCCTTAGTTCAACGCCTTGTCTTTCCACTACGACAATTCTAGCTTTTCGGTTTGTTCAGTTCCCTATGTGTGTGGTCCGGTTTGCTTTTAGTTTGCATCAGTCTGTTTCAATGCTTCAGTTTGGTTCCATTCGTGTCAGTTCCCCTCTATTTGCATGTGCTTGGTTCTGCTATGTGTTTTTTAGAGAGTGTGCCTAAACTATTCATCATGTTCAAAGGATACATCTCAGCTCTTCAATCAAAACAAAAGAAAAAATAAAAAAAATCTTCTTCCTGTAATATGATGTCTTTAGCACGTTATCTGTAGCAATCATGACGTGCAATTCTTGTAAATTATGATGTGATGCTTTATTATTATAGAAAAACAATAATATTCTTATACATTATATATTATGTTAAAAATTTGACACAATTTTCTTTCAAAGATTAAAGGCGTTGAAACCTTAACTAGACCTAGTCTGGCAACAAAATAAAGGAACTCCATGTACAAGCATTCTTAGGTTTCAAGAATGCAATATCAACATTGGATGTAACTAAAACATATTTTGCTCCTTACATTTATACGTGGTCAGTAAGAATAATTAGTCATGAAAATATGTTTCCATGTATGCTGTTAGCCTGATGTTTGGTACACGGATTCGCCAAAACCATTCACAGGTGCACGTGGATTGAGTCTAGGCCTGACTGTACACGACTTTGACCACGATAGTTAAGCTAAGTTTTGTTCATGTTTCACTAGAAGCAACCATGCTATGTTCCCTACAGTTGTATTTTCTTCCTGTATTTGTGTATGTGGGTAGGGTGTTTAACTTCACAAATCATTTTTATTTGACAGGCTCTGCGTGATTTGTGATACTTATTCAAGGGAAAAAGGTTAAAGATAATATTGAGAATGGTTGAAGATATGTTGTCATACTTGATGAGGTACGTTCTACTATTGTCATTATAATTTTGCATTATATTGTTTTGTTCATACTCCCAGTCCATTGATTATATTAATGGTTTAGTGCACTATGTTTCTGAGCCCACAAAGTTAACATCATGTATACTAAAGTTTTAAATACAGCAACTGTTATTTTATGGCTCGTTCTAATCTTTTTACGAGTTGTAAAGAGATTTAAAGCATTCATCCTCCATCTTTGTATCGTTATGTAGTGATGTAGACTTATGCACATCAATTACACTATCATTTGAGATAATTCCATTACTTTTGCTTTACATGTAGATAGATGACTGCGATGCAAAAAAAGGTTGCAACATGTTATGGATCGAAGTTATTTTTGCTGCTAGAACTACTTTCTAGTTTTAACATATGCACTACTTGCTTTTGTTTTGCTATTGCTACTTTTTCTATGTTTTGTTTATAAACTATTGATAACGAACTATTTATGTTTGATGTAAGAATATTATGTATTTTGATTATGAAATTTCATACGTTGGTTATCAAATATGTGTCCAAAATGTGGTATTGATACAATATGTTGATTTTGAAATGTGGTATTGATATAATATACTAATTTTGAAATATGGTATATATACAAATTGTGACTGATGTTTACTGAAATGGAATTTATAGAAAAGTAGAAAAAGCCTAATTGACTTAGCTTTGTATACAATTTAACGGCATTTACAAAACGTTGTTAAAACATTCCACGATGTTTTTTAAACACCGTTGAATGTTTTAACAGCGTTTCAAAAATGCCGTTAAATTTATCTAAAAACATAACCAAATACAATTCAACGGCATTTTAAAAACACTGTTAAAACATTTCACGACGGTTTTTAAACGCCGTTGAATGTTTTAATAGCGTTTTAAAAATGTCGTTGAATTGTTTTAACAACGTTTTTTGAAAATGCCGTTAGATTAGACCAAACGCTGTTAAATGATTTCATGACACCAGGGGAACACTGTAAAAAAGGACATTTAACAGCGTTTATTCCTTATCATTGTATATCTCTGATATATAAATGCATGTCGATATACAGCGTATGTAGAAACGCTGTTAATAGCTTTTATAGCATTTTTGAAACACTGCTAAAGGTCCCGTTTGTTGTAGTGAAATTTTTTTCATAGTCATTTAAGAAAATAATACGGATATAAGTTCCATCCTCTCTTCCAACTTATACGGCTAACATCTTTCAACTTACCCGCATATGAAAGTACCTTAGATGTCTTGTTTTTCTTCAACACCATCTCAATCTCTAAGTTTCAAAATCTTCTTTTCCATTGAATCTATTCATAGCGAAATTATTCATCTCATCTGATCCAGCATGACCTACCAACCTCAAGCTTTTTCTGATATATATATTCTAACTCATTAGTACGCGTGGAGTAAAGAAACACCAAAGATATTGAATCACTGATAAGAAGGCCAATAGATGTCACACAATGAATAATTGAAGTAGATTCAAATATAAGAGAAAAATACAAATTTGGACCTAACGTTTCTTTATTACTCAATTTGAGAGATACAAAAGAGAATACAATTACATAGAGTGAAAAATACACACAAATCTTCATTCCGTAATTTGAATTATAGAAGGAATTAACTAGATGTGGAGACTCTAATTTTGCAGATTGAATAGATGCATTTCTCAACAGCCTTCAACTATGGTTTATGGAATAAGATTGCTTGAGGGTTAAGTAATCTGATTAGTACATAGTTTATTGACTGATTGAATAAGTCAAATAATATATGGTTAAATCTATTAACACTCCATGATTTGTCTTTTCCACCACTAGTTATTTAAAAATATTATCACCCTACAAATTTCTTTTTCCATCCCAGTCTGTTCACATCATAACCTTTTAATATTTTCACATTCTCCTTCTTCTAATATTATACATTATGTATTATTATATTCTAATTATAAAAAATTAAATTTTTAAAAAAGAAATTTCATCTACTATTGTAATTGTAATGGAGAAGGAAGTCGGATCATAAAGTTGTAGATATGTTTTTGTCAAATTATCAAAAGATTAAGGTTTTTGTAAGTGAGTGGTTAGCAAATTATGTTTACATCCGTTCCTAGTTGATTAACACTAGCTTTTTAACATTTAATGGAGTGCATGACACTAGGATTTCATCAATTTTGAGTGCATAATACACTAGGTTTAATGAATTGAAAATTTTAATATATATTATTATAATTATAAAAACTAAGTTTTCGATCTCTCCCAAATTTCTTTTATAAAATATATATCCATATTTTCTGAAAAAGATTTGTAATTCGAATGGGCATTTGGGTAATTTTACTAACCACTCGTATTATCATTTTTCATGATACATAACCGCATGCAACACACACGTTAGAAGACACTTTTATATTTGAAATGGAGAGACAAAAAAAAGTAATTATAAAAAATAGGAATGTATAAAATAGTTTATAAGAAGAATGAAGATAAAACAAGTTTTAAAGAGAGGGACGTGTCCTTAATTTTCACTTAATATTATTTCATGCAATGGAAAAAAATGCAAACTCAAGTGAAAAAACTTATAAAAGAAAAATGATAAGCTATTTATTTGAGAAAAAAATGTTAAAATTATCATATTCAAACTTACCATCACAGACAAGCACCATTGTCCAAGTGGTTAATTGATTCGGCTTTGGTGCAATAGGTCACAAGTTTGAAACTCGCTTTCGAATATTTATGGACATGGGATATATTGTCCCAATGATTTGTTGTATATAAAGTACCATTTCAAAAAAAAAAAACTTACCATCACATTTACATCCCTAGATAAATAATGATGAAAAATAAATGGTTGAGATATGTATGATATATGTAGACATACAAAAGGGGACGTGAGATTTGAATTCGCTCAATTCAGTGATCTAGCAATAATAAATTTGTAGCGAAAAATTTATTATTTCAAGTGAGGTGGGGAAGGAAGCCAATGGGAGATTAATAGTCATGGTCAAAATCTGGAATTCCTTTAATAATACACTTCAAGGTAACAACTTGCTTAGGATCATAAGGTTATTCTATTAGTAGTATTATAACTTCGCTTTTTTTAAGCATGATGGCAAATGTTGTTCACAATATAATTTTGCATATTTAACCAGGAGACGTTCAGTATGTTTGTTAATACGAGTATGTCTAATCCTTTTCTGCTACAACGTACCTAGGATTGAGTAATATGCAAGTATGATGATTATATGTTGTAGTATATTTAGCATTAATAGTGCATTGGATGTTAAAAAAATTCCTTTTTTATTTGTAAATGACATTTATTACATTCAATTAAGTCATAAAAACATCATTCAATCTTTAATCAAAATTTATTTATGCCAACAACATCCTGTTAGTGGATCTGCCATTTAGACTAATAAGACTAGCAATCTATCAGTGTAATTAATGATTTTTGATATTTAATGTAATCCTTCAAAAAGAGTATCAAATATTCTAAAAGGATTGCATATTCAAAAATAATTCAAAAATTGCCATGCAAGAAATTTCAGATATCTTCTATTATCTTCATTTTAATTAACTGAGAACTTCAGACATTAAATAATTGCTTATATTTTAAATAACAACATGTCAAACACAAAAATAAATCGAACTATATTGATTGCATACAATCAAGAATTAGAAATAGATCAAAAATAAAAATACTGTGCTAACAATTAAAATAAAATGTAGCAAGCAATTAATAAAGGGAAATGATGATCATTGCCTAAATTCATTAATCATAAACCCTAACCCTAACCCCAAAATTGGTATGCCTCTTTATGGTCATAAAACACGGGAGGTAAGCAGTTGGGCACATCAGATCTATTCAAGACATTAAATGGCACCATAAACGAATCATGTCCCTGATCATAGCTACCAACAACTCCTTTGGACAACTCCATCAATACTTTCAACTACATGATGATAATGATGATGTTGTTGTTTTTCATAAAAGGACTTGGAATTTATCAAAGCCTTATGTACCTGCTCCTTTATAGAAGCCAATCTCTTATGGATGAAGTCAAGTTGACCCAAATCAAACTTATCCAAATTCTCATCACTGAACCATGTATTCCTCAAGACATCATCTAACTCGGCTTTCCTCATCCTTTCCTTTTCTATAGACTCCATGTAACTCTCATGCCTCATGTTCAGCATATGAGTATTGTTTAGATTTTGAGTGCTTCTCAAATCAAACACACTTCGGTCTGTTGAGGTTACTATAGCAGTGGAAAAACTGGGTTGATGACGATGATCTCCATTAAGTAAGCGGTTAAAGAAAAGATCAAGAGAGGAGTGGCTGAAGGAATAGGGTTTTCCACTAGGGGAATAGACTAGGATGGCGAGCTCAGCTCCACGTAGAATGGAGAGCTCGTTAGCCTTTTGAAGAGCCCAGCTCTGTGTTTTGAGAAGCATACCTGACGAGATCCTTTGCTTGCTATCTTCTTTATTTCTATCTTTTGACGTCCTATGCTCTGCTTCTTGTTCCTTGCCGACATTATTGATTGTTCGAGAAAAAACATATTGTTTATTTAGGGTTTTCAGAATTGATTGATGATTAGAGGAACTTGATGGAGATAAAGTTCTCGCATTTATATATAGATAAGATAATGTTATGTTTTTTGTGAATAAAAAAGGGAAAGTTAAGGTTTATTATAATTGATGTTAAAAAATAAAGAGAATGGAGACCATTAGAGAGGGAACAATTTTATTGAATTGAGGTAGATCTTACTATACAATAGACTCCTTATGCAGTGTAGATTACAACAATGCCCTTTCTTATGTAGCATATTCATCCCTATTATTAATATATATTACAACCCTCCCCCTTGAATATGCGTATATAAAGATGATAAGAGTAATTGCCTCATTAAAAACCTTGTTATGAAAAACCCAATGGGAAAAAATCATAAACAAGGAAAAGAGTGCAACATGATTTCATCCTTAAGTAACATATATTTTATAATGTTACTACAAGGGTTGATACTTCTGAATCGAGATAATGCCTCATTAAAACCTTACTAATAAAAGCCCAGTAGGAAAAATATTAGTGAAGGAAAAAGAGTACATTATAGCGTATTTCATACGCTCCCCCTGAATTATAACGCATTATTCAATTAGTCTGTTGATGCAGCCGACGCATACCAATTTTGTACACCATCTTCTGAAATGTTGATTTTGAAAGCGCCTTTGTGAATAGGTCCGTCGGATTTTCTTGGGATCGGATTTATTTCACTTCTATCTTATTATCCTTTTTTAGCTCATGTGTGAAGAAAAATTTAGGAGAAATGTGTTTCGTCCTATCACCCTTAATGTAACCCGCTTGAATTTGAGCTACACCAGCTGCATTGTCTTCATAAATAATGGTTGACCCTTCTGTTACTGATGGAAGTTGACAGCTTTTTCGAATATGCTCAATTAGCGATCTCAACAAAATACATTCTTTACTTGCTTCATGTAGTGCTAGTATTTCAGAGTGATTGGATGATTTTGCTACTAATGTTTGTTTTGTAGATCGCCATGAAATTGCTGTATTGATGTTATTAAACACATATCTAGTTTGTGATCTTGCATTATGTGGGTCAGAAAGATAACCTGCATCAGCATAGCCAACTAGATATGGATTATTGCTTGTGTTAGAGTAAAACAAACCCAAATTTATCGTTCCACGAAGATATCTCAAGATATGTTTTATACCATTCCAGTGTCTTTTTGTTGGTTCTGAACTGTACCTTGCTAGAAGATTTACTGAAAATGCAATATCTGGTCTTGTACATTGGGCCAAATATAATAATGCACCAATGGCATTAAGATATGGCACTTCCGGGCTAAGCACATTCTCTTCTTCTTCTTTTGGGAGGTAAGGATCCTTTTTAATATCTAAAGATCTAACAACCATCGGCGTACTAAGTGGATATGCTTTATCCATTTGAAAACGCTTTAGAATTTTCTCAATGTAGTTTGATTGATGGTTTAATATGCCATTAGTACTATGTTCAATCTGTAGACCGAGATAGTGCTTAGATTTGCCAAGATATTTTATTTCAAATTCCTTCTTTAAATAATTTATTGTTTCATCAATCTCTTCTGAAGTCCCAATCAAATTTATGTCATCAACATAAACTGCTAAGATAGCAAATCCCTTTACCGATTTCTTTATAAAGACACATGGACAAATGAGATTGTTTTCGTATCCTTCTTTTACCAAATATTTACTAAGACGGTTATACCACATCCTTCCAGATTGTTTCAAACCATATAGTGATCGTGCTGATGTAACGGCCCATAATTTCTGGTCGTCAATTTTGAACATTTAATTCATTTTAAATATTAAATGTGCATTTTGGATTGATTTTGAAGTAAAAAGATTTTGGTTAAATTAATGAAACAAGTTAAATTTGAAATATGGTAATTCAATTGAATTAGAATAATAATAATCTAATATTTGAGAATTGAAATAATTTGTGAATCTGGAGGCAAATGGAACAGAAATGGTTTCTAAAATTAATTTTAAGCCTATTGGATTTGAATTATAATATTGGACTGTTGGATGGAATTAAAAGTCGATAGGTTGAATTTGGAATTTTATATTAATTTAATAATGGAATTTAATAACATAATAATGAAAATAATCAGGTTTTAACTCGAAAAAAATTAGAAAGATTTTTAGTGTGATTATAAATTCCACATGATTTATAAATACGTTAGTAAAGTTTCAAATGTTAAATTTTAAGTGATTTCGACAATTTTGAAAATCGCTTGAATTAATCGACGAATTAAAATAGCCTTCCGGGGCACAGTCTCGGAATTCGACGAAACTAGTTCCATTGGATCCGTAATAGTTAATTGTTATTGGATTTCAATTTTCGTAGCAATCGGAATTGTCGTATGACCGTGGCAGCTCAAAACGCATAGAAACTATTCTAATCGATTTAATTAAAACTTGATCGTTTGTTTCTGTAACTCGCGCGTATGTTCGAATTAGCCTATGAAACACATTCTATTGTATTCGGAATGCGGGTAAAACCCTATAAATGCCTGTCGGCATGCGTTGTTTGGAGTTAGTTTGTAAAAATCTTGTTAAAGTGGAAATAATATTAAAATAATATTAATAAATGATTATATATTCACGTTTAACAAAGAAAGCCCTAACATTTATTTCGGCCGCCGTCCATTCCTTTTCAATGGCCGAAACTTCACCTATTTCTTCTGCAATTTCCATTCAATCCAAATGTTTTTACGCAAAACTTTCAACTGGAAAAGCGAAGAGAACAGTTGGATCTACCTATCCAACGGTCAAGATCGTGTTTAGCATGACGGATTGACGAATCTTCGACCTCGAAGTGTAATCGTTTGCCTGCATTTTTTGGTGAGATGGGAGTGCCGAGTTTCGCGATTTTCTAGGCATGGGTGGAGGTGGTCGTGACGTTTCGTCGGCGGTGGTTTGATGGACTCTCGGCGTTCGTAGGTTGTGCGGCAGCAAGCCCTAGATAGGCGATGTTGGGTTCGATCCTTCTGATGATTACGCGAGAGGGAAGAAAGGTTTTGGGACGGCCTTGATTTTCTACTTCGAAAGAACGGCTGATGGTATACTTAATTTAAATTAAAAATAAAATTTATTTGTTTCAAAACTTTAAAATTCATATCTCATGCGTATGTTATTAGATTTTGACGAAACTGGCGATGCCGGAATCGCAGCATCGAGTACTACACAGTGGAGCAATTCTGGAATCATTCTAAGCAAGTAAAAATTTAGGTTAAATCAAACGCTGTTCGATTTAATTTAAAATTTGAACGCTGGTCCAAATTCAAAGTGAGTTAATCTCACTCATATCTGGATACTAGTTAATTTAAATAGCTACGTTCGATTTAATTTAAAATTTGAACGCTCGTCCAAATTCAAGGTGAGTTAATCTCACTCATATCTGGATACTAGTTAATTTAAATAGCTAATATTTAAATGTTTGATTGGTTGTTTAGATGAATATGATAATTATTATCAGATTAAATCGATATTTATTGGTTGCGCTAATATCTGTGGATGCAGGGAAACAGGTTGGAGGGATCCAACTGGATTCCTCACAAAATAGAAATTTTATTTATATTCTGTGATATATCCCATTGATATCCTGTGATAAAAAAATTAGATCTTAGTATGCTGTGTTTTATCTTATATACTGGGATAGATTAAATTGAAAATTTAATTGTGTTATGCTATGATTGGGTAAATACAACCTGGGAATTTAAATATAAATAATAAATTGGGTTTAAAGGGAATAAAAGAAATTCTTAAGTAAAGAATTTAAAAGGAATTAAATTCAATAAATTGGTTGATAATTTGAAGTGTTTGAAATTGTGATTTATAAAGGAAACGTGAATTGTTTTAGATTAATAGCGAGATTTATTTTTAAAGGATGGGATGTGTATGCTTTTCTGTAAACTAAACATGTTTTAAAGAAAGATTTTCGAAGTATAAACTGGAAAGTTTTGTAAAGTTGTTTTTAAAATATTTTAGAAATTTTTTATTATTTTAATTGTTTTAAGTAAAAGTAAATATTTGTTTAAGCAATTATGGTATTTAATTATTTTTAAAAAAATAAGGTAGTATTAAGTTTTCAAAGGAAATTATAATATAAATATTGATTTAATAACTCAATTTTAAAGGTTAAATTTGGCTTAAATTACTTAGAAAACGTCTATATATTTCCTTAAGTATTATTTTCAATGAAGAAATTTCTAGAAGCTTTATTTTGAATACTTTAAAACATATGTTTAGAAAGTGATTTCCAGGAAATAGCAATATGAGGAGTTTATTTTTAAAGTATTGAAAGCAATTTACGGGATAAACGTAAAATTTGCATTGGGATAATCGTGTAGGATTTATAAAAAGAATTCTTTGGGTTATCCTAAAGTGGAAGTGTATTTCCCTAAAAAGCTAAGTACTTTTTAAAGCATGTTTTTGAAAAGTTCGAAGTTATATTAAAGAATGGTTTCAAGAAATTATTTAAGTTGTAAGAATTTTAAAAGTGAACATTTATCAAATTAGTTATTGAAGTAATTGTTTAAAAGAATATTATTAATATTTATACTTTATAAAATGGTTTTATTTCAAAGATAATTAATTTAAAGTTTTACTTGAAACTTGTACAGGATTTCATAGCTTTTATTTTTAAAATTAGTATGACTTAACTTTATTTTGAAGGAAATAGTCTATATTTTATAAAACAGTTTTATTCGAAATATTTTTAAAAGGTATATATATTTTAATTTAAGTATGTAAGAATCTTTAATATAAATGTTTTAACATATTTCAAGAATTAAGTATTTAATTTATTTTAAATCTGGATATTGGTACTTGGATGTTTTCAGAGGAAGTAAAGATTTGGGAATCTATTCCATGAAAAGAGTTGGGTTTGAAAGTGTTTTCGAAGGGAATTGGGAAATGGGAATATATCTTGCAAAGATATTTTCGAGGAAAATAAATAATGTGGGAAATTATTTATTGTATGACGGATGTATGTGAATGTTAATTGATAGTTAAATCACCGAATATCAATATTGGCCAATGAGTTGATCGTTTCGAAGAGACCGGGATCGGGATTAATTTCTCGAAAACCATTTCGATCCAGTTTGTACGTTTTCGTGAGAAAAACGAGTTAGGACTCGAAGACGGAGCTGTGAAGTACAAGGGCTAGTCGCTACTAATCTTGAGGATATTTCCAAAATGGATGTGGCAGAAGTATTCGGCTCCGTTCGAACCCAGGACGGACTTGTATGGATGAATGCTTTCGGAACATCGTCAGGAGGGCGAAGGGCATTCTAGGTGAAACGTTTTAAAAGGTAACGCTTAGCTTCAAGCCTCATCAACCAGGAATGACTGAAAATCAGGGGTTATGCAGCAAGGCTAGGTGGGCAGCACCCATTCAGGGTGAGGTCATCCCTGTCTAGATGTCCCTTTTTATTCGGCTTAGTGGTGCGGTTGCTGATCCCAACCGTGGGGTGATCTTACTCGGGATTATCCAGTAAGGGGTAGTCCCGGCCTTGTGTTGCAGGGGATCGGGAGTGGTCCTCGGTACACTGGTCTAGACCAGGTACTGTGACAGGTGGTACCCAGTGCCTAGTCATTAGTTGGAAATCCATTCTTCCTATGCGCCTTTTACGAGTTTTGTTTGTATTACCCACGATTGTGGCTAGTAGCTGAAATTTAATGAATGTAACAATTTCGGCTATTTTATAAGTATTTGTATATAGACCCTATTATAATATCAGAGGATTTTTCTAAAAAGTGTTTTAGCTATCGTAAGGTAAAAACTCGACATGTTTATTTGTGGAGTGGTCTTACAAGATGCTTTTGTTTTTGAAAAGATTTTGAAACTTTAATAATCAATTTGGGTGTATTTCTCTCACGCTGGTATTCCAGACTGACTCGGGTGTTATTTCATTATAATGCTCGGGTCAGACCGAGTATTATATGTTTAGGATAGGATGCTATGGAGCTCTGAAGAGGAGGTAGAGTCTGAGACGTATTATCCGTACTTGTTTATATCCGCTGCTATGATTGTTTGAGATTGTCAGACTGGTAATTGTTGTTGTTTGAGATACTCTGATGGTATATTATATAAAACAGATATAGTTTTCCTTTTGTGTAAAGATCTCATATTATATATTATATTTTGTTTCGCTGCAATTGTGAGATTCTGATATTGTTTAGTTCCTTCTTCTTCTATCACCTTTCTTTTCCTCGACAATCTATTTTTTTGGGCACTTGATTGTCGGCTTATATTGTGGAATATTTTATGTCGATTTTCGAGGGTCGAGAAGGGCGGGTCGTCACATTTGGTATCAGAGCTTAGGTTGGCGATAACGTAGGCTTTGGTGGGAAATTACTCATTAAACAGAGTCGATAGTACTCTATAATAAGTTGAGTGTAATAATAGATATGAGAGCGTGCTTGTTAGTGAGTATAAATTTATTTTTTATGCTGTGTTGACTTATCGGTTGAGTGTTTATGAATTCTCGTCGGTACGGGAAGTACAACCGTATCGATAGGGGTTTCTAAACTCTTAAACAAGATAAACCGTATCGATTGGTTGTTAATATTAAAAATCAAATATAAGAATCTAAAATTTGAAATGGTTATAATCAAATAAAATTCTATGAGTATAAATTATACAAAAGAAGAATAACTAAATTTGAATTAAACCAGAACATAAATCCCGGGGATTTTGAAAAGGATTTTAAATGTATTGAAAACAAAATTTGGAATTTTAAAATTTTGGGAATGTTTGAAATGTTTTCCAAAGTGTTTGAAGGCAATGATGGAGTATTATTTTGGGAAGTATTTTTGAATGAGAATTTTTCTGAAATGAATTTGTAAAAGTAAGGAAGCACTGAACTCACTTTAGTCACTGGAAAATAATCCTGATTATGATGGCCACATCATTAGAATTCATTTTCGAGTTTCTAAAGTGATGGATTGCTTCCATAGTAATTAGGTATGATATCTGTTTGGATTTGTTTGATATACAAGGTGTTTTAGAAATTTCGAAAGGGAAATTTGTTTTGGTAAAACCAAGTGTTTTGGAATCCGAAGATTTGATTTGATATACCAAGTAGGTATGAGTTAATTATTATTTCAAAATGGTTTTGGAATAAAACCGATAATTGAATTCTAGGATCTCTATTTAAATAATGTGAAAGGTTAAGATAAATCAACTATTGAACATATAAAGCGAAGTTGATATTAAAAAGAAGGAAATGAAATTTTAATCCTGGATTTAAAATCTAACTTGAGTATATGGAAGTGAATAGAAAACTCAAGTTTTAACTTGAGATAAGTTAAGTAAATTGGATTTAGAATTAAATTGATTTGGATTAAATTGAAATGTAAAATGACTTTGTAATTATGGGTCATTGTGTAATGAATTGTACCTGTGAACGCCCCACCTCTATACCCACGCTAGCCAAGAACACTCCGGAGAAGTGCTGTCAACTAGCACGGAGAATAAGGCTGTTGAGGAGCGACCATCCATGTAATTGCTTATCACACGGTGGCTATAAATAATCTTCGGAAACAAACATAGAAATAATCATATCACAAATCAGTCACAGATATCCATATCACAAATGCGGAAGAAGATATGAATATATAACTAACACATGAAAGTGTACATCAGAGTAGTGGTCAGTAAGATCCACGATAATACAAAAGAATAGCAACACGTGCTATACAAAAGAATACAACTATGAGTCTATATCTCAAGTGTATACAACAAAAACTGCTAATCTAAACAGTTAGCCAAAAGTCAGAGTGATGAATCCCTAGGAAGAAGTCAAGCAGAAGCACCTGTAACATCTCGGTCTGACCCGAGTATTATTTAAGAAAATAATAAACGGGTCAGTCTAGCTATAAATATCAGATGACATGATATAACATAAAAGATATGGCATAAAGATAAACATCCATAATGACATACCACTATAAGTATGTAAATAATGATCAACAGAAGATCAATCAATAAGAGATAATCAATATCACAAGAATCTTCTCAAAGATTCGGAAAGGGCATCATACCCCAAACTTGTACTCATAACAAGTCAATGACATAAATTCTAGAAATCAATGCAAGAAGTCCAGAAATCATGGAAAAGAGAAAGAGGCCTATCACATGACGGTCCGAAGACCAAGGGGAGCTACCCCACATGTGTGAATGGAATCACACAGATTAAGGTCCAGACTAACCAAAAAGCAAAAAGGTATGTGTGAGTGGAATCACACAAGTGGTGTCTAGTCTAACCTCGCAACAAGAGACATCGCACAGTTGCTAGTCTAAATCATCAGAATGATCGTCATGATCAACGAGAAGTGTCAATTACACTAAGCTAGTAAATATAGAAGTTTAGCTTCATGTCCCATAACCACTTGCTTAACTTAAATATTTACGAACAAACTGTAAATCTTCACTAATAAAATTGTCACAAGAGGTTCAATCGAACAAGTCCAAGAATTAACCGACGAAGTGAACGCAAGCGTTTCATACCACTTGTTTTACTAAGTCGTTTAATTAGATTTCTCATCCGAGTGAGGTAAAGGTTTGTATATACTAATAGATTGGAAAACGGTTTAAGAAAAGAGCTTTGTTATAAAAAAATAGAGTTGAAATTGTTTGTTAAAAGAGTTTTGATATTTACTACTAGTATTGAAACCTTTATATTATAAAGTGACAAAACACAGAAGCAATTGTAGAAACAATCAGTCACAAAAATCGCATACGGAGATGTGAATAAAATCCAAGGAAATCAGCTCAATGTTTTTCAGATAAGATCCCCTACGGAGGGGGGGTCCAAGGGGGGTGGCAACCCCCCAAGGTGGGGGTGCGGGGGCAACGCCACCGCTTACGGGGTTCGACCTGCCCGGTCAGGTCGCGGGGGTCCAGGGAGCAGCGCCCCCGGCGGGGTGCGGGGCAACGCCCCGTCCAAAACGGTACGACCTAAGTGAAGACAAGCGGCCTACGACCTAAAGCAAAATGAGGTCTAACGACCTAAGGGTTCACGCGGCCTAACACAATGGCCGAGCGACCTAACTGGAGTTAAGGGAGGCAAGCGACTTAAGGTCCAACGACCTACGACTCAAGCAAGCCGAGCGACCTAGTGTGGAGGGGTCGAGCGACTTAAGGAAGGCGAACGACCTAAGGTCTAACGACCTACGACTTAACAGAGTCGAGCGACCTAAGGTCTAACGACCTACGACTTAACAGAGTCGAGCGACCTAAGGTAAATGGTCCAACGACCTAACTCGAATGACTTATCTGGAGCTTAGGTCGGAGACGACCTACGAGATAAACCAGGCCGACTTAGTGGACGAGCGACCTAAGGTAAATGGTCCAACGACCTAACTCGAACGACTTATCAGGAGCTTAGGTCGGAGACGACCTACGAGATAAACCAGGCCGACTTAGTGGACGAGCGACCTAAGGTAAATGGTCCAATGACCTAACTCGAACGACTTATCAGGAGCTTAGGTCGGAGACGACCTACGAGATAAGCCAGGCCGACTTAACGTTTACCTAGAGATTATAGGTCGGAAACGACCTAAGACTTAAAGCTTAACTCGCGAGCGACCTACGGCTTAAGGCCTAACTCGTGAGCGACCTACGACTTAAGGCTTAACTCGTGAGCGACCTAATTCCGAAGTGCCAATTCTTCCAGAACGACCTAAAGTTAACTCGTGAACGACTCACGACCCATGGACGAACTACTTAACTCCGAACGACCTAAAAATAGCCAGAACGACCTAAGTGCAGAAAATTCACCAAAACGCTAAAAATTGGAGTTTTTCGCCAATCCAATCCAAACCAAATGCTAACATGCATGCAAAAATGATAGGGAATCATTCCCAACAGTCCAATATAGTTATAGGCTAGAATTGTGAGATAAAAATCTCACCTTTGCACCAAATATCAATGAAAATGAAGTTTTAAGCAAGCAAGAATCAATCCTTCTTCTATCTAAGCACAAGAAGCTTGAATCCAATGTCTTCTTCTTGAATTTGGAGTAGAAAGATGGATTGCAATTGAATTTGAGTTTTGGAATTTTAATTTCCCATTCCCTCCACCATTGATGCCAAAGCTTGATTAGTTAGGAAATTTATGAAGAGTGAGGAGAAGAGGGTTGGAACTTGGGCTTAATAGGCTAAACTAACCCAAAGTCCAAAGCGGGAAAAGTTAGTGAAATTTCACTAACTCCAAACCTATCGATGTTTATACTTAAAAAAGTTGTAAACGACATTTCGAACTCAATGGAAGTGGTCTCGAGTCCTAATTTGACCGTTTGCAAAACGTAGCTTTTCGGACCAAAATCCGATTAACGAGTTAATATTTAAATAAAATATTTAAATACAAACTCGATAAATATGCGGGTTGTTACAGTACACATAAGCTATTAAGTGTTATACTTTTAATGTGAAATTGTGGATTTAAAATTGTGCAAAGAATTAAATTAATGAAAATTTGTATCCTTAAGAATTCAGTGATACATACATACATACATACATACATACATACATACATACATACATATATATATAATTTGGAATTGTGATTATAAGATGTAAATTGATTAAAATTAGCAATATAAGCTTTTAAATAAATAAGTTGGTGAACTTAAAAATAGAAAATCAGATTGTAAACCCAAGTAAAATGGAATTATAATCACAAATGGGAAATAGTTAAATGGTATGGTGAATTCAAACTTGATCCTAAATGAAATGTGAATTGAAATAAGGTAAAGAAAATATAAGATGTGAATGGACTTAAGTTAGTAAATAAGTTTTAAAACTTATATATTAGAAAGTAAAAATTTAAATTGAATGGAGAATTAAAATTGGATTGAACTGGATTTCACTTAAATCAAAGGAATCGAGTTAAATTTAGATTGAACTGAAATCAAAGTTGAGTTGTGTTATAAATAATATTGAATGAAATTCAATTCTTATTTAAGTAGTAAAGGAAGTGGAATGAATTTAAGTTGGCTGAATAAAATTTAATTAAACTTGAATTAAATTTGGGGAAAGAATTGAATTAAATGGAATTTAAATTAAGTAAGAATGATATTGAATGAATTAAATTCTCACTCAACTAAATTCAAAAAGGATTGTTTAGAAATGAATTTAGCGTAAGCTAAATTAAATGGAAATTGTATTGCATAAAAAAATCAATTTAAAATGGATATGGTCCAAAATGCAAGTAAAATTCAGTTTGGGTATAAGATAATTGAAAATAGTCACATTATTAATAAAATTCAGAATAAATCGAGGAGATGAATTAAAATTTAAGATGGAGTGGATGAGTAAACAAATTGAATTAAAATTTGTAAATTGGAATTTGATTGAATGAGAATCAAATGAAAATAAAATAAAATTGATTTAAGATGAAATGGAAATATTGTGAAAGAACTTAAGCAAATTGAAAACTGATTGCAGTCGAGCTTTATATGTGGTCTTGGATAAAATTTGTTTAGATAATAAAGTTGAAATGCAAGTGAAATGATTTTAATTAAATAGCTAATCTTTAAATGTTTGATTGGTTGTTTAGCTGAATATGATAATTATTATCAGATTAAATCGATTAGTTGTGCTAATATCTGTGGATGCGGGGAAACAGGTTGGAGGGATCCAACTGGATTTCCTCACAAAATAGAAATTTTATTTATATTCTGTGATATGTCCCATTGATATCATGTGATAAATTGTTTTGCATCTTGGTATGCTGTGTTTTATCTTATATACCGGGATAGATTAAATTTTAATTTTAATTGTGTTATGCTATGATTGGGTGAATACAACCTGAGAATTTAAATATAAATAAATAAATTAGGTTTAAAGGAAATAAAAGAAATTCTTAAGTAAATAATTTAAAAGGAATTAAATTCAAGAAATTGGTTGATAATTTAAAGTGTTTGAAATTGTGACTTATAAAGAAAATGTGAATTGTTTTAGATTACTAGCGAGATTTATTTTTAAAGGATGGGATGTGTATGCTTTTCTGGAAACTAAGCATGTTTTAAAGAAAGATTTTCGAAGTATAAACTGGGAAGTTTGTAAAGTTGTTTTTAAAATATTTTAGAATTTTTTTATTATTTTAATTGTTTTAAGTGAAAGTAAATATTTGTTTAAGTAATTATGGTATTTAATTATTTTAAAAAAATAAGGTAGTATTAAGTTTTCAAAGGAAATTATAATATAAATATTAATTTAATAACTCAATTTTAAAGGTTAAATTTGGCTTAAATTACTTAGAAAACCTATATATATTTCCTTAAGTATTATTTTCAATGAAGAAATTTCTAGAATCTTTATTTTGAATATTTTAAAACATATGTTTTGAAAGTGATTTCTAGAAAATAGCAATATGAGGAGTTTATTTTTAAAGTATGGAAAGGAATTTACGGGATAAACGTAAAATTTGCATTGGGAAAAATCGCGTAGGATTTATAAAAAGAATTATTTGGGTTATTCTAAAAAGGAAGTGTATTTCCCTGAAAAGCTAAGTACTTTTTAAAGCGGGTTTTTGAAAGGTTAGAAGTTGTATTAAAGAATGGTTTCAAGAAATTATTTAAGTTGTAAGAATTTTAAAAGTGAACATTTATCAAATCAGTTATAGAAGTAATTATTTTAAAGAATATTATTAATATTTATACTTTATAAAATGGTTTTATTTTAAAGATAATTAATTTAAAGTTATATTTGAAACTTGTATAGGATTTCATAGCTTTTATTTTAAAAATTAATATGACTTAACTTTATTTCGAAGGAAATAGTCTATATTTTATAAAACAATTTTATTCGAAATATTTTTAAAAGGTATATATATTTTAATTTAAGTATGTAAGAAGTTTTAATATAAATGTTTTAATGTATTTCAAGAATTAAGTATTTAAATTATTTTCAATCTAAATATTGGTACTTGGATGTTTTCAGAGGAAGTAAAGATTTGAAAATATATTCCATGAAAAGAGTTGGGTTTGAAAGTGTTTTCAAAGGGATTTGGGAAATGGGAATATATCTTGCAAAGATATTTTTGAGGAAAATAAATAATGTGAGAAATTATTTATTGTGTGATGGGTGTTTATGAATGTTAATTGATAGTTAAATCACCGACTCAATATTGGCCAATGCGTTGGTTGTTTCGAAGAGACCGGGATCGGGATTAATTTCTCGAAAACCACTTCGATCTGGTTTGTACGTTTTCGTGAGAAAAACGGGTTCGGAGTCGAAGATGGAGCAGTGAAGTGCAAAGGCTAGTCGCTACTAATCCTGAGGATATTTCCAAGATGGATGTGGTAGGAGTAGTGCTTCGGTTCCGTTCGAACCCGGGACGGACTTGTATGGATGAATGCTTTCGGAACATCGTCAGGAGGGCGATGGGCATTCTAAGTGAAACGTTCTAAAAGGTAACACATAGCCTCAAGCCTCATCAATCGGGAATGACTGAAAATAAAGGGTTATGCAGCATGGCTAGGCGGGCAGCACCCATTTCAGGGTGAGGTCATCCCTGTCTAGATGTCCTTTTTTATTCGGCTTAGTGGTGTGGTTGCTGATCCCAACCGTGGGGTGATCTTACTCGGGATTATCCAGTAAGGGGTAGTCCTGGCCTAGTGTTGAAGGAAATCGGGAGTGGCCCTCGGTACACTGATCTAGACCAGGTACTTTGATAGGTGGTACCCTAGTACCTAGTCATTAGTTGGAAATCCATTCTTCCTATACGCCTTCTACGAGTTTTGTTTGTATTACCCACGCTTGTGGCTAGTAGATGGAATTTAATGAATGTAACAATTTCGGCTATTTTATAAGTATTTGTATATAGATCCTATTATAATCAGAGGATTTTTCTAAAAAGTGTTTTAGCTATCGTAAGGTAAAAACCTGACATGTTTATTTATGGCGTGGTCTTACGAGATGCTTTTGTTTTTCAAAGGATTTTGAAAAGTTAATAATCAATTTGGGTGTATTTCTCTCACGCTGGTATTCCAGACTGACTCGGGTGTTATTTAATTATAATGCTCGGGTTAGACCGAGTATTATATGTTCAGGATAGGATGCTATGGAGCTCAGGAGAGGAGCTGGAGTCTGAGACGTATTATCCGTACTTGTTTATATCTGCTGCTGTGATTGTTTGAGATTGTCAGATTGGTAATTGTTTTTGTTTGAGATACTCTGATGATATATTGTATAAAGCAGATATACTTTTCATTTTGTGTAAAGATCTGATATTATATATTATATTTTATTCCGTTGCGATTGTAAGATTCTGATATTGTTTAGTTCCTTCTTCTTCTATCTGCTATCTTTTCCTCAGTAATCCGTCTTTTCCGGCACTTGATCGTCGGCATATTATATTGTGGAATATTTTATGTCGATTTTCGAGGGTCGAGAAGGGCGGGTCGTCACAGCTGATAACGTGTTAGTTTTAATGAGTACATGGACTTTGATTTTGCTTCAGGCAATTTATATCCATCTGGAATTTTCATGTAAATATTGGTATCTAATTCACCGTAAAGATAAGCTGTCACAACATCTATTAATCTTATATCGAGTTCTTTAGAAACTACAAGACTTATCAAATATCGAAATGTTATGACATCCATAACAGGGGAGTAAGTTTCCTTAAAAGTCAAAACCAGGTCTCTGCAGGAAACCTTGTGCGACAAGTCGTGCCTTGTACCTCACGACTTCATTTTTATCATTTCGTTTTCTAACGAATACCCATTTATAACCTACTGGTTTAACATTTTCTGGTGTTTTCTTTATTGGTCCAAATACACCATGTTTTTGAAATGAATCTAGCTCCATTTGGATAGCATCTTTCCATTTTGGCCAATCGTGTCTTTTTCGGCATTCATTTATGTTATTTGGTTCATTATCGTCATTCTCATTATTCTCATTATGGTCATGACTTTCAATTATTTCAGTAGCTACTGCAAATGAGAATACATCATCAATTATTGTTTTACTTCGATCCCATATTTCACCATAGTTCGTATAAAATATTGAGATCTCATTATTATTAGGTACCATTTTATCGTTGGAATCTTCTTTTATCTCTTATGGGATAATATTTCCTTCTACACTACTTGGAGAACTGGGATTTTCATTTGAGTGATCCTTTTGATCATTTATAACCTCTTCAGGAGGTTCCTTAATTGATGATTTTTCATTAGACTTTCTTTTTCTAGGGCCAAGTCTTTTGAACCAATTGGCCTTCCACAATTTTGTCTTGCTTTAGATTCATTTGCTGCTATATTTACTTTTGATCCTTCAAGGACATCAATTTTTTCTAGTGCATTTGCTTCTGGAATGTGAGATTTAGTTATTTTTGCAATGTCACTAAATGCGTCTGGCAGTTGATTTGCAATATTTTGAATATGCAAAATTCTTTGTATTTCATATTGGCATTGTTTGGTACGTGGATCCAAATAAAACATAGATGGATTATTCCATGGTATTTCACGCCATTCTACTGGAACGGCCTTTCCTCCCCCAACGGCGGGAAGATTGTCTCATCAAATTTACAGTCTGAAAATTTTGCAGTGAAGACATCAGCTGTAAGAGGTTCAAGGTAACGAATTATCGATGGAGAATCAAATTCCACATAAATTCCCAACTGTCATTGAGGACCCATTTTAGTACGAAGTGGGGATTAATAGGTATATGCACAGTACAACCAAATTTTTGTAAATGTGAAATATTTGGTTGAGATCCAGTTAAGAGCTGTGATAGTGAAAGCTGATGATAAGCTGTTGGTTTAATTTTAACCAATTTCGATGCATGCAAAATTGCATTCCCCCAAGCTGAAACGGATAGTTTTGGTTGCATAAGCAATGGTCTTGCAATAAGTTGCAAGCACTTAATTAATGATTCTGCTAGACCATTTTGAGTATGAACATGAGCCACTGGATGTTCAATTTCAATTCCCAATGATTGACAATAATCATCAAATACTTGAGAAGTAAATTCTCCAGCATTATCTAGTCGAATTGATTTAATTTAATGATCAGGGAAGTGTGCTCTCAATTTTATTATTTGATCAAGTAGCTTGGCGAATGCCAAATTTCTTGTAGAAAGTAAACAGACATGTAACCAAAGAGTTGATGCATCAATCAATACCATAAAATATTTGAATGGTCCACGTCAAGGTGGATTGGGCCACATATATCACCTTGAATTCTTTGTAGAAATGTTGGATTTTCATATGTGATTTTACTACATGAAGGTCGAGTGATTAATTTTCCTTGTGCACATGGGGCACATATGTAATCACTTGGTAAATTCAATTGGTTTGATAAATCATGTCCATTTGAGTTTTTGACAATTTTGTGCATCATAGTTGATCCAGGATGACCCAAGCGATCATGCCAAAGAATCAATGTCTTTGTATTTGTGAGCTTCTGGCTCATGTTTATAGAGTGAGATTCAACTATGCCAATTTTTGTAAAAATATAAACCAGTTGAAATTGTACAAAACTTTTCTAGGATAAGCTTCTGGCTTACAATTCTAGAAATAACACAAAGATATTCTTTGTTGTTTTCATTTATAGTTTCAATATGGTATCCATTCATTCTTATATCTTTGAAACTCAGCAAATTTATTTTAGAGTTGCTTGAGTGTAATGCATTCTGAATAAAGATATGCGTACCATTTGGTAATATTATATGGCCTCTTCCATACCCATCAATTATATTAGCAGATCCAGCTATAGTGGAGACTTTAGCTGAGAAATTTTCAGATAGCTCAGAGAAAAACTTCTGGTTTTTCAAAATTGTATGAGTAGTTGCACTATCTAGTAAGCATATATCATCACCCAAATGGCGTTCCATACCTTAAGAATTAAAGACAATAATTAGTCAATCGTTAAAAATTTGTATGCACAAATAAATGTAATGTAAATAAGCAAAGTAATATGATTAAAATAGGCCACTGATTAAAAACAACATCCACATTACACATTATTTTTAACTAGTACTGCAAAGGGAAATACAAGTAAACGAACACAAACTTCAAACTGATTTATTGATTCAAGATAATGAAGTAAAACGAAAGCCACATAACAAACTTCAAGATATTTCTAATTGATCAACTCGGTCATATCATTGATTAATGCACTTAGATTTTCATCATTAATGAAATTTCCATTGTCATCTTCGAAGAAATCATCTAACTTTAGGTTAATGTTTTCAGGTAACTTTTCGGCATTATTTGCCTCAATATTCTTCGAGCGATGATATTCTTCAACTTTTTTCTTTGATGATCTACATGTATGTGACAAGTGACCAGATTGTCCACATCTATAACAAACTTCCTCATAATGCCTTTTATTTTCTAAAGCTGAATCATTGTTTTTTACAGGCTCAATTTTCTTTTGTTGCTTTTTAAAGTTGCTGGTTTTGTTACCTTTAAAACCACCATAACCGCCTCTGCTAGAGTTATATCCACATTCACTACCATGTCCTCTACCTCAATCTCAACCCCTACCCCTTCTAGAGTGGGCAAAATTAGCATTAACTTCAGGTAATGCAGTTGAACCAGTTGGTCTTGAGGAGTGATTTTTTATAACCAATTCATTATTTTGTTCAGCAATTCGTAAGCATTCTATGAGTTCAGAATATTTTGTAAAATGACGCTCTCGATATTACTGCTGCAGGAGTATATTCAAGGCATGAAATGTTGAGAAAGTCTTTTCAAGCATTTATGCGTCATCCACCTTTTCTCCACATAATTTCAGTTTAGAAGTGATTCTAAAAATTGCAGAATTATATTCTCTTGTAGACTTAAAATCCTGAAACCTTAGGTTCAATCACTCTTGCCTAGTGTTTGGAAGTATGACCGTCTGTTGGTGGTCATAACGCTCCTTCAGGGAGTTCCATAAGTGGAGAGGGTCTTTTTCAGTCAAATATTATGTTTTTAGATCGTCATGGACATGGCGTCTTAAAAATGTTAGAGCCTTTGCCTTGTCCTGCTGGGACATAGTATTTCCCTTTTTAATGGCGTTTTCTAAGCATTGAGATTGCAAATGAATCTCAGCATCCAATATCCATGATAAGTAGTTGTCTCCAGATATATCCAAAGCTTTAAATTCAAGCTTGGCGATGTTTGTCATTTTGTGAACTGTTCATAAAATAAATTGCATAAGGTGAAAATATTCGCCACAACAACATTCACTATTTGTTTGTTTCCAGCTAAAAAGTGAAAAAAATGAAAAGTCTTCATTCATGGTATCAAAAAACTATACCCCAAAAAAATGTATCAACAAAACCAAACATTTGGATTTTGCAACTTTCATGTATTTATTATATAAGAAAGGAAAGTCGGCTTTTGCGTATATTCCATTACGAACTTCTGAATTTTATTTGGCAATAGATCCGCAAAAAAAGAAATGTTGAATTTAGAAGCCAAAGAATTAAAATAAGAGTGATACAAGAAAAGATATGAAAAATATAGAAGCGAACCCCAAACTAGCATGTGCTGACTTGACAGCTTTATAAAAAAATGATATTGACGATTACCTTTTTGCAGAGAGGAAAAGTAATGAGTTTATAAAGAAATACAAGAACAATACATTTACCTGCTTGCTGTTTTAAAGGAAATAAGAAATAGAAAATATGTAAATATATTATAAAAGACTCGTTTGCACTAATATATAGTAGGATTTTGAATATGAATAGCCTAAGAATTGAAATGGCCAGAAGTGGAACAGTCAGAGTAATTAATATATAATTACTTGTTGAGAAGTTGGAAAGTTTGAAGGTGAACAGGTTGAGAACAATAATTAATCTGCATTCCTATGCAGAATATTGAGAATGCAGTATACAAAAAGTTTGTGCTACTCAAAAAAATATATTCATAGTTGAGCAGCAAGAAAATGAAATAAAAGAACACCTTCATGTTGATATTGTGTTACAAAATAAAGAGAATGGAGACATTAGAGAGGGAACAATTTTATTGAATTGAGATTGATCTTACCATACAATCAAACTCCATATTTATAGACTCCTTATATAGTGCAGATTACAACAATGCCCTTTCTTATTTAGCATATTCATCCCTATTATTAATATATTTACAACAATTGATTGATAATGATGATTTATGTCATTGATTTGATTTGCTGTTAACACATAAGTTACCGTACACTAAGATAATTTATTAGGCAAATAATCCCCAGATCTTAAATTGAATTTCAACTGTCCTATGAATTGGAGAAATCCACACGTTCTCAATTTTTTTACTTTTAATAAATCAAAAGGTAAAAATATGAACGATGTATATTTGTTTCTCATGAAAACCATGAAAATGATACTAGACGATTTGAATAAGATGATTCTATTTTAATTTTCAAACTTGGAACATCAAATTTACAAAAATTTATTTTTGGACTTCGAATTTATATCATTTTAGTACTTTTATAGTTTTCTTTTTGCCATTTTGTTTGCTTTCGTTATATCTTTCATTTGTACGAACCAAACACTTATTTTTTGACCATTATTGATTATGTGATATGTCTTATCCCAAAAATATTTTGAGTTTATTTGTTGCGATAGAAATAGTTCGGATATTACAAAATTGTTATGTTTTGTACAAGAAGTAATTCAAAATATTAAACCATCAAAAACATCCATCTGTGCATTTTAGGTTGCTTTATTGTGCCTTACATTTTTAAAAGGACAAATTTTCAAAAGAGGCTGGTTTTTTAAACTATTGGCATAAATAGGCTAGTTTACAAACTATTTGCAAATTTAGACTAGTTTTTAAAAAATATATTACAGGGCGCATCTGTGAAATGCGTCCATACAAAATTACACTGGCGCATTTGCCAAATGCGCTAGTGTGATTGTTTGTCCAAACCTAAACAGCAAGCAGCAACATCCTTGCCAAACTAGAAGAACTTGAATCCCACGTCGATCGCATGAAGTCCAACTCGACCACCCACGACGAATCCATCATCAAAGAACTCCACTCCAAAGCTGCCTTCCTCCGCAAACTCCTCGACGTCGAAACCAAATCAAGCTTCCACAAAAACTCAACCAAAAATACCGAAACTGAAACAGTAGATGCCGAACTCGAAGAGTTTAAAGACAGACTGCACTTGGTCGAAGAGTACGTCCAATCTTTGTTCCTCTATGAGTGCCTCATTATCAAGATGATAAAGTTGATCAGGAAATTCAGATCGAAGGCGACGATGCAGATTACGATTACAAGTCGGAGTCTGTTGAAGACGGAACAGAAGTCGAAGTGGACGAGAAGGCCTTATCGCAAGAGAAATCAAATGATATCGACGAGTTCAAAGAAAGAGTTGAGAAAATAGTTATTGAAGTTATTGAAAAGATGAACACGAAGAAAGAAAAGGAAAACAATTGGAGTAGAAGGCTTGCAAAGATTGGAGTTGTCATTGCTTTGGCCGGATGTTTAGGTTTGGACAAAAAATTACATTGGCGTATTTGGCAGATGCGCCAGTGTAATTTTCTTTGGACGTATTTCACAGATGCGTTCCATGATATTTTTTTAAAAAACTAGCATAAACTTGCAAATAGTTTGAAAACTAGCCTATTTATGCCAATAGTTTAAAAAACCAGCCTCTTTTGAAATTTGTCCTTTTTAAAATGCTATCAACCTAGTTTACTTTTTTCATCACGACACATAATTTGAATGATCTGTTCATGATTTAATTTGATATTTTTCGACTGCGATGAGGTTGTATTATGTAAAATGTTAATGAGGTAGGGTCGGAATCCCCCGTTATTTACTTTTCAAAATTCTTCACTTAAATTTTTAATCTATATATAACTTATTTATTTTTTTGGGTTTTGCGGAGGAACGATGTTCTTACCATGGGAATATCTTCACAAAATTTCTAACCATTTAGATATTTCTATCCCTATGAAAACATAGATTAGCGTGAGTCAAAAAATATATTTATTTTAACCATTCAGTAAAGTATTGTACTATTAGCATTCAATTTTTTTTCTTCCGGCCACCTAAACTTAAGGCTATTTTGAAAAGTGTACTTCCTCACTTCTTAACACCATCTGTTATTTCATTCATCTCATTAGGCACCCAAAATTTAAAAAATGGATTATGAAGTAAAAAAGTTCACAATAGTGGCATTTCACCGATGTTCTGAATTTATTATGGCAGACAATCACCATTCTTCTACATTATATCATGACTCAAGGGAACTGTCATAATGTGTTGATTTATTGGATGACCGTGGTTTAAACGTACAGTTGTGAAATGTTGTGCTTTCCATTGCCTATGCGGTTTCACGGTGCCGAACTTCTAGTAAGTGTTATTGTTTGGACAGTAAATCAAAAAAAAAACATGATACCACTCCAACAAAATTATAATACTAGTAAAAGACAAGAAATACGTAACGATTCATTTAAACTAAAATTTACGTGAATCGTCCATCGCACAAAATATTTAAGTTTTCTTTGCATTTAATTATAATTCAATCGTTTCAAAAATAAACATTTTTCAACAAACATGCCAGTCATATTACAAATTTTTTTCACATTTCAAATTTAAAAATGGACATTTATTGTTGACATAATCGGTACTAAGCCAAGTTTCACAAATTCAATTTGCTGATCAACATAAAGTTCAGTCCATTGTTTATCTTCTTTAGTTACCAATGATTTGTCAAATCAGTTTTTATGTCTTTTGAAGCATTTGATCAATCATCTTATACCATATTTTCACTACCGAGAAATTTAGCATCCAAAAAAAGTGCATTGGTATCTTCCATCTAAAAACCGAAAAAAATAATAGAAGAGAAATAAGACATATACGTTGAATGATAAAAAAATACAGTTCAATAACTTACATTGATTTTTATTACAACATCATCAAATTTTATGTACTCAAAATATGTATTGACCATGAGATCATTAGATATATCCTTAAAAATAATCACAAAATGCTAAACAACATATCTATGATTGGTTTGTTTAAAAAACAAACCTTAACACATGAAAAGGAAACAAAACTCTTTGTGACCATTACAATTAGGATTACCATTAAATATTCACCTTCCATCATCTCCTAGGCAGAAAGTTTTTTTTTAAGGATTTAAGGTTCAAAACTTTTGAGAAACATGTAAGATTTGCTACTCAGAGGAGATGAGAAATACTGCTTTGTAGAGCTAAGTTGTTAGTGAGTGAAAGGATAGAATATAATTGTCACAAGTAATAGAAACTAACGATATTAAATAAAATTATAATGGTGGTCAGAAGGAAGGAAAAAATAGGTGCAAATAGCAGCATACTAATAAAGGAACTTTTGTAAATCCATCCCAAATTTCGAAACTAATAACAAGTTCACGAAAACTTGGAAACTTATTTCGAACATAGGTCTGTTTTTCTCACATTTGCGCCGAGTTAGCACTCTCCGATGACAAATATTGAAAATGCACTATGAGGACGGTAAAAAGTAAATTCTTCATAATGCAATTTCCAAAGTGAAAATATGGAAGTGAGCCTTATTTTGAAACTCAATAGATGTGCACAACTTCTCAAAAATATGTTTTAAATTATCCTCCTAAAATAACTTCAGATTTATTATGGTCTTTTTTTCAAAAATCAAATCTTCACTTAATTAAAGATTAATATCAATATTTTTTTTCTTCATAAATGCAAATATTTGCAGTTTTCACAATAAATATTGCCAATATTAGAAACCTGATTATTTCCAATATTAAATGGTAAATATTTGTAGTTTGACTGAAATTAAAATGGTGTTTATTTAGATTGGAAAGGGGCAGCCGCGTATCTTGAAAATTAAAATGTGTTTTACAAATGTTTCCTTTTCAAAATGCACCATAAATGTTTATCTTGACAAACATAGAAAAATTAGGTTCATATTTATAATAGGCTTTGATAGCACAATTTCCTTGAGTAAAAATAAATTTTTAGGGGATTAGTAATATCGAAATGGTTAAAAAAATTGTGAAGTCGATCTAAATGATAAAAAATCAAATCAATAAATAATTAGCAAAATATATTTTACATAAATTGAGAATTACAATGGGAGGATTTTAGGAATCATCTAATCGAGATCTAGGTCCTACCTCACTGTTAATTTTAGCTAAAATTGCCATTTTCCACTAATATATAAACAACAGCAAATATTATAGATAATATAAACATAAAACAATAAAATTTATATACGATTTGCCATTATAGAAACCAAACATGCCTTCTTTCCATTTTTTCATGTACAAAGATGTATAAAATAATTATAATTTGATTGAATATTTGGTATTTCGAGCATAATATGAAAATCACAGATTAATTGTTGATTAGTAATTTGATTTATAGTGATAGGATGGAATTGCATAAAATTTTGTGAGTGTAACTTATTTTTATGTAATCGAGAAACCGTAAAGCAACATGTATATTTATTTTATTTTATTATATTACATAAAAATGAATATTGAATTCTGCGTGTTTTTTCTTCTCATTTTTTTCATTGAGGACCTTTTCCCTTTCTGAATTTGAAGGAAAAGAATTTCACCTACTACTCTAATAGTTTTTCCGTTTCTGATGCCAATTTAATTTCATTATAATGCTATAAGAATATACTCTTTCACCTCCTTTAAAAAAATTATTCAGAGATATACAAGTTCCACTTTCACTTTACTTTTTTTCTACTTCGGCTAAATCTATTAACACTGAATTTTTTATCCTTCTCCATTTCAATTAACACTTAAAAAGGATTAATTCCAAAAACACCCTTTAACATCAACACAACAGTTGAGATTTTATTCCTTTTCTCCTTCTCATCCACCTGTATTCTTTAATCTCAGATTTAAACGTTAAAGATAATTACATACTGATGTCTAATTTCATATAATCCTGTTTGATTGACAAAAGATATATAAGATTTCAATCATCTTCACCAAGTTCTGAATATACTTTAACCAATTTTCATAGAAAGCTCAAATTGTAACTCTAATCTTTATATGAAAGAGTAAATATAGATTTAAAAAATTTAGTATGAGTAAATTTTGGTTTCACGATTCACTTTTATTTACAAATATTGATGATAAATATTGCAAATTAGTGGACATGATTTTAACTTTCATGAATTTGATGATATAAGAACATAAAGAGTAGAAAGTAAATGAAGAAGAAAATAAAAATAAATTGGTAAAATGGATATATTATGGGTGCGAAAAGAGATGCATGGGTTGCATTTTTAGGCCTGTAAATTATGTACGACTATCCAATATCCACTCGAGCTCGAGACCGAAAAATGACCATCCATATTCGTCCGAATTTCATTTAGGACACAAACTAGGATAAGTAAAAATGTACAAAATTTTATTTGTCTGAATTGCCCAATAATTTTCCTAGTGTCCATCCATTGTCCGACACATTCGAAAGGTGTCCAAGATGAAATGCCATTTGGTCTATATCCGTGTGAATATCATATAGGACGGAAACTAAACACACTTTCTTCCAATCCGATCTGAATGATTTATTCTCCTAATTTTTTTAATAAAATAGTGGGTATGAAAAGAAAATTAAGGTGTGCTAATAGATTCGGCCTTAAAATATATTCTTTCAGTTTCCTTCTTTATATATTTATATATTGATAAATTTATTTTCCTTCTCGATTTAACATATATTTGAGTAATATGATTTCAACAAAATGAACTAGCGCTTAAATATCATAAAGACGTAGGAATTATGTGGATGAAGGAATGAAGTTCGAAGACTGATATTTTTTGAAATATATATTGGGAACTAAATATTTAATAAGAAGTATGATTTTTTTTGTTACCATTAGTGTAATGATTTCTTATAAGCTAATTTGATGTATAAATGTTATGTGAAGAAGTATATGGGTTTGCTGCTTATTTTGAATTATTAATATGAAATCATAGTTACTATTTTGACAGCTAATACACAAACAATGAAATGCATTCAACATTTTTCAACAATATTAAACATTACAAATGTTGTTATATGCATATACATACATGTATATGTATATGTATATGTTACGTATATGTATACATGTCTGTGTGTTTACATATAGTGTGTGTTTATGTGTGCACAAATGTTGGAACTAAGCCAACACACAGTGAGGTAAATGGATAAATTTCAAAAAAAAATTTCGTTATTGGACCTGTGAAGTCTAAATTTATTTAGATCTTAACTAAATTTATTTTAAACAAAATTAATATTTTATGTAACTTGATATAAAGTCTTACACATTTATAATGTGTAATATAATATGTGATATCCACATATTTGTGTACTTGTACGTGCAGCATATATAAACGGTGTACATGGTTTAACATGCATGTGTAAGCGTTGAGATTTACACTACAATCAGGGCCGGTCCTTGGAGTTTTTGTGCCTAAAGCCAATTGCAAAAGCAAAGCCCTTTTACAAAAACTAACAATAATATTTTCTACATTCTTTATACGTTAATGATTAGCATAATATTATATTTTTAATGTACTAATTAAATTATTAATTTGATTTATAGAGGTTTATACATTATTTATGCATATTCTACTTTTTTTTATTGATTAGCGGTGTAATTTGCAATCGCAAATACAAAAGGATGACATTATGTCTAGACTAGATTCATTTGCTACAGTTTACATATTAACATCAGCTGCTTTTGTTAGAAATCAAAACAAAAGTTCACCGTACTCTTTTCTTTTTGGAAAAATTAGCATGAAAGTAATGATTAATTGGTGAATTCAAAAAAATACACAAGTTTGAAAAATTACTAGAGTACATAAATATTGACCTTTGGCCTTTTGGTCCTCCACGGTCTCCAAAGAAGACGAAGACGATCGATTGAAAATTGTTTTGCTGCGCTACTTCCTATGACCCCACCTTCCCCATCAAAGTCAGATTGGAGCATGGAGCATTTTTCGGCTACCACGTCCAATTGGGTTGCCACCGTTCTAGGTTACCAATGCTACTTACGGCCTAATAGAGTTTGGATTTTCCATTCCACACCTGGTTTGTCGCCTCGCCTTCGATCTGGAGTTCGATGAATATTTTTGTACGTGTGCTTGCTGAGAATGGTGCCCTAGTTTTTGAGGAGGCCCAAAGTGAATGCTTCACTTGCTTTACCAAAAGGCCGGGCCTAACTACAATGGACATGTTAATCCACCTACATACATGTGTGCTGTCAATATATATGTGCATTTACGTACATGCATACATACATACTTATACATACATATATACATACATATATAGTTTTATATTACTATAAAATAGTATTGGTAAATGTAAGTGTTTTTATACATACATACATGCATATAGTATAACATTGTAGTATAAATTAATTATAAAATTTAATATAAATCACTATGAATTTTAAATTTAAATCTGGATCTGCAAAATAAAATATCTAGTAATTTAACATGCAAACTAATATATTAATTTTAAATAAATATAATGTATATGGGTATATATTTCAAAATTAAAAATATATATATATATTTCAACAAATACGTATAATATATATAAATAATATTTTTTAAATGCCACATATAATAATTGATTTAATTTATAATAATTATAACTAATTAAATTAGGCGATGACAATAGTATTCAACGTTTCAAATGTGTGACTCTTAAGTGTAAATTCAGTCAGCGACTAATATGTCACTTAGCAAATGGTGTGACATTATAGCCAAATTTATCGCTTGCATAGCTTTAATACAATCTAATTTTACTTTATTTAAGCATTACCAAGTAGTGATAATTATCTACACTAATTCTTTTCATCAAAACTATATCACATTAGGACTTACGGAATTTGCTAATGGCGAGAATTACAATATCGTCCATATTCAGCTTTATAGTCCAATCATAAAGCCTTTGGTTCAATAAAAACAATTATTATTAAGTGAACTGCTTTAGCCAAATATTTTGACTTTGAGTTGACTTCCGTTGATTGTGATACCGATCTCGTATAATTGAGGTGATGAGTTCTCTATTGAATAGATTCTCACTTCCAATGTTTCCACTCGATCCGCCTTAGTCGTTCCATGGATGCCGTACATAAGTTAACTATAATCAAAGCGAAGTATCCACACTGAAGTTCGACGGTATTCTTAAGTCGAAAGAATTGTGTAATATTGTTAAATCGATGTATTACGTTGGCCTTAGTTATATTCATCAACAGAAAACTATCAAATGAGTCATTCTATACTTATTTAATAACTATTAGTATGTAACCCATTGGTGGCCCCAACAACCATGAGGAATATAATGCCCAATATTTGGAGAGTGTTACATACTCTAGCCTCAACGAATGTATCAATATTCAGTCTCGATACATCTGACTAAGAATATTTACAATGATATGTTTATTATATTATGATAAATTGCTGATGATTACAACAAATTGTAATTACTATCACAAATACACAATTTATGGATTTTCTATTAAATATAATTTTAATTAAATAAATAATTAATATAATGCATTATACAAAGCATATACTAGAAATAAAAATGCCTTTTATTTTCAATGAGATGTTATTAGATGTTGCAACTAGACCAGCCCGCAACGAAAGTTATGGGTGAATTCAAAAAAATTAACCCTATTGGAACGTTATTGGGATTATGAAGTCTAACTGAATTAGAACATTTCTAAATTTCATTTAAATAAAATCATTTATTTTCCTTAAATTCAAATATATTAAGATATGAAATTAATTTTATTTAGTTTATTTTATATATAAATGTATCATATACATATATGTGTGAATGCATGTATAACATAATAATGCGTGAAAGTTATAATATGCGCATATGTAAATGTTGGGATTTACACTGCAACAGACATATTAGCCCATTTTGTATGTCATGTATATTCTCCAAACATGTGCGTGTATATGTGTTACAACACACACACACACACATGTATGTACAAATATATTATATGTAATATATAAACATAAAACATTTATATATAGATAAATATATATATATATATATATATATATATACATAAAGAAAGAGAGAGAACAATTATTAAAAATTATTTATAATTCAAAATTAACTTAGTTTTGAAAACATAATGATTTTAGTTTTTTAATTTGTATATATTATGAGTAAAATAATGTTTTTATTCATAAATAGTCAACATAAAGAGATCTTTTGATGAAAATTCAAGTTTTATAATTTTCGAAAATCGAGGATCATAAAATAGAGCTTAGTAAAATTTGGAGATTTTTTAAAGTTGAGTATTATTTTTTATAACAAATAAATTTATTTTGGAAATAATTATTTAACATAAAATAATATATTATTAAAAACTCAAATTGTAAAATTTTAGAAATTCTAGAAATATGAATGAAAGGTTGCAAAAAAATTTGAAGAATTTTTCAATTAAATTATTATTTTTAATAAACCATAAATCTTTTTTCCAAAATAAAATTAATTATTAAAAATAATAAAATTTATTGAAAAATTCCTAAATTTTTTCTATATGTTTCAAAAATAATATAATATATTTTTTTAAAATAAAATTGAATTTTTAACGTAATAATTATTTTATATAATAAATAAATAAATAATTCAATAAAATTTAATTTAAAAATATGAATATATATAATAATTAATTTTCCAAATTTTAAATTCATATTATATATAAATAAGTGTACTAAAATTTTTAAATCATATATATGTCTTATATATGCATATATGCTATTATGAGAGAGAAATATACACATATATATATACACACACATACACACACACACGCAGTTAAAGCGCTAGACAGGTTCAATGCAGTGGAGGTACAAAAATTCATAGTGGAGATACAGCTTGGATATAGCGGGATATAGCGGATGAGTCTAAAATAGCATATAAAACTTATGCTTAATGTTTTTGCAAATATGTAAATGGTAATTAATTGAAAAATTAACATTCAATTGAATTATAATTAATACATAAATAATTTCAAATAAAAACATGTGTGAATATAAGGTAAATAAGCGTAAACTCTTATATAACATAATTGAATTTAGTAGAATATTAAAGTAGTTTCATTTCTGAAAATATATTAAAAATTCTGTTAAATAAATTGATTTTAGAATTTTTATAATGTGTAAATGTCATTTTTCAATTCATTTCTTTTAAAAAATATATAGCAGAAATAGTAGAATGTAGCGGGAATAACGAGATATAGTGGAAGTAGTGGGGCTTAAAGCGAAAAAGCTATATTTGGGGATATATGGAAAATCGTAGCGGTAGAAATCTGCTATGAGATATACCAGGGTATAGCGGAGTAGTAGCGGGGCATTAACTGCATATATATATATATATAAATAAATTTATTAATAAATATATATAAAACAATTATTAATGAAAAAAATTGATTTTGTACAGTAAATAACATTTGTCTCTACATAAATCAAATAGTATGATAAACATATTATGCACATAACCAAACTGATTTGTGACAATCACATCTACTTACAAAAATCTCAGCTAACTAAACATATATTAGCAATATATTTAAACATATAGGACATTGCTCATTATAGGATCATAGAATATAATTTAATTACTGTAATATGAATTAAAATTGCCAGTTTAATGATGTCTTTAAATCCACGTTGAAGTGGTGAAATCCCTTCCTTTTATTGTTCTTGATTCGTCAAATTGCAAGTCCGGAATCATAGAATTCTAACTATCGAATAATATTATTTTAATTTGAAATATATGTGAGAATTTTGGAGTGGATTGAGAGGTATGTTTTAACCAGCAATGTAGAAGGTAATGGCAGCCAAAAAGTTTAGTTATTATTTTTAGAGATAGTATACATATACATACATACATACATACATACATACATACATACATATCTCCAAGCCAATTCCCTGTGTTTTAGCCACCCCTAGACCTTCCCAAAACAAAATTTTGCAGCCCTAATGATGGGCCTTAAACCCATCTAAGCCCAAGCCAAAATACTATGCAATTAAATCTAATTTAATCACTTGTCCATATTGTATATCGATCAATATATCTATAACTGTTATAAATATATATAACATTATTTATTTCTCAAATCATATTCAAATTTTATAATTAATATTTCATAAATATTAATTAATTTAATTATTTTATAGCAATTTTAAACTAATTAAATCATTCGGTCTTAAGGGAATTCATCATTTCGGCCGTGTAATTCTTTGGTGTAAATGGTCAGCGATTAACATCGAACTATTCTAATATTAACATTCACACATCACTTAGCAGGTGGTGTGACATTATGACCAAATTTATCGCTTACTAATTTTCAGTAAAATCCAATTTTAGTTGAATAAGCGTTACCTGGTTGTGACATTTGTTTACACCAATTCACTTCGTCAAAACTATATCACTGTGGAATTATGGAATTTGGTAATGGTCAAAATTCCAACCCCATCCACATTCAACTTTATAGTCTAAATACAAAGTCCTTGGTTCAATAATAATAATTATTATTAACCAAAATACTCTGGCCAGAGACTTTGAGTTTGAGTTGACTGTGATACTAACCTCATATAACCGAGGAGACGAATCCTCTCTTGAATAGTGCTTCACTTCCAATCCTTCCACTCGACCCAACTATATAGTCACTCGATGGATGCCATGCCATAATTTGGCTAGTCAAAGCGGAGCTTTCATATTAAAGATCCATAGTATTCTCAAGTCGAGAGAACTATGTAAATCAATCATATCGATATTTTCTATTTGATCTTAATTATATTAACCAACAGAAAACTATCGACAGAGTCATTCCATAATTAACCAATAAGTATTAGTACGTAACCTCTAGTGCCCTCAGCAGTCATGAGTAATACATTGTCCAACATTTGGAGAGTGTTACATACTCAAGTCTCAATGGATATATCAATATCTGGTCTCGATGCATCTTGACTAGGAACATTTAAAATGGTATATTCTTTTCGTTGTGATAAATTACTTACGGTTACAACACTTTTTAACTATTATCACGAAATATACTATTTATGGATTTTTCTATTAAATATACTTTTAATTAAGTTAATTAATTAATATAATCACATTATATCAAGTATATAATAGGAAGAAAATACCTTTTATTTCGAACAAGATTGGTCAACAAGTTAGATATATGTAACGAATTACATAATTGCTGTTAGGCATACCCCTAATTCTATCAATCTCCCACTTGCACTTGGAGTCAATTATGGAATCTAATTCCAACTTCTCTAATCAGTTTTCTCTAAACCAATTAGGTCAGTCCCTTAGTGAATGGGTATGCTATTATGTTTTAATTATTTACTTTTTCGATTAACTCTCTTTGACACTGATAAACTGCCTTTAGCACATGGAATGATTCAAAGTGTGTCTTTGGACTTCTAGTGGGCTTTAAGTTCTATCATGACCAATTTCATGACATTTTTATCTTATAACAATATATAGGATTCTCAACATTTGGAATCAACTTTGGCTCAATTATAAATTTATGCGTTTATATCTGTAAACATTTGTTTATTATAGCATTATTCAAGTTAATGTTCTTAACATTTCGTTGAATCGACCAAAATCACTTTTATTTTAAAATATTTTAAAATTAAAGATTTTAACTTGAATTTTATCATTGACATGTCATACTCAATATCACTTATAAAAGTTTGTGTCCAAATGTTCCATCATAACGAGTTTGTTGTTTCTATAAATAATTCTCTAATATTTCATAAATACGCGAGAACACCTCAAACAACCATTTAATGATATCAGTTTGGATTTTACATTTTCTTCGTGTATCAAATATATAAACAAAACATAATATCATACACAACATAACCTGTATGATAATTTCTATTGCTATTACACAAGGAATCCAACTTACATGTTACCCTTTTAATAGGGTGATCTTGTATATCATTTTGGGACAATCCTTATATCTTTTATACTCACCATAAATGACATCATTTAAAATCCAAAATTGAGTATTAAAACAATTAAAGTAGATTTTAATACAAGCATATTGTTAAAATCAACAATTTGTTGTTTACTTATAGTTTAGAAATATCAATGCATCTTTTAACGTTCTTTCTTTTGAACACACACTTCCTCTGCACTTTGATTGAAAATCAAACTATCTGATATTGCTATCAAAATACTTATTCAATGTTGATGCTTATAAAATGATACATTCGTATCATTTCTCGGATCATATCCAAAGACTCATAAACCCAATATCGCTCCCACTGACTTTGAGGCATTTTTGGTTAATATATGTAAACGGCTTACTCTAAATCATTATTTAGAATTTTCTGTTTTAATACGTAAGTACCAAACACCAAGTCTCATCGAGCAATAATTTTGTGGGTAAATCTGAATTAACTTGAGCATGTTGAATACTGAATTTGTTATGCTAATTTCAAGAATTAACATTTGCAATATTATTATTATTAACATTGCTTATTTAATTCCAACCACGTTAATCTTTCCAATAAAGACACAATCTCGGCCGATGGATCATATCTCTTTGGTTATGACCACCAAAATTGTAACGACCCCGGATTTTTATATAAATTTAAAATGATAATTAAAATCTATTTTTGAAGAAAACGGTGAAATTAATCGATTTAGTGATGTGAGTTACCCCGATTCAAATAGAAAATATATATAAAGTCATATGGATTTGAATATTTGTATATATGTGAATATATATGTATACATTGGATTTGAAATAAAAATTTAAATAAATGGTTTTAAAAATAAATAGAAATAGAAATGAGAATATTTATATATGATGAATTATAAATTATGAAGTAAATAAAATTAGACGAATTTCAAATAACATAGGGACTATAGAAATTTATTTACATTGTAAAGCAATGTACAAAGCAAGGAAATAAATATAACAACTTTAAAATATGAAAACAAATGCAGTATAAGTATGTTCAAAACTGAAATATAAGTATGCAAACGAATTAGTTAAGAAACAAACATCATTAGAACAACTATTATAATATGTACATGAAGTAAAATAAAATAGAAATCTATCAAACATAAATAAAGTAAAATAAGTGAACATATCTATGAAGCTATAGTACAAAGTAAATAAATTAAACAAAACCAGATTTGTGTAAAATAAAAATAAAAATAAATAAACAAAACAAAAGTATAAATAAAAGAATTAAGGCATAAGCTTATAAAAACAAAGTAAAATAACAAGACAAGGCAATAGAACAAAAGTAGATAGTTAAATGCATTCAAATGTGCAGGCAATAAAAGAGTAAGTAAATAAACATAAAATAAAATAAATAAGGTAAGGTTGTAGACATTAAGTACATGTACAAAACAAATAGAGGCTGTAGACAAAGTATAGAAACAGCAAGTACAAAGTATCATCCCTAAGCACATACAATATCCTAGCACACATTTTTCATCTCAGCAAAAGATGTAGGCTGAAGTAAACGAATACATTTATATGTATAAACAAGTACAAGCAAGCACATTCACCCATGCCTATTGTACAAACAAAGTGATATCCCTGTGCATTCCTTTTCTTAAATATATCAAGACTTATACCACCTCAGTCTCATTTATTCAAAGCTAAGAGGACTGAAGCAAGCATTGTTTAAAATTTAAAACAAAAAAAATCAAAGTTAAAGAAAAAATGTGTGCAGGCTCAAACATCTTCTCTGTTCCTTGTTCTTGTGCTCTGTCCATTTCAAAAACCCAGGTGAGTAACCTTTGTTTATTTAAACTCAAATAGTATGATCTGTGCATATATCTGTGAATAAATATATTTACACACATATGTTTATATCTGAATGCTTTGTGAATATCTACATGATTGAAGTATTGGTAGCAAGCTGTTGTTTTCATGTGTTCCCTGTCTCAGCTTATAAACAAGGACTTTAATTCAAAAAATATTTTTTTTGCACAATCCACCTATTGTTTGGATTTAATATCAAAACAACAACTGCTGGTTTTACCATAAACTAAATTTTAAAAATCAATTTAAATTAAAACAGTTTGTAAATATCTCTGGGAAGTAAGAAAACTGAGCTAACCTCCACATTTGTTAAAATACAAGTATTTTTAGTTGCGAATTCAGGTATATAATCTAAATCTTTATACCTTAACATGATTTCTAAAAAAAAACAGTGATTTTTTGTCAAGTATGTAGAGTGCAACTCGCAGTTGAACTCAAAGCATATTTTAATCAATTTCTGTTACCTGGAAAATATTTAGATGTTAAAATTTTATATGAAGTAGGTTTGAACATCATGGAGTTTAGGATAATTGTAAAAAAAATTATCTGTTGCAAGAATTTTAAGTTCGAGATACATATAGGGTTTGGGCTCTAGTTTTTTTTGTGTTCTGTAAAAATTCGATTTCGCCATCGTGACGTGATCGAGTGTCACAAGATTCTGAAGGGTGGAAGCTGGTTGCGTTGTCGTGGTGTGGCCGAAGATTGAGGATCTCCGGTGGTCTAGGAGGCGGTGGCGAGGCGTTTTAGTTGATGATGGTGTTTGCAGTTTTTCGAGTGAACCGCTATTTTTCAATTCGTAAATTTTGACGACCACGCGAGTTTGGATTTGGCGTCTTCATGGAATTTGCGACTTGCCTGGGATCGTGAGGTTCACCGGAGCGGCGTCGATCTCTGGTGCAGGTGCACCGTGCAGGTTTATGCATCTGGAAGGAAGTTGCCTGGTGAAATTTAGTTTGGGTAGCCGAGCTTGGGAAAAAAAATAACTGGGGAAGGGTTTTGCTTGATGTTGTACGCGAGTGGATCCAGGTAGGCTTGGGTAGCAGATGGACTCATCTGCTTACTCGAGTTGTTGAGGGTTTTCACTCGTGTGCGTGTAAGTTTGAGTCGAAGTATTTTGGTTAGTAACTCGAAGTGTTTTGCTTAGGGTTCGAATAGATGATTGTTTACACATTTTAAAGTGCAACAGATAATTAAACTAAGTTTAAATCAAAATTTAGTTTGGATGCGAATAAAGTTTGAATCCTCGATTTTGAAATCAAGTAAGTCTTATAAATTTAAATGTTTAATTAAATATATGTTAAAGTATATTTTTAAATATGTAAGTTTATAAAGGAATTTGTTTTTAAACTCTCTTAAAATCTTCTTTATAAAAGTAATACTTTAATAGGTAATTTTAAAGCCAGTTGAAAATCAATGTTTCAAATATTTCGTGAGTGTTAATTAAATCATTAATAAAAATATGAGTTTTACTTATAAGTAAATCAAGATTTAATAATTGATAATTCATTAATTTTGAAATTAATTAAGTTTATAAATTAAGGATTAAGTAAGAGATAGTTAATGTGATTAATTAAGAATCATAGATTTCCAAATTGTGTTAAAAGAATTTCAATTTGAAATGAAAATGGATAATTTATGATTAGAAATTTATTAATTATTAAAAACCAATTAAGTTGCAATTAACACCTAATTAATTAAGTAATTAGGATTAACTAATAGATTATTAATGGTTAGTCAATTTCTAAAAATAATGATAAAAGTTCATTAATCAAGTGATTAAGATATAATTACATTCAGTGTGATTAAAAGTTGATTTATCTATAAAAGTAATAAATTACTTAAAGATAATTGTTTAATGAAATTAAATTAAGTTTAAATGAATATGTAATTACCTTAAGGTTAATTTAATGTGATTAATTAAGAATCATTTAATTAATTAAAGTGTTTGATAAATTTATTTATATCAAATGATTTGTAATTTAAAAATAAGATTGAATAATTTATTCATAAGTAATTAATTTAATTGGAAATGAATTGAATTACTTAGCATTAAATAATTTATTAATCCTGCTTATAAATGATTATTAAATGCTTGACCTTACTTATGAATGATTATTTTGTATGAAATGCCCTGATTGATTGTCCTATCTGATCTGTGATATTTTGATCTGTTGATTGTGCTATGTATAATTTTATTCATTTATTGATGATACATCTGTATATATATCTGTGATCTGTGAATGAAGATAAGCGTTATATTTTATATCGCTTATCGGATATATTGTTATATTTGATTTGTGATGATTGTATGATGTTGCACTATTGTGTTAAAACCCTGGACCACACCATACACACACAAATATGGATTTCACGAGGAAATCGGTTAAGTCACAGATGTTTGAAATAGTTTTAGATTTGAATTTTTAAATTCAAATGTTTTGGAAATGGATTGGGTTTAAAGTGAAAAGCTTTTGAAATGGAATTTCATAGATGAAATTTATTTTGAATAACTCGATAAAATATGAAGTTGAATAATTTGATTTGAACTTAAATTCAAGATTTGAAATTGAATTCTATGATTTAAAACTAGGGATTAAAAATGTTATACCAGTTATATACGGGTTAAACTATTTTAAAAGTATTGATTTGGGATGTGAATAGAATTCAAGGGCTTTAACTCGTGTAAATATAATTGGATTTTTCTAAAACGAAAACGGTTTGTTTTCAAATAATAAAAGCTTTCACATAAGAAATGAATGTCCAATTTGTGTTCAAAAGAATTTCAAGTTTGAGAATGAAGATAATTTCCAAGTTATGAAAACGATTTGAAAGCTATGAGTTAAATCTTTGATATAAAGATTTAACGAGTTAATCCAAATGGAATAGAAATTGTTTTGAAATCCGTAAATGGAACTATGTGAAATAAATCTTTTTGTTTAAAGATTTGAAATGGTAATTGACTTAAACCATTTGAAGAAAAATTTTGGGTAATAAGTTGTGACTTAATTGAAATCCCAATATCCATATATTTCTTGTAAATATTGCGCTCACTATTCGGTTTAGCCGGGAGAGGACCTTTGTGTCATATATCCCATTCCGAATATGTGATATGTCGTTATGGATAGCATTGGAAGACCGGTGTTGAAGACCGGATATTTTTGAAAGCGAAAGGACAACTCGTCGAATGTCTTTGCATCGACTGGTCCCCGATATAGAGACTCCATCTGTGATGGGAAGTCCGAACGTGATTAGTGAATATCCGGATTGCAAGGACTTCTTTGTAAGTGCCTTCGGTTCTGTTCGAGCCCGGAACAGACTTGTATGGATTGTATGTCTGACATTACAATTGAGATATAAAGCTGATTTCTTTCAAATATATTTCTGTTGGTGGCGGAGAATTTATTCTCTTAGCTTAACACCCTTCTCTGAGACGTACGAGCTCAGAGGTTATGTAGTTGAAGGTTATCAGCGATATATTCCGAACTTGGTAATGTGACATGCTGAGTGTTGCTGTGAAATGATCATTGTGTTGATTATTTGTGATAGGATCATTTGTTTGATCGTCTATCTTGGTGATCATTTCTATGATCATTTGTTGACCCAAAGCATGGCTTTTGTATAAAGTATGTTTTTGTGGACGTGACTTCGTCGAGCCTCACACCCCGTGAATGGTCAAAACAGGAAAGATGCGGCAAGGTTATGAGGGGTAGCGCCCTTTAGGATATGTGCATTTCCTTCTGGAAAAGGGTGGTATCATGGTATGGAGCCCAGATACTTACTCATGTTGAAACACTTTATTATTATGATTGTGTGAATTGATTAGAGAGCTCTCGGATAAAGGTCCCAAAGGACCGGGGGATTGCATATTCGGTCAGTTGTTACTCAGTTAGGGGTAACCCGGCCTTGTGTTGGCAGAGATCCGGTTTGGTTCTCGGGGATGTCCATCCAGAGGCATTCTCATGTGGCAATGGGAAGTTCCTTGGCCTGATCATTCGTTGGAAATCCAAAGAAACAATACGAGACTTGTACGGTTTTAGTTGTATAACCTGCCATGGAATGTGGCGGTAACCTGCTATTGAACATGGTAGCTATAGTAGGCATAAGTGCGGAATGTCTATGCTGGCTAAGATTTATATCTTTATTTTCGAAATGAATTTTTCCTACACTATGCACTAATAGTAATATCAAATGTTTCTTTTAATGCGTATCAAGCATCTTTGACTATCATAAGGAGAAATCTCCTCCGATTCTGCGTTTGCATTGTGTGTGTGTGTGTGCGGGAGGCCTTATGGTAGTCTCATTTTTAAAAAGCATTGCGAATTGACTTTGAAAATCTTTTGTTGAATGTTTTAATAGATAAACTGTTTTTGTTGCTCACACCAGTCCCACGACTGATCCGGAGTTTATTGTTTCTTTCCTAAACTCTGGGTGCTCATTATTTTCTACACGAGTAGTCTAGAGTTGGGTTTTTCAGATAGTTAGATATAGTGGATTATCTGGAGTTAGTTCAGTCTTTGGTTCGCACCAGTCTTGCTGAGCTTGGTGCATCGTTATTGGGGGTTCGAGCTATTGCTGGATTGATTCTTGGAGATGGAGTTGCAGTTCTTGGAGTTCTTGCTTGAAGACTATCTCAGAGTTATATTGTTCCGTATGCTATATGTTATCGTTTTCTTTTCCGCTGCTATTTTATTGTATCATATCTCTGATGTATATTGATATCTATTGGATCATCTGTTGTATCAGATATTGTATCAAAGCTGTATATCAATGTATTATTCTTTTATTCCGCTGTGTTGTTTACTTAATGATTGTTATAAGCTCCGACGAATCGGATTTGAACGGTCGAATCTATGGCATTCGAATACGATTTAAAGTATGGATGTCGATTTTCGAGTGGGCAAAATCCGTCTCGTTACAAAAATTATACTTTGATAGTGTACGTGGAATCCTTTCAAATCTTCCCATCATACCATATAGAGTCAACAATCTTAATGGTTTAGTTGAACAACCGAAGGTAATGTATATTTTCGACATTAATAAGTAACTCATAGTTTCTCTTCGATGTACGAGAATACTTACTAGACATTTTAATGCTATACGTTCATTTAGATTAGTTAATTTCATTCATCTTATATAATCAGCTATGGATTGGATCCAATTTCATTTAACTACCAAAGTTTTCTCAAAAAATTCCTTCACAATGAAGTTGATATATCTTGAAATAACAATTGTTTCTTAGTGCAAATAGAATAGGAATTCATAAACACTTTATGAACCTTTTTATTTATAAAACTGATTTTAGTTTGCAAAAAAATTATGTTCAAAACATAAATATGTCATTTTATGACAAACCTTTGTAAAAAACTTTTTGGAGATTCATATAAGATCCCCCATAAATAATTATCACATGGAATCTTCCGACTCGTACAACCTGCCAACTCCTTGGCCTAAGATATGTTGGGATTTCTTACAAATGCTTATCTTATAGGATTTTGTAAACTGTTGTCTAGATGAAATAATATCAACCTTGTGTTGTGTACTAATCTCAAGTCCATGACCTTATAGAAAGAAACAAAATCAACTTCACTCACAATTAATCGTAAATTGTCCAACGTACTCCTTATCGATGCATCATTATGTATCACATGGAGGAATGATTTTGACTTTAAATCTATATTCATTTTTGGGTATATGCGGAACTCTTTCCAATATACTCACTTGTTCGACCAAATCAAATAATTTTATTCTATTGCATGTTATTTTATTTACTTTATTTTATTTACTTTTCTTTTATATTCTATGATTTTATCATAAACTTACTATATGTGTATCTAATACACATGTTTATGTTAGTAATAAATCATCGATGAATATAACAAAGTATGTGGAACCCTTTTGGTATTAATAGACTTGTGATTGCATAATCAATATGTATTAATTCAAAGAGTTCATCGACTAGTATGTCGCTCCCACTGAATGGGTGCATAACAATTAACCGTCTGAAATATAATTAACCTGTATCATATGATTAATAATCATATAGTAAAATTATTTCTCAAACTTATGGCTTAGTCTATAATTCCAAAACAATTGTAAATAATATTAGATACATATGTATTTTTATTGCGTCACTTTTACTATGAAAAAAAAATTCCGTAATATAGTTCTTTTTGATAATGAATATTCATAATACTCATATTGAAATATAGTTATATCTATTTTTCAGTCAACACCAAAAAATAAACATTATTTTACAAATAATGTTCAGTACGTTTTACGAAAACAATTTTTGTAATTTGATGCAATCACTAGGTGTGACATGCACCCACTATTTTCGCCATTACTATAATAGCGTGTTAAATTTAGAGGTCCACCATTCACTTACTATTGTTAATATTGTTTACTTATTCCATATACTGCAGCTAGTTTACAGAGGAGAGTTCGTTGATCAAATATCTTGAACTCAAAGAAATAAATGTTATAGAAAAAAAATTATATGAAAATACATTTCGAGATAAAAAATTATATTTCATATTTCAATATTAAGTATCACTTATTATTACAATTCTTATTTTCAATGTTTCTCTATGAAGCAGAAGTGACTATTCATTCTCTTTATTCCAACTTTACCTTAAATTACATCTGTTCTTATACATTCATTTTTTTTCCAAATGGTCAAACTATTCGAAAGAAAACCTTACTACAATATCATAACAAACCTTTTACAAAAGTGCATTTGATTATTCTTAACATTTAAGACATCAAATATGCTCCACTTATGTAAACCGATCAAGATGACATTTCAACGATCGTGTTCTTAGATGTGTCTCCTAGTTTATGGTCTTATATTACATTAACACAATATGATCCTTTTGAAATAATTTAAGTTGAATCCATGGCCTTAAAATATTGTTATTAGCTTACTTCGAATGAACTAACTTGATCGAAATATTATACCCCACAAACTATGACTGTTCACCATATAACATTTATATGTGAAAGTGCATGGATCAAATATCCATAGTTTTGAATTGCATTTTGAGTTCAAAAACTCATAAAATGCAATACACGGTCTAAACCAAATAAACACATAAGTGACCATCTTACGAATGTATTAGTAGTTGAAATTTGGCTCTTGCATGGGTATAGACACGTTATATAACATGCAGTTAGAATTATTAGTAAGTATATATATTATATTTCTATTTGTTAACTTTCAATATAGTTTTTATATATATGTTAATTGACAAATATTTTATCATTCATATTAAATGCACAAATTTATCATCGTATATAATTATAATATTATATAGCATATGTTCTTACAATATTAGAAAGGTTAAATGTTACCATTTCATTTTTCTAATAAGGCTCCCACTAGTCTTTTATTTTCTCCAAACCCTAAGATGAAACGTAGAAGTCTTAGAACTTCACTAGTGAGTGTTAGGACTCATTTGTTTTGGTATTCTAACATTAAGCTTTCTCAACAAATCGTAGCCCCACGAACGATGGATAACTCCTTATCGGTTGTATCATATACAACTCCTAACCCATTTTTCCTTGTTCTAATCTCATTTCCACCTCGAGTTTGCTCAATAAATCGAAAAAGATTATTTACTCATATTTAGCATATCATAATGGCTTAAGTATAGTATATGTACCTTAAGTTTTCTCAGTAAATACATATATTTATCTTACATCATCTGTTCAATATATTAATAATACAATGCACAACATCCCTAGCTTGAGTTTGCTCAACAACTAAGGAGTAAGTAAGTAATTTATTAATATATATGGTAATGGACAACATTATATTGAAGATTCATAATCTTAAATATATATATATTGAGTGATATCGACTTATAGAATAATACATTTCTTACGAAATACCCTAGCGATTCAAGTATTAGACACATCAGAAATCACAGTATATGTACATTTACATATGTATTTATTTATCAAGTCAATTTGGGTTTCTTTAATGTTCCACATTTAGTTTATACACATATCATATAAGTTTTATTGTTATATAACTTTTATATTTCATATTACTTATATGATAGTCTTACGTATATAAATCTTATCTAATTAATTTTAATCAGTTAACTCTTTAATTAGTACTCCAATATAACTTTTATATTGGACATATCTACTATAACATTTAGAGTGTATACTATAACCTTTATAGTGTAACACACATATATCATATATATATGTATGTTTTATTTAGTTAATTAACATTTAATTAATTTGTTCGATTAAACAATTTTTATTAAAATTTATTAATTTCAAAATTTATCTTGTAGACATACATGTATACTTATGTTATCTTAAACATTTTAGAATAACATAACATACATCAACGTATGTAATACATTCATATATGATTTAATTAATTAACATATTTAATTAATTTATTTTATTAATTTCATTAATAAATTTGAAATTTGAAATTATTATATAAATATTTTCAAACATTTTGAAAATATTGTTATCCTTTCATACATTTTGAAAACTTATGTAGTATTATAATTTTTATAATAAACATGTTTTATTTTAAATTTAACAATTAAATTTAAAATCTTTAACATTAATTTTCAAAATGATTTTGAAAATTAGCCCAAGGCCCAGCCCAAATTAAGTTGGGCCTTTTCCGTTAGGAGCAACTTTTGGGCTCGCTTCATCTTTCGGGCCAGGACGGTAATCAGGTAGGACGGAGTACTTGATTACCCAATTCCAATCATAGACATTACCTTTCTAGACACAATATACTAAGAGGGAAAGGTTAATTAGTTATCCTTAATATGACTAATTCAGACCGCATAGGTTATTGGGCTCTAATACTACGTTGGAACTGAACCAGCCGCAGCGGAAGTTATGGTTGAATTTCAAATTTTTTACCCTATTGGATCTTTATTGGGCCTATGAAGTCTAACTGAATTAGAATATTTCTAAATTGCATTTAAATAAAATCATTTATTTTGTTTAAATTCAAATATATTAAGATAGGAAATTAATTTTATTTGATTTAATTTATACATAAATGTATCATACACATATGTGTGAGTGCATGTGTAACATAACAATCCGTGAAAGGTATAATATAACCGTATGTAGATGTTAGGACTCGCAACAGACATATTAGTTCATTTTGTATGTCATGTATGTTGTTCAAATATGTGCATATACATGTTTACAATATATATATATATATATATATATATATATGTATGTATGTATGTATTTCCTTTAAAAGGTATGCAAACACATACATATATATGTATGTATAAATATATTATATACAATATATGAACATAAAACATTTATATATAAATATATATGTATATATATAGAAAGAGAGAGAATAATTATTAAAAATTATTTATAATTCAAAATTAACTTAGTTTTGCAAACATAATAATTTTAGTATTTTTATTTGTACATATTATGAATAAAATAATATTTTAATCCATAAATAATTAACATAAAATAATCTATTGATTAAAATGCAAATTATATAATTTTCTCAAATCCAAGATCATAAAATAGAGCTTAGGAAAAATTTAAAGATTTTTCAAAGTTGAAATATTATTTTTAAAAACAAATACATCGATTTCAACAATAATTCTTTAATATAAAATAATATATTATTTAAAATTTAAAATTTTAGAAATTCTATAATCACGAATGAAAGGTTGCAAAAAAAATTGAAGAATTTTCAATTAAATTATTATTTTTAATAAATCATAAATAGTTTTTCCGAAATAATAATAATTATTAAAAATAATAAATTTATTAAAAATTTCTAAATTTTTTATTTATGTTTTATAAATTATTTAATATTTAAATATATATATATATATATATAATTAAATTTCTAGTGTAATAATTATTTTATATATAATAAACAATTTAAAAATTCAATAAATCTTAATTTAAAAATATGAATATATGTATGATAATTAATTTTCAAATTTGTAAATTCATATTATATATAAATAAGTGTACTCAAATTTTTAGATCATATATATGTCTTATTAATGCATATATCCTATTATGAGAGAGAAATATACACTAATACATATATATACATATACATATACATATATATATATATGAATTTATTATTACTATGTAAAAAACAATTATTAATGACAAAATTTGATTTTGTCCAATAAAATACATTTTTCTATACATAAATCAAATCTTTAATAATAGTTGTAATACTTTTGGTGTCACACTTTTTGGTGTCAACGTTAATAACCAAAATGCCCCTCTATAGTATTAACAAATCTTAATATTCCTTAAAATAAGAATGTAATTGTTAAACTTGCCTGATAGTAACAAATCTTAATATACCCTAAAAATAGGATCTAACTGTTAAACTTCTTTACAAGTTCAAAATGTCCATCTATGCTTAAAAATAAGATCTAATAAATAAAAAAAATTCTATAATTTACTACAAATTTGTTGTTTATTAGTTAATAATACAAATAAAATTCAAACTAACAAAAAATTATATGTTGCAACTTAGAAATAAAATTTTAAATTAACTATATATTATTTCAAAGTAAAAACATGGCTAAATATATGTGCAAATCATTTTTTCTTGAACGTGTTAATAATATATAATCTGTAGAAAAATAACATGCGCAAGACACATGCTATTATCACGCACGAAAGTGCGTGCCCTAATGTTCGTAGTATAATAAACAAATTTTGCACATCACGAAACTGATTTGTGACAAGTACGCCTACTTATAAAATCTCACCTAACTAAACATATAGTAGCAATATATTTAAACAGATATGAAATTGCTTATTATAAGATCATAAAATATATCAATTACTATAATATGAATTAAAATTACCAATTTAATGATGCCTTTGAATCCACGTTGAAGCAACGACTTCCCTTCCTTTTACTTTTACTGATTCGTCAAGTTGCACGTCCGAAATCACTGACCTCCAACTATCGAATTGTTTTACTTTAATTGAAATATATTTGAGAACTTTAGAGTGGATTGAAAGCTATGTTTTAACTAGCAACGTAGAAGGTAATAGCGGCCAAAGAGGTTTGTTAGTATTTTTAGACACACACACACACACACACATACATACATACATACATATATATATATGATTGTATTAGAGAGAAACAAGGAAAACCTTTTTACCCATTTTTACTTGATCTCAACCCATTATCTCCAAGCCAATTCCCTATGTTTTATTCACCCCTAGACCTTTCCAAAACCGAAATTTCGCAGCCCTAATGATGGGCATTAAATCCATCTAAGTCCAAGCCAAAATACTATGCAATTAAATCTAATTTAATTGCTTGTCGATATTGTATATCGATCGATATATTTATAACTGTTATAAATATGTATTACATTATTTATTTCTCAAATCATATTCAAAATTTATAGTTAATATTTCATAAATATTAATTAATTTAATTAATTTATAATAATTATAAACTAATTAAATTGTTCGGTCTTAAGGGAATTCATCGTTTCGGCTGTATAACTCTTGGGTGTAAATTTGGTCAGCGATTAACATCGAACTATTCTAATGTTAACGTTCATATGTTACTTAGTAGATGGTGTGACATTATGGCCAAATTTATCGCTTACTCATTTTTGGTAAAATCCAAATTTAGTTTTATAAGCGTTACCTAATTGTGACATTTATTTACTCCAATTCTCTTCGTCAAAGTCATATCACTTTGGACTTATGGAATTTGGTCATGGTCAAAATTCCAACCTCATCCACATTCAACTTTATAGTCTAAATACAAAGTCCTTGATTCAATAAAAACAATTATAATAAACTAAAATGCTCTGCCCAAAGACTTTGACTTAGAGTTGACTTGAGTTGACTGTGATACTAACCACATATAACTGAGGAGACGAATCCTCTCTTGAATAGTGCTTCACTTCTAATACTTCCACTCGATCCAACTATAGTCACTCGATGGACGTCATGCCATGATTTGGCTATAATCAAAGCGGAGCTTTCATATTGAAGATCCACCTTATTCTCAAGTCGAGAGAACTGTGTAAATCAGTCACATCGATATTTTCTGTTTGACCTTAGTCATTTTAGCCAACAGAAAACTATCGAGTGAGTTATTCCATAGTTTTCCAATAACTATTAGTACGTAACCCCTAGGTGGCCTCAACAGTCATGAGTAATACACTGCACAACATTTAGAGAGCGTTAAGTACTCCAGTCTCAATGGATATATGATATCCAGTCTTGATGCATCTTGACTAGGAACATTTAAAACGGTATATTTGTTTCGTTGTGATAAATTACTCACGGTTACAATACTTTGTAACTACTATCACAAAATATATCATTTTTGGAATTTTCTATTAAATATACTTTTAATTAAGTTAATTAACTAATATAATCACATTATATCAAGTATATAAAGGAAGAAAATACCTTTTATTTCGAACAAGATTGGTCAACGAATTAGATATATGTAACAAATTACATAGTTGCTCCTAGGGCATACCCCTAACTCTATCATTAGAAAGTTAACTATTTACAACAAATTATAGAATTCTCCCTATGGAATACTCCTAGCTCTATCAATCCCCACTTGCACTTGAGGCCAATTATTGAAAATTAATCCTATCTCTTCAATCAGTTCGAAGAGAACTGACCGAGCTAGTACCTTCATGAGTGGATCTACTATATTGTCTAAATTATCTACTTGATCATTCAACTCTCACCAATGCTAATAAATTTCCTTTATCATTTAGAACTTTTCGGGGTATGTTGCTCAACTTCTACAAAGTTCTTGATTCTTTCATGATATGAATCACAAGATTGTTATCATATAACAATGTCCTTGTATTCTCAATACTTTTAATCACACCTAGATCAGCTAGAAATTTTTGCATTATATTTATACATTTCTTTTATTGTAGTGCTATTCAAGGCGATCTACTTAGCCTTTTCGTTGAGTCATCCGCAGCCTTTTGTTTGGAACACTTCCAACTTAAATAATCCTTAACTAGGTTTTAAGTATCAATTTAATTTTGATATATTATACTCGATTGCATTTATGAAGTTTGAGTCTGAATATTCCTACATAAGAAGTTCGTTGTTTCTATAAATAGTTCTATATTATTTCGTAAATACTCGAGAACAGTCTAAACTACAATTTAGCGATCTTAATCTTGGATTTGATTTAAGCTTCATATGATGACCCACCTCCTTAACCCTTGAAGATCGACACTAATATATCCTCGGTATTCATTTGCCGCAAGAAGTGCCGGAGAGGTAGATAATCAAGGGTTAAAAAATAAATAAAGATAGAACAAATAGAATCTCACATCGCATTAAAACAACTTATAATTTTACATATGGAAGATACCTACAACCACTCCCAGTAATTCATCAGAGTTACAACATGTACTAACCCATCTAGGATATTTATAACGGTCTATCCTTGCAAGGCCTAGTAGATACACAATACAGATACACTGAAATATAGATAACTTCTTCAAAAGACCCAAAATGCTCTATGCTCCATTCCAAAATGCTCTAATTTTTCCTAACTACTTAGCTTCCCGAGAAAATTAAGGCACCCAAAGTTTAAGGGAAAAGAAAAGTGAACACCGAGTCAGTCATGGGGATGGTGTGAGAAATTCAAAATATGGATGTTTGGAAACAAAAAGTATCTCATAAGACCATGTTGTATATAAACACGGAACAGTTTTTACCTTACGATAATCAAAACATTCACTACGTAAATCATTAGATATTATTCTTTAATGACAATCTTTCAAAACGTTTGCACGTAAACTTATTAATCTTAGTTGAAATTATTACCATTATTAAATTTCGGATATGTTAGGCTCTATAAACAAAACACTTACAAGGCATATTCGGAGAATGGATTCCATACAATGGCAAGGTGAGGGAGTACCTTCCATACAATATACCTCTAGAGGGATATACCTAGGGTCCAGATATTGAATGCCTATACCAACACAGAACCGGCCTACCCCTGCGTTGGATAGTACCGAATATGACATCACCTAGGTCGTCATCGACCTTTAATGGTATCCCAGAGCATACACCACATACTCGACATCTAAAGAGTAATTTGGAAAGGTGATGACCATCTCTCAATGGGCGTGACCCACATAACCCCACTGCATCTACCCTGCTTTAGAAATTTTCGGACGATGAGGCTTGGAGTAACGTTTTGCCTTTCACATAGCACATTCCACTTTGAATGCTACACCGCCATTCCATGATCGCACAACTATTCTCTATAAATGTATAACTCCTAAGCTCGTACGTCTCAAGAAAAGGTATTAAGCTAAGGAAGTTATCTTCTTCGCCATTAAACAAATGGTACATTCATAGAGATCAATCAATGTAATTAGAAGTGTAATGTTAGATATTCGTCCATCAAGTTGTCCAGGAGCAGGACAAACCAAACTCTCCTACCACATCCTGTTGAGAGTCACCTCTAGGATTAGTAGCAAGAAGTCCTTGCATTAAAGATCTCAAATGTAGAACTACTATCACATAATATAATATGGGAAATTTCCTCCCGAGGGTCAGTGACAAGCAGCCCTACATTCCATCTACCAAATCATTTTCATGTCTTCACCACGAATCCATAAATTGGTTCGAAGTGGTTTCCGAATAAGAATTTCTTAAATCCAACCATGGTTCTTTCGGTCTAATCTGTAACAAAAAGATGTTAGGTGAATAGGGAATTATTATTTAATTGCTTAATTTTCTTTTTATTAAAAATATCTTCATGAGATATATATCTTTTAAAACATTACTTTTAGGTATATACAGAATCATTAAACCTCTCTTATCAAATTATTTACCTAAATCTTAAAAAAGATTTCTTAATTCAAAAATCAAAATTTTGATTGAGTTAAAAATTAAGTGAGTAGAATCTATAGAAACCATCTAATTCTACTCGATATCAATTCTCGTATTCAACAAGTAATATGAATGGAATAACGGCGAAGTCTCCTTTTAAATTTCACTATAGTACGATTTCCCTTTTCGGGGTTTAACACAAAGTATAAGAAGATTATCTCCATAATGTCCAAGTTATTTATATTTGGAAAATTGTATCCTTTATACGTTGGGAATTTTGACTTGGGTAAATAAAATTTACTATCCCCTACGTCAGGTCATTCCGGATAGCCAGGGAGAGTAGAAAACTGGTTTTATAAATTCAAGCCTAAAACACTATCTCTCTGTCACCCATAAGGTGGTCAAGTTATTTAATTGACTCTAAATCATTTAACATTTATTTAACCATACCATAAATCCTTCAAATCACCTTTAATATACTTTATTAATCATTTCAAAACAATTTATAAAAGATTTGAAAAAGAATGGTTGCATTTAAACTATATTTCAAAAGTTATAGAAAAGTGTTGCTAAAAGTGCTTTTTAAGCTATATTGATCAAATGATTTTCTACCATTTGAATTTTTTTTTATAACTCAAATCACTTTTAAAAGATTTTTAAATTTTATTTCATGTTTTTAAACAATTTTAAAATATCATTTTCAAAGAAATCATTTTATGGATTTCGAACTACAAAATCGTGATTTTTTCGAAAACTTGTTTTATTCATATTTCAAAATCTACTTATCAAAATCTAGATTTTTCTTTCTTGTTTTAAAACTATGGATATAATAGTTTGGAAAATTCTTATCTTGATGAATTCCGTGCTATTCTCCATTCTATATATCCATTTGACTTTTATTGCGCGATATCGCGAACTACGTTACGCGACACACCTATTTTTTCCTCAATTTTCAAAATTCATTTAAACTTTGCCAAAACACTTAGGGAAGCCAATGATTTCTTTCTTTTCATTTTTTTCCTTGAATTGTTAATGAACTGTTTCATTTGTCATCTTTATCTGATCTCATATTTCTCTAAAGCACGAGTTCTATAACAAGGTATCGAACTTATGGGCCTATTCCTTTATAAAAATGTAAATGTTTATAAAACATTTCTAAATCATATTAAACCATTTTAAGAGGTTTAAACATTCAATATACATCATTTTATTCAACAAAGGAAAGTGATTTCCTTTATGCTTATAAACGTGTATTAATATGACTTGCACATTTATTCAACAACCATATTAACAACCATCATTAACAATCATATCCAAATATATATATCATCCAATAACATATATAACAATAGTTTGGGAGTTTCTCGCCTTGGGTTAAATGATTAACCTAAAAATGGCTATAGCTTCACTAGCCCGGATTTTTAGCTCAAGATCACTTGGGCTCTTGTCTTTGGAGGGCTCAGCCTTGGCTAGGGAGCTCACAACATTGTTTATAGGGGAGGGAAGGCTCATTATGGTGGTGTGTGGTGGTGGCCATGGGTAAAGGGAGTGAAGAGGAGCGGATTTAGCTTGGTTTTAAGACGTGTGGATATGTATTTCATATGTTTATAATATTTGCACTATTTGGCATTACATTCTTACTATTTTTTTAATATCAAGAGAAGCCATTAGAGCGTGAAAAGATGAGGAAGAAGTAGCAGAATGGTGTTTGGAAATGAGAGGATGGAGGGTGTGTATTTATAGAAAGAAAACTTGAAAAAATATCATGATATTTTTTGCGTAATACATCACCATTTCTCCCCTCCCTTACCACATCCTTACATACGTTAGTCCTCCTCCCATGTGCTCCATCACTTCATTTCACATCCATGCCATGTGCCTTGACTTAAGGAAACTTAAGGATGAAGTTTGTGAAATATTTTAGATATTTTATTATATATGTTTATATGTAAAAAAGTATATATGTTATATGTATGTATATATATGTTCTACATGCATGTGAACAAGAGAATAAAGAACGTTTCAATGACTTTAAACAACTTTCGTTCGTCAAACCGTTGAAAATCGAAAAACTGATTCCCAGTCACGTTTTTACGTACAATTTAATTTACAAATAAATGTAAATAGAATTGGAAAATAAATTTCTCATCATTATTAGTTAATTAAAATGATCGCATTTTATTTATAAAACCATATAAATTAATATTAAAAAATAATTAAGAAAATCGCTATTATATCAATAAAGCTATACGAATTTTCTTATATATTCAAATCAAATACATACATACATATATATATATATATATCTTTATAAAAATATTAAAAATGATTTATTATCACTTCATAACTAATTAAATGAATTATCATCATCTTAAAACAATGTTTAAATAATTTAAATAATTATTAAACCAATAAATCTCAATTTTAAATTCACGGATCTATATTTAAATATAGGATCATCATTGATGATGTCATAAACACATATTATTTTTTCAAAATTAAATAACTAATTTTATTTTATATTCTTGTTCAATTATAAAAATAAGTTCATGTATCAAGCTCTATGCGTGACGTTTTACGATTTTAGAGTTGTTTATCGATAAAACGGTTTTCGGTCATTTTATCGATATTTACCCAAGTGTGTATTTTTCTTATATATATATATATATATATATATATATATATCTTCAAAATAAGATTACCAATACTATTTATTATTTGAAACATCATCATTTATGTTTAAAAACCTTATTTTTGAATATTTTAAAAAAATTCTAAAGTGATGAATTTACAGCCCTCTTAGAAGAATTTTGTCCTCGAAATTAAGGATAAGGAGAAGATAACTCAAAAACAAATACGTACATGACAAGATGATATATATATAATACATGATAAGTGACTACACCACAAGTCGGTGAGTACACTACATCGACACAATACATAGGTCAATCATCAAATCTGAACTTAGGATAAACCTTCCTTTTTTTATCTTCTATTTTACAAGTGCAATCATTAGCATCACCACTCCATCGAACTTTGACTAGTCTCACAACCTTTCCCCTTAATCGTTTCTCATCTTGATCCATGATTGAAATTGATTGTTTGATGGTAGTTAAGTTTGGCTCAATTTCTAAATCTTATTAAGCAGCTTCCTTCAATATTTACTATGCGTTGTACACATACTTTCGCAAATAAGATACATAAAAAATATTGTGTACACCCGACAACCTTTCCGGTAATTTCACTCAATAAGCCAATGGGCCAATCCATTCAAGGATAGAAAACTCTCCCAAATCTCAAGACTCCTCTCATCGGGGAGACCTTTAAGAATACAAAATCTTCAACCGAGAACTCTAGATTTCTTCATCTTTAATCTGCATAACTCTTATGCCTGCTCTGGGCTTCTTTCATCCTCTTTCTGATCATGTCCACCTTTTCTGAGGTTTCTCTAATCATATCAGGATCTAGTACCAATCGATCTCCGGTCTCGATCCAACATATTGGGGATCAACACGAACGACTGTATAATTTCATATAGCGCCATGCCAATATTAGCCTAATAGCTGTTATTATAGGAAAACTCCACAAGATGAAGATATATTCCCAAGAACCTCCGAAATCTAAAATGTAAGCTCTCAAAATATCTTCCAACGCTCGATTTACCCTTTCAGTTTGTCCATCAATCTGGGGATAATAGGCGATGCTTATACTCAGCTTCGTTCCCAAAGTTGTTTGTAACGCTTCTCAGAATTTACTGGTAAAGATCGGGTCTCGGTCACTGACTATGATATTTGGGACACCATGTAATCGATCAGTTTCCCACATGTATATTTCTGCAAGACTTGTAGTAGTTCATGTTGGCTTTATAGAGATAAAGTGTGCGCTTTTGGTTAATCAGTCTATAATAACCCGAATGCCTTCATTTCCTATTCTTGATCGAGGTAAACCGTTGATGGAATCCATTAATATTTGGTCCCATTTCTGAGTCGGAATTTCAAGAGATTGGAGTAGTCCAACAGTCTTTTGTTGATCATTCTTGATCTGTTCACAATTCACACATCTGCTAACATAGTGGAGATGTCTCTCTTCATGCTTTTCCACAAAAATGTCTGTTTCACATCCTTATACATTTTGTTAATTCCTAGGTGGATATTCAGTTTAGATTGATGGCATTTTGTCAATACTTCTTATCTTAAGTTGTCAATTGGAACACAACCTTTTAACCGTAATATCCGACGGGTATCGATTTCAAAGCTTGGACTCTGCCATTGGCATACTCTTTTAAAATCCCCCTTAGCTTTTGATCTTCTTTCTGCTTGGTGGCGATCCTTTCCAGAAGAGCCAAGGTAACTACAAGATAAACTATAACGACATGCTTTCTACTCAATGCATCCACTATTACGTTGGCCTTCCCAGATGTATATAAGATATCCAGATCATAAGATGCAAGAAATTCCAACCAACGATGCTATCTCATGTAAGATTTCTGGGTGAAAAGATACTTCAAAGATTTGTGATATGTGAAGATCTCGAACTTTTTACCTATTTAAAGGAAGAATGTTACTTACTAACGTTAATTCAAAATTTATTAAAGTAAACTATAAGGAATTCTTATCTAGTAAATTGTGCCTCCACATTTTCAATGCGAACACAATGGCTAATAGCCCTAAGTCGTGCATTGCATAATTCTTATCATGAGTCTTTAGTTGTCGGCTCACATACGAGATTACTATCCCATGCTGCATTAGAATTGCACATACACTTCTCCATAAGCATCTGTGAATATGGTTAAACCATCATTTCTTTCAGCAATAGCTAAGCCTCGAGCGCTGGTCAATCTTTTTTTCAAATCATTAAATGCTTCTTCACATTTCGACGCACATTCAAAATTAATATTCTTCTTTGTTAACTTTGTAAGATAGGAGGAAATTTTCAAGAAATCCCAGATAAACCTCCGGTAATATCCAGCCAATCCTAAAAAGCTACGGACGTCTTTTGGAGTTTGGGGTGTCTTCCAATCTTCGACTGCTACAACTTTCCCCGAATAAACTAAAACTCCTCCTGATACTACATGCCCCAGGAATCTTATTTCTTTCTTCCAGAAATGGCACTTCGAGAATTTCGCTGTAAACACATTCCTTCTTAATATCTCCAATACAATCTCTACATGCCTCTTGTGTTCTTCTTTAGTCTTCGAATATATAAGAATATCATCAATAAAGACTAACACATATTTATTAAACACATCTCTGAATTCTCTATTCATGAGGTCTACAAAATAAGCGGGCGCATTTGTTAGCCTAAAGGGCATTGCTAACCACTCATAGAATAATTCTGGACCTTTGAATGCAGTTAAATGAACACATTCTTCTACAATTCTAAGTTGATGGAATCCTAAGACCAAATCCATTTTTGAGAATACCCAAGCACCATAAAGTTAATCAAACAAGTCATGTATTCGAGGTAGAGGATACTTGTTCTTAATCGTTTGCTTGTTCATGTCTCGATAGTCTACACAGAGCCTTAGGGAACCTTCGGACTTGGCAACAAAGACTACTGTTGTACCCTAATTTGAGCGACTTGGTCTTATCAATACCTTTTTCAATAAATCATCAGTTTGTTCCCTCAATTCATCCACCTCTCCTAGAGCCATTCTTCGCTTTTAGTGAGCAATGGGTCTTGCATCAGAAATCAAATTGATATGAAACTAGATTTACCAATGTGGGGGTAAACTTTTTACCTCTTCAAAAACATCTGGAGACTTCTTAACAATCGATATGGTCTCCAAATTTTCTTGGGGTGAATCAAGGGTGTACTGGAATTTATCCCTTACCTAGTTAGGCTCGTTACAAGATATTTCTATAAATTTTCCAAAGCTGGTCCACAGAGATATCGTTCTTTTAACACAATCAAGGATAGCTTTATTTTTGGATAACCAATCCATATCGAACAATACTTTAAATCCAATAAAATAGAGGACAAAGATGTCACATGAAAACAATGAGAAAGGTAAGTAACTTGGACCTTTGTACAAATCATACAAAGGTTTGTTGTACCACATATGGGATTTAACACACAGATAGGGGTATCTACTATTTTTGTAGCAGGCTTCAATTTTTTCACCAATTCTTTGGAAATAAAACTAGGGGAAGCCTTGGTATCAAATAATACTTTAACCATGATACCCTCAATGCAAATAGCACCCTCCAAAACTCCTCTTTTTCCATGGTTTCTTCCAAAGTTATTGGTTCTTCTTCCATGGTATAGGTCTTAGCTAACTGGACTATCTCCATAAATGGAAAAGCCATCATCATATACCCATGTTGATAGCAATTAGAACAGAGTGCCTTTTCTCGTTGCCTCTTCTCACTCCTACAATCTTCCATAATAGGTCCTATCTTTTGATAATTTCCACACCAAGTACCCGTTGAATTCTTTTTCTTCTTTCCTCCTTGTCACCTTTTAACCTTGGATTGAATTCCTTCCCACTGTCGTTATTGCTACTATTGCTAATATTTAGTTCTGATGCTAGCTTCTCCTTATAAAGAAATTTATATCGCAAACCCATATCTACTAGGTTTGTGAATGATCCCTTTAGGAGAGCAGTCATTCTATCATGAAACGCTTTTCTTATCCCAGCCACAAACATTGCATTCTTCTTAAGTGAAGTATCAATCAATCTAGGCCCAAAGAGAGATAATTCATCAAACGTTCTTAAGTATTCTTCTACCGATATTTCTCCTTACTTTAGATCCATGAAACTTTTATAAAGAGAGACTTCCTAACATTGGGTAAGTATTATTCTCCAAAAACTTCCTTAAATATTTCCCATGAAATATCATCTTCTGATTCATTGATGGTAATTGACTCCTACCAAGCCAAAGCCCCATCCTGCAATTTCCAAAATGCCAAGAAACACTTTTTTCTCATCCTTGATTCCCAATGCTTTAAAGATTCTCTCACATGAGTGGAACCTAGCCTGAGCTTCACTAATAGATTCTGTACCCCTAAATGGTTTCCCGCCCAAGTTGGTAAAAGTTAGGCAGAAAGTTGCAGGGTTAACTTGAGATTGTATAGGAACTATCATTTTTTCAACCCTTTTATTTCCTTTTCCTTGTTCTTTTTAGTACTCATTTCCTACCACCTGAATACAGTAAGGAAATATCTCCAGGATTATATAGATATTACCTTAGGGAATGACATAAAATTCGAATGTACCTATTTGGGTAAGATTTTCAAATGTGTGCTCGCTTAGACTAAACTCATTCTAGGGCATTGGTAAACATATATCCAATGAGTTGACACCAACCAGGCTTAGGTATTCACTCAACCATAAGCTCTTATACCAAATCAACGACCCCTCCTCCTCGACCTTCGAAGATTGGTACATCCTCGGTATCCATGTGTCGCAAATTCAAGTGCCAGACATGTCATGTGGTAAAAGAAAATAAAGACAGAAGATAGAACTAACAGAATCTCACATCGCATTAAAACAACTTATAATTTTACATATGGAAGATACATACAATCACTCCTAGTGATTTATCAGATTTACATCATGTACTAACCCAACAATGATAGTTATAACGGTCTATCCTTACAAGGGCTACTAGGTACATAATATAGATACTATGAAATATAGATAATTTCTTCAGAAGATCCAAAATGCTCCATGCACCATTCCAAAATTCTCCAAGCTTTCCTAACTACTTGGCTAGCTGAGAAAATTAGGGCACCCAGAGTTTAAGAGAAGAGACAAATAAACTCCAGACCAGTCATGAAATTGGTATGAGAAACTCAAAGTACGGATGTTTCGAAAACAAAAAGGTATCTAACAAGACCACGCCGCACATAAACACGGAACGAATTTTTACCTTGTGATGACTAAAACATTTACCATGTAAAATCATTTGATATTACTTTTAATGGCATTCTTTGAAAACATTTGTACGTAAACTTATTAATCTTAGCCAAAAATGTTACCATTATTAAATTCCGGATGTGTTAGGCTTTACAAACAAAACTCCTTGCATGGCTCGTTCGGAGAATGGATTCCACACTATGGCACGGTGAGGGACTACCTTCCTTACAGTATACCTCTAGAGGAATACACATAGGATCCAAATACTGAACGCCTATACCAACATAGAACTGGCTTACCCTTTCGTTGGATAGAACCGAATATGACATCACCCGGGTCGTTAGCAACCTTTAATGGGATCTTGAAGCATACAAAACATACTCGACATATAGAAAGTAGTCTATAAAGGTGATGACCATCTCTTAATGGGTGCGATCCACATAACTCTATCGCATTTACACTACTTTAGCCATTTCCGGTTGATGAGGCCCGAGGTTACGTTTTACCTTTCACATAACACATTCCACTTTGAATGCCACACTGCCATTCCATGATCACACAACTATTTTCTACAAACGTATAACTCCTTAGCTCGTATGTCTCAGAAAAGGGTGTTAAGCTAAGAGAAGTTGTCTTTTCCGCCACCAAACAGATGATAAGTTTATAGAGATCAATTAATGTAATTAGAAATGCAATTTCAGACATCCATCCATACAAGTTATGCATGAATAGGACAAAGTGAAGGCACTCTCCTACCACATCCATGCAGGAATTACCTCTCGGATTAGTAGCGAGAATTCCTTGCATCGAAGATCTCAAATGAAGAACTACTATCACATAATATGATATGGGAAATTTACCCCCAAGGGTCAATGACAAGTAGCCCTACATCCCTTCTTCTAAATCATTTTCATGTCTTCACTGCAAATACGTAAATTGGTTCTAAGTGGTTTCAAAATAAGAATTTCTCAAATCCGACCCCGGTTCCATCAAACCAATCAGTGATAAAAAGATGTTAGGTTAATAGGGAATTATTCTTTGATTGATTAATTTCTTTTTACCAAAAATATCTTTATGAGATATATATATATATATATATATATATATCTTTTAAAACATTACTTTTCGGTATTTACAGAAACATCTCTTATCAAGTTATTTATTTAAATCTTAACAAAAATGTCTTAATTCAAAATCAAAAGTTTTTTTGAGTTAAAACCATGTTAGGATATTAATCCAAAACCAGTAAATATTAAATGAGCGGAATCTATAGAAATCATCTAATTCTACTCGATATTAGTTCCTGTATTCAACAAGTACTATGGGTGGAATAATGGCGAAATGACCTTTTAAATTTCATGAATAGCATGAGTTCCCACTTTGGGCTTTAACACCAAGTATAAAAAGATTATCTCCATAAAATCCTAGTTATTTATATTTGGAAAATAATATCCTTTATACCTTGAAATTTTTTGATCCGAGTAAATAAAATTTACCATCCCCTCTATCAGACCAGTCCGAATAGACAGAAAGAGCAAGAAACTGGTTTTTCAAAATCAAGCTTAGGTACTATCTCTCTGTCACCCATAGGACGATCAAGTTATTTGATCAACTCTAAATCATTTATCATTTATTTAACCATTCCATAAATCCTTCAACCCACTTTTAAAATACTCTACTAATCATTTAAAAATATTTATAAAAGATCTGAAAAAGAATGGTTGCGTTTATAACTATCTTCAAAAGTTATAGAAAAGTGCTACGAAAAAGTGCTACAAAATATGTTTTTTAAGCTATATTGATCAAAACAACTTTCTATCATTTGAAAATTTGTTTTTATAATTTAAATCATTCAAAACATTTTAAAAGATTTTTAGAATTTATTTCATGTTTTTACACACTTTCAAAATATAATTTCAAAGAAATCCTTCTATGGAGTTCGCACTACAAAACCGCTATGTTTTCAAAATCTTATTTTATTCATATTTCAAAATCTACTTATCGAAATCTTGATTTTCTTTCTTTGTTTGAAAACTATGGATATAATAGTTTGAAAAATTCTTATCTTGAAGAACTCCAAACTATTTCCATTTTATATATCTTTTTGACATTTACGGCGTGATATCGCGAACTACCGTTACACGCACGCCTATTTTTTCCTCAATTTTCAATATTCATTTAAACTTTTCCAAAACACTTTTGAATATTTGTAAAACATTTCTAAATCATATTAAATCATTTTTAAGAGGTTTAAACATTCTATATACACCAAGTCATTCAATAAAGGAAGTGATTTCCTTTGTGCTTATCGATGTGTATTAACGTGACTTATATACACACACACACACATATATACACACACACATATACACACACACATATATATATACATACATACATCCATATATATATTCAACACTATACCAAAAAACTATCATTAACAATCATATCCAAACATAGATATCATCCAATAACATATATAACTATAGTTTAGGAGTTTCTTACCTTGGGTTAAACGATTAATCTAAAAATGGCTATAGCTTCACTAACTCAAATTTTTAGCCCACGATCACTTGTGCTCTTGCCTTTGAAGGGCTCGGCCTTGGCTAGAGGACTCAGGGCCTTGGTTGTAGGGGACGGAAGGCTTGGCTATGATGGTGTGTGGTGGTGGCCGTGGGTAAAGTGAGTGAAGAGGAGTGGGTTTAACATGGTTTTGAGATGTGTGGATATGTATTTCGTATGTTTATAAATTTGCATTATTCGACGTAACTTTCTTACTATTTTTTTATATAAAGAGAATACATTAGAGAGGATATTAGAGCTTGAAAAGAAGAGGAAGAAGAAGTGGAATGGTGTTAGGAAATGAGAGGATGGAGGGTGTGTATTTATAGGAAGAAAACATGGAAAAATATCATGATATTTTTTTGTGTAATACATCACCACTTCTCTCCTCCCTTACCTCATCCTTGCTCACGTTAGTCCTCCAACCATGTGCTTCACCACTTCATTTAACATCTAAGCCATATGCATTGACTTCAGGAAACTTAGGGATGATGTTTGTGAAAATATCTAAGATATTTTGTTATATGTGTTTATATATAAAAGCATATACGTTATATGTCTATATATAGATGTTCATGAGTGAATGTGACATGTATATACATGTGCATGTATGTGCACAAGAGAAAAACAACATTTCAGTGATCTTGGACAACTTCCGTTCGTCAAACCGTTGAAAATCGAGAACCGATTCCCGATCACATTTTTACTTATAATTTAATTTACATATAAATGTAAATAAAATTTGAAAATAAATTTCTAATCGTTATTAATTAATTAAAATCATCATGTTTTATTTATAAAATTATATAAATTAATATCAAATAATTACAAAAATCGCTATTATATTGATAAAGCGATACAAATTTTGTTATATTTTCAAATCAAATATATATATCTTTACAAAACTATTATAAATGAATTATTATCACTTCATAACTAATTAAAATGAGTTATCATCATTTTAAAATCATATTTAAATAAATTATATAATTATTTAATCATTAAATCTCAATTTAAATTCCTAAATCTATATTTAAATATAAGAGCATCGGTGATGATGTCATAAACATATCTTATTTTCCTAAAAATAAAATAATTAATTTTATTTCATATTCTTGTTCAATTATAAAGATAAGTGTATGCATCTAGCTCCATGCGCGACGTTTTACGATTTTAAAGTTGTTTATCGATAAAACGGTTCTCGTTCATTTTATCAATATTTACCATAGTGTATATTTTTCTTGTATACACACACACACTTCAAAATAAGATTACCAGTACTATTTATTATTTAAAACACCATCATTTATGTTTAAAAATCTTATTTTTGAATATTTTGAAATTTTTTCGAAATGATGAATTTATGGGTCGTTACACTTCATGCATCAAATACGTTAGGTAAATACTATTTTACTGATAATAAACATGTATGGTAATTTCTGTAGTCAATACATTAGGAATTCATTTTACATGTTCCATGTTAAACATTTTAATAAGGTGTTCTTGCATATTGTTGGGACATTCCCAACATCCTTTATACTTATTATAAAAGATATGATTTACAAGTTCAATGTCGAATATTAAACACCTAAACTATTATGGATTTAATATAAGTACATTGTTAACAATTAGCAGTATGCTATTTACTTATAGTCTAGAAATATTTATATACCTTTTTGTGATTCTTTCTTATGGACGCATGGTTCGTTTGCATTTGACTTAAAATCAAATTATTCTACCCAAATCCTATATAATTCTTGTAACATCCTATAAAATTAACAGTAATAAAAAATAATTAATAAGCTCTAAAAATAAAATTTGAGCAAATGAGGGAATTTGGCCTAGAAACATGCACCATTGCATTTGCGGCGATCTTGTAAGCAACTTTCACATTTGGAGTTTCGTGATCAGAGCTCAAACAAAGAAGTTATCGACATTTGAATTTTTCAAAACGAATATAATTAAAAAAACAAAATGAAAAATAAATATTATTAAATGCGGACCCTACCGATCTACCTCTTCCTTTGTCTGGTCGACCGCTAATGATAGACCTTCTATAAGGGAGCGATTGACCGATCATGTGACCGTGGCTAGGGTTTGAATCTTGGATAAATGGTTCGAATTTAATTATTTTAATATAACAGTTATGATTGATTCAAGCGTCTACAAAAACAGGTCTAAAGTCATTTCAGAGCAGAAAATAAAAAAGAAAAAGAGAAGGAGCGAATCAATACTATGGAAAAAGATAAATTTCTATTACCCCTTAAACCCAAATTTCTTCTTAGATTTGTGACTCTAATTGTACATATGTATCTTGATATACATATTCTTTTTGAATTGAAATGGAAAGAAGTCAAATAAATGAATGAATTCAGATTTGGGAGATTTAAAAAACTTGAAGTGAGTGGAAAATTATAGACTTTGTTTATATCATTGAAATTTATATCGTTTAGTTTTGTTTAATTATTATGCATATATTAGATTTATTGAGTAGTTGTTTTAAAACGAGCATATTTAGTTCACTGTCAGAAAAGTGGACTTTTATATCGACCAGCTTTGTTCAAAGTTATTCCCTTTTTTAATTGTTTTTGTTCAGAGGAGAAATTGGTTGTGTATCGCATAGGGGGGTTACGGTTGCGGTAACCGTCATTATTACCACCAACCGTAACTGTTGTGAACGGTTATAAATTCTTATAACCGTTGTCGTAACCTTATATGATGGTTAACGTTATATTTTTAATTTTAAAGCATGTTGTACATATTTTTCCAATTATATGCATTTTTGATGTAAATTCATATAACTTCAACTGTTTTTTACAAATTTATTTAATTATTTATAAAACGTCCAATATGCATGCACATGTTATTAATTCATGAAGACATATATTATTAATAGAAAATTATTGTTAAGGACAAAATTTCACAGCCTTTTAGCCTCAAGGACAAACCTTCAATATTTTATCCTGAAGGACAACTTTTTGTAGGTATCAGTTTTTAGTTATTGATAGCAGTTTTTAGGTATCAGTTTCTAGTTATCGGTAGCAGTTTTTAGGTATCAGTTTTAGCTCAGTAGTAGTTTTGTTGTCCATATAAATAATTTTGGAAAATGTTTGTCCTTATGAATAATTTTTAGGAGAGTTGAAGATTTGATTTTCAGAAAAGGAAAATTTTTAGTGGATCATCATTTAACCTCCTTGACACAGTTTCTTGTTAAGGAATATCACTCATCTCCTTTAGGAGGTCACTCTGGCATTAAAGCGACTTTACATAGGTTAAGGCGGGTTTTTTACTGGAAAAAGTTAAAATCTAGTGTTGAAGAATTTGTCAAAGTTTGTGAGGAATGTCAAAGAAACAAGCATGAGAACATTCTAGTGCCAGGATTACTACAGCCTCTTCCCATACCTGACAATATTTGGACTGACATTTCGATGGATTTTATTACATGCCTTCCCAAGAGTCACAAGTGTACTATCATATTTGTAGTAGTAGATAGGTTGAGTAAATATGCTCACTTCTTCCCACTTCAACATCCATATACTGCGAAGGATGTGGCCTTGATTTTTTTCCAGGGAGTCTTTAAATTGCATGGCCTGCCTAAAACTATTGTAAGTGACAGAGACCCTATCTTCACAAGTCTCTTTTGGCAAGATCTTTTCAAACTCCAAGGAAGTTCACTCAAACTCAGCTCGGCATATCATCCCCAAAGTGATGGTCAAACCAAAGTAGTAAATAAAATTCTTGAATGTTATCTATGATGTTATGTATGTCACAAGCCTAGTGAGTGGTTTAAGTGGCTGCCTTTAGCTGAATACTGGTATAATACTACTTGGAAGGCCCCTACAAAAACTACTCCTTATAAAATTGTGTATGGCATTGATCCACCCACCTTACTTTCTTATGTGTCTGCTACTGTCAAGGTTGAGCAAGTTGAAGAAGAGCTATTCACTAGAGACATTATGATACAATTTATTAAAGACAGTTTGAAGGTAGCTCAAGACAGAATGAAGAGATATGCAGATCTTAGAAGGAATGATCGACAGTTTGAAGTAGGAGATTGGGTATATCTTAAATTGCAGCCCTATAAACAGATCACAGCTAGAGATTATAAGACACACAAGCTTTCTCCTAAATTTTATGGTCCTTATCAGATCATAGAAAAGATAGGATCTGTAGCTTATAGACTTCAACTCCCTGAGAATACTCGAATTCATAATGTGTTTCATGTCTCGCAATTGAAAAAGAAGGTAGGAGATACGGTGGTCATCCAGGATGGCATACCCAGTTTTACAGAAGAGATAGTTGAACAACCAGAGAAGATACTTGATCGAAGAATGGTTCCTCGAAATAATACCGTGGTGGTACAAATTTTGGTTAAGTGGAAGGACAGGTCCGAAGAAGAAGCTACTTGGGAAGATTATTGGCCAATGATAGAGAGATTTCCTACGCTAGACCTTGAGACAATGTCTGTTCTTAAAGTGCAAGGGAGATGTAACAATCATAGCCTTATCACTATGCTAAACAAAGGCTGTTGTGAGAAGGTTAAGGGAGGAGAAGAGGTTGCAACTGAATTTTGTTCACGGAATGAGGCAACAGTGATAGAAGAGTAATAATGGTGCATCAGAAGGAAGCATGAAAAAAATCTAGGAAGTATATCAGTGTGTATATGCTAATGGGCTTTGTAATTTCAGTAGTGCTTGGCATAACACTGTGTTGCTTGTATCATAGGAGTTTGAATTGTAATTGGGCCGAGTTATATGTTGTAAATGTCTATAAATACTGATGATAAGGGTTTGTAACTGTGTGAAGAATCAAAGTAATAAAATCATATTTTCAGTTGATATCACTGTGTTGCAGATGCCTTCTCCAGTTTGTAGTTTTCTCTTTTTTCATTTTTACATGTTACTTTGTTTGTTCATATTGTCTTCTTTTCTGTTAGTTACTGCCCACCATTATTCAGTTGTAAGTTTCTTCTTTGCCATCAATTCGTTACCTTGTATCTCAGTTTAGTTTCTGTTTTGATTCATCTCTTAAGCATCTACTTTTGCCAGTTCTTGTTTCTTTTTCTTGATTCAGCCTTAATTTCTTGAATGTTTGTGTTTCTGTTTTTGAATCTACACTTGTATCTGTCTCATTATCTTTCAGTTTTCAGTTGACAATTAGTGTTTGTTGAATCATAAGTGATAGCTGTAGGAAATTTGGCATCTGTTTTTTTTTTTTGTGTGAATCAATTTGTGTGCTTGAACTGCAAGAAATCCTAGGAACTATCACTCTGGGTGCATTAATAAATTTGTGCACTGTAATTTGTATCTTCCTCTTCCAGTCAATTCATCAAACACCCTTGCAATTTCGTCGAACACTTTCTATTTCACTAACATAACCCATCCTTAGTTAAGTTCTTGCTGAATTATATTGTCAAATTCTTGAGAAATTAAAGTCCATGCAATTGTTATTTTTTATTTTTTTTATATATAACTGTTGCTTCTTGTTCAAGTCTGTACCAATACATAGGAATTAATGATTATGTCATATTCGAGCAAACCCTGCAACTTCCCTGACACTTCTCCGAGTCATTTTTTTAATTTCCAGTTCTTGAATTTCTTGAAACCAGTTATCTTGTTGAGAATTTTTCTTTGATTTCTGAATTCTATCAACCACTTGTGCACGTGCACAGAATAGTACCATCATCTTCACAATCAACTTCTTCCTCAACTCAGTTTATTCTTTCCAGTTTTCTAATCAATCGCCATGGCCAACAAGAATGAGCAACCGGGCGCTTCCATTAAGGGACAGCCCTCCATCTCAAATCGATTCAAAACCTAGGCAGCCTACATCTCTCTTGAATATGTATGTTCTCCTTCTTATCAAAGTCCGCAATCAAAATCAGAGTCCGCAATCATCATCTGAAATCCTTGAAGTGATAACGCCCACAATCCAAGGCTACAGTTGAAGTTGAAATGGGTGAGTATTTGTGAGTAATATTAGTTTGCTATTGGTTAGTTAAATTGCTGATGCCTTATTTCTTTCAGTGAATCAAGTAGCTTTTCAAAACTTCTACAATTTGAATCATTCAGTTATTGAATAATTTAATTTTGTCAAATCAACTGTCCTTCGCTTCTAAAAGAAAAAAAATTGGAAAATTATTATATTAACAAACATTAAGTTGACAAAATTTATGTTATAATGAAATTTTCATATGTTGTTGAATTTATTAAACTTGCGTTTTCTTTAAGGATCAGCATATAATTTTTTCGAAGCAAGGAAGTTTCCAGGAATGGTGAAATACACCTTGATGTTAAGGTACATATTTTTTTTTTATGAAACAAATTTTATTAACGATCACCAAAAGCTGTCAACATGCCTGACAGGTAACCCAAAAGCGAAAAAGAACAACAAATCGAACGAGAAACACCATAACAAAAAATAAAAAAAAGGCAAAAGGCCGCCATAGGCAGGCGAATCAGAACGGACGACTGCTGCAAGAAACAGACACGGAACATGGTTGATGAGCTTAGGAAAAACCACCGCCCATCAAACATCGTCATCGAGCTCCGGCAATGCCACCGCCCAACGACGATGTCGGATGACAACCGTGCAATACAACAACAAGATAGAGGGCTAGTCTCCAATAAATAAAATACCAAACAAAGCGCCCAACATCCAAAGAACAGCAGAATCATGAGCCGATAAAATCCAAAAAACCTACAGCCAAGCTCCACCCAAGAAAAGAAAAGAGCTCCAATCATGCCAGAAAATCCAGATCTTGAAAACGGTTGCCAGAAAAAAGCTGAAAATAAAAAAAAGGGGGTTAAGCAGGAGATGCTACAAGGAAAACAGCACGCAAAGACACAAGTCTCGAGATCGGAGATCAAACAATACCCGATCTAATGGAGGACTGAGAGCAGGTAATAAAAAGCAGGGCCACAAGGAGAGCAGTACGAGAATTGACTGAACCCTTGAAAGGTCTACCGTGAAAATCCATTAAGACATCATTCCTAACCCGCCGAATAACAGAGAAAAGATCCATAGGAGTCTCCTTAAATATAGCCTTATTTGGCGCACACCAGATGTGCCAACAAATCAGACAGGGAATCAATCGACTGGTGATAGATCGAAGAGATTTTCCATTTCTACCGTTCCACCAGATACCCAGAAGATCTTGTGACGAGGAAACGCTTCCGCGAATACCCAACAAATTACCGAAGTAATTCCAACAGGATCTGGCAGTGGACCCAGCAAAAAGAAAATGGTCCACCGATTCCGTTTCACCATTGCCGCAACATCTACAACGGGAAACAAAAAAATGCCAATCCTCTGTAGGTTCGCATCAACCGGCAATCCGTTATGGAGGGTTCGCCACATGAAAAGAGACACTTTAGGGGGGATCCTAGTGTCCCATATGTAGGAGAATATGGGGATAGCAGGGACGAGGGAGTGAGAAGATAGCCAGACCTGACGAATAGAAAACGGACCTCCGTCCCAACTGGATTGCCCTCCATGAGAATCAGAAAATAATTTGACCGCTTGCATATGCTTTCAAGTCTCACTGGCGAATGACGGAGATCCAGAGTAGCCATTAGAAGCTAGCCTCCGGTATTTGGCATGAAGGAACGACGCCCATAACGAGTCGTTAGTACCACAACTTGCAAGAAAAAGCCAAGCAAATGTCCTTTGGATTTCGCAAGCCAAGACCTCCCTCAATCTTTGGACGACATACAGCGTCCCAAGATACCCAGTGATGGCGGTGATTGTCAACCTTCGATCCCCAAAAGAAGGAGGAAGCCAAGGATTGGAAAGACCGAAAAAAGGAGGACGTAGGGGTCATTACGGCGAAGACATGAGTGCCCAAAGATCCTAAAACAGATTTGATTAGAACCAAACGACCAGCAAGAGATAGAAGAGACACATTCCAACGGATGATCTTACCCCTTATTTTGTCCGTCAGAGGGTCGAAAAGAGCGTTAAGTTTCCTACCACTGTAAAGAGCAATACCCAAATAAGGAAGAGGAAGGGATGCCTTCCTGAAGCCGGTAAAGGATGCGATCCAAGAAACCCTAGAAGAGTCCATGTCCTTCGCATGGACGAAACAACTCTTGGAGTAGTTGACTAATTGGCCCGAGCACCTCTCGTAAAGGTGGATGAACCGAATGAATCGCCTAATAGAAGACCGATTGCCATTGGAGAAAATGACAATGTCGTCCGCAAAGGATAGGGAAGAGACGAGCGGACAACCGCTGGGGAGTCCAAAACGGTGAATTTGGCCAAACATCGTTAAGATGTGGATCCCTCGGATGAAAGCCTCAGCCGCAATCACGAAAAGAGATGGAGATAGAGGATCACCTTGACGAAGGCCTCTACCCGCCTTGAAAAAACCATTAGCCGACCCGTTAATGAGAACAGAAAAGCAGCAATTGGAAATGAGCCTCCACACCAAATCGATCAGTGTTTCAGGAAACCCGAAAGTACGGAGAACCTTGATTACGAAAAACCATGACATACGATCATAGGCCTTTTCCATATCAAGTTTGAAAACAATATTTGAACCTCTGACTTTCCTGTCAATCTGGGAAATCAGCTCCTGGGCTAACAGGACGTTGTTAGTGATCAGACGACCTTTTACAAAACCCGCCTGAGAAGATGAGATAATGCGATCCAAGTACGGAGCCAATCGCTTGGCCAATACCTTTGAAATTACTTTGTTCGAGAAATTACAAAGGCTGATCAGGCGGAAATCCACTCAAACGCGAGGGGTATCACATTTGGGGATGAGGACCAAATTAGTGGAAGACCAACTAATGGGAAGAGAGGAGCCGGAAAAAAATTGTTGAATAGCCAGACAGAAGTCTGTTTGGATGATAGACCAAGCTCTCCGATAGAAGGATCCGTTGAAGCCATCCGGCCCGCTGGCACTATCCTTGCTAAGAGCAAAGACGCAGTCACGAATCTCATCCGACGGAGGCGGAATAGCTAAATCGGCACTTCCTCCGAAGAGATTAGCCGAGGAATGAAAGAGAGGAGGTCCAAATCCGGGTCTGACACAGAAGGAGAACCCAGGTAGGACTGGAAGTGAGACACAATGACCTCTCTAACTTCAGAAGGAGTTGAAGCAACTGAAATATCCGATCTCAAAATTTCACGAATAGATAGCAAATTGGCTTTCTTACGAATGGATGAATGGAAAATTTTGGAATTCGAATCCCCTTCCACCACCCATTTGACCCGCGCCATTTGGCGAAGATAGGAGTTTTCAACACGAAGCTCCGAGGAAAAGGCCAGTTGGGCACAAGCCCAAATTTCCTTGTTTTCAGCCGAAGGAGTCTCGTCGTACACAGATTCGGCAACGATGAGAGCCTCTTCTGCCGCTCGAACACGGTCGAAAATATTCCTGAAAACTTGGATATTCCACGTCTTTAGGCAAGCCTTAAGCCGCTTCAATTTTAGAAAGAAAGCCCCCATAGGAGGAGCATCAATAGGAGCTATCCACGATTCCTCCACCACTTGCAGGAAAGAGTGGTGAGAACTCCACATACTAAGGAAGCGAAAAGAAGACGGCCCCGACAAAGAACGAGAAGAACAGCGCAAAACCAGAGGCGCATGATCAGAACAAGAGCGATGAAGATGAGAAGTAGAAAATGAGAATGGTAGATTAAACCATTCAGCAGACCCAAAAATTCTATCCAGCCGGGATAGAATCCGATTCGGCCCCTCCTGATTGTTGGACCACGTGTAAGCAGAACCAACGAATGGGATTTCGGTCAACTCGGAACAAACAATGAAAGAATTGAAGTCAGAAACCGATTGCCGATTGACGGCCAACCCCCCTAATTTTTCGGCCTGATTAGCAACAACATTGAAATCCCCACCCAACACAGAGTACACGAAACCCATGTCAGTGAGGGACAGAATGTCATCCCAGAGAGATAATCTCTCAATCCGATCACATTTGGCGTACACCGCCGAAAAAAGGAACGGGTGAGGAAAGAGAGAGGAGGAACACATAACAGAGAAAAGCTGGCAAGAATCGAAAATAAGACGAACAACACAGTCCTTGGACCAGAGAATCCAGATCTTACCCGAGACGTTAGCCAAAGCACCACCAAACCCAAGCGATAGCACCGCCTTGGTTACCTCTCCAGAGCCCAAGAATGGTTCTAAAAGAGCCACCAAGCAAATAGAGTGCTTTCGGACAATACGCTTAAGCCTAGCTGAAGAGGCTTCATTGCCGATACCACGAATGTTCCAGAAGAGAAAGTTCGACACGAATGCTGATTCAACGGAGAGAAATAAACCTAGACAAGAGGAGCCAACAATCCCAACTCAGGAGCTATACAGAGAGTGCTGAGCCGATCGATCGATCTGCTCTATCGCCGCTATAGAGCGAGTACGGATAGTGCGAAGAATGGTCGGGGCTCCTCCCGATCTGCGTCTAGAGGGTCGAGACTGATGCGCAACGTCGATACGATGCCCGGACTCCGCCGATGCCCGAATCGGCTTCAGCGAACCTGACCGCCTAGCTGAATATCTGGAAGGCGCCGAATTTTTAGTTAGACGAGATAGGCGATCATTAATGATCGCAATCTCTTCTAAACTAAGCATCGGAATAGAGATCGATAAGGCACAAGAAGAAGTAGGGAGAGAACAAAGAGCAGAGCAACAAACTGATGGAGGATCTGGAGAAGCCGGATCAAACTGAGCAGATCTAAAGTATGTAGGGGAGCAGATAAGATATACCTTCAATTATATTATAATAATCACGGATGATCCACATTGAGGCTGTGCACTTTGCTTGTATAAATATTATATATGCAGAAAGTACTAGCTCAAATACTTATGGTAAATTCTTATTGTCCTTATTACTACAATTTGCTGGTATAATGTTATTATGGTAAATGTATAACAATCACAGATACTTTGCTAATTTCGATCCTGCATAGGGCATAATAATGACTTTTTATATGTTTCATCTTTGTCTGAATTGTTTCTTGTTGAACATGATACACCCAAAATGCATGTGTTTATGTGTGTATGTGGACGCATATAGATAAATGTATGTGTGCGTACGTGGGTGGATGGAGAGAGAGAGCAAGCATGTTTTTATTATACGTACATTCTTTCATGTCAAACATATGTATCATAACAAATTGATCACTAGCGAATTGTTGAATTACTCATTTAATCTTGCCAGTAATTAAATTTGCAGTACACTAATATAACATGCATGGTGTACGTTGTGGGAACATGACCATGTTTTGTATATCCGTCGTTAGTCATAAAGGAAGTGTTCATGTGGTGATATGCTTCTTTGAGATAGAATAATTCATGCACACAAAGCTGTTATGAACTTTATTTTCAAATATGATGTTAGGTTTCGAAATGGAGGTAGAGCCTTGGCGCAACGATTAGGTCAACTGCATGGTGATCTAGACGTGCATGTTCGAATTTGTCTCCGTAGTATTAGGGAAAAACTGTGTACGTTATCGACATTTCCAGAGATTGCTATCGTGCAGGAGCCATATGCACCGGGTTCCACCTTTATGTTAGGCTTTGAAATGTCATATTATGTTCCAATAGGTATAGCCTGTAAGCATTATGGTGGGTGGAATTTTTTAATTGTTGTTGACATTGTGAACTTCGAAGCCACGTATTTACAGCAGTGTTACCCAGCCGTTTCCCTATAATCAACTGTAACTAAATTTAAATTTGTTTATGGCACCCTTTGTCTAACCCAGATGCCAATATATATGATCCGAGTTCCCAAATTTTTGTTAATGATTCCTTTACATCACTTAATGAACCTTTGTGTTTATTTTTAATTCCTCTTACATAATTATTATGATCATAAAGTACGCATTGTTTATATGTTAGATTAGGTACAAGGCATGCAATCTGATTTTACCACTCTAAAGAAGGCTATTATATATCGTAAAGCATCACAAACTGTTACGGAAGAAGGATTTGAAGCTTTTTGGAGAAGAAATTTGGTTACAACTGCTCATCGACTGCCTTAATCGTCTATCAGTTTCTATGCTTTTGAGCAATATAAAACCGTTAGTTGAAATTTTAGGTTAACAAAAGCTATATGCGTTTTGCCTTTCTAAATATCACTACAACTTCTAGTTATAGAGTAATATTGTTTAAATGCAGTTCTTGAAAACGATGTCAATTTTAGATAAGTGTAAAGAATACATGGGTGCAGATGTTGATGTAAGGTCGTTAGATGATGGATCGTCTGGAATAACAGCTGCATCCATCACTTATCCTTTAGACCCAGTCAGCACAAGCCTTGCAACTCCGGTGATCTCATCGATCTTGGTTTATCTTAGATAGATGTTCGTACCTTTAATATTTGTATACTAGTCGGTATATATATTTAAACTACTATTGCATAATTTTTTTCTCATTATATATTGAGTCTAGTTTCGAGTCTTGACACAACGGTTAGGTCATTTGCATGGTGATCTGGGCATTCAGGTTCGAGTTCGGAAACAACATTTTCACAATGCGAGGGAAAGACAACGCACATTATTGATCTTTTCAGAACCCGCTATCATACGGAAGCTTCGTGCATTGGGTTCCACCTATATATTAAGTCTAGTATTGCGCACAACACGACATTTTTTTATCATGGTCTCTTCTAAAAAAGGTAACATGGTAAATATGTTAAGTTATGTTGAATAGGTATTAGGCACTACAACAAAACAGGCATTTTACAACGGGCAATGCCCGTTGTAATATGCATTTCGCAACGGGCATGCGCCCGTTGTATTAGGTCTAGTTGTAATAGGTCGATCATATTTTACAACGGGCAAAGGCCGTTGTAATACACATTTTTACAACGGGCAATGCCTGTTGTAATACATATTTTTACAACGAGCAATGCCCGTTGTAATACATGATATTGCAACGGTTTCTGACCGTTGCAAAATAAATGCAAATTTAAAAAAAAAAATACAGCAGCATCCATGCAGTACATCCATACCAATAATGAATAATTTAACGAGTAATAAATATTATCATAAAACAACCAAAATCACATACGAAAAGATTAAAAGCTAGAGTCATAAAATTCTAATACATTCCCAAAAGTTAGATAAGTTTACATTGACATAGTTCTAATATACACATGACGAATAGTTTCATAACAACCGTTGAGAATTTAAGTTGTCAACCTACACTGAGCTTTGACATTATCATGTGTCCCTATGCAACCAAACAACAACTTACCAAGTGACTCCAACAAAAACTCCAAAGCTTTGCCTTTTTCCCACTTGATCATTGGTCGAATCTCCAGCACCTCCAAAATACAAAAGTATAAAAAACCAATTATAAGAACTCTAGTCGCATTCTAGGTGATAACTTAGATGCTTGTAAGATAGCAACATATATAAAAAATGTCGGCCAACCAGATTAAGTAGAAATACATATAATAAAAAAAATAGTACCTTTCTGCCTTCAATAACCAGATTAAGTTGCAACTCAAAACAAATAAAACGAAGATGGAGACTTAAAGGGAACGTTCAGGTAAAATTGGATGGAACTATCTTTCTCTTCCTCCTCTCTGATAGAACTGACAACGAAAAAATCATAAGAAGTGACCCTATAATCCTAAAAAACAATCCATTTGTACTCAAACAGTAGGATCCCACAATAAGTAAACAATTCCATTTGATTGATAACAATCATTTTTTATCGATCAAGGTACGAGAGGTCAAACTATGAAGAATAAATCCTTCAATTCTACTAATAATATTTTGCTATCAACATCCAAGATAACACTGGTATCAAACCTTCCAACATCGGATGAGATGAAAGGATATGAACTAATTGTCAAGAAATATGTAAAGCTCTGATTATCGCTTCTTCAAAAATATTTCAAGTAAACCATACATTCTGCAAGGGAGAAAGTTTTCTTAGATAATTTGTACACGTAATTTCGATATAATTAAGATTAAGTATTTGTATACATACAAGACTCCAAGGTTTATATATGCATGAGGTGAGTGTGGTGCCGTATGATAAAAGTTCTGAAACAATGAAAATCCCATTTTAGATAAGGTAGCAGTGGGGACTTACATGTGAAGACAAGATGTGTTTGGTATGTTGCACAGTGTTTCTGTTGGCTAAAAATCACACTCATACACCCTCGTATAGTAACACACCATCACATGAACCCATTAATGCTCCATCCTAACCAGGACTTATCTTAAATAATGCTTTTTCACTTATTAAACAACTAAAACTAGCCTTTCCACTCATCTAATGAAGGCTCATGCTAAACAAGACATTTTTTACATAGATTATGGACCACTTTACCGGAGCCTCTTGAACCTTCATGATAGATTGTGAAAAAGTATAGGATTCAAAATGATGAAAATGTTCAAGCAACTAATAATGGTCCAACTAAAAAGTTGAGTATTGACAAAAAGGATACATACAACACAGAAAAAAGAAGAGGCAAAAAACAATAAGTATCAAAGGAAAAGAAATAAGTCAAGAAAAAAAAAATGAAACTGCAATTCATGTGAGCAATAAATATTCGATGTTGATAATGCAAGAAGATGGAGAAATAAATGAAAATAAAGAGGGAGAGTGCAATGAAATAGAACTTGACAAAAATTTAGATGAAATATGCAAAAGAGCAACTGTAGATGGTAAAAAAACTCAACAAGAAAAAGGCAAGAATGCAAATGCAACACAAGAAAAAGACACACAACAAACTCGTAGTGAAACAATGAATGAAAAAATGACTCAAAGTGAACCCACTGTGCATGAAACTGATCAAGAACCCACTATGCATGAAATTGATCAAGAACACAATACTGTTACGCTCAATTATCAGAACACAGACCCAACCCATCCCTTGTTTATATTTTTATTATATAAACAAATAAAATATATCAATATGTTTGTTACCTTTGTTTTTGAATGGTTAATTCTTTGGAGGGGGCCTTTAATGTCCATTCCATGGCTACCCGCATAATACAGCTCTGCTAATTTTACAAATTTATAAACTTTTAACAGGCTTCGGCCACTAACGATTGCAGTTGGAAAATGATATCTCTAAGAAGAAGTGCCAATCTGACAGGAAGGAAAAAAAAGGTTGAATAAGAAATTATATGAAGCGCAAGACTGCGTCGAATGCAAAGTCTAAACTAACAAATAATATATAGTTGGATTAATGATACAAAACTCCTAAACAGAATGCAAATATTCACAGAAAACAATTGATAGGATGATTAAATTTCAGTACAAAGTTTGAAATTTACTTGGTGGACTACTAATGCAATCTAACTAAGCGAAAACATAAATATCACTACAAGTACTAATTTTAAGCTCACATTTGGATCAATATATCAAAATATAAATATGAATCACTAACGTGCCTTGTTTATTTCTTATATGTCTTCATATGTTTCCCTGTAAGTGATGAAGCAAACCTCGGTACATTTTTTAAAGAAACACTAACACCAGTAATTATTGGTCCTGTCTCCTGTGAAGGAAGTAATATCACCTTTTCCATTTTGCACTTATTTATCTAGCTGAAATGCAGATCTTCTGATACAATAAAAATTAGTAGCTGGTATTTCCAAATGAAATAAAAAGTGGAAATCAATATGTCACCTCGCTTGCTAATATTGTATTATTAGGCCATCTCCAGTAAACAATTCTCTGCAGCCTACTACTCAACCGTTTCTTGATTTAGGTTAATAACAGCTACAGGAGAAAATTCACATAATAATGTAGTAAAAGTAGAATCTATTACCTCCCAATTCACGATATGATGAAGGGCTACACATTTGCAATGACTATTTTTCGATTGTAAATCGGTTGAAAATTGGACCACATCAAACTTGAATTAGGGCTATCTACCGTGTATTTGGCTTGCGACTATCACAATTTATAGACTTAAACTAAATTCATCTTTAATTACTCGAATAACCAATTCTTAAATCGAATACTCACCATTATCATCACTGCAAACCTCCTCACCTCGAAATCGAACCACTGCATCACTCCATCGCGATGCTACCCAGGTTCGAGCACCATCTGCCTGTGCCCAAACGCGACCACTTCCACCTCAAATCCCTTCGAGCTACCCCGTTGCAGTCGCGACTCGTCTTCCCCAATCCCTCGCACCAACACAGCATCGAGCTCGCGCTTCTCAGACACGGGTCGCCTCTCCTCACGCGACGTTCAACTCGCTCACCCTCGGTAAAATCCCCTGAGCCCGAGCTCGAGACTACACATCGCGATTCAAATTCGAATCGCTTGCCATTGTTAAATTTTTTTTTTAATATCTTCGAATCGATTTGGGAATGAAGGAAAAGAGGGGCTTGATTACATAACTGTTGAAGGAAGAGAGGACGGGGAAAAATATCGAACTGAGGAAGCTTCACGAGTACGAGTGTGAGATTAATGAACTGATGTTCATAACGTTATTACTGCTATTATTGTTTTGTGAAAGGCAACAAAAAATTTCCTCGTCTAGGGCAACTTATTGTATAGAACCGGCCTGTTCGTCTTCATTCTCCGGTCATGCCAATATTCGGATTCATTTGGGACGTTCGAATCCCTCCTAAAGTTTCTATCCTTATGTGGAGAGTGCTCCATAAGGGGATTTCGGTGGATGTGAATCTCCAGAAGATCGGCATCTCTTTTGCTTCCCGCTGCCGGTGCTGCGGTAGTGGCGAAACGGAGACCGTTGAGCATCTGTTCTTCACGGGCAGGTGTGCCAACTTCTGTTGGTGTTTCTTTGGTTCTTTTTTGAGAGTCCGTGGGTCCATCTCCGCGTCTCATGATTTGATGTCTTCTTGGTGGATAGGGAGATTAGGTCGTTCCCTTCGATCCATCATCTTCCGCTTGATTCCTTGTCTTATTTGCTGGCACATCTGGTGTGCGCGGAATAAGGCAATTTTCGACGAGTCTCCTATGGATCCCCTATCCATTATTCGAAGAGTCAGAGAAGATGTGGTCTTGGCTTTTCGTGGTCATCCTTTCCGTGGTAGGGTCAATCATCGCTCTGTTCGCCTTGTGAACCTTTTATCTATAACCTGCTCTCGTTCTTCTAACAGAGCGGGAATTGGTTGATATCCGTTTTGGACAAGGGTGTCCTCGAGTCTCCTGCCGGTCCGTCTTCCCCTCAGCTCCCCCCCTTTTATTATTAATTATTTTTGTGTTTTGTGTGGCTTTTGCTTCCAGGTATTTGGCTCCTTGGGTAGTCGATTCTCTGTGTCCATCATATGTGCGGTGCGGAGCTTTTGGGGTTCTTCTGTTTTTATCGTTCTGCTTTCTTTCTGCTGGAAGGTTGGTGGTCAGTTCTTTCGCCTGTGTTGGAGGGTTTGCGGTTTGGCTTGCCCTTCCCTATCTCCTTGTTCTCTCATCATCGTCATCGGGCGGTGGCCTTGCCGGAGCTAGATTCAGCGGTTGATGGGGGGAAGGGTCCCTTCGTTTTTTAGGTTGTTTCTGTTGTTGGTGGCCTTTGTTTTTTGGTTAGTTGCTTCATTTGTTTTTCCCCCTTTTTTTGATAGTGAGTTACCTGTCAGGCTTGTTGACAGCTTTTGGTGGTTTCTATATATCATTCTTCATTAAAAAAAAAAAGTATAGAACCGGCCCTGGTCGACGGGAGGAAGTGTTTTAATTTGGATCCGGATACAGATTTGAGAAATTGGGGGTTTTGATGTGAGACTAACACGTGAAGTTAATATAAAACCCTGTTGGCCGTTTTATAATTTGATGATGGAGCCCTGAAACTAACTCGTGACCTTTGATCACGCAGTCCGGACCATCAACCAACTATGCCAACCCTGTTGGCCGTTTTATAATTTGATGATGGAGACCCGAAACTGACAATCCTGTAACAAGTACCCGAAGTATGTGTTTGGCAGGCACATACTTTCCTAGAGTTTACAAGCGAAGCTTGGTTCTCTAGGTAATTCAAAAAAAAAAGTTAATATAAAACGACGGAAATGGTTACAATTTGATGATGGAGCCAAAAATTTAGATTGGAGAGAATAATTTGGAAATGTAGCTAAAATTTCATTGTTCAGAATTAAGAAAAAACTTGTATATATCTAACCCCTAATGCATTTGAAACTAAAAATTTTGCAGTAAAATTTATATTTCTCAAATTCTGAATTATTTTAATATTTTGAAATTTTAAATATTTTATAAAATTTTAATCTCTTTATTTTATAATTTTATGAAAATTTCAAATTTTTGTTTATAAATTTTACAAATGTTTTTAAGTTTATTTTACAAAATTTCCAAATTTTAAATTATTTGAAATATTAAATATTCTAAGATTTTGGAAACTTTCTAAAATTTTAAGTTATCTTAAAATTTTACTTTTTAATTCTTGAATTTTATGAAAATTTCAAATGTGTTTATGAATTTAGTTTAGAATTTTACTAATTTAATTATCTAATATTGAATATTAAATACTGAATATTAAATGTAATTACTAAATAATTGAATATTAATTATAATAATTAAATATTAAGTGTAATTAATAAATATTAATAATAATTTACTAATTATTAACAATTAATTATAATAAATTATTAAATATAAAAAATAATGATTGTTAATATTACTTCTTTATTATTAAATATTACTTACTAATTATTGATTGTTAAATATTAAATATTACTCTTAATTATTAATTATTGAGTAATAATATTTAATTACTAATCATTTATAAATTAATATTTAATAATTAAATATTTATTATTATTCATTTATTGTTGATTAACTAATATGTATATAAATGATTATTAATGTTGTTGATTAATTAATTAGTAATTAGTGATTATTTATTAATAATAATTAATTACTGTACGTTATAAATGATTAATAACACTATTAATGATTAATTATTGAACATTAATAAATAATATAATATTATTAATGATTAGTAATTAGTAATATAACCGTTGTAAAATTAGCATCTATTACAACGGGCAATTTGTGATATAAAATTGACATCTATTACAACGGACATGAAAGAACCGTTGTAATAACAACATATTACAATGGCCAGTCATTGCCCGTTGTAAAAAGAGTGTTGTATAGGGCATATATTACAACGGTCCAGAATGGACCGTTGTAATAGTGATCTATTACAACGGGCAGCAAATGCCCGTTGTAAAAAGGGACATCTATTACAACGGTCCTGAATGGACCGTTGTAAAAAGAGTGTTGTATAGGGCATATATTACAACGGTCCTGAATGGACCGTTGTAATAGCGATCTATTACAACGGGCAGCAAATGCCCGTTGTAAAAAGGGGCAGCTATTACAACGGTCCTGAATGGACCGTTGTAAAAAGAGTGTTGTATAGGGCATATATTACAACGGTCCTGAATGGACCGTTGTAATAGCGATCTATTACAACGGGCAGCAAATGCCCGTTGTAAAAAGGGGCATCTATTACAACGGTCCTGAATCGACCGTTGTAATAGCCTTCTATTACAACGGGCAGCAAATGCCCGTTGTAAAAAGGGCGTTGTAATAGGGCATTTTTGTTGTAGTGAGGTTGAGCATGTTTTAAAGGTGGAAACATATGTTCAACCCAACTTTGCAATTTATAGTTATTTTATATCGAATTTTGAAAATCCACTGGCATAAAGCTTTGATCATTATACAAGCAAATACTTTGGATTATTTGTGATTATTGTACATTTATCATAAGTACTTGAGCAAAGTATCTGCTTAAGTACATATGGATTATAATAGTACCAACAACAACAATAATAATTATGAAATAAGCCTTTATAAAAAGTAATTAAATTTATATTGTAATAATAATATAATGGTGATAATAATAATCAAAATAAATTCAACTAAGTTCATAAAATTAACTTCGTTAACTAAGTTTTATAAAACAGCCAAATTTATAATAACAATATAAATTAACTAGGTTTATCAAAATTAACTAAGTTTGTAGTGGTAGTAGCAACAACAACAATTATAACGATAATAAGGTGTTGAATTATAAAATATTAAACCAAGTTAACTAAGTTAAAAAATAACTATGTTTATACAATAATAATGATGACAATGATAATAACAATAAATTGACTAAGTTTGTAAAAATTAATTAAGTTTACAATAATAAGTGCAAGTTTATAAAGTATAAACCCAGTTAGCTAAGTTTGGAGTAGTAGTAGTAATAATAACAACAACAATAATAAATAAATAAATTATAAATTATCAACCAAGTCAACTAAGTTAATAACAACAATAATAAATTAACTACAAGTTTTGTAAAAAATAACTAACTTTATAATAACATTTATCATAATAATAATGAATTATAAAATATTAACCAAATTAACTCGATTTATATAAATTAATTAAATTTATTTATATAATAATGATAAAATTAAACGAGTTTATAGAAATTAACTAAATTTGTACAATAAAACAACAACAACCAATGTTTACGAAAATCAACTAATTTTACAACAACAACAATAATCATAAATAATATTTATAAGTTAATTATTAGTTTTTATAAAAATTAACTAAGTTTATAATAATAATAATAATAATAATAATAATAATAATAATAATAATAATAATAATAAAAAATTATGAAATATTGATCAAGTCAACTTAGTTTCATAAAAATTAACTAATTTTATATAGTAATGCGAGTCATCCGCATGATGATCTGGGTGCACTGCGCGCATGTTCGAGTCCGAAAACAACCTCTTTGTAATACGAGGGAAAGACTGCGTATATTATCGACCTCCGTAGAGCCCGCTATCGTGCGGGAGCCTCGTGCACTGGGTTCCACTTTTTTATATAGTAATAATATAAATTAACTAAGAGTATAAAAATTAACTTCATTTATTACGCTATATATAAACTAATTACGCTCATAAAAATTAACGTGATAATAACAATAATAATCTAACTAAAGTTATGAAAACTAACTTAGTTTATACTAATAATACTAACAACAACAATAATAGCAAAAATAACAATAAATAAACTAAGTTTTGTAAAAATTAACCAAACTTAAAATAATAATAATAATAATAATAATAGTTCCAATACTTATGATAAATTAACTAAGTTTATAAAAATTAACTTTTCATTAACTAAGTTTTATGAAAATCAACCAACTTTAAAATAATAATAAATTAACAAGGTTTATGAAAATTACTAAGTTTGTAGTAATAATAATAATAATAATAAAATGATGAATTGTAAAATATTAATCCAGTTAACTAAGTTTTATAAAAAAAATAACCATGTCTCTATAATAATAATAAATTAACTAAGTTTAAAAAAGTTAATTAAGTTTGTAATAAGAATACTAATAACAACGACAAGAAGTTTATAAAGTATAAACCAAGAGCTGTAATAATAACAGTAACAATAATAAAATAAATAAATTATAAAGTATCAACCAAGTCAACTAAGTTTATAACAATAATAATATATTAACTACAAGTTTTATAAAAATTAACAAACTTTATTATTATAGTAATAAATTATAAAATATTAACCAAATTAACTCAGTTTTATAAGAATTAATTAAATTTATTTATATCTATATATAATGAGAAAACATCCAAATGAAGCTTTTGAAGTTACAAAAAAACCCTTAATCTAAATAAAAGAACAGAGGATGTATTTGTAATTGTGGTATCCTATCTCACACGTCAACCACTCCACGTTTAGAGTTCCATTTCTATTCGTCAAGAATCCATTTCTATTCTCAATCTCACACACTTCTCTCTAAAATTTGTTTCCAAACAAAAATAACAATCAAAGACTCAAATGCATCGATTCTCACTAAGTGCTTTTCCACTCCATTATGCTTCTCATTTAATGTCGCTTTATTCCCTATTGAAACTACCAGCTGCTATTATTGGAAGTACAAAAATTAGCCAATGAGGTTATGCTTGATCATGTATACTTAATTAATTCTAAGCATAATGTTTTCAATTGTCGATTTATTTATATTTTTTGCTTATCAGTATATAATCAGTTGGATGGCGGCATGATTATTTAATCCACACGTTATTTTTTATTTTTAATCAGTTTAATTCTGATTTGCTTTGAAATATTTCGAATTCTTTAGGTCTGTAAATGCATATGTGGAAGTTATTTTATTTTTAATTGCAGATAAGGTATTGCTGAAATATGTGCTTCTGAGAAAATACCGTAGAAGATTAATGTACAATCGCGATGCATTCATGTATTATGCCGACTCTACTGTTTGCTCTTAGGTTTTCACATAAAGTATGGATTTAAATGAGCAAGAGGTTAAGCTAGAAACACTAGATGCTATAAATATTCAGTTCACTGTTATCAATATGGACCTTGATGTTCATATTACCATTCTTAGAGTTATGCTTTAGTGCTCCATATATATCTGGCGTCTCCCTAACTTTTAAAATTCTCAATGATATTGTTTTCTCCATTGTATTGGGTTATTTTTGTCCTTTCTGCTACCCACTTCTTATTTTGCACGTTCTGTTGCACTAAATCCAACTACTATTGTGAATTAGCATCTTTTTTATATTCCCCATTTTCTTGCACCATAATTACGTTTTTTTTCCTTTCTAATTTGATGTTCATTCGTACAAGAAATCAAACTCCAACCGCACCTTAGAGGCACTGAATTAACTACTGGAAAAACCACTTTGTCAAGGGCAGGAACTGGGACCAATGGAGGCTGCACGGTGAACACAGCCTAAAGCAATAGAACCTCATCCACCTCACACATAGCAACTGGGTATGCGAACACCACATTGCTCACGATCATCGTATCCGCCCAGTCCAAATTGATCTTGATCGTACTAGCCCCTAGGTTCAGGGCGAATTGGTTGCATCTGGACATGGAGATAGGGCCGGTGCCGCTGAAGGTCCTGAACTCGGACAAACAGTAATTATTGAGGAGGCCTGCAGCAGTAGCAGAGACCTGAGCAGGACCTGGGTCAGTTTAGAGAAGGTAGGCCTTTTGATTTAGTGCAAAATTGTCTAATGCATAATGCTACAATAAAAAAGAGCTATAATATTTATGTTGACTTATATATTAATGAGTGAAGTGTTGGAATTTATATAGAGATACAGCTTTTAGATCTTTATGTTTTCAGAGTGAGTTTGTGTAGATATTTTGTAGTTTTGGTTTGATAATGAATGCAATGAGGTATTGTTTTACTTTAGTGATTTCTGCTATATTTTTGAATTCTTTATGTACCGAGTTGCTTGGTAAACTATGGATATGGTTATGTTTATGGATAAGCTTCATACAGTGCTACTAATACAAGGAATAGTTGTATAAATACAAAAGGCATTAATAAATTGAATTCTAGGATCTTCAATACGTGGACACTATTGGCAAGCCATTTGGTAATACTTTAGTCATGAACTTGCAAGTATATTCTTGCAATTTTTTCTCACATTTTTATAGTATGTAACATATTGCAACTTTATGGAACCTGACGTTGCATTGTTTGTTTCATTATGATGTACATGCTTTATATATTTATTTATTTATAGTCGAAATTTTACCAATACTACACTTTTAGTGGGCAAAGCACAGGGTAAATAGAATACGTTTCAACGATTATTATGTATTTATGTGTTTTAGTGGTTGTTATGTATTTAAGGGTTTTATTAGTTTTACTTTAACACAACTGACTATATTATAATGGAAAATGAAATCCTACAATTGCACGTATATAGGATATCAAAATCATTTATGATATGACTCATATTGAAAAGGTTGTATTGTTAAGTTTGTCAATAAAACTTTTATATTAGAACATTAATATATTAACAACATCTAACAGAAATGCCCAGTCTTGAAAACTGAAATTTCTGAACTAAATCGTTCAACTATTTTTGTTACTTATCTATAAAAATGGATTGTTGAACTACTTTTTGTTGTGGATAATGTGCAACGTATAGTAATTTTTCATCTTTTGAATACCTACTACTAATGTGGTTTTAGTGTTTGGTAATCTGCAATATCTGTACCATAATTGTTGGGTAATTTTTAACATTTGAACCATAATCTTTTGCTAAAATTTGGTAATTTCAAATATTTGCAATATGTGGTAATGTCAAATATTTGCAATATTTGGTAGTTTATGTAGTGGTACAATTTCCATAGCTATTAATCGGCTATTTGCAGTATTTACATTTAGTAGTATTTGATCATTTACAATATCGTACACCAGTATATTAAACACATTACATTTTAGTCGTTAATATGAAGTAGCATGCACATCTTTTGTAGATTGTAATAAAGTGGATAAAAAGCGATTTACGCTAATATTTTCCATCATTTTTATACTAGGTTGGAAAAGTTGTATCTCGAATCCTTTCGAGATGCCATGTCTCAACATGATCTGAATATGTGCTACCTGAGTTTGAATACATTGATCCCTTTTGGCTCTATATGTTAAAAGGGAGGTTTGATTTTAATCATTTTTAAATAATTTTATTTTTTGCAGGAAGCAGTAAATGAATATTTAGTTTTGTGGAAATATCGCATGCAATATTGATAGATGCACTACTACAGTTGTAGGAAGTGAAGTTAGAAATAATGAAAATGAAATTGATGATTTTTGGCTGATTTAGCATTTATAAATTAGACATAAAAGACTTATTCTCAAAGATTTGTATAAATCTAGAAATGTATAAACTATTATTCGTTAATATAATATATATGGTATTTCTATATGATACTCTTTTTCCATGTTGAATTTTCACATATGAACATTCACTTGAGAATGCGTACCTAGAATAATTAGTGTAATTCTTATGCCAATTCACTTAAAACATATATTAAGTTAAAGTTGAATATACATACATAAAATTTGGCAATTGTACTTCATTGTGCAAGTATCTTATGCATGTGCAATATATGTAATATTTTCTTTATATGAGATTATGGCACTAATTCCATACCAATATTTTGCAATAAGAAATACTTAGCTCCTTAGTATTAAAAGAATTTTTATGTGCATTTTACATATTATTCTGCATTAACAAGAAATTAACGCACAATTATCTTTGCATACGTCCAATGGACGTGCCATTCATACTGGTAACAATAATGATAAAATCAACCAAGTTTATAGAAATTAACTAAATTTGTATAATAATAATAATAAGAACTAATGTTTATAAAAATTAACTAATTTTATAACAACAACAACAACCATAAATTATCGTACATTCCACATATTTATCATAGGTGATGCACATTCAGAATTAAAATTCTCCTTGATATGCATAAGTTCAGTCCTCCAATAAGGTCCTGATCTTATCTCACATAAGTTATTTAAAGTTTTCCTTTTCTTTTCGTATTAAAAATACGACCAAAGTCAATGAAAGATTTATGAAGGAAAGAGGGCATAGGACTCTTTTAATAAATGGGCTTGGTGTTGAACATGCAGAAGGTAATGGTATGTATATTTTTAATGCTAAGCTCATATTGGATCACTTCACTGTAAAAAAAATTGTTAATCATTTGCTTTTTTGGCTCAATTTTTATCCTTTCCGCCTCTTGTTAATCTGGTTAGAGTTGTGATCAAGATCAATGCTGGTGTTTTTACATGTCCTGTTCCAGCCTTCATTTATCCTTTATCCATTTGTATCTACTTTGTATTCAGTCTTTAAAATTCTGTTTTTTTTTCTTGAAATTTTATAGGGAAGAAAGTGACTACTTCAGCAACCCGAGCGTTTATAACTATACAAGGTGGATGGGCGGATAACACAGTTGTACAATGGGGGGACACTGCCCAAACTCTAGGTCCTAAAGGGCTTCCCCTTGGGACTTTCGGGTCTGCTACTTTTGCTGTCAAATTTCTCTTACTTCATCGCAAGAAATATAACTTTCAAGGTAAGTAACGTGCTCTATCAATTGTGTAACATTCTCATGTCTTATTTAAACAAAGAAAGCTTTCATCTTGTTTTAACAAAGAAAGCTAATGTGATTGTGCAAAGAAAGCTTACAACTTATATTTTAACAAGGAAAGCTTCTAAAGTTCACGCCTGTCACAAGAGCAAGTATTTGTTTGTGTCGAATTATCAAACAATGGTGAATATTTTTTAGGTGCTCCATTGATCAGCCCAAGAAAGTCGGTGAAAAAATACCTCATGCAAACGATTCACTGGTCACTCAATATTTTTGGATGCTATATTTCGTGGGAATGTGTAATAATTTGACTATAATATCACAGGCTACCATATTTATGTCTATCTAAAGAAGTGTTCAAGAATGAAACAGTATCATAAAATGAAATCAGTCTTGATTTGCCATAAATATCGGTGGTGTTGGGAGAAAAAACGAGTCCTTGTACGGAAGTCTGGAGGGAGCTGTGTCTTTTATATATAAAAAACACTTTTATTTAAAGTTTTAGTTCTGAATTATCTCTAATTGTTCCGTTGCCAAACTTAGCAAGGTGGGTAAATGAAGAGAAATACATGTTAGAAACATGTTTCGCTTATATTTACGGTATGGATCTTATTTTGGTATTACCTTACATTTATGGTTTATTATAAGGGGCAGTTTCGTTTTGATTCTCAGTTTTTTCCATTTCTACGCAAAAGACATGCTCCTTAACAATATATAGCAGGTCCCTTTGTTCATTATCGGTGTTGCAGTTCAAAACTTCTGGTTTTTTCTTCTTTGGCCCATCATGTAAAGTTACTCTCAATTCATATTTTTTATTTGTTCTTTTTTTCACCTGGTCATTTTGATGAGAGTATGAGAAGTCTATCATGTTGATCTTTGTCATGCATGGATGAGATGTTTCAGGTAAATAAACATGTTTCTATAATTCTATTTTAATTATCAATGTTATAAATGCTTGTATTGATTTTTGGTTAATTTTATGTACGTCAAACTGAGAAAAATGGAAGAGGAAGCTGGTTTATGCTGTGTGAAATGCAAGCAGCGTACGCATTTCAGTAACTTGCATTCCCTACAGTACAACTGACCAAAGCGTTGTATTATTAATTTTTTTATTTAGATAAATGATATTACTATTTGTATCTTCGATGTCTTATTAAAATATTAAAGTTTTGGTTGCTCCTTTTGTGCTATTGTAGTTTTATAATGCGAAACTACTTGAATTTTATTGAATTATTTTTGTTGAAACGTTTTACTTTGGTAATTGAAATACCATATTTAAAAGGGAGGGATATTTTGGCTAACATACCTCGATCTGAAAATAATAAGACCCACATTCCCCACATTCCTTTCGTTTGCAAAATATCATTTACGTTCCTACTTTTCAATAATTTAAAAGTGCAACTAGCATAACCCTGCCCGCTTGCTTTGGTCATTTAATCGAATAAAAAAAACACGAAATTAAACAAATACATAATTTGCAAACTAGGTTACCTTACACTTTAGAATGACAAAATAGAAGTAAAATTAGTCGATTACAATTTCAATCGAACAACTGAGCCCAAGCAAAATTGAAGTTGTTTCTTAAAAAATGGAAAATATATGCGGATTTGTAGACAATGATCTTCAATGTTCGAATCTAGCAACCAAAGATAACTGTTGTGACGAACAAAATAGAAAATGAAGTACAAAGGTAATTTGAATTTCGATTATGCTGTATTAATACCGTGTATATAAGTGAAAGGGAACTTATGACAAATATTTGATATACATTATTTTGATACTTCATAGATTTGAATTGTAGATTTGTGTACAATGAAATAAAAAATGACAAATGATAAACATTTGACATACATTATTTTGGTACTAGATAGATTGAAATTGTAGATTCGTGTACAATAAAATGATAAATGATAAATATTTGTCATAAGTTATTATCAATAATTGCTTACACACACAAACGCACACACTATACCTGGCTAAATAATTGCAAATGTTTTGCCATGATATGTACTTGGAAATTACTGTGAGATCGATATGAGGGGATAATGAATTAAGTACTAGTGGAAATATTAACTTGGCAAATATTTCTCATAATATTAACCTGGCAAATATTAAAATCTTTTTAATGCAAGTGTTAAAATGTCTTATAACCCATAAATATAGTTTTAATACAAGTACTAAAAATGTCTAATTAACTCACAAACAATTGTGATAAAAAGAAATAAATGAAATACAGATTAGAATGAAATAATAAAGAGATTATGAGGCATATTACCCAGGAATGTTTGCGTTAAAATTGGTCACAAACCCCAAAAGCCGTGAAAGCACCAGTGTTTACACACAGATCCACAATATTCACATACAGATCTCAGATCTAGATATTGTAGAGAATAAAAGTGATGAAACAGTCAAATTAAAATGGAAGAAAGCAAGAAAGAACATAATATTTATAGTGGTTCGGAAATCCGGCCTACAGTCACTTTGAATCAATCCTTTTTATTCCTTTTGTGATGTTGAGATTACAATTACAAGCCTTTTTGATTAGTAAACAAAATAGCAGTGTTCCGGCGTCCAGGGTCCAAGAAAATCCCCTTTACCGTTGCCATAGACTTCTATTTATAGGTGTAGATTCGAAAATATCCGCCTCAAAACCTGGAATACCTCTACTCTTGTGCAAGTGGGCCTACCAGACTGATCCAGAGCGATTTGGGATCGATGCGTGTTCAATTCGTATCGATCCAAAAGTGGCCCAATCGAAATGAGATCGATCATGGAGGTTCTTGAGTGCATCAGGAAGCTCCTCTAAAAATTTCGTAGCGTTTGGACTTGTAGATTGTGAGATATGATCGATGCAAGTTGTAGTTTGCGTGAAGGCTGAAGTGTTCGTATCGATCTATTCGTCTCCATCCATTTATATTCATCACAATTGCATCGATGACGTTGCTCGAAAACCCAAGGGAGATCCACTTCTGACGCCGAGTTGGCTACTTCTTCATTCAAACACGTCTCCTTCGTATCGATCAAATGCTGTACTCTTCTTATTCATCCACCAGCGCTTGTGGGCTTATTCGTATCCATCATCTATGCCTCTGTTCACATCCATCGATCAATCCCCCTTCGTATCCATGTTGTTCGTATCGATCCAAGATATTGTTATGGATTGATACGAACAAGACCAATACGAACTCCACCTCTGTATCCATCCTGATCGATACAAAATCTTCGATTCGAAGTGTGCGGCTATTTCCATCCCGATCAATACGAACTACCACCGATCCAAAGCTAGGTATGCTATCCGCATTCGCACCCATCTGTTGGCACCCCTCGATCGATACGAACTGTATCGATTCGAATGACGTCCATCGATTCAAAGTAACCCATGTTGATCAATACGAACGATATCGATTTGAACCATATCGACACGAAGGTATAGATTCGAACCATTTCTCACCAATATTGATCCATCCATATCTCAAGCATACGAACTCCAATTGACTTGAAATTTGAAATGTAACATTTCCTAGCCTTGTTCATCATTCCCAATTGATTCCGTCTTGATTGGAGCTCAGTCAAATTTTGACGACACCAATCATAGCCTTGTTTTCAATGGGACTCCAATCCTAATATCCATCCTTTCCAGCCAATTTGTTAATATCCCGGCCTTGACCAAAATGTGGGATAACATTTCCCCTCCAAAACATGCCTTGTGGTAAGAATGTGTGTTTTGAAAAGCTCCGACCCCGACATCCGAAGTCCATATTCCATTCATAGTCATACCATCCGATTCATAATCCAATACATTACCAAGTCATTCTATCTGAGCGCCACAACCATATCCTGATCCAAATCCGCGACTGCTCTGAGTCAATGTTCGATTTCGAATTCAGTAGCCAAATCCTTAGCCAATTTCATATCCATTTGAATCCGACAACCGAGTTCTAATCCATCCATATCCAATAACTGAATCCAGGGCCTCTCCAGGTCGATATCCAAATTCGAGACCGCTCCGGACCCTTTGCTCGCCGGATCCATTTATCCCAAGCCGAAACCCGAATCCAGGACCTCTCCGCGTCGCATTATCCTATTCCGACCTCGGCTCTTTTGTTGAGGGCTTTGATGTTCTCCGGCCACGGCTCTCCGGCCAAGAACTTTTTATATTGTCGGATCTCGGCTCTTTGACCAAGGACTTTTATATTCTCCGGCCTCGGCTTTCCGGCCAAGGACTTTTATATTCTCCGGCCTCAGCTCTTCGACCAATGAATTTTATATTCTGTTTTAGTCCATTTCATCGCTCTCCGGCAAAGGGACTCTTTATTTGCGATTACTACCATGTCTTTCCAGACGGGACTGTAATCGCGAGACCTGTATTATTTATTACATTAATCCAAATCCACTTGTTACATAATCTAGTTAACAAACTGAAAGTCCAAACAAACAGGGAAAACTAAACAAATGTCCGTGAATCCAAAGAAAGAACCAAAGTTTGTAGTAAAATAGAAAGAAAACGGGATTTCAAAGACTCGAGCAATATGGTTTGTCATAGTCTCAGAGCATGCCTAGGGATGGTCCTCGATTTCATACATGTGTAAGTGACTTAGCCGTACTACCTCGAGCACTATTACTTATTTAATGCCACAAATTTATTTAGTTGATGACAAGTCGGCGATTCCTAGACCAGTGCCATCCTCGTTCGTGGCGGGCGGTGGTCGCTCCTGTTCCACTGCCACAGCTCGATTCCTTACAATATTGTTGCGGATGACCATTCCTTATATGCTTCTCAACTATATCCTTTAAATGTCTACAGTCGTTCGTGTTGTGTCCATTCAGTTCATGGAATATGCAATGCTTTCCTGATGCCTACTCGTATTCAGAAGGTTCCCTTCTTGCCAGCTTTCGATGCTGGAGGCGTCCTCGAGTATCCAAGTAAATCCTTTCTAGAGTTTCAATTAGGTCTGTTTAAGAAGAAAACTTTGACTTCCACCGTGGCCTTTTCGAAGTGCTACCATTGTCATTCATTTTCCTTTTCCTTTATCATCTTTGACTGGGTCCTCCCTAGGTGGACCTCCACCCCTTACTGCATAAGCTTCAGCGTCTCTCTCTTCTCTCTCAGCCTGCGTATCTTCTTACATCAGAAACCTTTCCGCCTCATGGTAGAATTCCCCGAGGTCCCTCGGTTGGTCATGTTCCAACGATATCTTGAAATCTGAATCATCTATAATTTTCAAAACACCCGCCATCAAAACCATCGGTGGATCGGGTCGATCCACCGAAGCAACTGCCGCATTGAATCGGGTTAAGAAATCCCTGAGCGACTCTCATTTCCATTGTTTCATCGATGACAAAGTCATCACGTTCTTGGGTCGGACTATGTGTACCCGAAACTGCCTGATAAACCTTTCAATTTGCTCTGTCCATATGCCAATAGAGCCACTTTCCAGTTGTCTGAACCATAATACTGCAATATCTGTCAAATACAAAGGGAAGCATCGTGCCATGACCTCCTTCGATGCCTTCAGCACTTTCATATGCTTCATGTACCTTGTCAATTGAACAGTAGGATCCGTTTCGTCATACATCTCCAATGTCGACAATTTGAAATCTGCCTGGTTCCTAGCTTGCCTGATCATGGGAGCAAAAGGACTCCTATTTACATCCTCTAAGTCTCTATTCACCAATCCACCTCTCATAGCTCGCCTAACCATCTCTGCCAATCTATCACTATCACCAAGCTGTAGTCCTCGTCCGTTGCCTCCGATCTGCCCCCTGAGTCCACGAGGGAATCTTGGAATCTACTCTTCTGGACGAACATTCATTCCTCTATCTTGCCATGCTGCTCGGCTCCAATTGATACTCTGCTCGGGATTTGATCATGCTCTGGGTGAGTGCCCCTTAGTTCTGGTGTTGCGCCGGATGGTCCTGCTCCATTCTGAACTCTGGTTGCTCCATGCTCTCGATCCCTATCTCCAGCATTTCATGTAGTTGCGTTAACTTGATTTTGCACTCCAACTTGTCCAGCTTGTCGAAGCAGGTTCTGCATCATCTCCTCTTATCTCTTGAGCATCATTTCCATCTCGTCTCTGGTGATAAGATCGACGCCTGATTTGCTCCCGAGGAAGCCTCCTGACTCACTTCATGCTGACTCCTTTCAGTCCTTTGTCTTCTTGCTGATTGCCTACCCATAGTCCCTTTTAGATATGGTCCTTTAGCTTTGCAAATCTGAACTCCGAATCTGAGATAGCGGGTGCTAGTCTTCTCAATGAAAGCACCAAAATGGTCGCGCCAAAATTAGTCACAAACCCCAAAAGTCGTGAAAGCACCAGTGTTTACACACAGATCCATAACATTCACACACAGATCTCAAATCTAGATAATGTAGAGAATAGAAGTGATGAAACAGTCAAATTAAAATGGAAGAAAGCAAGAAAGAACATAAGATTTATAGTGGTTTGGTAATCCGGCGTACATCCACTTTGAATCACCCTTTTTATTTCTTTTGTGATGTTGAGATTACAATTACAAGCCTTTCTGATTAGTAAAAAAAATAGCAGAGTTTCGGCATCCAGAGTCTAAGAAGATTCCCTTTGCGATTGCCATAAGACTCTTATTTATAGGTGTAGATTCGAAAATATCCGTCTCAAAACCTGAAATACCTCTTCTCTTGCGCAAGTGGGCCTACCAGACCAATTCAGAGCGATTTGGGATCGATGCGTGTTCAATTCGTATGGATCCAAAAGTGGTCCAATCAAACTGAGATCGATCATGAAGGTTCTTGAGTGCATCAGGAAGCTACTCCGAAAATTTCATAGCGCTTGGACTTGTAGATTGTGAGATATGATCGATGCAAGTTGCAGTTTACGTGAAGGCTGAAGCGTTCATATCCATCAATTATCTCCATCCCTTTATATTCATCACAACCGCATCAATGACGTGGCTTGGAAACCTAGGGGAGATCCACTTTTGATGCCAAGTTGGCCGCTTCTTCATTCAAACATGTCTTCTTCGTATCGATCGAATGTTATGCTCTTCATATCCATCCATCAGCGCCTGTGGGCTTATTCGTATCCATCAACCGTGCCTCTGTTCACATCCATCGATCAATCCCCATTCGTATCCATGTTGTTTGTATCGATCCAAGCTGTTGTTTTGGATCGATACGAACAAGGCCAATACGTTCTCTACCTTCGTATCCATCCCGATCGATACGAAATCTTCGATTCGAAGCGTGCAGCTATTTCCATCCTGATCAATACGAACTACCATCGATCCAAAGCAAGGTGTGCTGTCCACATTCGCACCCATCTGTTGACACCCCTCGATCGATACGAACTGTACCGATTCGAACGACATCCATCGGTCCGAAGTAACCCATGTTGATTGATACGAACAATATCGATTTGAACCATATCGATACGAAGGTATCGATGCGAACCATTTCTCATCAATATTGATTCATCCATATCTTGAGTATACGAACTTCGCTTGACCTGAAATTTAAAACGTAGTCTTTCCTAGCCTTGTTCATCATTCCAATTGATCACGTCTTAATTGGAACTCAGCTAAATTTTGACGACATCGATCATAGCCATGTTTTCATTTGGTCTCCAATCCTTATATCCTTCCTTTCCAGCCAATTTGCTGATATCCCGACCTTGACCAAAATGTGGAATAACATTAACAAATATTTGTTTGGCAAATATATGTCATACCACGAATGGTTGATGAATGAATGAAGTTGTAAATTGCTTTTATAAAAGAAATAATTACCAGATTATATTATGTTTTGAACAACACAAAGAAATAATTTGGAATTGGCAATGTGGAACACATGAACATTATTCAGAAATTACATGAAAGCTTGGTTAACAAAAAAACGTTATGTTTTGTTTTTTTCATACTCGGATTTCGAGTCTCGCTATTAGTAGCAGTTGGCAATAAAACTGTATTGAAATGACAGGAGCAGAAAGTAGTATGTTTAGTTGGAACATTATTGCATGACCCATGTTTGGAATCAAATCTCTCATAAAAATTTTAAAAGCACTGGTCATAAAGACTACTTTAATAAAAGATTAGTTTATGAATTTCAATCACATACAACCACATGTGCTATGTAACTAAATATTGGATCCACCTTTACAAATTTAACTACTAATTAACTTCAGGTTTATATGCATAAAGCATCTCCAACATCATATAGAGTACAACTTCAAGTTTGTAGTATTATGATCCACCATTAGTAACTTTTTTGAATAGAATTGAAATTGAAAACTTGTTTAATAGGTGTATAGTGGTTGAATGATGATAGCCAAATATTTGTCTGCCAAATCTTTGTTTGTCAAATATTTTTTATGCCCGAATTCGCTACTTACGTATGTGACACTAATTTGGCAACTTTAAAATCTTTACAGGTACAACAACGAAGACACGAAGTCGTAGTTTAAAAAAAATGCTGCTATCAAAATACAGGAAATTTATAAAATTACCTGAATCTTCTTACAAACCTAAATCAGTTCAAAACATTGAATTCTTAAATTCGGAATCTCCAGGAACATCAACACCAGAATCTTTAAAATAATTACCATTAAATATTCATGTTCCTCTTTCGTCTCTCAGGAGAAAATTACCAGCAACAAGAAGCAGTAGTAAAAAAAACATGCAAAGAAATAGAAAAAAGAAAAGCCAAAAGAAAATTCAAAAAGATATGGGAGTGGTTTTAAGTCTTTTCATACATTTAATAAAAGAAAAGCTGCATCTAGGAGCACACATGGAATTATTAAAGAAAACTCCATTGTTCAACATCGTTAATATAACGACCCGCAAATCCGTACCCCTTGAGTCAACACTATTCTACATCAATTAACTCAAGTTGAACAGAAATACGAACCATTTGGGTTAAAGAAGAAGAGAAAACGGAAAACAATAACAGAATCTAACCAACACAGCGGAATAAAATATAATATATAATAACAGATCTTTACACAAAGAAAACTATATCTGTTTTATACATACATCATCAGAGTATATCATCAGAGTTCAACAACATCAATAACATACAACTGGATACACAACGGAATAATAATCAAATACGGAAGTACGTATCGCCCTTCAGCCTGTCTCCTAAGCTCCACAGTATCCTTTCCTTTATTCTATAATACTCGGTCTGACCCGAGCATTACAGTTAAATAACACCCGAGTCAGTCTAGATATACTAGCATGAGAAATCACACTCAAATTGATTATTAAAGTTTCAAAATCCTTTGAAAACAAAAGCATCTCGTAAGACCACGCATAAATAAACATGTCGGGTTTTTACCTTACGATAGCTAAACATTTTTTATTAAAATCCTCTGATATTATAATAGGGTCTATATACAAATACTTATTAAAATAGCCGAAATTGTTACATTATTAAATTCCAGCTACTGGCCACAGTGTGGGTAATACAAACAAAACTCGTAAAAGGCGCGTAGGGAGAATGGATTTCCAACTAATGACTAGGCACTGAGGCACCACCTGTCACAGTACGTGGCCTAGATCACAGTACCGAGGAGCCACCCTAACTCCCCTGCAACACAAGACCTGGACTATCCCTTACTGGATAATCCCGAGTAAGATCACCCCACGGTTGGGATCATCAACCGCACCACTCAACCGAAATAAAAAGGGACATCTAGACAGGGATGACCTTACCCGAAAATGGGTACTGCCCACCAAGCCATGTTGCATAACCCCTGATTTTCAGTCATTCCCGCTTGATGAGGCTTGAGGCTAAGCGTTACATTTTAGAACATATCCCTTAGAATGCCCATCATCCACCTGACGATGTTCCGAAAGCATTCATCCATACAAGTCCGTCCCGGGTTCGAACGAAACTGAAGGCACTATTTCTACTACATCCATTTTGGAAACATCCTCAGGATTAGTAGCGACTAGCCCTTGCACTTCACTGCTCCATCTTCGAATCCAAACTCGTTTTCCATGAAAACGTACAAACCGGATCGAAGTGGTTTTCGAGAAATAAATCCCGATCCCGGTCTCTTCGAAACGATCAGCGCATTTGGCCAATATTGATAGTCGGTTATTTAATTATCAATTAATATTCATAAACATCCATTAACTATAAATAATTTCTCCAAATTATTTATTATTCTCAAAATATCTTCGCAAGATATATTTCCACTTTGCAAATCCTTTTTGAAAACATTTTCAAACTATCTTCCTTTCTCAGAATAAATTTTCCAAGTATTTTCTATTTCCACTGAAATCACCAAGCATAAAACTTTTAGAATTTAAAATAATTTAAAACGTTTTACTTTGAAATATACTTTAAAATATTTAAGTTAAAACTACTTCAATAATTTGTTAATAATACATACCATATGAATATTTGAAAATAAGGTTACTTTATAAAATGTAAGACTAGGTTTTCACTTTTTAAAATAAAATACTAAATCACCTTTTAAATAATTAATACGATAATATATTTGAAAAATATTTACTTTAAATTTAGATATTTAGAAATAATAAATTCCTAAGACATGCTTTTTAAAACAGCATTAAAACTTTTTATCTTATATTTAAAAATTTACTTTGAACGTACTTGGCTATCCAGAGAAATATACTTCTCTTCACATTCTTCTTTAAATTTTCAATTCCAAACACTTGAATCAATTTCCAAATTGATTTCCAATTTATCCCCTTTTTATTCCAAAATCCATTAATTTCAGATTTTATTCCTTAATTATGATTTAATATACTTTTAACTAAAAATACCAATTTTAGTTTTCTCAAATTACTTCCTAATCCTTTTAAATAAGTTTAAACTTTAAATTTTAGGATAGTTCTTTATTCTTTTAAAATAATATCACTTAATTTTACAATTCATTAATTTCTGTTTATTCGAAATCTTTTTTTTTCTTTTCATACTCGAAGTTATTTATTAGTATTTTAATATCACTTCCATTTCTTTTCAATTCATTCTTAATTTATTCAAATTTTCTATATTTATTTCGCTTACAAATTCACTTCTTCTTTTTTTTTTCCAAAATCCAATTTATATATTTTTGGTAACTCATTATACCCAAATATATTCAATCATACCATAGCATTCAATATTTCAATATAATTCATTATAGAATATCAAATAATCACAACAGAGAATATTGAATAATTTAAATAAATGTTGAGGGATCCAGTTGGATCTCTCCAACCTGTTTTCCCTGCATCCACAGACGTTAGCACAACATAAATACCAATTCCACTTCGAGGTGGAATATCGCGGTATATGGGATTAATATAAATCATCCGCTATTATGCGGCGCATAGGTTCTCATCCGCTATATAATGCGAGAAATCAAACATTCCAAGATATACTATATACTACTATACATAATATAACACACCAAATCCAATCAATCAATCAATTATTTAAATTTAACCGTTTACATTTAAATTAAAAATTCAGCTGAGTGAGATTAACTCGCCTTTGATTTTGTTGCAACCCATTTCCATCTCGACCTGTTTTCCCCATGATTTTTAGACCTTGTAACAAACATAATAGGGTTTTATCAATATTCGAATTGATCGAGTAAATTATTTTTCCCATTTGATTTAATTAACCAATAATTTATTTTAAACTAATTATTTTCTCTTTAAAAAAAATCTTTTAGCGACTTAAATAAGTTAATTGAACAAATTAAATCACCTTAATATTTTTTTTTAAAATTAAATAGTAAGCTTAAAACTTGTATATTTATTCATTTATTCTTTTGAAACCACATATATCTTTATATAATAATTTATATATAGATCCAAAATCTAATTATTATATAATCTTTCAACATTTTGAAACTCCTAATTAATATTTTTTTTGTTCGAAACCTTATAAATATATATATTTATATTATTATAATTATTATTTTTTTAAAAATTAACAGCACTTTAAAATATGTATATTTACCCCTGTTTAATCACAAGGTACTTGATCCATATCTACCCTAATTAAAATGCCAGATAGCATATATTATTTTCTTTAGAAAAGAGAAATTTACCCAGACAGACTCTGGCCACAAACGAAGACTGCACGCCACCACCATCTCTCCGCGCACCTCCATCACCAACTACGAACCGCCTAGCTCGAACGAAAATGCACACGACTTCGACCGTACGCCAGCTGCCACGGCTCTCCTCTCCACTGCGACCTGCCTCAAGCAATCGAGCACGAAATTCCCAAATGCACTGTCGCGAAACACACGTTCTGGCTACTGCCGTCTCCACCAATTTCTCACCGCCATAGGCCCCTCACCAAACCGCGACCCTTAGCCATACCCCCCCTCAAATTCGCGTCGCCGTCGTTAAGCCGAACTCGAGCTCCTCTCGCGTGCGCGAGCGCGCAAGCGCTCCTATGATTTAATTTTTGTTTTGAGACGAAATCGATTTTCAATTTTTTTTATCAGCTGCCGTTCGAAGGAAGACAAGGGGAAAGATTTCATCTTGGTTTTTAAAGGAAGGAGGGGATTTGTTTCGAAAGACAAGAGCAAAGCAGAGATTTAATCGGCCATTTTTATTCTCGATTGATTTTTTAGGTGAGGAAAGAAAGAAGGTCACATTGATTTTTAAAGAAGGAAAAGATCCCTTGCGTGCTGAAGATGCTTCGCGTGCCTGTCCTTTAGAACGGCTGAAGTGACAATTTAGTGTGTATATATAATTATTTAAATTATATCGTCTCGGTTCCGCAATTCGAAATGTCAAACTCCTATCGAGACGCGCCGCTAGGCATTCATAATGTTATACCCCTATTTCGAACGCATTGGAAAAGGTTTTGAGGTCTAATTCGATCGTGTGGGGAAGATAGCTTTTTGAATCGATTATTATCAATTAAATTTTCAACGCGTTTATATATATCGTACGCTCACATAACAATTCTGTTCAATACGAAATTTGGAATCCGATAATAATACAATATTACGGATCCAATGGAACTGGTTTCGTTGAATTTCGAGACTATGTCTCGGAAGGCTATTTTTAAATTCAATTTAAACGATAAAATTTCAAAACCGAAAAAATTAGTGTTAAATTCAATTTTACAACTTCTATAATTCTCAGTATTATCAATATAAATTCTATAAGCCTTCAAATTATTTAAGATGCTTAAAACTGAATATTCAACATTTCACCCAACTTTAAATTATTTAATTTAATAATTGAATTACCCAATAAATAGTAATATTTGAATTCAAGTTAAAAATTAACTTTTAAATATTTAAAATCAAATTAAATATTCCAATTTAAATTGCTTAAAAATTCCGGTCGTCACATTCCTCCCCCCTTAAAAGAATTTCGTCTCCGAAATTACTAGTTAGGAAAAATGGTACAACACCCGTTTTCTTTTCCCAAAACTAACAATTTAACATTAACCCAAACAACCTTGTCATTTAAATACACTACACTCTTATTAATTTTCTAAACTCACCATAGTTTCAAACAATACTATTTGCTAAACCATTTAAATTTTAATATAAAACCAAATTTTGAATTATCAAAATTTTATTAAAAATTTTCTAACTCCTTAAATTTCCCAAAAATTTCGTCAGCGTCTCCTTTGCGCGGCTAGCTTGGTACAACTACAAAATGCCTCTATGGGTCCCAGATTTAAAAAGAAAACAAAAGCCAAGTGGCTAGATTAAAAACCCAATCAAATTTCATACAGTAATTTAAACACATACATTTTGTCGCGCAATTCAAATTTATCTTCTGAAATCAAAACCAATTTTTCTTTTCCTTCCTACTACCTGTATATCTTACTTAGCAATAATATCCAATCACAACATTCAAAAACATTTTATTGACTTCCTTACAAAATGCCAATATTTATTCATTCGAATATTAACTTAGAATATATTTGTAATATCAATTTCCAATTAAGAATTCACCATTCCTTTCTTAAGTTTAGTATAAGCATTTAATATGTTTCTTTATTTATTTTCACTTAACCACTTTAGTCAATATTTACTTCTATTCAAATTGGTTCTTCCATTTCCATATGAATTCAATTTATCTTCAACTTTGTATATTTAATATAAAAGAATATATAACTGATTCATATCGTTATTTAAAATTAGTTTCATTCCCTAATTTATTTCAATTTCAAATCTGAAATCGTTTTATCGGTAACAAATTTTTTTTCCAAAAATATTCTAACTCCTAAAATTTTCATAAAATTTTGGCAGAGTCTTCTTTGTACGGAGGAGTTATTGCAATATGACAAGAGATATAATTAAATATACATCGACCCACACGGTCGAAAAAACAAAAAACAGTTCATATTTCCTATTTTTATTGTGTAGGCATACCTTATTTAGCATTTTAAGCAAACGACTTATTATTTAGCATTTTGTGCCCCAAAATCCAATTAAAGGGCTTCCCGGTACCTTTACTGTCTCAATTCAAACATATAAGCACTAAATATATGCAATTTATTAACATTTCACTTGCTTTCAATAGCTAACACATAAATTTCACATATAATGTAGGTTATATTATTTCTATAAGCACATATAAGGTTCCGACACTTATTACAATTGCTTACAACCAATTCTCAAACCATTTCATTCAGTTTAAGTGATTTACAACTTACTCGCTTATATTTAATTCATTCTAAGAAAAATAAACTCATATTCATTCCAATTGATTTCAAAATCATCCTATTTCACTTCTAATAAAGTTTATCTAATCTCGTTTACATCAAGCGATCCATTTTCTTATGCAATTCGACAATATTAATGTGAATAAATAAGTACTTAAGCTTTATAACCATTTAAATTGATTCCAACTCAATGTATACAGATTCCATTCCAATCTAACTTATTTACAATCCGTATAGTTGCATTCCATACCGTTTCACGTTGGTTTTGTTCAAAGCCATTTTGTTATTCTCGACATCATCCCATGCTTCTATTAATTTTAAACTTAAGTTAATTTACTTCAATTCACTACCATTTCATAACTTAAGTTCATTCCCGTTTTAATTTATTCATACTCGAATTGGATTTATTATCATCTCAAATCATTTTGATTTTAATCCAATTCCATACAACTTCAATTCATATTTAATCCACTGACAATTCTAAGTTGAATTTCTATTTATAACTCAAGCTTCATTTCCAAACTCTATTATCTATTCACAATTCAATTCTAAGTTAATAATTTCGAGTTTCATTTCCATATTTCATCAACTAATTTATTAGCTAATTAGTTCTCCCCTGGTTTAAACTCAAGACTTGATTTTTAATCTGTTTGCGCCAAAATTGGTCACAAACCCCAAGTATTGTGAAAGCACCAGTGTATGAATATAAATCAGCGATATTCAAACACAAATCACGGATCTAAGCAAGCAACACGCAGCAAAACAGAAATTATGAACAAGAACACACGATTTATAGTGGTTCGGCTATCTTCGGCCTACGTCCACTTCAAAGTTTTATCCTTTTTATTAATTATCCTTGCTGGTTACAAGTGATTACAGCAGTTACAAAGTCCAAATTCGAAATCAGTGGTAGAAATGATGATATGGAATGATGCTGGCAGCGTCCGGGCGTGCTTGTTCTCTCTCAATTCTCCGACCCTTTTCCGAATGACCAGAAGCTCTTTTTATAGGTGTAGGAGGCTGATATTTCTCCTAAAAATCCGGTTGACCGCTTCTAGCACGTGAGGGGGCCCATACGGCCGAATTCTGGAGATTGGGCCCACATTGGGATCGATTCGAAGTAAGGTTCGAATCGATCAAGGATGCATCCAATCGATGTGAAATTTGGTGTGAACATTCTTCAACAAGTAGGCAAGCTCCTCTAAAAATTTCATGGCATTTGGATCAAGGGATTAAGAGATATGATCGATTCGAAGTGGGGATTTTCGTTTGGCTATTTGGGTCGAATCGATCCCTTCGAACCCACTCCCTTCGAATCCATCAGCGCACGTGGTTTTGTGATGAGGTGGCGCACGTCCTTCGAGTCGATCCACTTATTGCTCCGAGTTGAATGGGTCGATTCCGAGGTTTTAGCCGCGTTTACTTGATGGATTCGGGCCTGCAGTCAGATCTGTGTACTGCCTAAATCTTGGTTCTAGGAATTTCTTCCGTTTATCAGGACCATCATGTCCGTCATCCTGTTTCCTTTTTCCCTTGTCCGCTCCGGACTGTTCTCTGGAGGTTCCTTTGCTCTGCGCAACATTTGTTTCCAGCCTCTCGGCTCGTGATTCTTCTAATCAGATGAACTTTTCAGCTTTATGAAAGAACTCTCCAAGATCTTGTGGTGGATCTTTAGTCAGAGAATCTTTAAATTTGGTGCCTTCCGCGACTCCTTCCACCGCTGCCATCAAAATCATCGACGGATCCGGGCGATCTACAGAAGTCACTGTTACATTGAATCTTAGTAGGAAATCTTTTATGGACTCTCCGGCCCTTTTCTTGATTGAAGCTAAAGTCATCACGCTCTTGGGTCGCATCACATGGACCCTAAACTGTCTCATGAAGCAGTGTACAAGCTCGCTCCATGTTCTGATTGATCCAGTCTCTAGTTGTCTGAACCAAAGCGCAACTGAATCAGACAAATATAGAGGGAAGCATCGTGCCATCACTTCCTCGGATGCCTCCAGCACTTCCATGTGCCTAATATATCTGGTAATATGCATGGTCGGGTCTGACCTCCCGTCATAAGGTTCTAGCATTGGTAGTTTGAATTTTGGAGGGTTCCTTGCGTTTCGGGTGTTCGAAGTGAACAGACTCCGACTAACTTCTTCCAGCCCTCCGCTAGGAAGTCCTCCTCTCATGATTCGTCGCATTAGACCAATCATTCTCTCGTCTCCGTCTAGGGGTTGGCCCCTTGTCAAGCTCCTATCCTGTCCCCCGAGCCTTGAAGGGAATTCTGGTACGTATTCTTCTGGTGGCTTGTTAGCATATGTATTGGCTCCAGCTTGTTGAGCTCGGTCTATTGGGCTTACAGTATCGGACCCCGAGGGTCTGCCCCCAAGTCCTTGTCGGTCACCTTCAGTTCCTGCGTTCTAGTCTTGAACCTGTCCTTCGTTAGCTTCTGTAATCCTGATTCCTTGTCCCACGCTTGCAGTTGTTGTAGTTGGTCCAAGGTTTTGCATATTCGTCGCCCTCATTTGTTCGAGGAAATTCTGCAGCATCTCTTGTTGGGTCTTCATCATGCTTTCGCGTATTGAATTAGCCATAGCCTCCATATCGTCTCTAGTGATGTAGACGGAAGCTTGTCCTTCTCCTGCTCCTGAGGATCCTTCTTGGCTTCCTCCCTGTTGGCTCTGATCAACTCTTTGTCTTGTTTGTCGAGTCATTGTCTCTGAATCGGAATTCTTCAAACTCTTAAATCTGAATTCTGAATCTGATGTAGCGGGTGCTGGTTTTTCTCCATGAAAGCACCAAAGTGTTTGCGACAAAATTGGTCACAAACCCCAAGTGTTGTGAAAGCACCAGTGTATGAATATAAATCAGCGATATTCAAACACAAATCATAGATCTAAGCAAGCAACACGCAGCAAAACAGAAATTATGAACAAGAACACACGATTTATAGTGGTTCGGCTATCTCCGGCCTACGTCCACTTCAAAGTTTTATCCTTTTTATTAATTATCCTTGCTGGTTACAAGTGATTACAGCAGTTACAAAGTCCAAATTCGAAATCAGTGGTAGAAATGATGATATGGAATGATTCTGGCAGCGTCCGGGCATGCTTGTTCTCTCTCAATTCTCCGACCCCTTTTCTGAATGACCAGGGGCTCTATTTATAGGTGTAGGAAGCTGATATTTCTCCTAAAAATCCGGTTGACCGCTTCTAGCATGTGAGGGGGCCCATACGGCCGAATTCTGGAGATTGGGCCCACATTGGGATCGATTCGAAGTAAGGTTCGAATCGATCAAGGATGCATCCAATCGAGGTGAAATTTGGTGTGAACATTCGTCAACATGTAGGCAAGCTCCTGTAAAAATTTCATGGCATTTGGATCAAGGGATTGAGAGATATGATCGATTCGAAGTGGGGATTTTCGTTTGGCCGTTTGGGTCGAATCGATCCCTTCGAACCCACTCCCTTCGAATCCATCAGCGCACGTGGTTTTGTGATGAGGTGGCGCACGTCCTTAGAGGCGATCCACTTATTTCTCCGAGTTGAATGGGTCGATTCTGAGGTTTTAGTCGCGTTTACTTGATGGATTCGAGGTGTTGGATTCGAAGGTTCGTTTCGAATCGATGAAGCCGGTACTTATTCGAATCGATCAAAATAGGCTACTGTGGATCGATTCGAAGTTGCCTCAACATGGGGATTCGAAGACAGGAACGGAATGGAGTTGGAGCTTCCTCAACTGCATGGATTCGAAGGACTTTTCCTTGATGGACTCGAAGGTGGGAATGCTCCAATGGATTCAAGCTTTAGGTACGCGTGGATGGATTCGAAGCATGGCTACCTGGGGTGTTGCTTGATGGAGTCGAGTCAACTGGGTTCGAACAGGGGTTGCACCGATGGATTCGAAGTGGATGGGTTCGAACTGATGGATACGAATCTGAAACGAAGTCCATCGATTCGAACAACGGCGTATCCTATGGATTCGAGCCGAGCAAGGTTCATCTCCCTTAAACTGAATCCATCATATCTTGAGTATACGAACTCGGATTGATTTGAAATTTGAGGTGCGGACTTCTATGAACTTTCTGGTCATGTCCTATCAATTGTAGCTCAATCTGGACTTGGACAAAATTCATCGATATCCATGGTTATCCTGCAGTACATAATTGATACTCAAGAATAATAATCATTGATTCTTAGCGAATTTTGGATATCTTAACTTTGCCAAAAGTTGGGATAACATAATCTCAGAATCTCTTCATTAAATTTCTTAAGTGCAATTTATTTTATAATTCAAGTTTGGATTTTCGTTTTATTTTCCAATTCATCAAAAATATCAATTTTGGGTTTTCTATCCCGCTTTTCAATTTTACAAGTCACGACTTATTATTTTACACATTTCCATTCATTCTAGGCTTGAATATATTCATCTTTTATTTTTAACTCAAAATTTACGCTTATTTATAGCCTAAGTATATTTTATTCTATGGATTTTTAATTCTTTTATAAGGTATTCTAATTTATTTATTCCAACTTATTTCTTATCCAACTTACTTCCATTTATTCAGGTAAGAATCTAATTCCATTTAATATCATTACAATATCCAATTTTCAGTTCATTCACTTATAATTATAAATTCATTTGTTCATTCTCTAGTTCATTTCTAACCAATAAATTTTATTTCCAAACAGTAATTATTTTTAGTCCATTTGAACTAATTCTGCACTTATTTTTATACAAATTTCAAATCAAACATCATCCAATATTCAGTTTCATTTCAGTTACATACCATATAAATCATTCGGTTACTTACTAATTTTAAATCCCAAAACTTTGTTTTATTTAGTCCAACTTGACTAATTTTTTTCCATTTCACATAATTTAATACAATTCAAATTTTAAATTCCAGTATTCTGTTTTCACTTTACTTACTTACAAAGTTGAATTTTATTTCAACAAATTCCAAATTTACAAGTTATCAAACTTTTTATATGCCATAAACATTCTTAGTTAAAATTCCAAAATTTAAACAATCTTTCAACATTTCAAAATTCCCTTTGAAATCACCTATATCCAAAATTCCTTGCATTTTCAAAATCAAATCCAATTTCGCAAACAAACATTAATCCAAAACATCCAGGAACCAATCCCCCTTCTGGAAACTCGAAAATGAATACCGATGATGCTGCAGTCATCACCGAAGTTATTTTCCAGCGACCGAAAGAGTTCAATGCTTTTATCTCTTCTAAAACCCTTTAAATATTTTTAAATTCCAAATCTCTCTAGATTTCAAATCCGATTCAAAAATATTTCTCAATATATATTATCTTCTCAACCTTTTGAGAATCATTTTCAGCTTCAAAGGAATTTAAATTTCCAAATTTTCAAATCCCAAATCCTTTAAATTTATATTCAAAAATTACTTTGGAATTTTATCTTATTTTAATAATTAATCACACTATATTTCACATATAGTTTATATTTACAAATTTCATTTGTATACGAATTGATTTCTTAGTTTTTAATTATGGTTTCAATTCCTTATTCAATTATACTTCACATTTACAAATCCCACATATTTATTAATTTATTCCTTAACCTTTGGTTATTTTTTTCAATTTCTTATACAATTTTACACATTAATGATAATAATTTAATATTATCATCCCTAACAACTAAGCATCCATATATAACTATAACAATTTATGAAAAATTATTTCCTTTATATACAAAATAATTTTGGGTAAAATTATTTTGTTTACCCTATTTGAAAACCATATTGTGTTTGTTTATCTACTTTAAGTATTTAGAAATCCTTATCGATGACATGGCGTCCCACACATCGACCAGAATCCATAAACACTCAATAGATAAATCAACACAATATTAAAAACAATTTATATTCACTAACAAATACGCGCTCATATCTATTAATACACTCAAACTCATTATAGAGTACTTTTGGACTCTATTTTTATTGAGTAATTCCCACCAGAGCCAAGGTTATCACCAACCTAAGCTCTGAAACTAACTGTAACGACCCGCAAATCCGTACCCCTTGAGTCAACACTATTCTACATCAATCAACTCAAGTTGAACAGAAATACGAACTATTTGGGTTAAATAAGAAGAGAAAACGGAAAATAACAACAGAATCTAACCAACGCAGCGGAATAAAATATGATATATAATAACATAACTTTACACAAAGAAAACTATATTTGTTTTATACATACATCATCAGAGTATATCATCGGAGTTCAACAACATCAACAACATACAACTGGATACACAACGGAATAATAATCAAATACGGAAGCACGTATCGCCCTCCAGCTCGTCTCCTGAGCTCCACAGTATCCTTTCCTGTATTCTATAATACTCGGTCTGACCCGAACATTACAGTTAAATAACACCCGAATCAGTCTGGATATACCAGCCTGAGAAATCACACTCAAATTGATTATTAAAGTTTCAAAATCCTTTGAAAACAAAAGCATATCGTAAGACCACGCCACAAATAAACATGTCGGGTTTTTATCTTACGATAGCTAAAACATTTCTTATTAAAATCCTCTGATATTATAATAGGGTCTATATACAAATACTTAATAAAATAGCCGAAATTTTTACATTATTAAATTCCAGCTACTAGCCATAGTGTGGGTAATACAAATAAAACTCGTAAAAGGCGCGTAGGGAGAATGGATTTCCAACTAATGACTAGGCATTGGGGTACCACCTGTCACAGTACGTGACCTAGATCACAGTACCGAGGAGCCACCCTAACTCCCCTGCAACACAAGACCCCGACTATTCCTTACTGGATAATCCAAGTAAGATAACCCCGCGGTTGGGATCATCAACCGCACCACTAAGCCGAAATAAAAAGGGACACCTAGACAGGGATGACCTTACTCGGAAATGAGTGCTTCCCACCAAGCCTTGCTGCATAACCCCTGATTTTCAATCATTCCCGATTGATGAGCCTTGAGGCTAAGCGTTACATTTTAGAACATATCCCTTAGAATGCCCATCGTCCACCTGACAATGTTTTGAAAGCATTCATCCATAAAAGTCCGTCCCGGGTTCGAACGGAACCGAAGGCACTATCCCTACTACATCCATTTTGGAAACATCCTCAGGATTAGTAGCGACCAGCCTTTGCACTTCACTGCTTCATCTTCGAATCCAAACTCGTTTTCCACGAAAACGTACAAACCGGATCGAAGTGGTTTTCGAGAAATAAATCCCGATCCCGGTCTCTTCGAAACGGTCAGCGCATTTGGCCAATATTGATAGTCGGTTATTTAACTATCAATTAATATTCACAAACATCCATCAACCATAAATAATTTCTCCAAATTATTTATTATTCTCAAAATATCTTCGCAAGATATATTTCCACTTTGCAAACCTTATTTGAAAACATTTTCAAACTATCTTCCTTTCTCAGAATAAACGTTCCAAGTATTTTCTATTTCCACTGAAATCACCAAGCACAAAACTTTTAGATTTTAAAAAAAATTTAAAACGCTTTACTTTGAAATGTACTTTAAAACATTTAAGTTAAAACTACTTCAATAATTTGTTAAAAATACATACTATATGAATATTTGAAAATAAGGTTACTTTATAAAATATAAAACTAGGTTTTCACTTTTTAAAAAAAAATACTAAGTCATCTTTTAAATAATTACTACGATAAAAGATTTGAAAAATATTTACTTTAAAATTTAGATATTTAGAAATAATAAATTCCTAAGACATGCTTTTTAAAACAACATTAAAACTTTTTATCTTATATTTAAAAATTTACTTTGAACGTACTTGGCTATCCATTGAAATATACTTCTCTTCACATTCTTCTTTAAATTTCCAATTTCAAACATTGAATCAATTTCCAAATTGATTTCCAATTTATCCCCTTTTTATTCCAAAATCCATTAATTTCAGATTTCATTCCTTAATTATGATTTAAAATACTTTTAACTGAAAATACCAATTTTAGATTTCTCAAATTACTTCTTAATCCTTTTAAATAAATTTAAACTTTAAATTTTAGAATAGTTCTTTATTCCTTTAAAATAATATCACTCAATTTTACAATTCATAATTTCTATTTATTCGAAATCTTTTTTTTCTTTTCATACTCGAAGTTATTTATTAGTATTTTAATATCACTTCCATTTCTTTTCAATTCATTCTTAATTTATTCAAATTTTCTATATTTATTTCGCTTACAGATTCACTTCTTTTATTTTTTTTATTTCCAAAATCCAATTTATATATTTTTGGTAACTCATTATACCCAAATATATTCAATCAAACCATAGCATTCAATATTTCAATATAATTCATCATAGAATATCAAATAATCACAACAGAGAATATTGAATAATTTAAATAAATGTTGAGGGATCCAGTTGGATCTCTCCAACCTGTTTTCCCTGCATCCACAGACGTTAGCACAACATAAATATCAATTCCACTTTGAGGTGGAATATCGCGGTATATGGGATTAATATAAATCATCCGCTATTATGCGGCGCATAGGTTCTCATCCGCTATATAATGCGAGAAATCAAACATTCCAAGATATACTATATACTACTATACATAATATAACACACCAAATCCAATCAATCAATCAATTATTTAAATTTAACCGTTTACATTTAAATTAAAAATTCAGCTGAGTGAGATTAACTCGCCTTTGATTTTGTTGCAACCCATTTCCATCTCGACCTGTTTTCCCCATGATTTTTAGACCTTGTAACGAACATAATAGGATTTCATTAATATTCGAATTGATCGAGTAAATCAATTTTCCCATTTGATTTAATTAACCAATAATTTATTTTAAACTAATTATTTTCCCTTTAAAAAAAATATTTTAGTGGCTTAAATAAGTTAATTGAACAAATTAAATCACCTTAATATTTTTTTTTTAAATTAAATAGTAAGTTTAAAACTTGTATATTTATTCATTTATTCTTTTGAAACCACATATATCTTTATATAATAATTTATATATAGATCCAAAAATATAATTATTATATAATCTTTCAACATTTTGAAACTCCTAATTAATTTTTGTTTGAAACCTTATATATATATATATATATATATATATATATATTATTATTTTAAAAATTAACAGCACTTTAAAATATGTATATTTACCCCTGTTTAATCACAAGGTACTTGATCCATATCCACCCTAATTAAAATGCCAGACAACATATATTATTTTCTTTACAAAAAAAGAAATTTACCCAGACAGACTCTGGCCACAAATGAAAATGCACACGACTTTGATCGTACGCCAGCTGCCACGCCTCTCCTCTCCACCGCGACCTGCCTCAATCTATCGAGCAGGAAATTCCCGAATTCACTGTCGCATTGGAAAAGGTTTCGAGGTCTAATTCGATCGTATGGGGAAGATAGCTTTTTGAATCGATTATTATCAATTAAATTTTCAGCGCGTTTATATATATCGTACGCTCACATAACAACTCAGATCAATACGAAATTTGAAATCCGATAATAATACAATATTATGAATCCAATGGAACTGGTTTCGTCGAATTCCGAGATTGTGTCTCGGAAGGCTATTTTTAAATTCAATTTAAACGATAAAATTTCAAAACTGAACAAATTAGTGTTAAATTCAATTTTACTTCTATTATTCTCAGTATTATCAATATAAATTTTATAAGCCTTCAAATCATTTTTAACAGGCTTAAAACTGAAGATTCAACATTTTACCCAATTTCAAATCATTTAATTTAATAATTGAATTACCCAATAAATTGTAATATTTGAATTCAAGTTAAAAATTAACTTTTAAATAGTTAAAATCAAATCAAATAATCCAATTTAAATTGCTTAAAAATTCCGGGTCGTCACAATTAATTTGTTCTTGGAAGGAGCTATGACAGCTAAGAACATATCAAAGGAATCAACTTCAATAGATATGATAATGAAAACTTTTTCAATTGAAGATAAAAACTATTTTTATGTTGGTAACATGAAAGCAATTTTGAAAGAAAGTGACATTTCAACAATTTTAGAATTCTCAAATGAAGACATCACAATTAACACAACATTTCATTTGAAAGAACCTAAAATGAACTCTGATATAGAAGCCTTCAAATAGAAATATTTCAGTTATTTTAAAATAATCAAAGCAAAGGATATCAAATAAGCATCCGGTTAGCTTTAAAACCCAAAAAAAGAAAATATAGTTGATGTTGCAACGTTGCTTATTATGAATTTGATTTCAACATACTTGTTTTTTAATCAAAGCTCATCATTTCCTTTGAGCTGCTACCATATGTTCATTGATTGAAGCAAATGAAAACCATTTCTTAGCCGGCAATAGTGGGAAAACATTTGATAGAGCAAGTGAGAGAAAATATAATCCAAGAAAAATACGAGCATGCATAACTTTGATATTAGTGAACTTTAACGACTCATTCTATCTTTTTTAATTTTGTTATAAACTAAACAAACACTCAATACCTCTTTGTACAACATTGGTTCTGTGGTATTACAGAATAATTCCTCCAAAATTAAATTATCAACAGAATAAACCAACCTTTTCTCGATAGACACTAATGCAAGTTACTCCAAGCGAAATAAAAAACTTCTTTGATAAAAAGGTAAATCTCCTAACAAAATATAGAAATGATGTTACAAAACATACAACAAATATTTGCCTGCCAAATAGATGATTACCTAATACTTGTTGACCAAATACAAAAGTTAATTTTTTTTAATTTGTATAGAAAAGAAGAAAAGAAAAAAGAAAAAAGAGCCAAAACTTAAAAAAGCTTGATCTTCTAAAGAAAAAACTTCAGTTGTTGATAAAAAATATCAAATAATCAACAAACAACTAGAAGATATAAAATTGGAAATAGTGAGGCTAAAAAAGGAGAACGAAGCTTTAAAAAAAGAGAACAAGCTCTTGAAAAAAGAAAATAAAAAATTTGAAAAAAGGAAAGATAAACAAGAAGATGATGAAGATGATAATAATGACGAAGTTGATAATGATCGAATCGTTGCTGGCAAGACAATTGATGACAATGATGATGATTATGAACAAGATAAAGATGAAGACAAAGATAGAAATGATGTTGACAAAGAGGATGATGGCAGTGGTACTAATGAAGGTGAAGATGTCAATGATGATGATGCAAATATAGATGTTGATGCTGATGGTCTTAATGAAGACAAAGTTGGTGAAGGTGATGGTGCTGAGAAAGACAAAAAAGATGGTGATGAGAATAAAGATAGTAATGCCGCCAATGTTAATGATAATACGGAAGATGGTGATAAGGATAAGAACAAAGAAAGATGATAAAAAAAATAAGCCTAAAGATGATGACGACAAGGGTCTAGATGAAAATAAAGTTGAAGCTGAAGGTGACAAGATGATAATTGTGACGACCAGGAATTTTTGAGCATTTAAAATTGGAATATTTAATTGATTTTAAATATTTAAAAGTTAATTTTGAACTTGAATTCAAATATCACTATTTATTTGATAATTAAATTATTGAATTAAATAATTTGAAGTTGGGTAAATTGTTGAATCTAGAATTTTAAGTCTGTTAAAAATAATTTGAAGGCTTGTAAAATTTATATTGATAGTACAGATGATATAGAAGTTGTAAAACTGAAATTAGCAATGGTTTGTCAGTTTTAAAATTTTATCGTTTAAACTGAATTTAAAAATAGCCTTCCGAGGCACAGTCTCGGAATTCGACGAAACTAGTTCCATTGGGTCCGTAATATTGAATTATTATCGGATTTCAAATTTCCTATTGATTGGAGTTACTGTGTGAGTGTACGATATATAACCGTGTTGAAAATTTAATTGATAATAATCTAATTAATCAAACTTCTTGTATACGCCATCCTTATCCATTCCTCAGCACGCTACCTCCATTCTTCTCGTTTATAAAAATAAAAAGGAAGCCATGGCCTTGCTTTCCTCTTCAAGAAAAAATGGCCGAAGATTCGACCTTTCAAACTTAAAAAATAAAGGGTCGCGTATGTCGCCCTCCCTCCAAATCGAAAACCCTCAGTAACAAAATAAAATAAAGATGGCGATCGAATGGGGAGATCGCTCGCGCGTGCATCATTGTCGACGAAATCGAAGCTAGGGTTTTGAGTCGCGATTTTGGATGGAGCTTTGGAAACTCGCATGCGTGGAGGCAACTTCAACCGCGGGGCGTTCAAGAGAGATTGAACTCGAGATAGGCTAGGAGCACAGATCGTCTGCGCGCGATTCGATTGGGACGCGAGCGTTTAATTTCAGCCGTGAAGGGATGCAACCATGTAGTCTCTGGGAGGTGAGGTGAATTCGAGCACGATGTCGGCGGGTTGTGGAGTTACGTTGTTTTTGTTCGATCTCGAATGTGACTGAAGCTCGCATGGTACTGTGGTCGCGATGGTGAGGCGTTGATGTTACGATCTGTGTTTGGGCATTTCGAGTTTAGGATTTGAGCTGCAAGGTAAATTTCTGATTTTATTTTACATATACTAAATTTGTGAATTGTTTTTATATTTTACAGTATGAGATTTAGCACTGAGGTAAGTAGAGGTATAAATTTGTTTTTTTCAATTGAAATATATGTATATAGGTAGAAAATAGATAATATATATATAGATTAACCTATTGCTGATTTGAATAGGGTTTTAATTGAAAGACAGATGAGTAGGTATAATTGCAATAAACAAAAAAAACTTATTTATTTCTAGATAGGGTTTGGAAAACTAATAATAAAATACATGAATTTTAAATGATTGAAGAATTTATAGAAAATCAGCCTTTTGATATATATATATATATATATATATATATATATATATATATATATATAATTAAATTTTTAAAAGTATATGTAATTTCAGAACAATAAATTAATATACATATACCTATTTTAAAGTTGCTAGTTTATTTTTAAACTACGGATTTAGTGATTAACTTGTTAACATATTTAAATATTTCAGTTACCAAATGGTTTAAAGGAAAATTGTATAAATTAAATGATTAGTTAACTAAGTGGAAATAAATTATTCGGTTTATTCAAATATTAATAAACTGTATAAATGTTTATACAAGTTTATAAACCGGGAAAACCAAGACAGAATTGATGTGGACTGCAAACAAATGCAAAGGTGAGTTAATCTCACTCAGTTGAATTTAAATTTAAATGATTAAATTTAAATAATTATTTGAATGGTTGAAGTGATTGATGTGTTATATTATAGTATATTTTGGAATTGGTATTTTATATTGTGCTAACGTCTGTGGTTGCAGGGAAAACAGGTTGGAGGGATCCAACTGGATCCCTAAACATTTATTTAAATTGTTTAATACCCTCTGTTGTGATTATTTGATATTCTATGATATATTATATTGAATGCTATGGTTCGATTGGATATAATTGGGTATAATGAATTACCAAAAATATATATAAATTGGATTTTGGAAGGAAAATAAAAGAAGTGAATTTGTAAGAAAATAATTATAGAAAATTTGAATAAGTTTAAGAATGAATTAGAAAAGAAATAAAGTGACTTTAAAATTCTAAAAAATAAATCTAGAGTATAGAAAGGAAATTTTGAATAAACAGGAAGTTAATGAATTTTAAACTACAATGTTATTATTTAAGAGAATAAAACATTTATTTAAAATTTAAGATTTAAATTATTGAAAAGAATAAAGAAGAAATTGGAAAAGCTGAAATTTGTATATTTCAGTTAAAAGATTTAAAATCTAATGCAAAATAATAACAATAATAATTAAGTCCATGATTAATGAATTTTGAAATGAATTGAGTAATTAAAGAAACTTATTTCAAATGGAATAAATTGGAAATCAATTTGGGAAATTGATTTAAGTGATTGAAGTTGGAATTCTTCCTGAATAACCAAGTACATTTTCAAAGTTAATTTTTAAATATAAGTTAAAAGTTTTAAGGTTGTTTTAAAAAGCAAGTTTTGGAAAATTTATGATTTCTAATATTTAAATTCTAAAGTAAGTATTTTCTTTTAATATATTATGGTAGTAATTATTTAAAGAATGACATCGTATTTTGTTTTTAAAAGTGAAAATCTAGTTTTATATTTTATTAATTAACTTTATTTTCAAATATTCATATAGTATGTATTTTTAACAAATCATTGAAGTAATTTAACTTAAATGTTTTAAAGAATATTTCAAAGTAAAGTGTTTTAAATTATTTTAAAAACCTATTTTGTGCTTGGTGATTTCAGTGGAGATAGAAAATATTTTGGAAAGTTTATTCTGAAAAGAAAGATGATTTGAAACTATTTTCAAAGGGTTGAAAATAGAAATATATCTTGTGAAGATAATTTTTGAGGCTAATAAATAATTTGGGAAATTATTTATTGTTTGATGATTGTTTCTGAATATTAATTGATAGTTAAATAACCGACTATCAATATTGGTCAAATACGTTGATCGTTTTGAAGAGACCGGGATCGAGATTTATTTCTCGAAAAACCACTTCGATCCGGTTTGTATGTTTTCGTGGGAAACGATTTTGGATTCGAAGATGGAGTAGTGAAGTGCAAGGGCTAGTCGCTACTAATCCTGAGGATATTTCCAAAATGGATGTAGTAGGAGTAGTGCCTTCGGTTCCGTTCGAACCCGGGACGGACTTGTATGGATGAATGCTTCGGGACATCGTCAGGTGGACGATGGGCATTTTAAGGGATATGTTCTAAAAAGCTAACTCTTAGCCTCAAGCCTCATCAAATGGGAATGACTGAAAATCAGGGATTATGCAGCAAGGCTAGGTGGGTAGCACCCAAGCAGGGTGAGGTCATCCCTATCTAGATGTCCCTTTTTATTTCGGCTTATTGGACGGTTGCTGATCCCAACCGCAGGGTGATCTCACTCGGGATTATCCAGTAAGGTACCGGTCTTATGTTGCAGAAGAGCGGGCGTACTCCTCGGTACTGTGATCTAGGCCACGTACTGTGACAGGTGGTACCGCAGTGCCTAGTCAGTAGTTGGAAATCCATTCTCCCTACGAGCCTTGTACGAGTTTTGTTTGTACTACCCACTCTGTGGCTAGTAGCTGGAATTTAATCATGTAATAATTTTGGCTATTTTATAAGTTTTTGTATATAGACCCTATTATAATATCAGAGGATTTCTATAAAAATTGTTTTAGCTATCATAAGGTAAAAACCCGACATGTTTATTTGTGGCATGGTCTTACGAGATGCTTTTGTTTTCAAAGGATTTTTTTGAAACTTTAATAATCAATTGAGTGTGATTTTCTCATGCTAGTATTCCAGACTGACTCGGGTGTTATTTAACTGTAATGCTCGGGTCAGACCGAGTATTATAGGATACAGGATTTGATGCTGTGGAGCTCAGGAGACGAGCAAGATGACGATACGTACTTTCTTACATGTTTATATATATATATATATTCCACTGTGTTGATTAGTTGTGTATCCATTGTATGTTATTGCTGTTGAGTTGTGATTGATGTACTCTGATGATGTAATATATGAACATATATATTTGTTTTTGTGTATAGATCATTTATTATCTATTATATTTTATTCCGCTGCGATGGTTAGATTCTGTAGTTGTTTTCTATTTTCTTCTTCTACCTCTTCTTCTCTAACCCTAATGGTTCGTATTTCTATGCAACTTGAGTTGATTTAGGTAGAATAGAGATAACTCAAGGGGTACGGATTTGTGGGCTGTTACAGTGGTATTAGAGCCAGGTTTGTGATAACCTTGGCTCTGGTGGGAAATTACTCAAATAGAGCCCGTAGTACTCTAGAATGATTTGAGCGTATTAATATATATGAGCGCGTATTTGTTAGTGAATATAAATTGTTTTAATATTGTGTGATTGGTTTATTGAGTGGCATATGAACCTTCATCGACACAGTCTGTACAACTGTATCGAAGGGGTTTCTAAACACTTGAATAGAACAATAGACACGGTATTGTTTTAAATATGGGTAAATGAAATAATTTTACCCAAAAATATATCTTCGATACAAAGAAAGTTTTTGTAAACTATTTAGCTAATATATGGTTGCTTGGATGTTAGGAATGATGATATTTAAATTATTATCCTTATTGTATGGAAATTTAACTAGAAATTGAAAATATAACGAAAGATTAAGGAGATAAATTCAATTATGAAATTTATAAATATGAATTATAAACATGATTTATAAATTGAAATATGAACAAATGGAAATTTATATTAATGAATTATAGTTAAATTTGATTTAAGTAGGATTTGGAAATTTAAATCCCGGAGATTTGGAAGTGTTTTGGAGATAGATAATAGCATTATTGTTTTAGAGATATTTCTGAAAGAAAATTTGTTTTGATTGGATTTTGAAAGTGATATAGCATTGAAATCACTTGGATTATTGGGAAATAATTCTGATGAAGACGGTCGCATCATCAGTATTCATTTTCGAATTTCTAAGTGACGGATTGCTGCCAAATTGATTTGTTCAGAAAATCTAGTTGTTTTTGAGATTTCAAAGGAAATTTGTTGAGGGTAAAACCAGGATTGGTTTGACTTTTGAGAAATGTGAGTTGATAAGTTGGAGATTTCAAAATAATTTGAAACCAAAAGCCGGTGTTTAAAAATCCTGATGAAATAGGTTATAAGCCTATAAAATGGGATGATTTTTAAATCAGGAAGGAAACATAAGCTTTGAATGTTGGAATTTAAATTTAAAGGGAAAAGTTAAAAATGAAATTAACTTGGATTGGGAAATAAAAATTTAACCGGATTGAAATTAATTGAATAGGCTAAAAATAATACCCAGTTGTATTCGAATTAAGTTGAAATCGAATTGAATTAAATAAATTTGAGTTAAAATAAAATTGAATTAGAATAAAAATTCAATTGAGTTATGGAATGGAATTAGATCATTACTTTAAATTAATGGAAGTAAGTTAGATTAAAATAAATGAGTTAGGATAACTTATAAAAGAATTTGAAATCCATGGAAATAAAAATATGCTTGAGCTAAAAATAAGCGTGAATCTTGAGTTAAAAATAAAAGATGAATATATTCAAGCCTAGAATGAATGGGATTGTGTAAATAATAAGTTGTGACTTATAAAATTTGAAGGTGAGATGAAAACCCAAAATAAATATTTTTGAAGAATTGGAAAACAAAACAAAAATCCAAACTTGAATTATAAAATTAATGGAACGTAAGAAAATTAAATGCAGTGATATTTGGAATAAAAAGTTAAGTATTGAACTCTAAATAGGGATAACTAATTTATTAATAAATTAGTTAATGAAATGTGTAAATGGAGCCTAATGTAGTTAAATAGAAGCTAAATTGTGAGTTAATAATGAAGTTTGAAGATAAAACTCAAGTTATAAATCAAATTCGACCTGGATCGATAGTGAAGTAAATGTTATTGAATTGTGGGTTAATAAATTGGATGGTAAATTAAAAGTAAATGGTGGAATCAGAACTTGAGTCATTAATTAAAATTCGATTTGAAGTGTTGACAAATTAAAAAAATTGGAAATGGCCTGGTTATTAATAAAAATAATTGCGGATGAATTAAGTATGGAAATTAAAAAATTCATAATGGATTGAGTGAATAAACTAAATATATCGAATCTGGAATTTTAAATTTCATAATAACTAATCAAATGAAATTGTAAATTTAAAATGATATTTAATTGAGATTGAATTAAGTTGAATAGAAGAGAGAGTTTACTTGTAAAATGAAAATGAGCTTAAGTATAAAATTTGAATAAATTGAAGTAAATTGACTTAAGCTAAATAGATGGGGGAGTTGAATTGAATTCAACTTAAACTAAGTTTAATAGTATTGAATTAGTTTTAAATCAAGTGAAAATAAATTTTTAATCGAAATAAAATTCGGTGAGTTACAGATAATATTTAATGGAATGAAATTCCTAAATAAATAATTGTAAACCATTTAAATTGTTAAGGAATTGAAATAACTTGGATACAATAAGAAAATAGAATGTTTTCAATTTAATAGAATGGTTTTAAATGAATGCGGATAAGAAATGAAACGCAAATGAATAGATCGTGAATAAAATTGAAATGGTTATTGAATGAAATAGCCTGAATTATTTTTGAGCTAAATAAAACAGTTTGGAATAAATAAATATGGAATGAAATGCAAGTGAATGGATTTAAATTTAAAATGCAACGAAAATGAGAATATATGGATTGTGAATAAATTTAAAAATGGAATAGAATTAAGTATAAATTGAGTTGAAATCAATTTAAATTGGTTATAAAACATAAGTACTTATTATTTCTCATAGATCTCGTCAAATTGCATAGAATAAATTGTCATTTGATGTAAATGGAAGTAATTAAAATTCTATGAACTGATAGGAGTAAAATAAATTGATTTTGAGAGCAATTGAATTAAATATGAGTTCGGTTTGCTTAAAAATAAATTAAATGTAAGCGATTGAGTTTTAAACCATTCAAATTGAATGGAGTTGTGTACGAATGGATTGAAAACCATTCAAAATTTAATGAAATGTTTATAAATTAATTGAAACGGTTGAATTAGTATGAATACTATATAAATTGCTTACGGAAAGTGTTTGGTGTACAATTCTTTTAGAATTCATGTGTTTAACTATTGCAAATAAGTGAAATATTGTTAAACTTCATATATTTGGCACTTACATGTTTAAATTGAGTAAGTATAGGTACCTGGAAGTCGTGTGGCTAGATTTGATTGCGCTAACTGCTAAATAAATAAGCTGCTTGCTTAAGAATGCTAAATAAGGTACGCTTACGCAATAAAAATAGGAAATATGAACTATTTTTGGTTTTTCCGACCATGTGGGTCGATGTATATATATTTATATCTTTTGTCAAATTGCAAAAGCTCCTCCATACAAAGGAGACTATGCCAAAAAAAATTCGAAAATTTTGGGAGTTAGAAAATTTTTGAAAATTTTGTTAACGACAAAACGATTTCAAACTGGAAGTTAAAATAAATTAGTAAATGAAACCAATTTAAAATAATGACATAAATTAGTTATAAATGGAAAATAAAATTTCAAATATTCAAAGTTGAAGATAAATTAAATTCATATGGAAATGAAAGAATCAATTTGAATAGAAATAGATAAACTAGAATGGTGAAGTGAAAATAAATATAAGAAACATATAAAATGCTTATACGAAACTTAAGAAAGGAATGGTGTATTCTTAATTGAGAATTAATATTTCAAATATAATCTAAAATAATATTTGAATGAGTAAATATTGATATTTGTAAGAAAGTCGATAAAATGTTTTTGATTGTTATGGACATATTGCTATGTAAGATATGCAGGTATTATAAAGGAAAGGAGAATTGATTTTGATTTCGAAAGATAAATTTGAAATTCTCGACAAAAAGGTATGTGTTTAAATTTCTGTGCAATTTGATTGAGTTTTTGGATCGAGCCACTTGGCTTTTTGTTTTCTTTTGAGATTTGGGAGCCTGTAGAGGCCTTTTATAGATGTACCGAGCTAGCCGCGCAAAGGAGACGCTGGAGAAAAAATTCGGAAATTTAGAGAGTTGGAAAATTTTTGAAAATTTTAAACTTGGTTTTGAATTATAATTTGAATAGTTGAATATGTAAAGTTATTTGGGAACCATGGAAAAGCTTGGAAAGTTAATAAGAATAATAATGGGTCTTTTATAAGAAGATAGTTGGTAAGATGTCGAATTGTTAGAAACTGTTTGGATTTGGGGAAAAGAATAAATGGGCATTGGATCATTCTTCCAATTAGTAATTTCGGGGACAAAATTCTTTTAAGGGGGGAGGAATGTGACGAACCGGAATTTTTGAGCATTTAAAATCAGAATATTTAATATATTTTAAATCAAATATCACTATTTATTTGTTAATTAAATTATTGAATTAAATAATTTGAAGTTGGGTAAATTATTGAATCTAGAATTTTAAGCCTGTTAAAATAATTTAAAGGCTTGTAAAATTTATATTGATAGTAAGAGGATATCAGGAGTTGTAAAATTGAAATTAGCAGTGGTTTGTCAGTTTTAAAATTTTGTCGTTTAAATTGAATTTAAAAATAGCCTTCCAAGGCACAGTCTCGAAATTCGAAGAAACCAGTTCCATTGGGTCCGTAATATTGAATTATTATCGGATTTTAAATTTCGTATTGATTGGAATTAGTGAGTGTACGATATATAACCGCATTGAAAATTTAATTGATAATAATCTAATTAATCAAGCTTCTTGTATACGCCATCCTTATCCATTCCTCAGCACGCTACCTCCATTCTTTTCGTTTATAAAAATAAAAAGGAAGCCGTGGCCTTGCTTTCCTCTTCAAGAAAAAATAGCCGAAGATTCGACCTTTCAAACTTAAAAGAAAAAAAGGGTCGCGTATGCCGCCCTCCCTCCAAATCGAAAACCCTCAGTAACAAAATAAAATAAAGATGGCGATCGAATGGGAGATCGCTCGCGCACGCATCGTTGTCGACGAAATCGAAGCTAGGGTTTTGAGTCGCAATTTTGGATGGAGCTCTGGAAACTCGCACGCGTGGAGGCAACTTCAACCGCGGGGTGTACAAAAGAGATTGAACTCGAGATAGGCTAGGAGCATAGATCGCCTGCGTACGATTCGATTGGGACGCGAGCGTTTAATTTCAGCAGTGAAGGGATGCAACCACGTGGTCTCTAGGAGGTGAGGTGATTTCGAGCACGATGTCGGCGGGTTGTGGAGTTACGTTGTTTTTGTTCGATCTCGAATGTGACTGAAGCTCGCATGGTACTGTGGTCGCGATGGTGAGGTGTTGATGCTGCGATCCGTGTTTGGGCATTTCGAGTTTAGGATTTGAGCTGCAAGGTAAATTTCCGATTTCAATTTACATATACTAAATTTGTGAAAAAAAAATTATATTTTACAGTATGAGATTTAGCAGTGAGGTAAGTAGAGGTATAAATTTTTTTTTTCAATTGAAATATATGTATATAGTTAGAAAATAGATAATATATATATATATATATATATATATATATATATATATTAACCTGTTGCTAATTTGAATAGGGTTTTAATTGAAAGACAGATGAGTAGGTATAATTACAATAAACAAAAAAAAACTTATTTATTTATAGATAGGGTTTGGAAAACTAATAATAAAATATATGAATTTTAAATGATTGAAGAATTTATAGAAAATCAGCTTTTTGATATATATATATATATATATATATATAATTAAATTTTTGAAAGTATATGTAATTTCAGAACAATAAATTAATATACATATACCTATTTTAAAGTTGCTAGTTTATTTTTAAACTACGGATTTAGTGATTAACTTGTTGACATATTTAAATATTTCAGTTCCCAAATGGATTAAAGGAAAATTGTATAAATTAAATGATTAGTTAACTAAGTGGAAATAAATTGTTCGGTTTATTCAAATATTAATAAACTGTATAAATGTTTATACAAGTTTATAAACCGGGAAAACCAAGACAGAATTGATGTGGACTGCAAACAAATGCAAAGGTGAGTTAATCTCACTCAGTTGAATTTAAATTTAAATGATTAAATTTGAATAATTGTTTGAATGGTTGAAGTGATTGATGTGTTATAGTATAGTATATTTTGGAATTGGTATTTTATATTGTGCTAACGTCTGTGGATGCAGGGAAAACAGGTTGGAGGGATCCAACTGGATCCCTAAACATTTATTTAAATTGTTTAATACCCTCTGTTGTGATTATTTGATATTCAATGATGAATGATATTGAATGCCATGGTTCGATTGGATATAATTGGGTATAATGAATTACCAAAAATATATATAAAATGGATTTTGGAAGGAAAATAAAAGAAGTGAATTTGTAAGAAAATAATTATAGAAAATTTGAATAAGTTTAAGAATGAATTGGAAAAGAAATAAAGTGACTTTAGAATTTTAATAAATAAATCTAGAGTATAGAAAGGAAATTTTGAACAACCAGGAAGTTAATGAATTTTAAACTGCATTGTTACTATTTAAGAGAAGAAAACATTTATTTAAAATTTAAGATTTAAATTATTGAAAAGAATAAAGAAGAAATTGGAAAATCTGAAATTTGTATATTTCAGTTAAAAGATTTAAAATCAAATGGAAAATAATAACAATAATAATTAAGTCCATGATTAATGAATTTCGAAATGAATTGAGTAATTAAAGAAACTTATTTCAAATGGAATAAATTGGAAATCAATTTGGGAAATTGATTTAAGTGATTGAAGTTGGAATTCTTCCTGAATAACCAAGTACATTTTCAAAGTAAATTTTTAAATATAAGTTAAAAGTTTTAAGGTTGTTTTAAAAAGCAAGTTTTGGAAAATTTATGATTTCTAATATTTAAATTCTAAAGTAAGTATTTTCTTTTAATCTATTATGGTAGTAATTATTTAAAGAATGACACAGTATTTTGTTTTTAAAAGTGAAAATCTAGTTTTATATTTTATCAAGTAACTTTATTTTCAAATATTCATATAGTATGTATTTTTAACAAATCATTGAAGTAATTTAACTTAAATGTTTTAAAGTATATTTCAAAGTAAAGTGTTTTAAATTATTTTAAAAACCTAGTTTGTGCTTGGTGATTTCAGTGGAGAAAGAAAATATTTTGGAAAGTTTATTCTGAAAAGAAAGATGATTTGAAACTATTTTCAATGGGTTGAAAATAGAATTATATCTTGTGAAGATAATTTTTGAGGCTAATAAATAATTTGGGAAATTATTTATTGTTTGATGGTTGTTTCTAAATATAAATTGATAGTTAAATAACCGACTATCAATATTGGCCAAATACATTGATCGTTTCGAAGAGACCGGGATCGAGATTTACTTCTCGAAAACCACTTCGATCCGGTTTGTACGTTTTCGTGGGAAACGATTTTGGATTCGAAGATGGAGTAGTGAAGTGGAAGGGCTAGTCGCTACTAATCCTGAGGATATTTCCAAAATGGATGTAGTAGGAGTAGTGCCTTCGGTTCCGCTCGAACCCAGGACGGACTTGTATGGATGACTGCTTCGGGACATCGTCAGGTGGACGATGGACATTCTAAGGGATATGTTCTAAAAAGGTAACGCTTAGCCTCTAGCCTCATTAAATGGGAATGACTGAAAATCAGGGGTTATGCAGTAAGGCTAGGTGGGTAGCACCCAAGCAGGGTGAGGTCATCCCTTTCTAGACGTCCTTTTTTATTTCGGCTTAGTGGACGGTTGCTGATCCCAACCACGGGGCTATCTCACTCGGGATTATCCAGTAAGGGGCAGTCCCGGTCTTGTGTTGCAGGGAAGTGGGCGTACTCCTCGGTACTGTGATCTAGGCCACGTACTGTGACAGGTGGTACCCCAGTGCCTAGTCATTAGTTGGAAATCCATTCTCCCTACGAGCCTTGTATGAGTTTTGTTTGTATTACCCACTCTGTGGCTAGTAGCTTGAACTTAATCATGTAACAATTTCGGCTATTTTATAAGTATTTGTATATAGACCCTATTATAATATCAGAGGATTTCTATATAAATTATTTTAGCTATCATAAGGTAAAAACCCGATATGTTTATTTGTGGCGTGGTCTTACGAGATGCTTTTGTTTTCAAAGGATATTTTTGAAACTTTAATAATCAATTGAGTGTGATTTTCGCACGTTGGTATTCCAGACTGACTCGGGTGTTATTTAACTGTAATGCTCAGGTCAGACCGAGTATTATAGGATACAGGATTTGATGCTGTGGAGCTCAGGAGACGAGCAGGATGACGATACGTACTTTCGTACTTATTTATATATATTCCGCTGTGTTGATTAGTTGTGTATCCAATTGTATGTTATTGCTGTTGAGTTGTGATTGATGTACTCTGATGATGTAACATATGAACAGATATATTTGTTTTTATGTAAAGATCACTTATTATCTATTATATTTTATTCCGCTGCGATGGTTAGACTCTGTAGTTGTTTTCTATTTTCTTCTTCTACCTCTTCTTCTTTAACCCTAATTGTTCGTATTTCTGTGCAACTTGAGTTGATTTAGGTAGAATAGTGATGACTCAAGGGGCATGGATTTGTGTGCTGTTACAATAATGGTGGTAGTGATGGTGATGGTAATGTTGATGGTGGAGCTGATTGTGGTGGTAATGGTGATGGAAATGTTCACGGTGAAGCCTACGGTGATGGTAATATTGATGATGCAGGTGGTGATGATGTTGGTAGTGGCGATGGCGATGACAATGATTCTGGTGTTTATAATGCAGAGAAAAGAAAAGACGATGATAGTGTAGAGGAAAAAATGGTAATGATGATTAAATGAAAAATGATGACGGTGATGACAAGGATAAAGATGTTGCTAATGCCGGTGACAATGATGATGACATTGATGACTAAATAGTAATCAAATTTGAATTAGTTGTCATACCAAAGGAAGTAAAAAAAAGTTACTGAAGAGAAAAAAAGGAAGCACAAAAAAGGTAAACATTTAAAAATTACTGTTTAAAATTCAGCCAGACAAATATTTGTCATTTATGTGCTAGCAAACAAAACATTTAAACATTGAATTTTTTTTGATAAAATAGGCGATAAATCAGAAGATCTGATTGCAGAAGGAAATCACGTAAAAATAGTATTAAAATACAAAAGGTATATAATTTAAAACAAAATTCATTTTTCACATATAAAATAAAAAATCTAAAATATTTGACATATAGTAAATATACAATTGTAACAAATGGTGTAAAGACAGATCAGGTATAGACTATTTAATATTCTACTTACTGATACATTCATTCGGAGCCTAGAAAGCAGCCAAGAGTCAGATAACATTCAACAAAAATTGGCTGCAGATTTCAAAATCAAGCTTGAAAAATAAGAGAAAAAGAGGACAAGAAAGCAAACAAAATTTTCTCCTTCACTCTCAAAACGAGTCAAAAAAACCAAAAAGAGAGAAAAAATCCAGATTTCTAATATAATATTCAGAAAAAGAGACAATACCAAAAGAAATCGATAAAATCAAAGTCGACAAAAAAGATGAAGAAGCTCCTCCAAATATATTAGGATAAAGCACAGAATCTGATCATGATAGGACTGAAATAAACAAGAAGTAAAGATATTGGTGCAAAAAAGCAAGCTTGGAAAAAATGGCTCACAAATAAAAAAAATCTTGAGCTTATTGCTTTTTATGAAGCAAACGAAAATATGTAATTTAATTTATTAAAACATGAAATGCAAATATACAAACAGCCATACATAAATGTATAAATGCATAGCATATATGTGCATGCCAAATATTTACCATGCAATTGTTTGCCAGGAATATATATGCCAAACAAATATTTAAATAATATCAACATATTGAAGTGTCAATTTCAGACAAAAACCACAATTAAAATTCATATATTATATTTTAACATTCTTACCATATTACATACTAATAAACTTTACCAATTATTAATACAGGAGAGTTGCATGCTAAACCTAGACAAATACATTGAAATAAGAGGAGTCAAAAGTTTTAACACGTTATTCAATAGATTCAATGACTCAACGTTATACAAATAAATATAATATTATTAACTAAAAATAACACAACTAATATATAAAATTCAATTTCTATGTAGGTTATAGATTGGTACTCAGCAATAAAACTGATGACAGATCACAATGACATCATATACTTAAATCCTATGCAGCGGTATGGAAATACTTACAATTGCAAATAAATATCACTTGAAAGTTTGAAAGCTAAATAATATGTAATCAAAGGCAATAATTCAATAAAATAAAATAACATATGAAACATTGGTAGTCAAAGTGCTGGAGAAGAAGCTATGAATTGGAAAAAATATATTTATACCTCTACAGCATAAAAGTCATTATATGTTGTTGTAGTTCAAGACAGTTGACAAAACATGGGCATATTATGATTCCCAAAGATCAAGAAGAAAAACTTTCGACTACAGTTAGGGTATTGTCATCGAATAAAATAATAACATCGTATAAAATGAAACAAAGAAGAAAGACTAAAAAGAATAACCAACATATTAAACAAAGTAACAAGAAAACGAACCTATCGAGTGAAATGAAACAACACAGCTATGTCAAGTAATTAACATAAAAACATGGAAAATGTTTGATAGACAAATATTTGCTACAAAAATATGACAAACATTTGACATACAAATATTTTAGTAATGAAGGACAAATAAATTATATTATAATTTTCAAAACTGAATCATACCTTGATTACCATTCTTAACTGTAGCAGATATAATACAACATTGTCCTCTACCTTTCATAAAAGCCATCCAAAAAAAAATCAAAGGACGACAATAATCAAATCCATATTTTCTTGCTTCAAACCCAATAAAAACCCTTTCAAATTCATGACTAAGAGAGTGACCTTGAAGTTCAACATTACTACTAGGATTACACTCAACAACAGATTCACAAAAAGATTTCAAATGATGATACGAAAGCAAATCATTGTCATGTATTTCTTCCAAAGCCAATCTTTTTTCTGTATAAGCGAAATAGTAATTTAGCACAGTATTGTATTCGGTATGAAATAAATGAACAATATTTTTTGTTTTCATAAGAGGATTTGAATGAACAAAATCAACAACCAACTTCTTAACCAATTTGCTAATAACAAGGTGGATGGTTAACGTCTACAGTAGCAGATCCACATGAATGATTAGGGTGTATAGTTTTGATAACAAAAAACCTTGTAGGTTGAACTTACAAGAAGTATGAATGCGAAAAGTACAACTTTCGCATGAACAAACAACTATAACTTGCTTTCTATCATTTTTAACAACATTAACTTTATAATTATTATCAATACAATATATCATAAGATATAATCGAAACTTCTCAACGCCGCTAACAAATCTTTGACCAATGCCAGTAAATGCTAGACTGTTAGAATCATCTTTTAACAACTGTTTCAAAGTAGAATTAAAATCAACCGAAGAACAAACCATACAAGTAGTAGATGAACCACACTCGTCAAAAGAACCAATAAATGAAGAACTATGAGAATCAACAACAGTTTAAATACTTTTACATTGCTTAGATATAACCAAAAACAGGTAGAAAATCATCACAGTTATGAGCAACAAGCAACAATATACTGTGCAAATCAGAATTAGTTTCAATAACTCTTTTCTTTTCAACTCTGTAACGTCCCCCTTTTTCGTCCTTCGGAAGTCGATGCAAATACATCCATGGTATTCACGTTGCCGAGTGTCCGAGTGCCGAAAGATAGTTCGTTTGGGAGAAGAATAGGAAAGAAAGAACAGAATCTCACAACGCAACAAATAATCTATAATATAAAATGATCCTTACATAATGAAAATTTTATATACATAATCAAGCAAACTATACTATAATCAGCCTAAACAGTTGTAACAGCCGTCCTTACAAATGCTGAAAAATACAACAAATGCTACAACCGAAATAGAATATACAATAATACGTCTCGGGCATCTAGCATGTCTCCTGAGCTCCAAGCTAAATCTAAAAACATGCTCGGTATGACCCGTGCACTAGAAAAAATAACGTCCAGATCGGTCTAGTACACCAACGTGAGAAACTCAAATAATAAGGGATTGATTTATAATATCTTATAAACACTTCAAAAACCAAAGATATCTCGTAAGACAACGTCATAAATAAACATGGATAAATTTTTACCTTAAGATAACCAAACATTAGAATATCCAGTGATATTATTATAATGTCCAGGGGTTTAAAGTAAATTATGAATATAGCTGGAATGCTTGCATCTCACGTTCCATCATAGTTGGGTACAATTAAGTCCATATGGTTCTTATTGGAAAATAAGTTCCATCAATGATAAGGCGGCATCGGGATACCGCCGCCACCATACATCTCTAGAAAAACGTACCAAGGGACTCACATTGACCCCCTTCCAACAAAAGACTGGACTATCCCTTGCTGGATAGTACCGAATATTTCATCACCACGGTTTCTTTTGCAACTTTTCCGAGAGCTCTCATGCACAACCAAATCCATAACTATGTATATATATAGAAAGGTGTCACGACCCGCCTTTTCGAATCTCATAAATCAACATAAATACGCTCACTGTATAACATGTCGAACGATCGAGTGACGGAAAGATAGATTGTTGAGGGGAAAAAAGTAGTTAGAAAAAAGAAGAAAACTAAAAAAACATAATCTCACAATGGACTGAATAACATATAATATGAATAATTCTTTACACAATTCAAAACTATAGTATACATATCTCACATCAGAGTACATTAATCAATAATTTCCAGCCTGGACATTTATAACAACATGCCCTAACAATTTCTGGTAATTTAACAAAACACTGCAATGGAATGAATTTAAATACGAGTAATACGACTTCGCCATCCAGCTCGTCTCCTGAGCTCCATAGCATCCTAACCTGAACCTGTAATACTCAGTCTGACCCGAGCATTATAATAAAATAACACTTGAGTTAGTCTGGAAAACCAACGTGAGAAAAACACACTCAATTTGAATTATTAAAGTTTTCAAATCCTTTGAAAATCAAAAGTATCTCGTAAGATCACGCCACATATAAACACGACGGGTTTTTACCTTACGATACCAAAACATTTCATATCAAAATCCTCTGATATTATAATAATGTCTAATACAAATACTAATTCAAATAGCTGAAATGCTTGCATCTCATGTTTTAGCATAGTTGGGTACAATCAAAATCGTACAACGCTTATTGGAGAATGGATTCCATACGAATGACCAGATACTGGGGTATCCCTATCACAATACATCTCTAGAAACAATGTACCAAGGATCAGGTCGGGATCCCCTGCAACACAAGACCGGACTACCCTAACCTGGATAGACCGAATATGCTATCACTCCAGGTGTTCGCACCCTTTTTTGAGCTCCTTCCATGTATCGTAGTAATAATATCCGAGAGTATCTAGAAAGGTGATAAACATACCCTAATCGAATGCTACCTACTTACCGCATCTTTCCTACTTTTCAGTCATTCCCGATTGATGAGACTAGAGGCTATGATTAACTTTTAGGCAATTTTCACTTAGAATGCTCATTGTCCTCTAATGACAATGTACTGAAAGCATTCATCCATACAAGTACTGTAATGGCCCAGAATTTTGATCGAAATTCCAGATAGTTAGGAAAGAAAAAAGAGAAAGATGAAGAAGAAACAGAAAACCAAACTCAGAATCTCACATTCACAGCGGATAAAATATAATATCAAATAACATTCTTTACACAAAGAAAGCTGTATCGATCAATTACATTTTTAATACATCAGAGTTACAGCATTTCACAATCACTGGACAGTTAAAATAACTTGTCCCAGATAAATAACAATATATCACAGCAGAATACTCTCCGTACGTTCCTGCCATCCAGCTCATCTCCTAAGCTCCAGAACGTCCTTACCTAGAAATTTGTTATACTCGGTCTGACCCGAGCATTACATCAAAGTAACACCTGGGTCAGGCTGGAAACCAGCGTGAGTAAACCCATCTAACATGGAATACAAAAGCATAAAACTTATATATATATATATATATATATAACCCGAGTAACTTGTATCAATTACAAGTTCACAGATTGTTATAGACATTACTTATTTCACTCACAATTTTCTAAGTACCAAAACTTAGATTAAATAGTCCAATTCACTTAAATCATTTCATTCCAGTTTATTAATTTCACATATCAATCTATAAAGAATCGAAGTGGTTTCAGGTAGTAATTAATACCCGACTCCGGCCTCTTCGAATCTCATGTCATTTTAACCCAAGTTATTCAAACGAAATATAATTCAAACTTTAAATACAGGGTGCCACCTTTATTCACACAATTCAAACCAAACATATCATATCACGTAGCATCACAAATCTCATATCAGAGATATCATTCAATCATTCATAAGCAAGATTAATTTGTCATACCATTTCTAATTAATTTAAAATAAATTAAATTAATTACCTCAATTACTATTAATCTTGCTTACTTAATACTAATTAATTACAAACCATTAATTGATCATTCCTTAATTATCCTCTTTAATTACATTAAGTAATTAGCCTTTATTTAATAACACAATTTAATTAATCTCCACCATTCACATTAATCATATTTATCCTTAATTAATTACTCTAATTAATTTCCTATAATTACATACATTGATTAATTATCCTTTAATTAATCATACTCATAAATTAACTAATCCTTAGTTAATTTCCTTAATTAATTAACCTTGATTTACTTTCCTTAAATAGTTTATCTTTAGTTAATAATCAATCAATTAATTATAAATCTTAATCACCCAATCCTTAATTAATATAAGATAATTCATTTATCTTAATCACTCGCTCCATCATCATCAGGATTCAATAAACTTGGGATTAGCTACCATTAACTTGTAATTTACAAAAGTTCTTAAGTTTAATGATGAAACACTTCATCCACTTTAATAATTACTTAATTACATTATTAATAAACTAAAGATTTAACTAAATCAAAGTTAAAATGAATTACAATTATTTAATCAATCATTTAAATAGACCATTATTGATTAAAGAAATAGTTCTAGGAAAATAGTTTAAACTTGAATTTTTAGTTTAAATTTTAGAACTTGAGAATTATCTCACAACATACCTGAGATAAAACGTAGGGTTACCCGACCCCAATTTCGAGCTCATTCCTCCTCCTTTTTAAAAAAAAACAGGCTTCCTAAATTTAACTCTGCAACACACCCACTAAAAACCCAGAATACAACTCGAGCTACACCTACATCTTCCCAAACCCTTGCCCGAGTTACTTTCTTCACTTCCTAAGCTCAGCAACACAGACACACAAAAACTCTGTGCACGTGCACACTTCACTGTTCACCGTTCCGATCATCGACACCTTCGCCGCAATTCAAATCAAGCCTCCTTACTCGATTATGATCATCAATGCTTTCATTCGAACATGGAAACAAAATCGAGTCTGAGAGAAACCCAACCAGTAATGAACCATGACCCAAAATCTTCCCGCTTCGCCACCACCCACCACCAGAAACCCCAACATCCTGACTCAAACTTCGTCGTCGACCAACACTCCTTTTCCCATCTTCCTGACCAAGTCCGATGTACCCTAGCCATCGCGACGAGCCTAAAAACAATGACGACCCGCCCAGGTCTAAAACCCTACAATCATCTCATCCAGCCACTACCATCATTACAAAAATGCATCACCATTTTTCCTGAAATCCATGACCTCCAAACTTGCTTCGACCGAAAACTCGACCCCTAATCCTTCGTCGTCCGCCAGGAATCGAGTACTTAGTCGATTTCGTTCAACTGGGAATTACACTCGAATTAAAAGCCTAAAAATATTAATTTCATTTTTAGAAATCATCGTTTCCGATAGCATAACAGAATAAATACTTAAATCATTCTATTATTAAAATCAAAATTTTGATATGGCTTAAATTGTATTGTTCTTCTTCTTTTGTTTTGAAACCAGCTTCAAAATTACTTGTAAATATTTTTTTCCCTTTTTAAAAATTTACACCATGTTATAACAAACAAAAATTTGTTTATACATCAATGTTCAAAATGAACCAGGAAAGAGATGTTTAAATTTGGATCAGGTTTGAAATCTAGATAACCAAAATAGAATATTGATTTGTATTCTGATAAGCATATCATGAAATCATATATATACATGTTTGTGCAATTCATATAAACAAACATGCAAATACTTATCATATTATGTTCCAAGAATTACTACATGCGGCATGATTTTTAACAGATAAAAACTTGGATTACTCACCTGTTTGATGTTTGAACAGAGAGCCAGCAATCTTGCTTTTGAACTGGATTTTGGTCTGGACTTGATTTATAAACTTGATATTGATTTGTTGCTTAATGATCTTGAGTTTATTCAGGTTTTTGATTTTATTTCTTTTTTCTTCTTCTTCTCTTTTTTTCTGATCTGTTTTGCTGATTCTTTGCTTTCAACTTGAATTTTGTTTTAATTTTTGATTCTTTCTGTTTTGATTGATTTTTTTATGGTGGATTTTGTTACAGACTAACATTTTCTTTGCTTTAGAAATTTTACTGATAAAGAAAATGTAAGATAGATAGGAAGATGTTTATATAACTTAAATTTATCATTTATTAATTATTTTGAAAAATAAGAAGAGATTAAGGACACTTGTAAAATTTTAATAACACTTATCACTTAACACAATTTCTTTGCTTACATTTGTGATTTCCATGCTTTATATATTTATAAATGTTAAAAACTTATTTTATGTATCTCTTATAATTATATGTAAAATTTTATATTATATTTCCTATTTAATTCAATATTTATATATGTATGTATAATTATATTTAAACTTTATTATTTTAGTTTATTTTTGTACAATATAAAAATCCAATTATATATTTTTAAGATGTTTGAATTTCAAATCCAAACCCTTATTTGCCATCTACTAATATACATATACATACATACGTATATATATTTTAGTTTTGTTGTAGTAAAAATATATAATTTATCGTTAATAGATTTAAAAATAAATATTGATTCCATAGCTTAACCATTTACAATATTCATATACACATTAAAATAGAAAACATATTTATTTGTAAAAGATAAATTCTGCCAAATTAAATAATAATAAAGAAGATCATTAAACAAATATTATCAAATTTCAATAATTATATTAGGAGATTATTAAATGAATATTTATCCAAATATTTATAATCAGCATTTATTATAGTTCACATCCATCTATATGCATATCCACACATATATATATATATATATATATCATATTTTCATTTGTTCAATTAAAAATTGAGTATTTTAATAATTTTAATTTTGTTAATTTCCAATTAACAGATGCCTAAAAATTCAGGTTATCATAAGTACATTCTGGGTCCGAATGGAACCGAAGGCACTACTCCTACAACATCCATTTTGGAAAAATCCTCAGGATTAGTAGCGACTGGACCTTGCACTTCACTGCTCCATCTTCGACTTCATGCTTGTGTTTTCTTTTTGAACGTACTCATTGGATCGAAGAGGTTTTCGGATAACTTATCTGATCGCCGGTCTCTTCGAAACAACATTCGATTGTAACAGCCCGCCTTTTCACACGCTTTAAACCGACACACATGCCGATTCAAACCATACGGAAGGGCGGATTGTTATGGGGTGAATAAGAAAAAAACAGAGAAGAGAAAAAAAAAACTAAACAGAATCTCACAGCGGATGGATAAAATATAATAATCAATATACAGTTCATGAAGCTGTTTTACAAACCTTTTATTTTATTTATACAAGACATATCAGAGTACACATACCATATAACAATGCAGCGGAACAATATGAGTGTAGTGGAACCACACAATCTATAGTAATAATAATAAAATCTTCGTCTTCTTCCTCCAGAAATAAAAATCTTCAATCCTGAAACGCTCGGACTGACCCGAGAGAATTTGAAAAGACAAAAACACTCGAGTCAGAACTAAAAGATCTTATGTGAGTTAAATTAACAGAAATAAATATGAGTGCAGTAACTCAAAAGATGCTCGGGATTTACATCTCTTAAGGATCCGTTAAACTATTTACTATGTAGTATATTTCGCTATATACAGTAGTGTCTAATCAGTAAAGTATAATCATATAGAAAATAGCGTTAAGGGGATGGTGAACCTTAACGCGGTCGGATCTTTAAACCAAAATCGTAGTGGGCTCGATATAAGGAGATGACACGGCACGCGAGGCAATGCCAGGGTGGATACACCGTTTGCACTCCCGGACCGGTGGTGACGGCAAGCCAGCAGCTTCCGCCCACCTCGAACAATACCCCCGAATCAAAGTGGCGCCACCAAATCGAATCACACAAGTAATAGAATGGTTTCCGAAGAAGCATGCTCGATAAAAGGGTGCGACCCTTTGTGTAGCCCGGTATAGCTCCTGTTTTAGTCATTTACGCCAACTCACGGGAGTTGGGTCCACGTAATATACCTCGAGAACGTCGCCACCATCCTACTTCGTTCTGGAATCTCCACCGCGTACACAGTTGTTAAAGTGGTTTTCGGTATTGGCCGGCTATAAGACAATATCCGATCCCGGTCTCTTTAACAACCAATCGTTATATTTTTCACACCGGATGGTTCTTTTATATTTCAAAAGTTGATTTACAATTTATATTAAGATATCATATTCGATTTCAAAACATAACACTTTCAAATCATAGTCATTTTCAAATCATATTCGCTTTCAAACCCTATTCACTTTGAAATCATTTCCAGTTTCCAAAACCATAATTTCTTCCCAATTTCATATTTCCAAACAGGTTACATTCATACTTCAAATCATCAATTCAATTTATTCTCTTTTAAAACCAAGCATTTAATTAACATTTCCTCTTTACTTAGACTGGAAAATTTAGAAATAGTTTAAATAAGTATAGTAGTTATAAATAGTTAAATTACTCTAGAATAGTTTAACTATAGATTAAAATATTGTTTAATTGACCTAAGATGGTTAAGTAAATTTATAGTGGATTAAACATAATTAAAATAGATTTATTAGTTTTAAAATAGGTTAATTAGTTCTAAAATAACTCAAAAGGGTTAACTAGTTTAATATAAATTAAATGGTTTTAAAATATAGGTTAAAATGATTTGATATATAGTTGAGATAGGTAAAAATAGTTTAATAGTTTAAAATCTTAATAATTACAGTCTTTATGGTAATATATTTTAAAATAGTTTATATTAAAATATGAATTTTAAAATACTATCAATTTACCATTCATTTCATTTCCACACAAAAACCATTTCAATTTTTTTTCCAACAAAATCCACTTTCAAAACTCCATTCACATTCTATAAATAAAACATTGCGTTTACATCGATTTCAATTCATGATTGAGATATTAAATTACATTATTTCCATTTTTAATACACTTCAAAGTTATATTTCAACAACTCAAACTTCTCAATTTTGACAAATTTCACTTTTATTCAAAATTTCAACTTTGAAATTACATATAAATTCTTTTTAGCAATACCTTAAAACCAATACAAATTTTATCATAAACTCAAATTCCGATAATAATTCAATCCGTAGAAATCATATATTTCTCAAATTATCATTTAAATCCAGATTCAAAAATTAAAGCTTCAAAAAAAAAATATTTAATTCAACCAATCCGGTGTCCGTATATAATTTTCTACCCTAGGGTCAAGTGGTACGGATATTTATCATTTCAATCCACAATTTTAAATATTTACGGTTATATATCATTTCAAACCGCAATCCCGAATTAATAAAAATAATCCATAACGAACTTGCAGTTTATATTTATATATAAAATAAACATTCATTCATCAAATTCACCAATTGAGCATTCATCACAAACATCATCCAATTCAATCAACAACACAATATATAACTGACAATCAATACATGCATTAAATTGACAATTTAAAATTCAATATTAAATTAAATGATAATTAAATGCAATAAATGTCAAATTGAATCAGAACGACAATTTAGCACACCAAACAACAATCGATAAATTTCTAATTACTTTATGAATTCATTTTAACAAACATAAGAAACTTTAAAAGTTGTGAGTGGGTGAAACACTCACCTTTTGAATTAAAATCGAATTTAAATCCGATTTAAACCTAAAATTTCGACGGTCTCCAAATCTGTCCAAACCAGTGTCAAAAGATCTAGAATTTCGTTATGATCCTAACAAAAAAAATCGTGTGTGAAACGGAGTTCGTATGAGAGAGATATGCGTGCTTGAATGATTTGAAAATCAAAATTAAAAATAAATAAAACAAAAAAAACAACGAACCAATTTCGGCTATACAGAAACTCGGATCCAAGAACGAACTACAGATATGAGATGCATACATCAAGAGTTTCATCATATATTTTTTAGGAATTTTCTGAGAAGTCTGAATTTTTTTTTTTTTTTTGACTTTGATTTGATTTTGAAATGAAAATAATGTAGGGTTTGCACCCATTGAGGAAGAGGAGGAGTTTGGGTTGTGTAAGTTGGATCGGTTGTTGCCTTCCCTCTTTTTTTTTTGTTTGGGTGCAAGAATGATGCTGAAGGAGGAGATTGAACACGAGAGAAAATTAATGAAGCCTCTTATTTATATACTAGTTGATATTCAGAGAGGACGCCTAAAATATAGGGTAACCGATGATATTTCAAAACGTACCATATATTTTTGTGTAACGTATCAATTAATTGTGTAACGTATCAATTAGTTGTGTAACGTATCAATTAATTCTGTAACGTATCAATTAATTGTATAACGTATCAATTAGTTGTATAACGTATCAATTAGTTGTATAACGTATCAATTAATTGTATAACGTATCAGTTAATTTTTAGGCTACAGCCGTTAAACACGTTCAGGAATTTAAATTTTGAATTCTAATCAATTAATTTCAGCTTATAATGGCAACTAATAAAATTATATACGGACCCACTATACGCACACAAATAGCGCGTAACTTCCACATCGGACCTCCAAATTCAGCAAATAAGGTATCGTTGCGCTCGTCTTGTTAGCACGAATCTAATAATATAAAGTAAATCATGTTTGTTCTTTCAAATAAATATTCATTTTACGAAATTTGCGGTCGCTGACACCGCTAATTGGACCAAAAAAATGAATTTAGTTGTGTTAACTTTAACGTAAATCTACAACAGACGTTATTTTATTATATATTAATAAATTAAATTCACTACTTAAGTCCATTTAAATTTATTACCAAATCCATTTACCTCTCCCAACAAATTTGAATTCCCTTCAATTAATATAACCAATAAAATTTACCACTTCAACTCTAAATTATCTAAAAAAAATTATCAGTTTGGATTACTTGGTAAATCTAGAATCTTTTAATAAATCTCTACATTCATTTATCATTAAAAATTCCAAATTTATAACATTTAGTTTTAAATTTTCAATTTACCCAGTAATTAAACTTAATTGCCCATGAAATTCATCTATTTGGTTTTTAAATTATTTTATTCACTCTATTATTACCAAGTAGATAAATTAGCATTGGTTAATGGTCTAATATATTGTCATTCTAGATTTCCAACTTAAACTCCACTAACGTAATATTTAACATTAAAATCCCATTTAATTGAAATAACCCAATTTCAAAATTTATCTTCAAATAAATAAACAACTTTTTATATTTCTAAATCAATTACAATAGTTTAACACATTTGAAAGTAAATTGAAAGTTGCTAAATTATCGATTTCACAAATTTCCCTTAATTTCATACAAGTTCAGAAATTATCTTTTTAATTAAATTAACAAATCTTTATTTTCCATTAGATGAATTAAATGTTGGATTCACACTATTGCATTCATATTTCCCGTTTCACTTTTATCCGTATTAACTATTTCATTTTCTCTTATTGTGAATAACTAACATAATTCACTATATAACGTCAATTTATTTCCTTGCATTAACATACCTCTATTTACACTGATTAGAATAAATATTACATTCCTAAGTGCACTCCTATCAATTAAATGTATAAATTAAGGTTCTTTTTTTTATAATATACTTCACTCACTATAAAAAATTTACACACTAAATTTACTTTCAATTAATTACTTACATTCTATAACTTACTTTACATATTTTCCGCATTAATTATCTTAATTATCAAAAGTTCAACTTATTCCCCAAATCCACAATTTATTACTTAACCTACATCTACGCTTTTATTACATAACGTTCCTACTTCCGTTACTATAAAATAAATCACCAAGTACGTTATCATCACCAACATTAATTAATATATAGAATGCTTACCTTTATTTCTCTACATCCAATTTGTTCCAACTTAATTTATATTAATGCTATTCCCTTATATGGTTATTATTTATCCACTTGTGCTAACTTTTATTACTTAAATTTTCCGTTATTTGTAAGCCTTTAATATTTCCATTTAAATTAAATATAAATCTCAATTCGATCAACCCTTCTCAACACGCAACTTAGTAACAACTTACAAGTACGAAATGGAATAATCATTTATTATAGTATTTTCTAAATTTACATTAACAAATTAAATAAATTCCCTTTATATAAATTTCATATCCAGGTATAATACTTACACCATTTTATTTTATTAGCGTTCATTTCATTATTTATTTATAAGTTTTTATTTCTACTGAATTTAAATTTGCACAACTCATAAATCCAACCAAATTAAATCCACGAAATTTACGGGTCGTTACACTCTCCCCCACTCAAAACTTTTCGTCCCGAAAAGGAAAAAGAAGGGAGAAGGAAGAATTAAATAAACAATACATCTTATTCAAAATATTTAACTTATTATAAATTTTTATTTCATACTTTAGTTGTTTGATTTCCTTTCTTTCATTCATTGAGTGATTACCTCATTTATTTTCATTTATTACTTACAATATTCATTTTTATTTTAATGTCATGTAAGTTTCTTTTTATTGCATTCCATTTATGCATTTCTAAATTTTATTCATTTATTTCTCACAGTTTCATTTATTATAGAATTTCATTCTATTTACTTAAGTTTTAAAATCATCTAATCATAATACTTACCTTTAATTATACTCACTTATAGCAAAATTTCAATTATAACCTAAGTTTATAACATTAAATTCTCATTTAAAATAGTAAATTCATTGAATACTTCATTTTTTTTTTCAAATTTCAACTTATATACTATTCTATTACAATCTCTTATTAAACGTTTCAACTTTTAATATTTGGTAAGTTATATGTGTTAAAGAAAATGCAAATGAATTTATACAAGTTTTATCTCATTCTTTAATTAAATTTAATGTTCAACAATAATACTCTTTGTTTCATACGTTACAAATTTCAAATTTCCTTTAATTTCTTTCATTCATTTAATGCTTCCACTCTATTGTTTTTAATTATAGTAACATTTGATTACCCTTTCTTTTACAACCTTATAGCATCAATTCTTATAAAGGAAGAATTTCACTAATTCATTTACTAAGGTTTACAAACACTTGTTTACATTACTTATCTTCCAATTTTATTAAATTTTTACTTTAGTTAAGGTTCCAATTATTAATTACTACCCTTTCATTTCACTACACTAACTGAACAATTTATAAATGGAAATTTAAGGATTAATACCGGGTTAAATCTCAAATTATTTTAAATAATAGATAAATATATTCTTACAACTTGTATATCTCTAATTATATTTAAAACAATTCAAAATTTATATTTTTCTATCAAAATGAGTCTGCAGTAAAACTACAACCGTGGTCTTCCCCCTTCGAAACTCGAAAATGAAAGTCGATGATGCGGCCGTCATTATCGAAATTATTTTTCAGCGACAGAGAGGAAAGTACAAACTTATTTTCTCCAAAATCTTCTTTAAAACAATTTTTTTTTTCCGAACTATACTGAAATATTTATATCAGAAAATACTTACAAACAAAATTATTATATTCCAAATTTTATTCGAAAAAAATTTCAAAACCCCCGGAACTTAAGTTCTAAATTTCCAAATTTCATTTATTTTATTTTTAAATCTTATTTACCTATTATTTATAAATTTTATTCCTAACAACCAATATATTGCAACCAAATATAGATATCATTTGAAAATTTGATTTTATATATAGAAAATATAATAGGCAAAATTATTTCATTTACCTATATTAAAACAAATATTATGTCGGTTTGTCCTATTAAGTATTTAGAAATCCCTATCGATGTCACAGCGTCCCATGTACCAACCAGAATTTATAAATACGAAACGGAACAGATTAACAAAATATTAAAATCTTTTTATAACACTAACAAATACGCTCTCTCATATATATACACTCGTCGACTCCCATAGGGTATTACTACCCTATTAGTAAAGAGTCAAACCCCACAAAGCTAAGGTTTATCGCTAAACCAAAGCTCTGATACCAGATGTAACAGCCCGCCTTTTCGCACGCTTTAAACCGACACACATGCCGATTCAAACCATACGGAAGGGCGGATTGTTATGGGGTGAATAAGCAAAAAAACAGAGAAGAGAAAAAAAAACTAAACAGAATCTCACAGCGGATGGATAAAATATAATAATCAATATACAGTTCATGAAGCTGTTTTACAAACCTTTTATTTTATTTATACAAGACATATCAGAGTACACATACCATATAACAATGCAGCGGAACAATATGAGTGTAGTGGAACCACACAATCTATAGTAATAATAATAAAATCTTCGTCTTCTTCCTCCAGAAATAAAAATCTTCAATCCTGAAACGCTCGGACTGACCCGAGAGAATTTGAAAAGACAAAAACACTCGAGTCAGAACTAAAAGATCTTATGTGAGTTAAATTAACAGAAATAAATATGAGTGCAGTAACTCAAAAGATGCTCGGGATTTACATCTCTTAAGGATCCGTTAAACTATTTACTATGTAGTATATTTCGCTATATACAGTAGTGTCTAATCAGTAAAGTATAATCATATAGAAAATAGCGTTAAGGGGATGGTGAACCTTAACGCGGTCGGATCTTTAAACCAAAATCGTAGTGGGCTCGATATAAGGAGATGACACGGCACGCGAGGCAATGCCAGGGTGGATACACCGTTTGCACTCCCGGACCGGTGGTGACGGCAAGCCAGCAGCTTCCGCCCACCTCGAACAATACCCCCGAATCAAAGTGGCGCCACCAAATCGAATCACACAAGTAATAGAATGGTTTCCGAAGAAGCATGCTCGATAAAAGGGTGCGACCCTTTGTGTAGCCCGGTATAGCTCCTGTTTTAGTCATTTACGCCAACTCACGGGAGTTGGGTCCACGTAATATACCTCGAGAACGTCGCCACCATCCTACTTCGTTCTGGAATCTCCACCGCGTACACAGTTGTTAAAGTGGTTTTCGGTATTGGCCGGCTATAAGACAATATCCGATCCCGGTCTCTTTAACAACCAATCGTTATATTTTTCACACCGGATGGTTCTTTTATATTTCAAAAGTTGATTTACAATTTATATTAAGATATCATATTCGATTTCAAAACATAACACTTTCAAATCATAGTCATTTTCAAATCATATTCGCTTTCAAACCCTATTCACTTTGAAATCATTTCCAGTTTCCAAAACCATAATTTCTTCCCAATTTCATATTTCCAAACAGGTTACATTCATACTTCAAATCATCAATTCAATTTATTCTCTTTTAAAACCAAGCATTTAATTAACATTTCCTCTTTACTTAGACTGGAAAATTTAGAAATAGTTTAAATAAGTATAGTAGTTATAAATAGTTAAATTACTCTAGAATAGTTTAACTATAGATTAAAATATTGTTTAATTGACCTAAGATGGTTAAGTAAATTTATAGTGGATTAAACATAATTAAAATAGATTTATTAGTTTTAAAATAGGTTAATTAGTTCTAAAATAACTCAAAAGGGTTAACTAGTTTAATATAAATTAAATGGTTTTAAAATATAGGTTAAAATGATTTGATATATAGTTGAGATAGGTAAAAATAGTTTAATAGTTTAAAATCTTAATAATTACATTCTTTATGGTAATATATTTTAAAATAGTTTATATTAAAATATGAATTTTAAAATACTATCAATTTACCATTCATTTCATTTCCACACAAAAACCATTTCAATTTTTTTTCCAACAAAATCCACTTTCAAAACTCCATTCACATTCTATAAATAAAACATTGCGTTTACATCGATTTCAATTCATGATTGAGATATTAAATTACATTATTTCCATTTTTAATACACTTCAAAGTTATATTTCAACAACTCAAACTTCTCAATTTTGACAAATTTCACTTTTATTCAAAATTTCAACTTTGAAATTACATATAAATTCTTTTTAGCAATACCTTAAAACCAATACAAATTTTATCATAAACTCAAATTCCGATAATAATTCAATCCGTAGAAATCATATATTTCTCAAATTATCATTTAAATCCAGATTCAAAAATTAAAGCTTCAAAAAAAAATATTTAATTCAACCAATCCGGTGTCCGTATATAATTTTCTACCCTAGGGTCAAGTGGTACGGATATTTATCATTTCAATCCACAATTTTAAATATTTACGGTTATATATCATTTCAAACCACAATCCCGAATTAATAAAAATAATCCATAACGAACTTGCAGTTTATATTTATATATAAAATAAACATTCATTCATCAAATTCACCAATTGAGCATTCATCACAAACATCATCCAATTCAATCAACAACACAATATATAACTGACAATCAATACATGCATTAAATTGACAATTTAAAATTCAATATTAAATTAAATGATAATTAAATGCAATAAATGTCAAATTGAATCAGAACGACAATTTAGCACACCAAACAACAATCGATAAATTTCTAATTACTTTATGAATTCATTTTAACAAACATAAGAAACTTTAAAAGTTGTGAGTGGGTGAAACACTCACCTTTTGAATTAAAATCGAATTTAAATCCGATTTAAACCCAAATTTCGACGGTCTCCAAATCTGTCCAAACCAGTGTCAAAAGATCTAGAATTTCGTTATGATCCTAACAAAAAAAATCGTGTGTGAAACGGAGTTCGTATGAGAGAGATATGCGTGTTTGAATGATTTGAAAATCAAAATTAAAAATAAATAAAACAAAAAAAAACAACGAACCAATTTCGGCTATACAGAAACTCGGATCCAAGAACGAACTACAGATCTGAGATGCATACATCAAGAGTTTCATCATATATTTTTTAGGAATTTTCTGAGAAGTCTGAATTTTTTTTTTTTTTTGACTTTGATTTGATTTTGAAATGAAAATAATGTAGGGTTTGCACCCATTGAGGAAGAGGAGGAGTTTGGGTTGTGTAAGTTGGATCGGTTGTTGCCTTCCCTCTTTTTTTTTTGTTTGGGTGCAAGAATGATGCTGAAGGAGGAGATTGAACACGAGAGAAAATTAATGAAGCCTCTTATTTATATACTAGTTGATATTCAGAGAGGACGCCTAAAATATAGGGTAACCGATGATATTTCAAAACGTACCATATATTTTTGTGTAACGTATCAATTAATTGTGTAACGTATCAATTAGTTGTGTAACGTATCAATTAATTCTGTAACGTATCAATTAATTGTATAACGTATCAATTAGTTGTATAACGTATCAATTAGTTGTATAACGTATCAATTAATTGTATAACGTATCAGTTAATTTTTAGGCTACAGCCGTTAAACACGTTCAGGAATTTAAATTTTGAATTCTAATCAATTAATTTCAGCTTATAATGGCAACTAATAAAATTATATACGGACCCACTATACGCACACAAATAGCGCGTAACTTCCACATCGGACCTCCAAATTCAGCAAATAAGGTATCGTTGCGCTCGTCTTGTTAGCACGAATCTAATAATATAAAGTAAATCATGTTTGTTCTTTCAAATAAATATTCATTTTACGAAATTTGCGGTCGCTGACACCGCTAATTGGACCAAAAAAATGAATTTAGTTGTGTTAACTTTAACGTAAATCTACAACAGACGTTATTTTATTATATATTAATAAATTAAATTCACTACTTAAGTCCATTTAAATTTATTACCAAATCCATTTACCTCTCCCAACAAATTTGAATTCCCTTCAATTAATATAACCAATAAAATTTACCACTTCAACTCTAAATTATCTAAAAAAAATTATCAGTTTGGATTACTTGGTAAATCTAGAATCTTTTAATAAATCTCTACATTCATTTATCGTTAAAAATTCCAAATTTATAACATTTAGTTTTAAATTTTCAATTTACCCAGTAATTAAACTTAATTGCCCATGAAATTCATCTATTTGGTTTTAAATTATTTTATTCACTCTATTATTACCAAGTAGATAAATTAGCATTGGTTAATGGTCTAATATATTGTCATTCTAGATTTCCAACTTAAACTCCACTAACGTAATATTTAACATTAAAATCCCATTTAATTGAAATAACCCAATTTCAAAATTTATCTTCAAATAAATAAACAACTTTTTATATTTCTAAATCAATTACAATAGTTTAACACATTTGAAAGTAAATTGAAAGTTGCTAAATTATCGATTTCACAAATTTCCCTTAATTTCATACAAGTTCAGAAATTATCTTTTTAATTAAATTAACAAATCTTTATTTTCCATTAGATGAATTAAATGTTGGATTCACACTATTGCATTCATATTTCCCGTTTCACTTTTATCCGTATTAACTATTTCATTTTCTCTTATTGTGAATAACTAACATAATTCACTATATAACGTCAATTTATTTCCTTGCATTAACATACCTCTATTTACACTGATTAGAATAAATATTACATTCCTAAGTGCACTCCTATCAATTAAATGTATAAATTAAGGTTCTTTTTTTTATAATATACTTCACTCACTATAAAAAATTTACACACTAAATTTACTTTCAATTAATTACTTACATTCTATAACTTACTTTACATATTTTCCGCATTAATTATCTTAATTATCAAAAGTTCAACTTATTCCCCAAATCCACAATTTATTACTTAACCTACATCTACGCTTTTATTACATAACGTTCCTACTTCCGTTACTATAAAATAAATCACCAAGTACGTTATCATCACCAACATTAATTAATATATAGAATGCTTACCTTTATTTCTCTACATCCAATTTGTTCCAACTTAATTTATATTAATGCTATTCCCTTATATGGTTATTATTTATCCACTTGTGCTAACTTTTATTACTTAAATTTTCCGTTATTTGTAAGCCTTTAATATTTCCATTTAAATTAAATATAAATCTCAATTCGATCAACCCTTCTCAACACGCAACTTAGTAACAACTTACAAGTACGAAATGGAATAATCATTTATTATAGTATTTTCTAAATTTACATTAACAAATTAAATAAATTCCCTTTATATAAATTTCATATCCAGGTATAATACTTACACCATTTTATTTTATTAGCGTTCATTTCATTATTTATTTATAAGTTTTTATTTCTACTGAATTTAAATTTGCACAACTCATAAATCCAACCAAATTAAATCCACGAAATTTACGGGTCGTTACATCGATATTTTCCAGTAAACTCAACCCTGGTTCTTTAGGGAATAAACAGACAAAGGTAAGATCGGAGATCACCTTCTAACCGTTAGTGGACGAATTTCCTTATCATCAACCTAGAAGAATGAAACAAGTTTATAAGTACAGTATAGCATCTCGAATGGTAACTATACTCGTGCTTCTTCTAGATATTCCGAAAGTTATATTTAGCTGCATATTTGATAGTCGGTTATTTAACTATCAACAAACAATTTCAACCAAATATTTCATTTTCCATTGAAAATATTAAAACTCTTTTTAATTTAATTTATATTTCAATCATTTAAATCTCTTTATCCAAAATATATGTTTTCCTACCGAATTTAGTATATTTTCAGACTATTTTTTTAAAGATAATTGAAAGCCTTTGAAATAGTCTGGAAAGTACCATTGCGGTATCAAACCATAGATTCACAGCTCAATTGTTATGTCTCTATCCCAGAGAAATCCAAAACTTAACTACAAGCACCCACTGTCTCTGATTATGCCATGCGAGTATACCATTACCATCCGACTTTATTTAAAAATTATCTCAAATAATGCTTATAAGTTCTAAAATAAATTTTCAAGTTTAATCTAGGAAACTATACTTAAATAAAAGTTATTACACAAAGCCATATTAAATAATCTATATTTTAAATCAACAATGAAGACTAATTCTTAAATAATAATAAATCTTTAACGATCATTATAAGGTAACTAATTAATAACTAAATATGCTTTAAACAATTTAAAATAATTAAATAACTAGTTTCTGGAATATTTTTAACAATTTTAAAATTACCTAGTTAACCGTCGAAAATCATCTTACTATCAAACTCAATTTCTCGATAATAATATAACTCTTTTCGATTTCAATATAACCAATCCTATATTTCTCTCGAATTTAAAACCCTTTTTATTATTAAACAAGTAACACTTAAGAATTTATTATTCAAAATCCTTTTATATACTTTTATCCCAAAATCTCTATTTACACTATTTCAAATTGATTAAGCACAAATTCCAAAACCATTATTTTATCAAATTAATTAATCCAAAATTCTATATAAATATTTTACTTCAAAAATCCCTTTAAAATTCCTTTTCCAATTCAAACCACATATTTGGTATTTTAAAATACCCAAAATCCAGGCTAAAACAACCATAGCATCCACTTAATTCAAATCACACAATAATCTATCACAGATTATTCCAACAAAACATATATCACTATATATGAAATTAAATTCAACATTTTTGACGAATTCAATTGGATCCCTCCAACATGTTTCTCTGCATCCACAGACGTTAATACAACATAAAAATATTGATTCCGCTTCAAGGCAGAATATCGCAGTATATAGGGTCATCTGCTATTATGCGTGGCGCATAGAGTCTCATCCGCTACATACATATATATATGTGTGTGTGTGTGTGTGGGAATATCAATCACTCCAATATATATACTAATATATTTATCATATCACATACAACTTATTAAAAGTATCAATTCAACCAATCAATCATTAATTAATTTTAACTATTTAAAACTAATACCAGCAGTCCAAAATTTGTGTGAGACTAACTCACCTTGAATTTGAATTTGCCAAACGTTCCAATTTTAAATATATCGAACACATTCGATTTAACCTAAAATTTTAGCTAGCTCTGGTTGACTCCAAATCTGTTCCAAAGCGTAGTACTCATGTTGCCACGATTCCCTCGCCGCTTGTTTCATCTCAATCGGACCTCGCATGTCAAAGTTATGCTATTTAAAGATTTACAAATATATATATATATATATATATATATATATATATTACATTTTTAAAAAATCTTTAGATCTAGGCTGCACAATCTAGCTTAGGAAATCACAACCGCATTTTTACCTTCTTCCTTATTCGCCTATAAGGGAAATGAACCCAACACGCCGCCTTTTCTCTCGTCGATTGCCACCGCCTCTTCGACCGCGCAGTGAATGATCAGTCACTGCCATCGTGTGCGCCAACGCGAGCTCCACCAATGCTAGAAACCATGTGAAGCTCGGCACCCCTCTCTTCTCGAAAATTTTGCACGAACGAAAACCCTAACGGGCTTGATCCTGGCCATCACGTCGAACTTCGTGGCAATCCACTGTACGGATAGAAAGCTTTCGCCATGCTTTTCGATTTCCTAGTTGGTGATTTTTTCTGAAAATCGATGGATTGAGAGAGATCTAATGAGGAAGGAAATCAATTTTCGGCCATTAAAACGTAATGGAGGCGGCAGTGTTGATTTAGCCTGGGGTTCACTGTTTATGCGTACATATATACGTATATTCATATTATTTTAATATTATTTTCAATATTTACATGCTTTCCCAAATAAGCTCCAATAGACACGTGCCGTTTGGCATTTATAATGTTTTACCCCTATTCCAAACATAATGGAACAGGTTTCGGGGACTAATTCGATCGTATAAGGAAAATAGCTTTTCGTATCAAATTAAAATATTAAACTTACTATATTTATTTCAACGCGTTTCTATCCCGTACGACCAAACAGTAACTCCAACGCTACCAAATTTAAAATCCGATAATAATATTCTACTATGGACCCAATGGAACTAGTTTCGTTGAATTTTGAGACTGTACCCCGGAAGGCTATTTTAACGCGTCGACTAAACCGAGAGCGATTTTGAAAATTGACAAATTTGCTTGAAATTTCCATTTTAAAAACTTACCAACTCAATTATAATCCATATTAGAAATCATTTCGATTTATATTAAATTAAAACTCCATTATTTACACTATTACCATATGTATTAATTTCCACTATTAAATTAATATATAAATTTCAAACTTTAAATTTATCTCCTTTTAATTCCATTCAAAGCCTATTACCATCACTCTAATTCAAATAGAGTTTTAAATCAACTTAGGAATCATTCCTATTCACATCTAACTCTAGATTCTCATATTTACCCAATTTCAAATATTAAATTTACTATTTACCAAATCAAATTAACCACCATATTTGAAATTTTAAATTATTTCACTAATTCAACCTAAAACTCCATATTCAAAATCAATTAATATTTCAAATTCAACACTTAAAAATGAACTAAACCTTCGTAAACAAACGACCAAAATGCCGGGTCGTTACATTCCTTCCCCTTTATAAAAATTTCATCCTCGAAATTGTTAAGGTAGGAAAAATGCTCCTAAACCCATTAACCATTAAAACCCACTTAGTTAAAATCCGACATTCACTTCCCTAAACCCTTTTAGTTTTTATCCAAAACAATTTGTTTCCATTTCTAACTCAAAAACCTTGATTTCTAATACAATTCAAAAATCAATTTTTCTAGCTAACAAAAAATTTCCTAAATTTTTAAAAAAAATCTAACAATCTAAATTTTCGAATTTTTTTGACAAAGTCTCCTTATACGGAGAGCCTTTTGCAATAGACAAGAGAGATAAAAATATATACATCGACCCACACGGTTGAAAAACAAAATATATATCAATATATTATCATTTCTTTATTTTATTGCGTTGGCGTACCTTTCTTTAGTGTTTTTAAGAAAATGGCTTATTTTATATGCATTTATGCAACCCAAATCTAGCCCAATAGCCTTCAGGTACCTGTACTTACTTAAATTAAACATATAAGTTTCATAATCATGAAATTCTACAACATTTCATTTATTTACTAGCTAAACACATAAACTTCATAACCCGAACATGCCAATCATATACTTGTAGAAATTTTAAGGTTCCAACACTAATATAATTCCTTTCCATGGATCCATCTATAATTTCATTCAATTCAAAATGATTAACAACCAATTTATTGCATTCAATTCATATTTACAACAAACAATCTCATATTCATTCCAGATTGATTTATATGTGCTGAACTTGCATAAATCCACTTCTACTCAATTTCAAATTGATTCACAATCAAACTATTTGCATTCCTTTCATTATTGACTTTCATTATATGCAAATCTATTTTATTACCTTCAATTTATTCCTTTGGTTTCACATTCATGTTATTCACCAAACCTTATTTGCTTTATGTTGTATTAACAACATTTCAATCTATGTTAATTTATTGATGAATCCATTTTATAAATAATCACTTAAGTTCCCGTGGAAATCAAATTCTAATTCATGTTAAATTAATCTCATTCAATTTTCCTGTTTCGTTTACTTAGTATATCCAATTTATACTATCATACTAAGGAAATCATTCCATATAAATCAATTCTCGAACAATTTATTATATCTTACATGGTTCCTGCACTTGCATTTCTATTAACTTTACTTGCAACTTATATTACACCATCTCCATTTACTTTCATTTAACTCACATAGTGCTATCCACTTCAATTTTATAGTGAATGCCATTTCTTTTTAAGCTAATTTATTTATAAACCACTTCATAAAACAATTCTAAGGTTTATTATAAACATTCCATATCATTAGTTAAGTTCATACCCCAATTATACTCCAAAATCATACTCCAAAATCATATTTAACTCATTTTCTCTTAAATTGAATCCATCCCATGTTATCAATTGCTTACCTTTTAATTTGATCACCTTTCCACTTCCTCGGTTTAATAAGTTATACAACTTATTTATTCACAATTTCCTGAATTTTTACTCACATTCTATATTTATAACATATAGTTATATAAACACTTCACAATTCATATTTACATTCAATTTACTAAATTACAATTCACCCTCCACTTAAAAATTCAAAATTTTGAATTTCCTTTTCTTTACTATAATATCACCATTTTCATTTAGGTTTCACCATTTCATTTCTCAATTCATAAGTTAAAAAACTTATTTACTTAAAATCCCATTTTACTTACTTAAGTCCATTTACATCTTATAATCATAACTTTGGATTATACACATCACTTAATAGCTTAAGTTTAACCATCCCATTTAATAATTATAACTTATAATCACATAATCATTCTCATTTCAAAATTGATATTCGATTCCAATCAATCCCATACAATTTTATTTAACTTATCTTAAGTTAAATTCCAACCTATCGTATTCACTTAATTTACTCAAGTTCAACTTTAATCCCAGGACTAAAATTCACACTTTCCTTTTCTTATCTATATCAACTCCACATTACAAGTTCAACAACTAATTTTCTCTGACCTTAGAAATCATTTGAATGGAAATCTCAAAATTCAATCACCCGGTTTTATTTCAAATCATTTTGAAATCATGAATATACATTCATTCACTTTTATATATATCAAATCATGCCTTCGAAATTTTAAAACAACTTGGTTTTCCCCAAATACAATTTCCCTTTGGAATTTCTAAAACAAAACTTGTTTATCAACAAGCCCAAAGCAAATATTTATAACCAATCACTATGGTAGCAATCCGCTACTTAGAAACTTGAAAACGAATACCGATGATGCGGCCGTCATCATCCGATTATTTTCCAGCGACTGAAGTGAGTTCAGTGCTTCCTTACTTCCAAAACTCATTCAAAACATTTTCTATTCAAAAATGTCTCAAAACAATACCCCGTTATTACTTTCAAACCACTTTTGGAAAAATTTCCAAAATTTCCAAGATTTAAAAATTCCCAAACATTTAGTTCAAAACCAATTTAAAACATTTCCCAAAATTTCAGGTTTTAAATTCTGGTTTAAATCCAATGCTAGTTATAACTCCTTTGTATATATCATATTTATATACAATTTTCTTTTGGTTATGTATATGACCATTTCAAATTTTATAATCTGTTCTGATTATAATATTAACAACCAAACATTCCAATTATATATACTATGATAATTCTAGAAAATTATTTCATTTATAACAAAATATAGTTTGGGTAAAATTATTTCATTTACCCACTTCAAAACAATACTGTGTCAGTTTACCTTGTTTAAGAGTTTAGAAACCCCTATCGATATGGTTGTACTTCCCGTACCGAGCAGAATTCATAAACACTCAACTGATAAATCAACACAATATAAAAGCATTTTATATTCACTAACAATTACGTGCTTATATCTATTAATACACTCAACTCATTCTAGAGGACTCCAAACTCTATCTCTAATGAGTAATCCCCACCAAAGCCTAGGTATATCGCCAACCTAAGCTCTGATACCAACTGTCATGACCTGCCTTTTCGACCCTCGTAAATCAACATAAATACGCGCATTGTATAACATGCCGAACGATCGAATGATGGAAAGACAGATTTTTGAGAGGAAAAAAAGCAGGTAGAAAAAAGAAGAAACTAAACAAAACAGAATCTTGCAGCGGACTGAATAACATATAATGAATAGTTCTTTACAAAACAAAATTGCAATATATATATATCTAACCTTAGAGTACATAAATCAATAATTATCAGTCTGGACAGTTATAACAACCTACCCTCACAATATCTGGTAATTTCAACAAAACACTACAATGGAATAAAATCAAATACGACTAATATGTCTTCACCATCTAGCTCGTCTCTAGAGCTCCATAGCATCCTAACCTGAATCTATAATACTCGATCTGACCCGAGCATTATAACAAAATAACACCCGAGTCAGTATGGAAAACCAGCGTGAAAAAACACATTCAATTTGAATTATTAAAGTTTTCAAAATCCTTTGAAAATCCAAGGTATCTCGTACGACCATGCCACACTTAAACACGATGGATTTTTACCTTACGATAACCAAAACATGTAACGACCCGTAAATTTTCGATAATTAAAATAGCTAATTTAATAAGATTTCGTGATTTAATGGTAGAAAAAAAATTTGTAATTCATTTGGAATAATAATAACTGGAATGAATTGCAATAATTATCCAAGTAATGAAAAAAAAACTACTTAGTGAATGCCTTTGCAATCAATAGTTGAATAGGATATTAAATGTTGAATTCATTGGGTATGATAGAGTAATTGATTGATAAGTAAAATCTATTTGAAATCAAATATTGAATATTGAACACGTAATTGTTTAAATTAAATATTTAAAACTTATTGAATAATTGAATAACTGTAAAATGAAAATAGTGTTCTAAATTTTGAAATGGTTTTAAAAGTTGAATCTTATAAGTTCAATTTCAATATTTCAAAAGATAATGAATTATTGGATAAGCGAAATTGCCTAAATTAAATATTTGGAATTTATTGGATAAATTGAATAACGGGTTTAATATGATTAAAAATGATTTGTAAAATTTTATTTTATCATATTACAGTTAGAATGATGTTGTAGAACTTTTAAAATCGAATTAAAAGTAAATTTGTGAAAATTGAATATTTTAATATTTAATTTCGACTGAAAAATAGCCAATTTTTGAACAGTCTCAGAATTGGACGAAACTAGTCCCATTGGATCCGTAATAGTTAGTTATTATCGGATTTCAATTTTCGTAGCAATCGGAGTTGTCGTTTGACCGTGGCAGCTCGAAACGCGTTGAAATTGTTTTAATATTAATTTGGCGAGTTAAAATAGTCATTTTTCAAACGGTCTCGGATTTCGATGAAACTAGTTTCATTGGATCCGTAATGTGATATTATTGTAAGTTTTCAAATTTCAAGTCAAACGGATTTACCGTTTGTCCGGGGCAAGCCAAAACGCATAGAAATTCGTTTAATCGGTTTAATGTAAAATTGATCGTTTATTTCCGTAACTCTCACATATGATCGAATTAGGCCTTGAAACTAGTTCCATTGCGTCCGGAATGGGGGTAAAACCTTATAAACGCCTGGCGGCACGTCTCGATTGGAGTTCGGATGATTTTGGACCTACCTATATAAATACGCACGCAAACCGAGGCAGTTTTATTATTATTTTAATCCAGAAACCCTAATTGACTTCAGCCCTAGCCGCCATTTCCTGAATCAATGGCCACGAAATTCGAAACTTCTTCCTCATTTTCCTCTCAATCTACAAACAATTAGCAAAAGTCGTCAACTACAAAGTTGTAGAGCACGATGAAAGCTTCAAATCCATACGGAGATGATCGAAAACGGAGCCACGGATCAACGGGAAATCACGTTCAAAGCTGCTGCGTTTTTCACGTTTTTCGAGACGAGATGAGGGGCCGAGCTTCGAGCTGCTCCAGGCGTTGGTGGCTCTGGTGATAGGCTTCGGGATGGCGCTTCCTGATCGACTTCTGGACGCTCGTGGTGGCCGCGATTTGGAGCCCTAGTTTGGCTTGGATGGGTTCTTAGTCGCGTGTGTTCCTGGAGCAAGTAACGTGAACGTGAGGAAGAAGAGGGGTGCGGCCCAGATCTGCTATGCAGGAAATCAACGGTGATGATTGGGTGGGTTTTAAAAATTTAATTAAGCTGTAATTAATTTATATAAAAATTCGTGTTAACTTTAAACCATCATAACTTTTTCATACGAGGTCGAAAACGCACGAAACTTTTTGCGTTGGAATCGTATCGACGAGGACTACGCAATGGAACTGGATTGGAATCATTTAGAGCTAGAGAAAATTTTGAGTTAAATCGAACGTCGTTCGATTTGATTTAAAATCGTAAAATCAAGGTGAGTGTTTTATAACGCTCACAACGTACTAAATATCTTTATGCTAGTTAAATTTGTCATTATGTAGTGTTATGATTTTATTTGTCGTTGTTTGATAAAAATTTAATGGCCATATAGATTGTCATTCGAATTAATCGTTGAAGTTTAAATTTGACAGTTAAATTGAAATTGAAATTGAATTGCAATTTAATCACCCGACATCGATAACTATGAAATTGCCTTGAATTGTATTGCCTATTGGACGATGTATTTCGATGGATGTTATTGGTTGATGTTTGAATGTTTGGATGTTTATTTGCTTATATATATCCTGTTATGCATACATATGATACTGTGATTTAATTTAAGTAATATATGCTCATCCCTGACATTTAATTGAAATAAATAATTACTTGGCCATAGGATAGAAAATTATATACGGACACCGAATTGGCTAAATTAATAACTTTAAAATCGTCGATTTGAAATTTATTTATTTGTTTTGTTTAAAAGTTATAAATAGACATAAATTTATAGAAATCGAATTTATCGAAATTTGGGTTTGGAATGTTGAAATAAATTTGGTTAAAAGAAATTGTTAAATAATATAAGTCGAGACTTTGAAATTTAAAAATTGGGATTTGATTTAAATTCGAAAATTGATTTGTTTAAAGATTTAACCTTAATTCGGGCTTTGAATATTTCTATGTAAAAGTGATATAAAATGATATTTGAAATGGATTTGATTTTTAAAGCGAACATGATATTTTGATATCAATTATGAATCGATTTGAAATGTAAAAGAGCCAACGGTGTAATAATACGTAGTTATTAAAGAGACCGGGATCGGATATGGACATACTCTCTGTCGATACCGAAAACCACTTTAATAACTATTATACGCGGAGTGATGATCCAGAATGAAGTGGATGGTTTGGTGAACGCGTTGACTGAAGAAAGAGAACGATTATTGGATGACCCCTGACATGACTAAAACAGGAGCCGCGCCGGGCCATTGAGGTTCGCCACCTCTAGCGGACACACTTCTTCGATACCATATCTATTACATTTGTGATGCGATTTGGGTGCACCCCTTGATTTGGGAGTGTTGTTTCGCGGTGTTGGGGTAGCTGCTGGCTATGCCCAACATCAGTCCGGATCACGCAACTACTAGTATCCTAGTTGGTATCGCCTCATGTACCTTGTCATACTGATTATCCTATTCGCGACCACTACGTTTTGATTTGTACCTTGAGTATATGGATTGCCCTCTGGTGACTTCCGGTTTTGGGGAAACTACGGTCTTGTATATGCTTTTGGGAATATAAAATGTGTTAAGGGGGATTATGGTAACGCCTTAACGCTATTTTGATACTTTATTTTACTGATAGACATTATCTACTTAGCGTATATTACTACATAGTAGATAGTTTCACGGATCCTTGAGAGATGGAAAATCCCGTAACATCTCTTAAGTTATTGCACGCACGTTGACACTGGATAGGAGATGTCAAACCCCATAAACATCCCCGACGCCGTTACACTCATATTTATTTACGATTGACTTAACTTACATGAGGATATTTAGTCCTGACTCGGGTGTTTTGTCTTTTCATTACGCTCGGGTCAGACCTGAGTTTTCAGTTTAGGTTGAAGATCATTTCCTTGGAGGACGGAGACGAAGATTTGGTATATTATCTACTACTATTATATTCATTCCATTCCGCTGCATTGTTGTATGATATTTGTTGTGTATGTAACTCTGATAAATGTTGTATAATAATAATCAAATGTATTCATTTCAAATGTATTCATTTAATTAACAGCTTCATGAACTGTTATTTTATTATTATACTTTAGCCTTCCGCTGTGAGATTCTGTGTTGTTTCATTTCCTTTATTTTCCTTCCTTTTCTTTTCTTAATTACCCCAATAACTATCTGCCCTTTTAATGGTTTGGAATCGACATGTGTATTTGATCGTCGTTTTAAACTGTCCAAAAAGGCGGGTCGTTACAGTTGGTATCAGAGCTTTGGTTTAGCGATAAACCTTGGCTCTAGTGGGGAATAACTCATTGAAATAGAGGTAAACTATATGAATGAGTTGAGTGTATATGAGAGAGCGTACTTGTTATTTGATATAAAATGGTTTTATATTGTGTTAATTTGTTCCGTTGAGTATTTATGAATTCTGGTCGATACTTGGGACGCCAAGGCGTCGATAGGAATTTCTAAGCACTCGAATAGGACAAACCAACACAATATCATTTTGGAATATATTTTATATAAAAGAATTATTTGAATATTTATTCATTTTGATTGAATTGATTGTTAGGAGATGATAATATTAGATTATTATCGTTATTGTTTGATCAGTCAATATTTACAACAATTGATTAAATAACAATGGATTTAGGAAAATGAAATCTTGTAAACACAATTGATAATGAATATAAATGAATTTTAACTTGGATTTGGGAATTTAAATTCCGGTGTTTGAGATTGACTTACAAGAATTTGAAAAATATAATATGGGTATTATATGATAGTATAATTGAGTTGAAATTATTTTCGAAGGATTTTATTTTTAATGATAAGTGTTATATTCCCTTCTCTTGACGCTAGAAAATGATTTCGGTGATGAGTGCACGCATCATCGGCGTTTATTTTCGAGAGTCTGAGTGGGGGAGACCACTTAATAGCTTGTCTAAACCTTGTTTTGACTCAAATTTTATTTTGTTTTGCATTCTCTATAGTATGATTTGATATATAAATTATATAAGTATATATTATTTCAAACCTTGATTTGAAATGAAACCGGGATTGGAATTCTTAAGTTCTTTAATAATTAATGATTTGATTTTTTTTGATTGAAATGAATTTAGACTTGAATCATTAAGGAACTTCTGAATTGTGAAATGAGAAATGAACCTAAGAGCTAAGTGAAAATATCAATTGAAGTAGAAATCTTAGAATTAGGAAATTATGAACTTAAAATAAAATTTAAACTGTAAAACTCGCGTAGTATTAAATTTAATTCTATAGCATAGATATAACTTACCAAAATATTTAAGAAGTTCAAAAATGTTATATGAATTGTTAATTGGATAATATACAAGTATAGGTTTGAATAGTGAAATATGCATTTAATTAATGGTTGCAAATATAAATAAAATTGTTAATAAATGATTGGAATTTAAATTAACATTTAAATGTGATTCACAATTATGTTAATATAAAATGGAAATACTATATGTGAATGTAAATGTGAAATTAAATTATAGTGAAATTTAAGTAATGACTTAAGAATTAATTAATTGAAAATTCAACTTTAAATGAAGAGAAGTTGTATGTTGTTTAACTACATTCTATTTGAATAACTATAACTTACCAAATACTTAAAGGGTTTAAAATGCTAATAAGGATAGGTAGAGAAATAATATACCAGTGTGAGAATGAATAATAAAATGTGAAGATCTATTGATAGTTGTAAATATAAAAGAAATTTAAGCTGTAAAATGAATGATATATCTAAGTGAATATATAAAATTTAAAATTAATGAAATATAAAATTGGTAAATGGAAACTAATTAAATTTGAATATAGCTAAATGTCAATAAACTTGGAAGTGTATGAAATTAAAGTTGACTTGAAAATGTATAATTGATTTAGTGTAGATTTTGAATGGATGTTAATGTTTGATATGCATTGGCTGTTAGATGGATGATAATTGATTAAGTAGAATTCATTAGTGTTAATGGAATTGAATAAACGGAATAAAATTGTAAAATAATTAAATTCAAATTTGAAGCAAAGTGAAATTAAATATAATTGAATTCAATTTAAATTGAAGCAAATTGACTTGAATTTAAAATGTGAATGAAACAAACTTGAATAAATCGGAAACAAATTGAATGTAAACCTATTGCATGGATGAATAAAAAAATAAATGACTTTGTGTTTATGATTGTTTTTTTTAGAAAATTTGAAGTTTTGATGGTTTGCACTTTGAAATAATAAAAGCAAATTTTTGGGAAAATCCAAATTTGTCCAATATATGCAGAAACGAAAACAACCATAACTTTTAAATGGCTAAACGGAATTCGACGATCTTGGACTTTTCGAAAAGCTCAAAAACTATAGCACAAATTTTGTTTAGATAACTTGAGAAAATTCCTTCGTCTACTAGGTTAAAAACTTGAATGTTACTCGCTGTCCTGTGTAAAAATAAGTAAAATCTGTAGTATACACCCTTAGTATTTTTGACATATATTTTTACTGGTTTATCGGATTTTGATGATCTTGTACTTTCTGGAAAGCTAAGAACATAAGCTAAAACTTTTGTTTTAAGTGTTTTGTGTTTTGACACCGTTTAGAAGGTCGAAACCACGAGTGAACGTCACAGACCTGCGCAACACTGCCCAGGCTGAAGCGTTTCCCCTAAGTAAAACGGCCATAACTTTTGAACGGATGATCCAAATTCGATGATTTTAGACATTCCGGAAAGCCTGAAAACAATGCAACAACTTTTGTTTAGATTCTGTTGTCAAATTTTACCGTTTAGGTGACCTAAAGCTAAGATTTGTTTGCTGTCCAGAAATTGAAATCTCAGTTTTGAAGCTAAATATGTTATATATATGTTGTGTAGGCTAAGTATAGCGATCTATCTTTATATGCATGGTTCTAACTTAGTTATTGAGCATTTTAGTAGGTAGCAAAGGGGTTGCGCTTCGTTGTGGAGTTCGCTTCTACGCTAAACGCATAATGTAGGTAAAATGCTAATAAATGCTAAATAAAAGGTACGCTTACGGTTTTATATGATATTGGTGATATTTATATGTTGTTTCCCCACATATGGGATGCCTCATCATTGAGATGAGATGTATATTTATGATATATATGCTATTATATTTTTTCCGATCGAGCCGCGCAAAGGAGACTCTGCCGAAATTTTCCGAAAAATCCGGGTGTTAGAAAATTTTTCAAGTTTTAAAATTTTTTTTATAACTTGTTTTGATTACTAACTTTTAATGTTAGGAAGCCGTTTGGAGTAACTTAGTGGAAGCGTAGTTATGACTTTATGAATGGAATTTCATTGTTTTATAAGTGGATAATTTTGAATAAAAATATATCAAATGTTGAATTCTATACTTAGTTCTTTTTCCCTTCTTTTTCCTTTTCGGGGACGAAAAGTTTTGAGTGGGGGAGAGTGTAACGACCCGTAAATTTTCGATAAGTAAAATAGCTAATTTAATAAGATTTCGTGATTTAATGGTAGAAAAAAAATTTGTAATTCATTTGGAATAATAATAACTGGAATGAATTGCAATAATTATCCAAGTAATGAAAAAAAAAACTACTTAGTGAATGCCTTTGCAATCAATAGTTGAATAGGATATTAAATGTTGAATTCATTGGGTATGATAGAGTAATTGATTGATAAGTAAAATCTATTTGAAATCAAATATTGAATATTGAACACGTAATTGTTTAAATTAAATATTTAAAACTTATTGAATAATTGAATAACTGTAAAATGAAAATAGTGTTTTAAATTTTGAAATGGTTTTAAAAGTTGAATCTTATAAGTTCAATTTCAATATTTCAAAAGATAATGAATTATTGGATAAGCGAAATTGCCTAAATTAAATATTTGGAATTTATTGGATAAATTGAATAACGGGTTTAATATGATTAAAAATGATTTGTAAAATTTTATTTTATCATATTATAGTTAGAATGATGTTGTAGAACTTTTAAAATCGAATTAAAAGTAAATTTGTGAAAATTGAATATTTTAATATTTAATTTCGACTGAAAAATAGCCAATTTTTGAACAGTCTCAGAATTGGACGAAACTAGTCCCATTGGATCCGTAATAGTTAGTTATTATCGGATTTCAATTTTCGTAGCAATCGGAGTTGTCGTTTGACCGTGGCAGCTCGAAACGCGTTGAAATTGTTTTAATATTAATTTGGCGAGTTAAAATAGTCATTTTTCAAACGGTCTCGGATTTCGATGAAACTAGTTTCATTGGATCCGTAATGTGATATTATTGTAAGTTTTCAAATTTCAAGTCAAACGGATTTACCGTTTGTCCGGGGCAAGCCAAAACGCATAGAAATTCGTTTAATCGGTTTAATGTAAAATTGATCGTTTATTTCCGTAACTCTCACATATGATCGAATTAGGCCTTGAAACTAGTTCCATTGCGTCCGGAATGGGGGTAAAACCTTATAAACGCCTGGTGGCACGTCTCGATTGGAGTTCGGATGATTTTGGACCTACCTATATAAATACGCACGCAAACCGAGGCAGTTTTATTATTATTTTAATCCAGAAACCCTAATTGACTTCAGCCCTAGCCGCCATTTCCTGAATCAATGGCCACGAAATTCGAAACTTCTTCCTCATTTTCCTCTCAATCTACAAACAATTAGCAAAAGTCGTCAACTACAAAGTTGTAGAGCACGATGAAAGCTTCAAATCCATACGGAGATGATCGAAAACGGAGCCACGGATCAACGGGAAATCACGTTCAAAGCTGCTGCGTTTTTCACGTTTTTCGAGGCGAGATGAGGGGCCGAGCTTCGAGCTGCTCCAGGCGTTGGTGGCTCTGGTGATAGGCTTCGGGATGGCGCTTCCTGATCGACTTCTGGACGCTCGTGGTGGCCGCGATTTGGAGCCCTAGTTTGGCTTGGATGGGTTCTTAGTCGCGTGTGTTCCTGGAGCAAGTAACGTGAACGTGAGGAAGAAGAGGGGTGCGGCCCAGATCTGCTATGCAGGAAATCAACGGTGATGATTGGGTGGGTTTTAAAAATTTAATTAAGCTGTAATTAATTTATATAAAAATTCGTGTTAACTTTAAACCATCATAACTTTTTCATACGAGGTCGAAAACGCACGAAACTTTTTGCATTGGAATCGTATCGACGAGGACTACGCAATGGAACTGGATTGGAATCATTTAGAGCTAGAGAAAATTTTGAGTTAAATCGAACGTCGTTCGATTTGATTTAAAATCGTAAAATCAAGGTGAGTGTTTTATAACGCTCACAACGTACTAAATATCTTTATGCTAGTTAAATTTGTCATTATGTAGTGTTATGATTTTATTTGTCGTTGTTTGATAAAAATTTAATGGCCATATAGATTGTCATTCGAATTAATCGTTGAAGTTTAAATTTGACAGTTAAATTGAAATTGAAATTGAATTGCAATTTAATCACCCGACATCGATAACTATGAAATTGCCTTGAATTGTATTGCCTATTGGACGATGTATTTCGATGGATGTTATTGGTTGATGTTTGAATGTTTGGATGTTTATTTGCTTATATATATCCTGTTATGCATACATATGATACTGTGATTTAATTTAAGTAATATATGCTCATCCCTGACATTTAATTGAAATAAATAATTACTTGGCCATAGGATAGAAAATTATATACGGACACCGAATTGGCTAAATTAATAACTTTAAAATCGTCGATTTGAAATTTATTTATTTGTTTTGTTTAAAAGTTATAAATAGACATAAATTTATAGAAATCGAATTTATCGAAATTTGGGTTTGGAATGTTGAAATAAATTTGGTTAAAAGAAATTGTTAAATAATATAAGTCGAGACTTTGAAATTTAAAAATTGGGATTTGATTTAAATTCGAAAATTGATTTGTTTAAAGATTTAACCTTAATTCGGGCTTTGAATATTTCTATGTAAAAGCGATATAAAATGATATTTGAAATGGATTTGATTTTTAAAGCGAACATGATATTTTGATATCAATTATGAATCGATTTGAAATGTAAAAGAGCCAACGGTGTAATAATACGTAGTTATTAAAGAGACCGGGATCGGATATGGACATACTCTCTGTCGATACCGAAAATCACTTTAATAACTATTATACGCGGAGTGATGATCCAGAATGAAGTGGATGGTTTGGTGAACGCGTTGACTGAAGAAAGAGAACGATTATTGGATGACCCCTGACATGACTAAAACAGGAGCCGCGCCGGGCCATTGAGGTTCGCCACCTCTAGCGGACACACTTCTTCGATACCATATCTATTACATTTGTGATGCGATTTGGGTGCACCCCTTGATTTGGGAGTGTTGTTTCGCGGTGTTGGGGTAGCTGCTGGCTATGCCCAACATCAGTCCGGATCACGCAACTACTAGTATCCTAGTTGGTATCGCCTCATGTACCTTGTCATACTGATTATCCTATTCGCGACCACTACGTTTTGATTTGTACCTTGAGTATATGGATTGCCCTCTGGTGACTTCCGGTTTTGGGGAAACTACGGTCTTATATATGCTTTTGGGAATATAAAATGTGTTAAGGGGGATTATGGTAACGCCTTAACGCTATTTTGATACTTTATTTTACTGATAGACATTATCTACTTAGCGTATATTACTACATAGTAGATAGTTTCACGGATCCTTGAGAGATGGAAAATCCCGTAACATCTCTTAAGTTATTGCACGCACGTTGACACTGGATAGGAGATGTCAAACCCCATAAACATCCCCGACGCCGTTACACTCATATTTATTTACGATTGACTTAACTTACATGAGGATATTTAGTCCTGACTCGGGTGTTTTGTCTTTTCATTACGCTCGGGTCAGACCTGAGTTTTCAGTTTAGGTTGAAGATCATTTCCTTGGAGGACGGAGACGAAGATTTGGTATATTATCTACTACTATTATATTCATTCCATTCCGCTGCATTGTTGTATGATATTTGTTGTGTATGTAACTCTGATAAATGTTGTATAATAATAATCAAATGTATTCATTTCAAATGTATTCATTTAATTAACAGCTTCATGAACTGTTATTTTATTATTATACTTTAGCCTTCCGCTGTGAGATTCTGTGTTGTTTCATTTCCTTTATTTTCCTTCCTTTTCTTTTCTTAATTACCCCAATAACTATCTGCCCTTTTAATGGTTTGGAATCGACATGTGTATTTGATCGTCGTTTTAAACTGTCCAAAAAGGCGGGTCGTTACAAAACATTTCATATCAAAATCCTCTGATATTATAATAGTGCCTAAATACAAATACTTATTCAAATAGCTGAAATGGTTGCATCTCACATTTCAGCATAGTTGGGTACAATCAAAACCATACAGCGTTAATTGAAGAATGGATTCCATACGAATGGCTACGTACTGGGGTATCACCTATCATAGTACATCTCTAGAAACAATGTTCCGAGGACCACGTCGGTATCCCCTCCTACACAAACCAAACTATCCCTAACCTGGATAGACCGAATATGCTATCACCCCGGATGTTCCCACCCTTTTTATTAGCTCCTTCCATGAATCATAGTAATAATATGTGAGGGTATCTCGAAAGGTGATAAACATAATCTAATTGGGTGCTAGCCACTTAGCCTTGCTGCATCTAACCTGTTTTTTAGTCATTCCCGGTTGATGAGGATAGAGGCTACGATTACCTTTTAAGGAATTTTCACTTAGAATGCTCATTGTCCTCTAATGAAATGTACTGAAAGCGTTCATCCATACAAGTACGTTCGACGTCCGAACGGAACCGAAGGCACTACTCTACTACATTCATTTTGAAAAAAATCCTCAGGATTAGTAGCGATGAGCCCTTGTACTTCACTACTCCATCTTCGACTTCATACTCTTGTTTTCCTTTCGAAAACGTACTCGTTGGATCGAAGTGGTTTTCGAATAACTTATCCGATCCCAGTCTCTTCGAAACAACGTTCGATATTTTCATGTAAACTCAACCCCGGTTCTTTAGGAAATAAACAGATGAAGGTAAAATCAGAGATCAGATCCAAATCATTAGTGGACGGATTTCCTTATCATCATCCTAGAACAACGAAACAAGTTTATACGTACAGTATAGCACCTCGAACGGTAACTGTACGATATAATTCCCGTGCTTCTTCTAGATATTCCCAAATTTATATTTAGGTGCAGATTTGATAGTCTGTCATTTAACTATCAACAAACAATCATTCAACCAAATATTTCATTTTCCACTGAAAACATTAGATCTCTTTTTAATTTAATTTATATTTCAATCATTTAAATCTCTTTATCCAAAATATATGTTTTCTACATAATTCAGTATATTTTCAAACTATTTTGTATTTCAAAAATATTTGGAAACCTTTAAAATAGTCTGAAAAGTACCATTGCGGTATCAAACCATGGATTCACAGCTCAATTGTTATGTCTATATCCCAAAGAAATCCAAAACTTTACTGCAGGCACTCACTACCTCCGATTACGCCATGCAAGTATACCATTACTTCTCGACATTTAAAAATTATCTCAATTAATGCTTATAAGTTCTAAAATAAATTTTCAAGTTTAATCTAGGAAAATATAATTAAATAAAAGTTATTATACAAAGCCATATTAATATTTAATAATCAATCTTTTAAATCAGCAATGTTGACTAATTCTTAAATAAAAATAAATCTTTAACAATCATTATAAGGTAACTAATTAATAACTAAATATGCTTTAAACAATTTAAAATAATTAAATATCTGGTTTCTGGAATATTTTTAACACCTTTAAAATTACCTAGTTAACCGTCAAAAATCATCTTTCTAACAAACTCAATTTCTTGGTAACAATATAACTCTTTTCGATTTCAATATAACCAATCCAATACTTATAAATCTCTCTCGATCTTAAAACCCTTTTTATATTTAAACAAGTACCACTTAAGAATTTATTATCCAAAATCCTTTTATATACTTCTATCCTAGACTCTCTGTTTACACTATTTTGAATTGGTTAAGCACAAATTCCACAACCATTATTTTATCAAATCAATTAACCCAAAATCCAATATAAATATTTTACTTCAAAAATCCCTTTAAAATTCCTTTCTCCAATTCAAACCATATATTATTGGTATTTTTAAATACCCAAAATCTAGGCTAAAACTACCATAGCATCCAATCAATTCAAATCAAACAATAACCCATCACAGATTATTTCAACAAAACATATATCACTATATATGAAATTAAATTCAACATTTTTGAGGAATCCAGTTGGATCCCTCCAACCTATTTTCTTGCATCCACAAACATTAATACAACAGAAAAATACCAATTCCGCTTCGAGATAGAATATCATGGTATATAGGGTCATCCGCTATTTTGTGGTGCGCATAGGGTCTCATCCGCTATATATATATATGCAGAAATGTCAATCACTCCAATATATATACTGCTATATATAATATCAATTCAACTGATTAAAATGAATCAATTCAACCAACTAATCATTAATTAATTTAACTGTTTAAAATCGATACCAGCAGTCTAAAATTTGAGTGAGATTAACCCACCTTGAGTTTGAATTTGCCAAACGTTCCAATTTTAAATTAAATCGACCACGTTCGATTTAACCTAAAATTTTAGCTAGCTTCGATCAACTCCAAATCTATTCCAGAGTGTAGTACTCCTTGCCATGATTCCTTTGCCGCTTGTTTCGTTTCAGTCAGACCTCACATGACAAAGTAATGCTATTTTAAAGATTTACAAATATATACGTATGTATATGCATGTGTGTGTGTATTACATTTTAAAAAAAAATTAGGCCTGGGCCGCACAATCTAGCTCAGAAAAACACGACAGCATGTTTTACCTTCTTCCTCATTCGCTCATAGGGAAAATGAACCCAACACACTGCTGTTTCTCCTTGATTGCTGTCGCCCCCTCGATCGCTTAGAGAACGATCAGCCACTGCCATCGCGTGTGTAACGACCTCGGTTTTAAGTGGAATTTAAATTAGCAATTAATTTGATTCTTGGATTAAATTAAGAATTAATTTGGTAACTAATTTGAAATTTTGGATTAAATTGTGAATGTAATTGTGAAATTAATTTGAAAATATGGAATAATATATACCAGTTTTTAAATAAAGAATTTGATCTGGAAATCTAAATATTTTATAAATAGACTATAATTTGGAATTTGAATTTGAAATTCAAATACATATAAGTTGAAAATAAATATTTGAATGAAAAAAATATTTATAGATTGTGAATGAAAAAAAATATTTATAAAAAGACGTTGTTTGTTTATTCATTAATAAATACAATGTATATTAATTTTTGAATTTGAAATTTAAAAATAATGTTTTTAATAAAATATTGGATTTGAAACTCAAATATAAGTATTTATAAAATAAATTGGATTTAAAACTTTATATTTTGAAATTTATAGAAACTTGTTTTCTAATTATAATAAATATAAATATATGTATTTTGAAATTTTTACTTGGATTTAATATAATAAATTTTCAAAAGTTTTTTTGAAAGTTAAACTCTATAATTTAATATTAATAGAAAAAATGTTTTGTATTTATAATATGATGATTTGAAAGTTATATTTTGAAATCAATATAATATTTAAAATAGGAAAAATATAAACCATATATATATTTAAACTAAATTGAAATTATAAAGTAAAAAAATGATTCATAAATCAGAATAAAGTAAAGCTTTAAGATATAAATTGCAAATTAAGTGAAATAAGGGGTTTGACATAAAAAATGCAAATTAAGACATTTGTAAATATATAAAGACATGCAAAATACATTTGTAAAAATATTAATAAAAGCAAAAGACAAGTTTTAGCTTAGTTAACAAGTGGCTTAATTTCTTTAAAAAAATGAAACAAAGTATATTTATATACATCTATCTCCTTTCTTCTTATTCTTTGTTGCATTCAAAATCAATACCAAACTTGAGAAAACTTAGACCAAAAAATTTAAAACCAGTAAAACAAACAAATCTGAAAAATAAACCAAAAACTACAAAGCAATAGATCAAGTTTCAGCCTGTGATGATCAACTCAGGAAATTCAAGCAATTCAAAGATCAGTATCAAAGCAGAACAATAACAACCAAACAACCTCATGCATTTTTAATCTGAAGCAAATTCAAAGATTTTCAAAATCTGGAAAATCAACAACTCAAACAAATTCCAGTCTTCAAAATCAAAAGGAATTCAAAACCTGGTAAACAAATTTAGATCAACAAGCAACTGATTCAACTTGAAGTCATCAAATAACAGGTCGAACTCAAAAGCATTTCCAGTCCAAAATATTTCCAGACTTAAAACACAAAAGCCTGTTCTTTGCTCTGTCAAACTCTCAGGTGAGCAAAAAAAAAATTAGATCCTAAACCTAATTATCTTGATGATCTTTTGAAGTATGATAATGTGTGTTTAGATGATGATGTGGATTTGTTTGCATGTTATATATGTACCAATGTCTGATTATATAAGTATGTATGTATGAAATAGGGATCTGATACCAAAATGTCACGTCCCGAATTATAGCGTTCAAAAATCGACACCCGTACTTCACTTGTACTCGAATGCCGCCGATTCAACCGTTGAAATTCGATTCATGTCGGAGCTTATAACACATTAAGTATAACAACACAGTGGAACAAAAAAGTGAAACACTTCATTGATATACAATAGATACAACATATTGATACAATTGATATGAACATCAGAGATACAAGATAACAGCGGAAAGAAATAACACAACTGGATGGTCTAGACTTTACAACCATCGACAGCGGAAAGATAACTCCAACATGATCTCCAAGGGAAAGAGTGAATCCACAAGCTGCAACTCTAATGCCAAAGTCCAAAAGACTTAAATCCATAAGCTTGAACTACCATCGCCAATGTATTAAGCAAGGTCACTCCAAGTGAACAAATGCTATTGCCAAATCCAAGGAGTGGATTCCATCGAATCTACTCCTACTATTCGATTATCTGAAAAACCAACTCTAGACTGCCCGTGTGGAAAATTATGGGCACCCGGAGTTTATTGTTCCCTTCCTAAACTCTGGGTGCCCATAATTTTTCACACGTGCAGTCTAGAGTTGGGTTTTTCAGATAATAGAATAGTAGGTGTAGATTCGATGGCATCCAGTCCTTAGATTTGGCAATTGCATTTGTACACTTGGAGTGACATTGCTTAATACATAGGTGATGATAGTTCGAGCTTATGGCTTGGAGTCTTTTGGGCTTTGGCATTAGAGTTGCCGCTTGTGGATTCACTCTTTCCCTTGGAGATCATGTTGGAGTTATCTTTCCACCTTCGATGGTTGTAAAGTCTAGACCATCCGGTTGTGTTATTTCTTTCCACTGTTATCTTGTATCTCTGATGTTGATATCAATTGTATCAATATGTTGTATCTATCAATGAAGTCGTTCATTTTTTCTTCCGCTGTGTTATAAGCTCTGGCACGAATCGGATTTCAACGGTTGAATCAGCGGCATTCGAGTACAAATGAAGTACGGGTGTCGATTTTCGAACGCTGAAATTCGAGACGTGACAACGTGCGCCTACACGAGCTCCACCAACGCCAAGAGCCATGTGAAGCTCTGCACCCCACTCTTCTCGAAAATTACGCATGAACGAAAACTCAAACGGGCTTGATCCTGGAAATCACGTCTAACTTTGTGACAATCCACCGTACGGATGGAAAGCTTCTGTCATGCTCTTCGATTTCCCAGTTGGTGTTTTTTTTTCTGACAATCGATGGGTTGAGAGAGATTTGATGAGGAAGGAAATCAATTTTAGGCCATTAAAAGGCAATGGAGGCAGCTGTGTTGATTTAGGCTAGGGTTCACTGTTTACGCGTATATTTATATATATAGGCATATGCATATTATTTTAATATTAATTTCAAAATTTACACGCTTTTCCAAATGAACTCCAATTAAGACGTATCGTCTGGCATTTATAAAATTTTACCTCTATTTCGAACACAATGGAACAGGTTTTTGGGGCTAATTCGATCATATATGGAAAAAAGCTTTTCGTATCGAATTAAAATATTAAATTTTCGATATTTATTTCAATGCATTTCTATCCCATATGACCAAATGATAATTTCCAACACTACGAAATTTTAAATCCGATAATAATATACTATTACGGATCCAATGGAACTGGTTTAGTTGAATTTCGAGACTGTGCCCCGAAAGACTATTTTAACGTGTCGATTAAACCAAGCGATTTCCAAAATAGACAAAGTTGCTTAAATTTTCCATTTATAAACTTATCAACTCAATTATAATTCAAACAGAATCTATATCAGTATTAGGAATTATTTCGATTTATATTAAATCAAAACTCCATTATTTACACTATTACCATATATATTAGTTTCCACTATTAAATTAAGTAATATATAAATTTCAAACTTTAAATTTATCGCCTTTTAATTCCATTCAAAGTCTATTACCATCACTCTAATTCAAATAGAGTTTTAAATCAACTTAGAAACCATTCATATTCACATCCAACACCAGATTCTCATATTTTCCCAATTTCAAATATTAAATTTACTATTTACCAAATCAAATTAACCACCATGTTTGAAATTTTAAACCATTTCACTAATTCAACCTAAAAATACATATGTAAAATCAATTAATATTTCAAATTCAACATTAAAATTGAATTAAACATTCGAAAACAAACGATCAAAATCCCAGGTCGTTACATTCCTCCCCCATGTAAAAATTTCATCCTCGAAATTGTTAAGGTAGGAAAATGATCCTAAACCCATTAACCTTTAAAACCCACTTAGTTAAAATCCTAAATTAACTTCCCTTGACCCTTTTAGTTTTTATCCAAAACAATTGTTTCCATTTCTAACTCAAAAACCTTGATTTCTAATACAATTCAAAAATCAATTTTTCTAGTTAACAAAAAAAAATCTCAAAAAATTTCTAACACTCTAAATTTAAGAAATTTTTTGACGAAGTCTCCCTTGTACGGAGAGTCTTTTGCAATATGACGAGAGAGATAAAAATATATACATCGAACCACATGGTTGGAAAACAAAATATATATCAATATATTATTGTTTCTTTATTTTAGTGCGTAGGCATACCTTTCTTTCCAAAATCTAAGATCTCTTTCCAAATTATTAATCTATTACTTAGTTCTTTTTATTAAGTTAGACGCTTTTTATAAAACAAACTTATTAGCTTTAAAACCATTTTTTTGGCAAGGCCAGCTGATATTTAACGTGTGCCATCCACATTTATTACCACAGACGTTTAAAAGAAAAGGTGATCGGAACAGGCTCCAGATCAGCTAAGACAAAAAATAAAATAGGGACTATACAGAAAAGTCTAAACTACAAGGCGAGAAGGACAACTATCCCACAGAAATAGGACTGTCCACATCGTCAGTTGAAAGACCAAGTACATGAAGAACTTGACAAAACAACGTAGCAGGAGAAGGCACAAAAGACCAAGACATGGAAGAGTAAAGATACCCTCGATCCAAAGATGAGTCCAAAAATAAAAGCCAATTGCGAAAGCCAAAATCGCTTGAGTATTTAAGCAAATTCTTAAGTTAATTAAATTAACTCAATCACTATAAATAAATAAATTAGTTAACTCAAAACACCATCATTAGATTAATTAACCAACTAAAACACTGATTAATAAAATGGATAATTAAGTTTAAACCTCATTAATAAATAATTAATCAACTTAAATACCCTTTATAAAGTAATTAAATAACTTTATAGCTTATTAAAAATAATTAATTAACTTAAATACTTTTATTTAAATAATTAATCAACTTATAAACATCATTAATTTAAAAGATTAATTAATTTAAAGGGTAATTAGCTTAATCATCATTAATTAAAATAATAATTAAATTAAAACATTATTAACTAAAGTAAGTTTAAACATTATAAATTAGATAATCATTAACTTGAAACCCTTTTAATTTAAAATAAATTTAAACATTATTAATTTAAATCAACTTTTAACATAATTAATAAAATCAACAATTAAACATTATTAATAAATTCAACAATTTACTTTAAATTGTTATAAAAACTTAAAACCGATTTCAGTTCAAAACTTGTCCAATTTGGAAGAGGCTTAGCTAATCTCAATAGTACTTAAACAAGCAACCACTATATTCAAATCGACAGTCAAGTTGACACACAGATATTTACATAAACAACAAAATGTAAGTACTATCCACAACTATCAATCGGTCGATAACAATCGACATAAATCAAGCGCATGATAAATAGATATCCAAATCAACATGATAGCAGAACGATGATTTATTCTGCTAAGTAGATGTCCAATATAATTATTCAGTTCAAACATAACAGAATGATGTTTTATTCTATTAACATGATATCAATGTTTAGTATAACTTATTCATATTAGTTTGGCTACCTAATGCCACAGACTGAGAATCCCTTGTGTTCAAATAATTCCTTTATATAAGCAAGTTCCTTTTTTAAACAAACTGATCTTTGGAAAATAAAGTAATTTAAAACTTAAAACTTTCTTTAAATAATTAATTGCAAGTTAACCCTTTATTAAATCAAAAATAAACCTTAGTTAAGTCTTAACTTAATTACTAATTAAGAGATAATTAAAATTTATTACATAAATAATTCATTTGTAAATTAAACCCTTAATTAATTGATGATTAATAATAATTAATGCTTTCTTAATAATAACTAATTAATAGTTAACCTTATATGTCACGACCAAAAATTTTCGACCCCGAATATTGGACACTAATACGTTCACTGTAGAAGTGTCGAGCAATCGAACGCTGGAAATTCTAGATTGTTAAGGAAAAGAAGAAAAGAGGTAGAGAAAGAAATAAGAAGCAACAACACAAAATCTCACATTCGCAGCGGATTAAAATATAATATCAAATAACAGCATTTATACAAAGAAAGCTGTAAATGTCAATTTATAAACAATATATCAGAGTACAACAAATCAGAATAAATCGGACAGTTATAATAACTTGTCCCAGACTAATATCAATACAATATCAAATACACAGCGGAATATTCTCCATGCGTCCCTGCCATCCAGCTCTCCTCCTGAGCTCTACAACGTCCTAACCTGAAAATCTGTGGTACTCGGTCTAACCCGAGCATTACATTAAAGTAACACCCGAGTCAGGCTGAAAACCAGCGTGAGTAAACCCATATAACTTGAAATACTAAGTTATAAAACTTCTTTGAAAACCAAGGTGACTCGTACCTCAATACGAGTTCTTATCTTGCTATAGCCAACATTTATTCCACAAAATGAATTTGAGTACCATTACTTAGTTTAAATGGTCAAGTTCGCTTAATTTATCCCATTCCAATCCATTTATTTAACAATCAAATCTATAAAGAATTATAGCTTACTAATCAAAGTGGTTTCGGATACCGCTGATATCCGACCCCGATCTCTTCGAATTCAATGCCATCCTTTAAGCCAAAAAATTTTAAGTAAAACAACAATTCAATTTAATTTTAGAATACCATATTCACATAGAAATTCATCTAATATACTATTCAAATAAACGATTCACACTTATCAACAGTTCAATCCAAGCATTTCATATAACAGAACATCACAGATTAACAGACTAGAGATATTAATCAAATCAAACATTCAATATAATTAATCATCCCTAAGCAAGATTAATTATATCACACAATTTTTAATTAATTTAATTAACACAAAATAAATTAATTATTTATGAATTAATTACTTATAACCCTGCTTAATTAACATTGATTAAATTTAAGCCATTTCATTTTATTTTAATTAATTATTTAATTATCATTTATAATTACTTAAGACCTTAATTAATTAAAATATAATCATTTATCATTTTCAATTACTTAATTAAATTTACATAAGAGGTTTTTAGGCACAAGGAAGAAGTTGCAAAAAAGCATAGTCTCAGGGACAACAAATTTGTTTTTTGGTTTGAAGGACGCTTTATAGTGTAAATCATAGAATGATAGTTGCAACTATCATTTTCTGTTTACACTATAAAGTGTCCTTCAGACTAAAAACCAAACTTGCTGTCCTTGAGACTAAATTTTTTTGGAACTTTTTCCCTGTGTCTATTTTCCTGTTTACATAAATTAAAGGTTTGAAATTAATTTATTACACAAAATCATCCGAGATCTTTTTGATTAATTAAAGCTTAATCACTTACTTAGTTACATTTTTTTTTTGAAAACACTTAGGGATTTTGTAACGACCCAGAATTTTTGATAATTTGAATTTGAGTATTTAATTAATTTTAAATATTAATAAGTGGAATTTTTAAGTCGAATAATTTATTTATCGAATATTGGATTTAATGGGATAATTAAATCGATAATTTAATAGTGAAATTCCAGAAATAATTAAATATTGGGTTAAATATGATTGAAAATGATTTGGAAAATTTTATTTTATCATATTAAAGTTATAGAGATATTTTAGAACTTGTAAAACTGAATTTGGAATTTATTTGTAAAAATTGAATATTTTAATATTTAATTATCGACTGAAAAATAGCCAATTTTTGAACAGTCTCGGAATTGAACGAAACGAGTTCCATTGGATCCGTAATAGTTAGTTATTATCGGATTTCAATTTTCGTAGCAATCGGAGTTGTCGTTTGACCGTGGCAGCTCGAAACGCATCGATATCGTTTTAATTTTAATTCGGCGAGTTAAAATAGCCATTTTTCAAACGGTCTCGGATTTTGACGAAACCTGTTTCATCGGATCCGTAATGTGATATTATTGTAAGATTTCAAATTTCAAGTCGATTGGATTTATCGTTTGTCCGGTACAAGCCAAAACGCCTAGAAATCGTTTAAATCGGTTTAAATTTAAATCGAGCGTTTATTGCCGTATCTCACACATACGATGGAATTAGCTTCCGAAACCTGTTCCATTGTGTCCGGAACGCGGAAAAACCTTAGGATCGCCTGTCGGAACGCGTAGATTGGAGGTCGTTTGCATAAGTGTTAAATTGGAGATTTTATTATTAAAATAATATAAATAACATATAACATATTAACATTTTCACTTCAAAACCCTAGCCCATTTTTGCTCCAGCCGCCACTTCCATGTCTATGGCCAGAAACGAGCGAAATTCATCCCTCATTATCTCCAAATCCACGCATCGATTCGCAAAAGTTCCAACATGAAAGTCGTAGAGGATGGTGAGGTCTAGCTATCCAACGGTCATGATCGAAAATGGAGGCTCAATGGGGGAGGTAGGGGACCCGCGTTCCCTGATGTTGCGCACGCAACCCTAGGCACCAGGTGGGGCCGAGCTTGGCCTAGCTCTGAGCGTTGGTGGCTCTCGTCGAGGCCGTTCGTTTGGCGCATCCTGATCGCGTTCAAGTTCGTCGAGGAGGTCGTGGAATGGAACCCTAGATTTGTGCATATGGGTTTGGTGTGCGTTTTCTACCTGGAGAGGAGTTGCCGTGAACGAAGAGAAGGAGGGGGAAGGAGATGTGCGGCCAGGATCAATTTAGGTTGAGAAATGTAAAATAATGTTGATTTATTCATATTTAAATCGTGTACAAACTTTAAACTGCGATATCTTTTTGCTGCGAGGTCCGATTTGGGCGAATCAAAGTGCGTTGGAATCGTAAGGTCGTGTTCTTCGCAATGGAGCCAGTTTGGAGTCGATTGGAGCTCGTTTGAATTTCGGGTAAAATTAAACGTTCGTTTAATTTTATTCGAAACGAACGCCGAAACCGGAAATAAAATCAAGGTGAGAACTCCTCACTCAATCGAACCGTTTGGTTTAAAATTTTAAATAGTTAATGTTGATTGATGATTGCCGTTTGATTGTGGTAGTAGATATAGTAGGATATATACTATATATAGCAATATATATATTGGCATATGTATATATTGGATTTGATTTCCCGCCTCGTATAGCGGATCAGACCCTATTGCGCCGTTAGTAAGCGGATAATATTTTATAAATCCCATATACCGCGATATTCCACCTTGAAGTGGAATTGGTATTGTGCTAATGTCTGTGGATGCAGGGAAACAGGTTGGAGGGATCCAACTGGATTCCTCGCAAATATTTATTTGTTTATAAATATTGTGTTGATTGTTAACTATCATATCGATATATGATGTTTATTCCCGTGATTGACCATTTGATGCGGTTGCATCATCGGATTCATTTTTAAAAAGTTAAAAATAACGATTTTGAATTTAAAAAGGATTTTTAAGTAATTTTTCAAGGATATGTTTTTATTAAATTTTTGAACTTGATTCATTTTAAATAAATTAAGATTTTAAATACTAAAGTTATAAAACTATGATTTTTATGAAATATAACCAAAAGGAAAATTTTAAAATAAATAGATTTATAAAATAGTTAAATTGGGATTTTTGAATAATTTTTATAAACAGTCGTATAAAAGATTTTATAAATTGGTATCTATAAATTAAAAATTTTGGAATTATGAAACGAGTCGATTAAGTGTTGAGTTGACGTATGAAATGAATTTCATTAAAATTTATAGATTTATAAATTGTGAAAGTTGTAAAATGAATTGATATTAAAAATAAAAGTTTTATAAGTAATTAACTTATAAAATGGTTTTTTTCCATTTAAAGGGGATACTTTTAGAAATTGTTAATAAAGGAGATTTTTTTTTCTATAAGTTGAAAACTATTATAAAGTATAAAGGAATCTTATCAGTGATAAGATTTAAAATTTGTGAAATTTAAAGGAACGGTTTAGTAAATAAATAGATTTTAAGCTCTTGACTTATAATATGAACTTTTGGTATAGAAATTGGGTTTATAAATTGAATTGGCTTAATAAAAGAGATTTCTAAACCGAAGTTATTAATAGAAATAGAATCTATAAACGTTGTTTATAAATTTGAAATCAATGGAATTTGATAAATTGAATTTAGAATTTGTTAAAGGAGTTATATTCACTCTTTTAAACGATGAATATATTATTAAGTCAAATGTGCACGTTTTGGGAGAAGAATGTTTTAAAGGGAATTTTAAAACGATTTAAAGATGCTTTAAAATGCATTAAGTATCGAATACTTGGATTTCAACATTTATTGTTGAAATAGACGTTTTCGAGAAATAGAAGGAAATGAACACGTAGATTTCAACATTCATTGTTGAAATAGGCGTTTTCGAGAAAATAGAGAAACGGTGGACTATAACACTGTTGTTATAGTAAATGGTTTCCAAATGGAAATATTTTGTGTAGTATTGGAATTTATGTTTCTATTTTTATTTTGAATCCCTATTCTAGTGATTTTGGGTTGTCGTGACGGTGTTTTACGCAACATTCGTTTTGACCCAAGTAAAAGTGAATAAAAGAATGTTTTCCTTAAAAAAATGAAATATATACTTAACTATGTTTTAAGTGTATTGAATATTTTCAAATTGTTGAAAATAAATAAATTTGTGAATTACTTATCATTATATAAGTATGGAAATGCTTTTCAAATATGAATGGGACGTTTTTGAGAATCCATCCTTTAAGGGTGAATTGAAAGTGAATAATTTGAAATCGATTTGAAAAATCGTATATCGGTAGATATTTGGAAATTTGAAATTCACTATAGAATTTATAAAAGGAAGGGAAATTTGTTAAAAATAAATGTTGATTTATTTTGAAGTATGAAAATGAATTTACGAATTTGGAACGTAAATTTAAAATAAATCGGTAAAGATTTATTCGATGATTTGAAATTTGTTTTCAAAGGGTATAAATGATGTAAAGTAATTTGAAATTGGTTTTCAAATGGTTGAAGTGTGAAATTATATCATGTAAAGATATTTTGGTAAAACAAATAATTTGGGCAATTATTTGGAAGGTGTATGTATATATATCTTGTGAAGATATTTTTGGGATTAAATAATTTTGGAAATTTTTTTTGGAATCTGATGATGTGACGCATCTTTATTGATAGTTAAATAACCGACTATCAGTATTTACCCTTGGATGGTAATTGTTGTGATTGTTTGAAATTGAATGCTACACTTATTTTAAAATAAGCGCTCGCTATTCGGTTTAGCCGGGAGAGGACCTTTGTGTCGTATATCCCATTCCGAATATGTGATATGTCGTTGTGGATAGCATTTGAAGACCGGTGTTGAAGACCGGGTATTTGTGAAAACGATAGGATGACCTATCGATTGTCTCTGCATCGTTAGCTACGGTATGGAGATTTCCTTTGTGATGGGAAATTTTATCGGGATTGTGAATACCCGGATTGCAAGGGCTTCTTTGGAAGTGCCTTCGGTTCTGTTCGAACCCGGAACAGACTGGTATGGTTACGTGTCTGACATTACATTTTGAGAATTAGAGCCGATTTCTTTCAAATACATTTCTGTTGGTGGCGGAGAATTTATTCTCTTAGCTTAACACCCTTCTCTGAGACGTACGAGCTCAGAGGTTATGTAGTTGAAGGTTATCAGCGATATATTCCCAATCTGGTAATGTGACATGCTGAGTGCTGCTGTGTGATGATCATTGGTTGGTCATTTGTGATATGATCATTTGTTTGATCATTTATCTTTGTGATCATTGCTTTGGTCATCTGTTGACCCAAAGCATGGCTTTGTTGCACAAAGCGTAGCTTTGTGGACGAGACTTCGTCAGGACCTCACTCCCCGGAAATGGTCGAAACAGGAATATGCGGCAAGGTTATGAGGGTCGCTCCCTTTAGGGTATGTCATTTCCTTCTGGAAAAGGGTGGTATCATGGTATGGAGCCCAGATACTTACTCATGTTGATACACTATATCTATTACTATGTGGTGTTGTTGGATCGAGCGCTCGGATAAAGGTCCCAAAGGACCGGGGGATGACATATTCGTGTAGTAGTTACCTAGTTACAGAGGTAACCCGGCCTTGTGTTGGCAGAGATCTGACCGTAACGTTAGTTCTCGGGACGTCCCGCCAGAGGCGATCCCATGTGGCAGTAGGAAGTTCCTTAGCCTGACCATTTGTTGGAAATCCATTCATCCAATACGTGCCTTGTACGGTTTTAGTTGTAGAACCTGCCATTTAACATGGCAGCTATAGTAGGCATAGCATCATGGTACCTATGCTGGCTAGGATTTATATTATACTTTCGAAATATTTTCCACTATGCACTAGTAATAATATCAAAGAATTTTTCTCGTAGTAAGCATGTTTGACTATCATAAGGAGAAATCTCCCCCATGTGTGCGTTTGCATTGTGTGTGTGCCGGGAGGCCTTATGGTAGTTTCATTTTCCAAAAAGCATTGCGGATTTCAAAATTTAAATTTTCTTGTTGCTTGTTTAAAGATAAACTGTTTTGAGTTCTCACACCAGTCCCATGACTGACCTGGAGTTTATTGTTCCTTTCCTAAACTCTGGGTGCCCACTATTTTCCACACGGGCAGTCTAGAGTTAGGTTATCAGGTTATTCTGGATTCGAGAGTTGCTGTGCAGATTTGGAGGCGAGCTTGGATAGCGTAGTCTATTATCTATTGTATATAGTATTCTTTCCGCTGATTTATTGTTGTACACTCTGATGATGTGATGTAATGTGATGTATGTGTAAAATGTATAGTTCTTTTGTTTTAATGATATTCATTTATCTATTATATGTTGTTCCGCTGCGATTGTGAGATTCTGATATTGTCTTCATATTTTTGTTGGTTGTTTTTGTTTCTTCTCTCTTTCTCTCTTCTTCTACCTCTTTCTTCTTCTTAAACCCTAAAGATTTGGAAGTTCGTTCCTCTTTGGCTGGATTGTGGTGGAATGTTGCCAGCTCAAGGAAGTACGGATTTTCGGTTCTTTACATTTGGTATCAGAGCATGTGGTTAAGCGACAACCATGGTTCTGTTGGGTATTACTCATTAGAGATAGAGTCAGTAGTACTCTAGAATGAGTGTGAGTGTAATAATAGATATGAGCGCGTATTTGTTAGTGAATATAAAATTGTTTTATATTGTGATGATTGGTTTATTGAGTGGCATATGAACCTTCGTCGGCACAGTCTGTACAACTGGATCGAAGGGGTTTCTAAACACTTGAATAGAACAATTCGACACGATATTGTTTTAAATTGGGTAAATGAAATAATTTTACCTTGACTATATTTTCTATATAAGAAAATAATTTTTCAAGAATTATTGAAGTGTGTATATAATTGATTGCTTGGTTGTTGTAAATAATATATATATATATAAGACAATCAAAGTTGTTTGAATAAGTTATATAAAAACGACTATTGTAAAAAGAATAATTGTATAAGCTAATGAATTATAAGTATGGAATTATAATTAAAATGATTTACAATTGTAAATAATCTTATGTATATAAGAAGTGAAATTTTATAAGTAAGATTTATAAATGTAATTTATAAATAAAAGGAAATTTTGAAAGAATATTTAGCACTGATTCACTATTGTTACTGGGAAATAATAAGGATGATGACTGCAGCATCATCAATATCATTTTCGAGTTTCTATGTGATGGATTTGCTACAATAATGAATTTAAAATTGAGGTTTTGTTGAAATAAACAAATTTGAAATTAAAATTCAACTTGAAATTGTCAAATATAAGTGAAAAAAAGGGGTTTTGAACTTATAATATGAGTTGGAAGTTGAATAATAAGTTGTATAACTTATAGAATGAGAAAATGTAAGTAAAACCAATTATTGAAGTGGTTAAACAATTAAGTTAAGTAAAATGAAATACGAATTTGATTGTTGATATGAATTTGACTTAAGTAAAAGTTAAATAGAATTTACTTTAGAATTGGAAACCGAATTGGATTGATAAGTGGAAACTTAAGTTTATTTGAACAAATTATGTTAAATGGAATAGAGTTTGAAATGAATTAGGAGAATACTTAAGTTGAATAGTGGAAGTAAATGTAAATGAAGTTGAATGGAATATAACTTGAATAATGTTGAAAGAATTGATGTTGATATCAAAATAAAATGAATAAAGTGAATTAATGAAATCGTTAAATGATGTGAACTTGAGTTATATAAATGAAATTCAATTTTTTATATGTAAAAAGAATTAGCAATTGAATTAAAGAATGGATTGAATGTTAGTCAAATCGAATGTGAATAAGTTGATATGAAATGATGTATGTAAGTGTAAATTCATTTCAAGCTAGTTGAATAATTGAATGAAAATCAGTTGAATGTTAAACCAATTGGAATTAAAACTGTTGAACCAAATTGAATGTAATGAGAGAAAAATTAATAATTTGGTTTTATTGGATATACATTGGTTGTTAACTTGTTGTTGGTTGATTGTATGTAAATTCATTAAGTGTTAATGAAATTGAATTAGCGCATTTGAAAGCTATGTAATTGAATTCAAATTGAAAGTGAAGTAAATAAATTTGAATAGAATTGAATTTGAGTTGAGTTGAAAGTGAACCAATGTGAATTTAATTAGTGAATGTAAACTAATTGGAAACGAATGAAAATGAATATGTAACTTCAATAGTAAAGCTAAAATTGAGATAAAAAAAAGTAAGTATCGAAATTTTGTAAATGAATTTGGCAAAATAGTTTGAATGTTGGAATTGGATACTACTACTAGCAGAATATACAGGTATATAATGGAAATGGGATTTGATTTTGAAGTAAAAAATTGAATTGCTCGACAAAAAGGTACGTATTTCAATTTTAATATGAGATTTGATGATTTCCTTCTCCAGCCACTTGGCTTTCTCTTTTCTTTTTGATTCTGGGGGGCCGTGGTGCCATTTTGTAGTCGTACCGATCGAGCCGCGCAAAGGAAACGCTGGCGAAATTTTTCGAAAATTAAGGGAGTTAGAAAATTTTTGAGAAAATTTTGAAAGTTTGAAATTTGAATTTAAATTTAAATTTGAATTGTTGAGTAAACAATGTTGTTTGAAACCTATAATTGAAGTTGGAAAGCTAATTGAAATGATAGTAAATCTTTAATAAAAAGATTGGTGTTAGAAGGTTGATAAAACTATTAGTTTTGGAAAAATAATAAACGGATTATGAATTATTCTCCTTAACTTGCAATTTCGAGGACGAAATTCTTTTAAGGGGGGAAGATTGTAACGACCCAGAATTTTTGATAATTTGAATTTGAGTATTTAATTAATTTTAAATATTAATAAGTGGAATTTTTAAGTCGAATAATTTATTTATCGAATATTGGATTTAATGGGATAATTAAATCGATAATTTAATAGTGAAATTCCAGAAATAATTAAATATTGGGTTAAATATGATTGAAAATGATTTGGAAAATTTTATTTTATCATATTAAAGTTATAGAGATATTTTAGAACTTGTAAAACTGAATTTGGAATTTATTTGTAAAAATTGAATATTTTAATATTTAATTATCGACTGAAAAATAGCCAATTTTTGAACAGTCTCGGAATTGAACGAAACAAGTTCCATTGGATCCGTAATAGTTAGTTATTATCGGATTTCAATTTTCGTAGCAATCGGAGTTGTCGTTTGACCGTGGCAGCTCGAAACGCATCGATATCGTTTTAATTTTAATTCGGCGAGTTAAAATAGCCATTTTTCAAACGGTCTCGGATTTTGACGAAACCAGTTTCATCGGATCCGTAATGTGATATTATTGTAAGATTTCAAATTTCAAGTCGATTGGATTTATCGTTTGTCCGGTACAAGCCAAAACGCCTAGAAATCGTTTAAATCGGTTTAAATTTAAATCGAGCGTTTATTGCCGTATCTCACACATACGATGGAATTAGCTTCCGAAACCTGTTCCATTGTGTCCGGAACGCGGAAAAACCTTAGGATCGCCTGTCGGAACGCGTAGATTGGAGGTCGTTTGCATAAGTGTTAAATTGGAGATTTTATTATTAAAATAATATAAATAACATATAACATATTAACATTTTCACTTCAAAACCCTAGCCCATTTTTGCTCCAGCCGCCACTTCCATGTCTATGGCCAGAAACGAGCGAAATTCATCCCTCATTATCTCCAAATCCACGCATCGATTCGCAAAAGTTCCAACATGAAAGTCGTAGAGGATGGTGAGGTCTAGCTATCCAACGGTCATGATCGAAAATGGAGGCTCGATGGGGGAGGTAGGGGACCCGCGTTCCCTGATGTTGCGCACGCAACCCTAGGCACCAGGTGGGGCCGAGCTTGGCCTAGCTCGGGGCGTTGGTGGCTCTCGTCGAGGCCGTTCGTTTGGCGCATCCTGATTGCGTTCAAGTTCATCGAGGAGGTCGTGGAATGGAACCCTAGATTTGTGCATATGGGTTTGGTGTGCGTTTTCTACCTGGAGAGGAGTTGCCGTGAACGAAGAGAAGGAGGGGGAAGGAGATGTGCGGCCAGGATCAATTTAGGTTGAGAAATGTAAAATAATGTTGATTTATTCATATTTAAATCGTGTACAAACTTTAAACTGCGATATCTTTTTGCTGCGAGGTCCGATTTGGGCGAATCAAAGTGCGTTGGAATCGTAAGGTCGTGTTCTTCGCAATGGAGCTAGTTTGGAGTCGATTGGAGCTCGTTTGAATTTCGGGTAAAATTAAACGTTCGTTTAATTTTATTCGAAACGAACGCCGAAACCGGAAATAAAATCAAGGTGAGAACTCCTCACTCAATCGAACCGTTTGGTTTAAAATTTTAAATAGTTAATGTTGATTGATGATTGCCGTTTGATTGTGGTAGTAGATATAGTAGGATATATACTATATATAGCAATATATATATATTGGCATATGTATATATTGGATTTGATTTCCCGCCTCGTATAGCGGATGAGACCCTATTGCGCCGTTAGTAAGCGGATAATATTTTATAAATCCCATATACCGCGATATTCCACCTTGAAGTGGAATTGGTATTGTGCTAATGTCTGTGGATGCAGGGAAACAGGTTGGAGGGATCCAACTGGATTCCTCGCAAATATTTATTTGTTTATAAATATTGTGTTGATTGTTAACTATCATATCGATATATGATGTTTATTCCCGTGATTGACCATTTGATGCGGTTGCATCATCGGATTCATTTTTAAAAAGTTAAAAATAACGATTTTGAATTTAAAAAGGATTTTTAAGTAATTTTTCAAGGATATGTTTTTATTAAATTTTTGAACTTGATTCATTTTAACTAAATTAAGATTTTAAATACTAAAGTTATAAAACTATGATTTTTATGAAATATAACCAAAAGGAAAATTTTAAAATAAATAGATTTATAAAATAGTTAAATTGGGATTTTTGAATAATTTTTATAAACAGTCGTATAAAAGATTTTATAAATTGGTATCTATAAATTAAAAAATTTGGAATTATGAAACGAGTCGATTAAGTGTTGAGTTGACGTATGAAATGAATTTCATTAAAATTTATAGATTTATAAATTGTGAAAGTTGTAAAATGAATTGATATTAAAAATAAAAAGTTTTATAAGTAATTAACTTATAAAATGGTTTTTTTCCATTTAAAGGGGATACTTTTAGAAATTGTTAATAAAGGAGAATTTTTTTTCTATAAGTTGAAAACTATTATAAAGTATAAAGGAATCTTATCAGTGATAAGATTTAAAATTTGTGAAATTTAAAGGAACGGTTTAGTAAATAAATAGATTTTAAGCTCTTGACTTATAATATGAACTTTTGGTATAGAAATTGGGTTTATAAATTGAATTGGCTTAATAAAAGAGATTTCTAAACCGAAGTTATTAATAGAAATAGAATCTATAAACGTTGTTTATAAATTTGAAATCAATGGAATTTGATAAATTGAATTTAGAATTTGTTAAAGGAGTTATATTCACTCTTTTAAACGATGAATATATTATTAAGTCAAATGTGCACGTTTTGGGAGAAGAATGTTTTAAAGGGAATTTTAAAACGATTTAAAGATGCTTTAAAATGCATTAAGTATCGAATACTTGGATTTCAACATTTATTGTTGAAATAGACGTTTTCGAGAAATAGAAGGAAATGAACACGTAGATTTCAACATTCATTGTTGAAATAGGCGTTTTCGAGAAAATAGAGAAACGGTGGACTATAACACTGTTGTTATAGTAAATGGTTTCCAAATGGAAATATTTTGTGTAGTATTGGAATTTATGTTTCTATTTTTATTTTGAATCCCTATTCTAGTGATTTTGGGTTGTCGTGACGGTGTTTTACGCAACATTCGTTTTGACCCAAGTAAAAGTGAATAAAAGAATGTTTTCCTTAAAAGAATGAAATATATACTTAACTATGTTTTAAGTGTATTGAATATTTTCAAATTGTTGAAAATAAATAAATTTGTGAATTACTTATCATTATATAAGTATGGAAATGCTTTTCAAATATGAATGGGACGTTTTTGAGAATCCATCCTTTAAGGGTGAATTGAAAGTGAATAATTTGAAATCGATTTGAAAAATCGTATATCGGTAGATATTTGGAAATTTGAAATTCACTATAGAATTTATAAAAGGAAGGGAAATTTGTTAAAAATAAATATTGATTTATTTTGAAGTATGAAAATGAATTTACGAATTTGGAACGTAAATTTAAAATTAATCGGTAAAGATTTATTCGATGATTTGAAATTTGTTTTCAAAGGGTATAAATGATGTAAAGTAATTTGAAATTGGTTTTCAAATGGTTGAAGTGTGAAATTATATCATGTAAAGATATTTTGGTAAAACAAATAATTTGGGCAATTATTTGGAAGGTGTATGTATATATATCTTGTGAAGATATTTTTGGGATTAAATAATTTTGGAAATTTTTTTTGGAATCTGATGATGTGGCGCATCTTTATTGATAGTTAAATAACCGACTATCAGTATTTACCCTTGGATGGTAATTGTTGTGATTGTTTGAAATTGAATGCTACACTTATTTTAAAATAAGCGCTCGCTATTCGGTTTAGCCGGGAGATGACCTTTGTGTCGTATATCCCATTCCGAATATGTGATACGTCGTTATGGATAGCATTTGAAGACCGGTGTTGAAGACCGGGTATTTGTGAAAACGATAGGATGACCTATCGATTGTCTCTGCATCGTTAGCTACGGTATGGAGATTTCCTTTGTGATGGGAAATTTTATCGAGATTGTGAATACCCGGATTGCAAGGGCTTCTTTGGAAGTGCCTTCGGTTCTGTTCGAACCCGGAACAGACTGGTATGGTTACGTGTCTGACATTACATTTTGAGAATTAGAGCCGATTTCTTTCAAATACATTTCTGTTGGTGGCGGAGAATTTATTCTCTTAGCTTAACACCCTTCTCTAAGACGTACGAGCTCAGAGGTTATGTAGTTGAAGGTTATCAGCGATATATTCCCAATCTGGTAATGTGACATGCTGAGTGCTGCTGTGTGATGATCATTGGTTGGTCATTTGTGATATGATCATTTGTTTGATCATTTATCTTTGTGATCATTGCTTTGGTCATCTGTTGACCCAAAGCATGGCTTTGTTGCACAAAGCGTAGCTTTGTGGACGAGACTTCGTCAGGACCTCACTCCCCGGAAATGGTCGAAACAGGAATATGCGGCAAGGTTATGAGGGTCGCTCCCTTTAGGGTATGTCATTTCCTTCTGGAAAAGGGTGGTATCATGGTATGGAGCCCAGATACTTACTCATGTTGATACACTATATCTATTACTGTGTGGTGTTGTTGGATCGAGCGCTCGGATAAAGGTCCCAAAGGACCGGGGGATGACATATTCGTGTAGTAGTTACCTAGTTACAGAGGTAACCCGGCCTTGTGTTGGCAGAGATCTAACCGTAACGTTAGTTCTCGGGACGTCCCGCCAGAGGCGATCCCATGTGGCAGTAGGAAGTTCCTTAGCCTGACCATTTGTTGGAAATCCATTCATCCAATACGTGCCTTGTACGATTTTAGTTGTAGAACCTTCCATTTAACATGGCAGCTATAGTAGGCATAGCATCATGGTACCTATGCTGGCTAGGATTTATATTATACTTTCGAAATATTTTCCACTATGCACTAGTAATAATATCAAAGAATTTTTCTCGCAGTAAGCATGTTTGACTATCATAAGGAGAAATCTCCCCCATGTGTGCGTTTGCATTGTGTGTGTGCCGGGAGGCCTTATGGTAGTTTCATTTTCCAAAAAGCATTGCGGATTTCAAAATTTAAATTTTCTTGTTGCTTGTTTAAAGATAAACTGTTTTGAGTTCTCACACCAGTCCCATGACTGACCTGGAGTTTATTGTTCCTTTCCTAAACTCTGGGTGCCCACTATTTTCCACACGGGCAGTCTAGAGTTAGGTTTTCAGGTTATTCTGGATTCGAGAGTTGCTGTGCAGATTTGGAGGCGAGCTTGGATAGCGTAGTCTATTATCTATTGTATATAGTATTCTTTCCGCTGATTTATTGTTGTACACTCTGATGATGTGATGTAATGTGATGTATGTGTAAAATGTATAGTTCTTTTGTTTTAATGATATTCATTTATCTATTATATGTTGTTCCGCTGCGATTGTGAGATTCTGATATTGTCTTCATATTTCTGTTGGTTGTTTCTGTTTCTTCTCTCTTTCTCTCTTCTTCTACCTCTTTCTTCTTCTTAAACCCTAAAGATTTGGAAGTTCGTTCCTCTTTGGCTGGATTGTGGTGGAATGTTGCAAGCTCAAGGAAGTACGGATTTTCGGTTCTTTACAGATTTAATTACAATTAAACTAATATATAATTATTCAAATCAAAACAAATTAAATTCAAAAACATTTGACCATATAATCTAAATTTGAAATTTGTTTGAAACTTGATAAATACTTTGTTTAATAATTAGCTTTGAAAACTTGTACCAACTTCTCTTTGAACTTGTTCACTTTCTTTGCTTTTTTAAAAGAACTTGTTAATAATTTACTTAGGAAGCCTGGATTAACTAACAAAAAATTCGACCCCAAGCTCAAAAATTCTCGAGCAAAAACCCGAGTCACTCCTCTCATCTCTTTTTTTATTTAAAAACTTGTTCGATTAAAATTTTATAAACCGTTACTGTTAAAAATCACCCGTGAGCCCAACCGGATATCTTCCCGAGTCAAAACCCGAGGCTCAACTCTTCTCCTTCAATTCCAACAACAACCCAAAACTACTGATATACAAACGACACCCGTGCACATGCACAGACGAGCCCCGCAGCTCCAGTTATTGCTGCCACCTCCAGCACGTCGACGATAATCCTCCCTTCGACTCCAACCACCCGATCCTAGATTGACCCCCAAAATCGAAATTGAGTTAAAAGAATACCCGCTGGAACAAGATGACCACCTAAAACCTCTATGCATCGCCCAGCTCCAACCATCTAAATCCACTCCACTGCGTCTAGACCATTGCCACTCAACCCCACACCTTTTCCCACCATACTGATCCATTCTGATGCATCGGTGACATCACATTAGCCTAGAATTCGACATTGACAGAACCCTGGGTCTAAACCCTACTATGCCGTCGACAGGCCACCACGATGAACGATATATTCACCGACCGTTTTAGCCAGAACCCCTGACCTCCGACAACTTCTAGCATCGATCATGACGTTCATCTCTTCCACGATCGCCATTAATCGACGAAAAACCGAATCCCATTCAACTTGAAAAATCTCAACAATCCAAAACTTAAAAATCATGATATGATTATCAAAATTCATTATTTTCGAAACGAATTTGATATATAATCAAAGCATGGAAATTGAACAATCAAATTTCTAACGTTATTTAATCTTCACTGTTCTTTTCTTCTTCTAGTAAAGTTTCTTATTAATTATACTTTAAAAATATTTTTAAAAGTTGAATCTGTTAAATACAAACAAATTCCGTTTTAAGATCATAACATAAAACTATATATATATATATAAAGATATATAATTTTTTGAACTTGATTTAGTCTGTAAAAATTAAACAGAGTCATGTTTATCTATAAACAGACATGCACACTCAAACAACCCATACATAATTACATGCAAGCATATTTACACTATCATGCAAACATTTTTCACACTTTACTTCAAGAATTAAGCATATACAATCAAGGTATAAAACAGATTAAGCTAAAAAAAAGATTGTTTACTCACAATATTTGATAAACAGAGAAACGATGCCTATTTTCTTTTGATCTGGAACTACACTTGATTTGAAACTGATCTTCTTTATGTTGAGTTTGAACTTGAATATACTATGCTTGCTTTTGCTTAGGTTAAAAGCTGGAAGTTGTTGTAATTGTTTTGATCTATTTTTCTTTTTATTTTTAGATTTTAGAAGATGAAAGAAAGAAGAGATTGAGAAATGTATATGAAAAAGTTTTGAGCTGAATACAGCCTTCTCTAGACATTTATTATCTCAATTTAAAAGAAAGATGAAATATGCCGCTTGTATTTTGCATCATATCCTTAGCTCACAAATGTCCAACCTAATATTTTATATTTCTTTATGTTTTTATTAATTTATGTTTTTATGTTTAATATATAAAATATATATAAAAATCATATTTATTTCATGTATAATTAAAGAAAGTATATTAAACCCTTTTTATTTATTCTTACTTCAATTCTAAAATATTATATTGAATTCAAACCAATGCTTCCTAATCACAATATATATATATATATATTAAATTAGAAACATATTTTTATTTGTTTTGAAAAGATAAGTTTGCAAACATAAATGATTATATAAGATTATTAATATCTGCCAAAAATCTCGGGTTATCACATTCCTCCCCCATTTAAATCTTTTCGTTCCCGAAAAGGAACGAAGCAAGAATTTTAATTTTTTAATTATCATTTTAAAAAAACACTATAAAAATCTACATAATATTATCAAAATATTTTTATAAAAATACTTTTTATAACTCGATGTCTCAACAAGTCCATCCTTGTTCTCATAGAAATTCGGTCATATGATGATCAGGCGTAGGACTGAAAATCTATAAGTACTTAGCGGACCCGATATCAACACCCAGTGAAAATACTTAGAAAACCTTTTGTAAAAATATAGAAAATTTTTGTGAGAATGCTCTAGAAATCATCACCCTCTCCATGGTCGTAGTTAGTCTGATGATTACGTCGCCTTCCCGGCAAAACCATGGAAAACTGTAGGCCGCTGCGCCCCTCGATTACACCATGGAACCGCCACAGATCCTAGCTGCACCTAGTGTTACATCGCTATCACGGCAAAAACCCATGTAACTGTAGGCAGTAACGTCCTTGAATTTCGCTGCCAAATGAAACTCCTCCACACAGACCACATAGATCGCAGACTACATCAGTCGAGTCCCAATGTAGCCTGTAGGCACTCACTGCCACACGACTTTCGCTATGTCTACATAGATCGTAATCTACTGATGTTACGTCGCCCTCCCGGTGGAATCGATTGTAGACCTTAGGCAATCGCTGCCCCTTGACTTCCGCTATGGTGCGTAGTAGATCGCAATTACACCGAGTTACACTGTCGTCACAGCATAACCCCAGTGTCACTGTAGGCATCAGTGCCCTCGACTTTCGCTACCCCTACCACAATCCTCAGGAACTTCAGTTTGTCCAGACTTCCTCCCAGGATCAAATTTAGAACCCCCCTTAGGGCTCAAGGCAGAACCACCAGGTGGATCTCCTACTAGAAGTTTCACTCTAATGGGAGCGCCTTTTTCCCCACAGCATTCTCAAAACATTTTATACTATACACATATATCTTTCAAATCATACTTTTTATATGTATTACATATAAATCTCCTTTACACAAAATCGATAGTTCTCAAACTTGGCTTTCGAAATTCCCAAAATTGATTTTTTGCAAAAATCAAAAGCCTTTCGAAATCAGTGGGTTCCAAAAACCTTTTTCCCAAAAACCATTCTCATAAAATCATTTATATACATAGATATATAAGTATATTATTTTAACAAGAATAAAAATATTTTTGGATCACGTTATACTTATATAAATTACCTTTTATACTTCAAACATTTTCAAAGATCTTTTCTTCTGGTTATAGATTCAATAAGGGGAGTTTATCATATATATCAAATATATATATATAACTTAATTCATACCAAATCAACATTCAAATTCGATTTCCTTTAAATAGTTATTTGCCACATTACTTACTTTTTATAAAATGAGTTTCAGTTATAGTGATATCCAACTTTCATTTTTATTCATCGTATATTTTTCAAAATATACTTTTACATTACAAAAATTATTTTTACACTTCTTTATAAAATTTTCAATATCTATTTCATTCAAGTACGTACGATGTGCATATATCATCCGTACGCAATATCAAATTTGATCGCTCACTCGATCACAATTTCACTTCCGAACTAATATCGTTCACCCGACTTCCTAGTGCGGACTCATATCTGGTTTCTTGATCAGAAACCGTCATTCTCCTCGCATAGCCATAACTATGATAGAGAATTTCCAGAATCAATCAAAAATCCATATCCAGGGTTTGCCATCGAAAATCGAGTGGAAACTCCAAACTCGGATCGATATACTATCTCGAAATTCTTGGCTCGAATCAGGATCATATCGTTATGCGAATAGAATAATTTACGTACATCCTACATATTTATCTTCATTGATTATTAGCTAAATCAACTTCCTTTTATTCACATTCATTTTGATTTCTATTCACTTATTCACAATTGCTTCATTCCACTTGGCTTATCCCTTCAATCATAAACTGTAACAACCCGCATATTTGTCGATTTTATATTTAAATATTTTCTTTAAATATTTTATCAATACTCGGAATTTAGTCCGAAAAGCTACTTTTTGCATACGGTCGAATTAGGACTCGGGACCACTCCCATTGAGTTTAAAATGCCGTTTGCGACCTTTTTGAGTATAAGCTTCGATATGTTTGGAGAAAGTTGATTTTTGCTACTTTTCACTTTGGGTTTGGGTTTGGGCTCAGCCCTATGTTTAACTTGTACTAAAATCTGAGCCACTCTTCCCCATTCACCCTCATTTACTTCTCTTTTCAGTTCTAAGGGCAATAATGGTGGGAGAGATTGGAAATTAAAACTCCAAAACCCTAGTTCCTCTTGCAACCTCAATTTCCTAGCTCCAAATTGAAGAGAACCCATTGGTAAGCATTCTCTTCTTCTTCTCCAACTTATTCTCTTACCAATTTCAGAAATTCCTAAACCTAATTTTGGGAATGTTCTTGTTTTGAGCATAGATTCAAGCTCATTTGGGTTGTGTTGAAGAGAGGTTGATTCTCCATTTGCTTTCAATCTTCTTCTTGTTTGATTTTGTAAAAAGGTGAGATTTTTATCTCACATCTATGCTTATATTTATCTTCGATTGTTAGGTATGAATTCCTAACACTTATTCGTGTGCAATTGCTTTTGGTTTGGATTGATTTGGTGAATATTCCAATTTTTGGTGTTTTGGGTTCAATCCTTTAAAAATCATAACTTTGATGTTTGAACATGTATTTGGTGATGCATCGAGGAGCATATAGGGCCGGGTAGTTGATTGGCATAATCCCTTAGTGTCGTTGCTCGAGAGAATGCAATTTGGTGGAGGTTGGACCTCAATTGAATGGAATGGGAGGGGACTGGCAACAGGTCCGGTCGACCGAGCACTGCAGCCGACGGACCGACCTGCTGCCAAGTGCATAAGCACTCCCCTGTTTAAAGGTTCGGTCGACCGAGTACAGTGTTCGGCCGACCGACCTGTTTTCCGAGGAACTTTGAGAACAGGGTCCGGTCGACCGAGCTCTGTAGCCGGCCGACCGACCTGCTGCCAAGTGCATAAGCACTCCCCTGTTTAAAGGTTCGGTCGACCGAGTACAGTGTTCGGCCGACCGACCTGTTTCCCGAGGAACTTTGAGAACAGGGTCCGGTCGACCGAGCTCTGTAGCGGCCGACCGACCTGCTGCATTTTTGCCTATTTCGCCTAGTTGTTTGAATTTCCAACTTTAATCGATTCGTGTGGTTTCCTATGTGTTGTTATCATTTGTTATAATTTTGATGACTCCTTTTTAGGGATTTTTGAATATCCATTTTGATGGATTCTTTATCGGTTTCGTTGGAATTTTATTCACATCTTCGTATGTGAATTTTAGTGATTGATTGTTCCTACAATCTTCTTTGTGTTTTGTCACATTAAAAATATAAAGGTTTTCTATACTAGTAGTAAATATCAAAACTCTTTCCTCAAACGATTTCAATACTATTTTAATACCAAATTCGTTTATAAAACCGTTTTCCAATCTATTAGTATATATAAACCTTTACCTCACTCGTATGAGAAATCTAATTAAACGACTTAGTAAAACAAGTGGTATGAAACGCTTACATTCACTTTGTCAGTTAATTCTTGGACTTGTTCGATTGAATCCCTTGTGACAATTTTATAGTGGAGATCTACAGTTTGTTCGTAAATATTTAAGTTAAGCAAGTGGTTATGGGACATGAAGCTAAACTCATATATTTACTAGCTTGGTGTAATTGACACTTCTCGTTGATCATGACGATCATCTTTTGTGATTTAGACTAGCAATGTGCGATGTCTCTTTGTCTGCGAGGGAGACTAAACCCCGTTTTGTGGAGTTTCGACTCAATTTGGTGGGGTAGCAACCCATGGTCTTCGGGCCGTTTGTGGAGCTTCGGCTCAATTTGTGATGGTTAGCAACCATGGAATTAGCGTTCCGTTTGTGATACACATGTTGGCGAGCTTTATGCTCCCGTTTGTGATAGGCCTCCCCCCCTTTGTGATTTCTGGATTTCTTGAGATGATTTCTAGAATTTGTGTTTCACCAATTTTCGTGATTTCCATCGATAAGCTATATCGATATTTGTGTATTGGTGAATTTGTGTGTCATTGACTTTTGTGATTGGCATTGATATAATATGTCATTTATTGTGGTTTGGTGAACGAAATGAGGAGTATGACATTTCTTTGATTCTTGTGTAGATTTGGTGATATTGATTAATCTCTCGTTGATTTTCAATTACTTATATATATCACAGCTTGGCATTGTGATCATTATGTGTTTAGTCATATCTCTTATTCTATATCGTTTCATCTGATATTTATAGTTAGACTGATCCGTTTATTATTTTCTTATTAAATAATACTCGGGTCAGACCGAGATGTTACAGGTGCTTCTGCTTGACTTCTCCCCCAGGATTGACTTCTCTGACTTTTGGAAAACTACTTAAATTAGTAGTTTATTTTGTTATATACACTTGAGATATAGACTCATTGTTGTATTCTTTTGTATAGCACGTGTTGCTATTCTTTTGTATTATTGTGGATCTTTTTGACCACTACTCTGATATACACTTCCATGTGTTAATTATATATTCATATCTTCTTCCGCCTTTATGATATGAATTATCTGTGACTGGTTTATGTTATGTTTATTTCTGTATTTGTTTCCGAAGATATTATAGCCACTGTGGAGTAGCTTTGAGTTTGTGTCGGTATGTTGGATTTCCTGCATGTTATACTATCTGACATATCTATGCTCGCACAAAGCAATTACACGGATGGTTGCTCCTCAACAGCCTTATTCTCCGTGCTAGTCGACAGCATTCACCGTAATGTTCTTGGCTAGTGTGGGTATAGAGGTGGGGCGTCACATAAACAGTTTGCACTCTGACCAACTTGAATTTAGAAAATAGCTTGAAAAAGTTTAAAATAGATAAGTAGTTGTAAAACAGTTATTAGTTGTAAAATAGCTGTAAATAGTAAAGTAGTTATAAAATAGTTATAAAATAGTTATAAAATAGTTAAATAGTTGTAGAATAGTTAAATAGTTGCAAAATAGTTGTAAAATAGTGATAGTTTGTAAAACAGATGTAAAATAGTAATTAGTTTTCAAAATAGTTGTAAAATAAATATAAGTTAATTTAGGTTTTAAAGAGAAAGGTTGTATAGTAAATATCTAGGAAAATAGATTTAAAACATTTTATATTAAAACAATTTATTTGAAAGTAGTTTCAGAGTCAAACTGGTTCAATTTCCCAATCTCCACTTCCAATCAATTTCCCATCCCATGAAATTGATTCAATTCTAATTCAATTTGAATTAACTTCAATTCATATCCCAAATTAAAATCAATTTCCATTTGAATTGGAACTTATTCAACTTCAATCACACTTCCAATTAATTCAAATCAAATTTAATTTAAACTAATTTCAATTCTAATCTCAACTTTAAACCATCTCGAATAATATAAATTCGAGTTAAATTTTTAAATGTTGATTTAATCCCCTTAAATCAAATTAACATTTACTTTTTCTTTAACAACCTAAGTCTTTAACAATTTTCAATTCTGAATCCAAATTTCAAATATTCATTTTAAGTTACCTTTACTTAACTTATTTCAAGGTTCAAGTAGGAGTTCAAAACAATTTAATCTACAGAATCCAATTTATTGCCCAATTTTAACTTATAACTTTGAAACCAATTCTTAACAATTTTAGTTTTCTAGTTTATTTTTAACATTTAAATCTTAAGTTCAAAGTGATTCCATTAGCATATGTTCAATCTTTACTTCTTAAAATCAAAATTATTTAAATAGTTTCAAATTAAAGTTTTATTTCCATTTTATTTCAGTAGTGTGTATATATATATAATCTCAATCCACTTCTTAATTCAATTAAAATAATACAATTCACAAATTCATAGATTATTAATAACAACAGGATGATATTAGGTTAAGTCAAAGTAAATAAACATTCAAATTATTTAAAACATTCATTAATAGCATCCATCAATAGCATCCATTACCAATTTTTAGAACTCAAACCCGTTTTGAGATCACACATAACTCCCTTTTCAATCAACCCAATTAACTTCCTCAAGTTAAATCTCAATTTCATCTTGAAATTTCCAGTTCAGGTTGTTCGTTAAACTCATTTAACTTCCCCTAAGTTAAATTCAATTCATTTAATCCAGTCAACCTTACTAAATTTGAATTCTCCATTTCAAATTTTAAACTTCTTACCAATATCCTTTCCCACTTATAAGTTCAAAAACTTATTTCACTTTGGGTTATACTCTCAATTTAGGGAAATTCAAAATTCAACACTTAGTGTTTACTCAAATCAACTTTGATATTATGTATATCCCACATATATACATATTTATTTCCTTTGCACACTAAGTCATATTTTAAATTTTAAACCATTCTTGTTTTCAGTTCAAAACAAATTTTTATAATTTTTTTTAACAATTCTTGTTTTAAAGTAAGATTCCTACATTAAAAAATATTTTTTGTTATATCTTTTAACACTTTAAAACAATTTTAAATTCTCTGGACTTAGATTAAAAAAACTTCACAATGTAAATCCTTTTCAATTTATAAGTCATACTTATCTAAATTATTATTTCCTTAAAACATTCCATTTTGCTTATTATTATTTAGAAACAACCACCTTTTTATGATAATCACCAAGATTATCATATCCGGAAACCAATTCACTATATATTATCTCATAATTTGTTGGAAAATAAAATTAGGGTCGCTTAATTCAACATTCCAAAAGCACTTCTACAAATTTCAGGATTTTAATTTCTGGTTTGAATCCATTTCTAGCTTATCTTATTTGTATAGTTCATATTATCCAATTTTATTTGGATATATGTATGTATGTATGTATATCACCACATAAATTCTTATGGCCTTATTCAACTTTGATAATTAACAACAAATTATCTTAATATATATAATAGTTAGAAAGATTATTGCTTTATATATCAAAAAATAAGCTTATATAAAAATCATTTTAAAACCGGTTTAAAATCTTTATATAAGAAAATAACAAGTACGCCCTCATATATATTATACTTAACTCATTCTAGGGTACTATTGACCCTATCTCTAATGAGTAATCCCACCAAAGCCAAGGTTCTCGCTTAACCTTTAGCTCTGATAGCAAATGTAACGACCCGAAATTTTCGATTCCGAATATTCGACACTAATACGTTCATTGTAGAAGTGTCGAGCCATTAAACGCCAGATATTCCAAATTGTTAAGGAAAAGAAGAAAACGAGATAGAGAAAGAAACAAAAAACAACAGCACAGAATCTTACATTAGCAGCGGATTAAAATATAATATCAAATAACAGCATTTACACAAAGAAAGCTGTAAATGTCAATTTACAAACAAAATATCAGAGTACAACCAATCACAATAAATCAGACAATTATAATAATTTGTCCTAGACTAATAATAATACAATCTCAAATACACAACGGAATATACTCCATACGTCCCTGCCATCCAGCTCGCCTTTTGAGCTCCAGAACGTCCTAACCTGAAAATCTGTAATAATCTGTCTGACCCGAGCATTACATTAAAATAACACCCGAGTCAAGCTGGAAACCAGTGTGAGTAAACCCATATACCTTGAAATACTAAGTTATAAAACTTCTATGAAAACCAGGGTGACTCGTACTTCAAAACGAGTTCTTATCTTGCTATAGCTAACATTTATTCCACAAAACGAATCTAAGTACCGTTACTTAGTTTAAATGGCCAAGTTCACTTAATTTATTCCATTCCAGTCCATTTGATTTAATAATCAAATTTATAAAGAATTATAGATTACTAATCGAAGTGGTTCCGGATACCGTTGATATCCGACCCCGATCTCTTCGAATTCAATGCCATCCTCTAAGCCAATTTTTTTAAAGTAAAACAACAATTCAATTTATTTTCAAAATATCATATTCACACAGCAATTCATCTCAGATAACTATTCAAATAAATGATTCACACTTATCAACAGTTCAATCCAACCATTTCATATCACAGAACATCATAGATTAACAGATTAGAGATATTAATCAAATCAAACATTCAATATAATTAATCATCCCTAAGCAAGATTAATTATATCACACAATTTATAATTAATTTAATTAACACAAAATAAATTAATTATTTATGAATTAATTACTTATAACCTTGCTAAATTATCATTGATTAAATTCAAGCCATTTCATTTTATTTTAGTTAAAAATTAACATTTATATTTACTTAAGACTTTCATTAATTAAAATATAACCATTTATCATTTTTAATTGCTTAATTAAATTTACTTAAATTAAAGGTTTGAAATTAATTTATTATACAAAATCATCTGAGATCTTTTTGTTTAATTAAAGCTTAATCACTTACTTAGTTACATTATTGTTATTTTTGAAAACACTTAGGGATTTAATTACAATTAAACTAATATATAATTATTCAAATCAAAACAAATTAAATTCAAAAAAAATTGACTCTATAATCTAAATTTTGAAACTTGTTTGAAACTTGATAGATACTTTGTTTAATAATTAGCTTTCCAAACTTGTACCAACTTCTCTTTGAACTTGTTTAATTTCTTTGCTTTTTTTTAAAAAAAATTGTTAATAAATTACTTAGGAAACCTGGATTAACTAACAACAAACCCGAGCCCAAGCTTAAAAATTCTCGAGCAAAAACCTGAGTCACTCCTGTCATCTCTTTTTTAATTCAAAAACTTGTTTGATTAAAATTTTAAAAACTGTTGCTATTAAAATTCACCCGTGAGCCCAACCCGATATATCCCCGAGTCAAAACCCGAGGCTCAACTCTTCTCCTTCAATTCCAACAGCAAACCAAAACTACTGATATACAAATAGAACCCATGCACATGCACAGACGAGTGCCGCTGCTCTAGTTAACGCTGCCACAACCACTAGATCCTCGATTGACTGCCAAAATCAAAGTCACGTTAAATGAATACCCGCTGGAACAAGATGACCACCAAAACCTCCATGAATCGCCTAGCTCCGACCATCTAAACCACTCCACCGCATCCAGACCATTGCCACTCAACCCCACACCCTTTCCTCCCATACTGATCCATTCCGATGCATCGGCGACGTCGCGTTAACTTGGAATTCCACATCGACCCAACCCTGGGTCTAAACCCTAGTATGCCACCGACACGCCACCACGGTGAATGATAAATTTACCGACCATTCTTGCCACAACCCCTGACCTCTGAGAAACCTCCAGCATCGATCATGACGTTCGTCTCTTCCCCGATCGCCATTAATCGATGAAAAACCAAATCCCGTTCAACTCGAAAAATCTCAATAATCCCAAACTTAAAAATCATGATATGACTATCAAAATTCATTATTTTCAAAAACGAATTTGACTATATAATCAAAGCATGGAATTGAACAATCAAATTTCTGATATTATTTGATCTTCACTATTCTTTTCTTCTTCCAGTAAAGTTTCTTACTAATTATACTTTAAAAATATTTTTAAAAGTTGAATCTGATAAATACAAACAAATTCCTTTTAAAGATCATAACATAAAACTATTTATATAAAGAGATATAAATTTTTGAAATTGATTTAGTCTGTTAAAATTAAAACAGAGTCATGTTTATCTATAAACAGACATGCACACTCAAACAACCCACACGTAATTACATGCAAGCATATTTACACAATCATGCAAATATTTTTCACACTTTACTTCAAGAATTAATCACATATCATCAAGATATAAAATAGATTAAGCTAAAAAAAGATTGTTTACTCACAGTATTTGATAAAAAGAGAAACAGAGCCTATTTTCTTTTGATCTGGAACTACACTTGATTTGAAACTGATCTTCTTTATGTTGAGTTTGAACTTGAATCTACTATGCTTGCTTTTGCTCGGGTTAAAAGATGGAATTGTAATTGTTTTGATCTAGTTTTCTTTTTAGTTTTAGATTTTAGAAGATAAAAGAAAGATGAGATTGAGAAATGTTATAAAAAAGTTTTGAGCTGAATACGGCCTTCTTTAAACATTTATTATTTCAATTTACAAGAAAGATGAAATATGCCACTTGTATTTTGCATGATATCCTTAGCTTACAAATGTCCAACCCAATAATTTATATTTCTTTATGCTTTTATTAATTTATGTTTAATATTTTTATATATATAACTCATATTTATTTCATGTATAATTTAAAGAAAGTATATTAAAACCTTTTTATTTACTCTTACTTGAATTCTAAACTATTATATTGAATTCAAACCAATGCTTCCTAATCACAATATATATATATATATATATATATATATATATATATATATATTATAATTAGAAACATATTTTTATTTGTTTTGAAAAGATAAGTTTGCAAAAATAAATGATTATATAAGATTATTAATATCTGCCAAAAATCTCGGGTTATCACATTATACATTATTAATAATTAACTAATAAGTAATCTTATTTAAAAGATAACTAGTTAATGACCAATCTTTACATAATTACAATTAATAAACCTTACTTAATATTTAATTACTTATTAATTACTAAATAGTTAATTAATTCATAATTACTTAAACAACACTTAATTAACTATCCGAACTATTATTATTAAGTTTAGAAAACATTTCAAAGGTATATTTAAGTGTAAATCTCTATTTTGCAAAAAGTTGATCTTTTTACCAAAATTGTATCCATAGGAAATATAGCTACGAATACCATAACATAAATTTTGTTTTCTAAGTATTTTCTTTAAACTTTCACTTTTGAAAAACTTTACTTACTTCCTGCAACACTAAAGTAAATTTTTGGAAAATTAAAAACAAATTAACCTAAAAATGTTCGGTAATTTAAAACCAATAAGCCTACACAAAGGATTCCATGTCGCTTAAACAAGTAAAAATGTTAATTTTTTTAGCATACAATCATATATTCATAGTCAAAACATACATAATCATTCCACAATCACAAGCATAAACAAAGACCACAAATTTACATCATTCACAACAATTTTTTTAGACTTCAAATTTAAGTCTAAGTTTTTCTCATGTACAAGCACATGCATATATACATCCAATCAACATAACTAACCAATAGACAAGCATTTTTACATATCATAACATAAAGGTATAATTTTTCTTCTAAAAAAATAGTTTATGCTCACCAGTCTTAAGCAAGCTAACCAAATATCCCTAAACCTTAAAAAAGGGATTAGATCTTGACTTTTCCTTAACAAAACTCACTTATTTTTCCCAGAAGGATGGATGATGAACTTGGCCTAGGTGTCTATGGACTCAGATGACGGTTTGGAGGTGGATATGGGCTTGTTTTAGGAGGAGGAAGGTATAAGAAGTAGAAAAGAGTTGCTTTTAAGTTTTTAAGAATTAAAAGGAAGAAAAGAAGCGATTTTTAAATCTTAAAAAATATTTGGAAGCCACTAAAAGTATTTGTTTTAAAAAATAGAAAATGAAAAGAGAAAGGAGGGTGAAAATTTTGGAATTAGTTTTGTGGAAAATGAGTTTGGGAAATTATCTAAATGCCCTTACGTACTAAGCCCTCCACTCATTTTATGCCACATCATCACATCCTCCTCTTCCCTTGCCTTCTTACACACGTTAACCCCCTTCTCTTACACACATTTCCATCATTCCATCGCATCTTAGTACTAACATTTGAAAGCATAATGGATAATAAGGGTTTTCATGTACCTTAAGTTGAAATTTATGCTTAAGCTTCTTTCCCATGTCACATCTGCTTTTATTATCTTAAGCAAACATATAATTTACCATTTTATATCCTTAACCATGTACATATTATTTTCATACGTGAGTGTGCATGCATACTAAGGTGTTTGCAACCTTTATTACAACTTTTAAATCATGAAAAATCAAAATTTTGGAAAAGGCTTTCTGTTCACATTTATATTTTCCTCCGAGCTAATTATTTTTGTAAAAGAAAATTTAAAACAACTTTTCCGTCATTAATTATTAATTTAAAGAAGGTTATTTGACCATTAAAAAACATTAATTGAATATTTAAATGAAAACGATAAAATTTCGGGTCGTTACATTCTTCCCCCTTAAAATAATTTTAACTCTGAAATTTTCACCATATGAATACCTAATATTATTCATAAGTCTGCATAATGTTCATAGATGATCCGTATGAAAATCAATTTGATCTCTGCTCGAATACATAGCTCACTCCCGAACAAGTAACGCTCACCCAATTTTCTACCGCTAACATTGATTAAGCTTCTTGATTAGGAACCTCTATTCTCCTTATATAGCTATATACTATGATATAAAAATTGGCTTCATATCAAGAACCCTCAACAAGTGTTCGCCGTCAATGATCGAGTGATAAATCCTCATTCGGATCAGTATGAGTCACCTTAAAATTATGTACTCGAATCTTGGATCGAGAATAGCTACATGAACAAAAATGGCCAAAGTACAACTTACATGCTTATTCTGTTGGATATTACTTATACCAATTTTCTTTTTTACTTCTAAAATTATTTGCAGAAACATTTCATAAAACTTAACTTGAGCTTATTGACATTTTATAACTCGAGTTCATATAATAACTTACCCAAAAACCTAAGAGCTAAATTCCTGGATTTTATTTCAAATTAATTTGAATAATAAATTTAAATATACATTCTTATATTTTCAGCATATCAAATCATACCTTCGGAATTATAAATCGAGATTTTTTTTGCTAAAGCACTTGAAAAAAAAACTATTATAGTAGCATTCCCCCACATAGAAATTCGAAAATGAACATTGATGTACCGCAATCATTATCAGAATTATTTTTCAACGGCCGAAGGGAGTTAAGTGTTTTTTATTCCTTTAAAGTCCCTTTAAAAATCATAAATGTTGCCAAATAATACCGTTAACCCTAATTGTTATTTGAAAATTATTTCTTTATACATAAAATATAATCCTAGATAAAATTATTTCATTTACCTATTTTCAAAACAACACCATGTCGATTTGCCTGGTTTAAGTGTTTAGAAACCCCTATCGACACTATGGTGTTCTACGTCTCAATCAAAATTCATAAACCACTTAACCTATTAACTAACACAATATAAAACACTTTTATAGCACTAACAAATACATCCTCTCATATAAATACACTCAAACTCATCCTAGGGTCTTACTTATCCTATCACAAATGAGTCACCCCACCAAAGCCAAGCTATTCGCTCAACCTAGGCTCTGATACCATGCTATAATGTCCTACTTTTTCCAACCTACAAAAGTCGACACTAATACATTCACGGTATTCACGTGTCGAGCATCTGAGTGCCAAAAAGGCAGTTCGTTGGGGAAAAGAAAATGAAAGAAAGAATAGAGTCTCACAACGCAATGGATAATCTATAATATAAAATGATCTTTACATAAGAAAAGTTTTGTATACACAATCAGAGCACATTATCCTATAATCAATCTGGATAGTTATAACTGTCTGTCCTTATAAATGTTGAAAAATACAACATACAATGCAGCAGAAATAGGACATATGTGAATATCTCTTGGGCTTCCAATACATCTCCTTAGCTCCAAAGCTATCCAAGCGAAATCTGAAAATATGCTCACTTTGACTCGGGCATTGGAAAATATCATGTCCGGATCAGTCTTGTATACCAGCGTGAAACTCAAATCACAAGGAATTGATTTATTTTATCTTATAAAACACTTTAAAATCAAAGGTATCTCATAAGACCACACCGCACATAAACACGGATGAATTTTTATCTTACGATAATCAAACATTTTCTATATAAAATCTAGTGATATTATGATAATTTCTAGGGGTTTAAAGTAAATTATGGATATAGATGGAAAGCATGCATCTCACGTTCCAGTATAACTGGGCATAAATAAGTCCATATGGCGCTTATTGGATAGTGGATTCCATTAATGACAAGACACTGGAGTACTGCCTGCCACAGTACATCTCTTGAAAAATGTACCGAGGGCCTCACATGGACCACATGCCAACATAAGACCGGCCTACCCCTTACTAGATAGTACTGAATATTTTATCGCCCTGATTGCTTTTGCAACCTTTACGAGAGCACTCATGCACAACCAAATCTATAAATGTATATATATCTAGAAAAGTGATGACTATACCCTAATGGGTGCTACCCACGTAGATCCGTTGCATATCCCATGTTCTAGTCCGGTTGATGAGGCTTGAGGCTACGTACTTTTACCTTTTATAAAGAAATCCCACTTGGAATGCAAACACTGCCTTCCAAGCGTCAATGCAATGGCATTATTCGTTCATACAAGTTGTTCAGGATATGAAAAAACCGAAGACACAACTTCTGTTACATCCATTTTGGAATCACTCAGAACAATATAACAATCTGGGGTTTTAATAACGTTTAAAAACGCTATTAAAGGCTTTAATAGCGTTTTTATAAACACTGTATATCAACATGCTATTATAGGTCAGGAACTTACAATAGAAAGATAAAAACTCTATTAATAAGAACATTTAATAGTATTTCTGAAACGCTCTCAAAACCTTTAATAGCGTTTTCATACCCACTATATATCGACATGTTATCATAGATGAAGGACTTACAATAGCAAGATCAAAACATTATATAGCATTTTATGTATGCTATTAGAAGTTCACAGTGGCAAGATTAAAAATGCTATTATAGATACTAGAATTACAACAGCAAATTAAAAACGCTGTAATTGAGATTTTATAGCATTTTGTGCTTGTTATCTAATACTTTAACAAGCATTTTTATATTTTTTTTCCTTTATTCCATTTCAATTGCAATCTAATATAAAAGAATTATCTACTCAAAATGCTACATTACTCAAATTTATAGAAATATAATATAACATTTCACACAAGCATATAGAAACACATTAAATCAAACATAACTTAACATATAATATTCATACACGATAACCATAGTTATGTCATAATATTTCATAGACATTTCATTAAAACAAAAATTAATACTGTTAAAACTAAGAAGCCTATGTTATGGCTCTCTACAGTAGATCATCTATCTTAGGATCTCACCCTCGAGACTAGAGCTAAACTATCTGATAGTTTTGAAGCATTTGCTTTCAACCTCAAGTAACGAGCTTGATACTCCTGATGCTCTCTGCATTTACATACAAAGTATGTTATATGTAATAGTTATGATGATACACATACTATCTCAAGATGTTGTGTTTATTGTTCGGGTTAATGTAATGAAATAAACATCCTTATAAAAGGTATCTCTTCCAGTTCAACTCATACATTAATCATCATATCAATCAATAAAAACTAGAAGTTGTGCATTTACACTACTAGTAGAATTTTTCAAAACTATAGGTGATAATAAGCATAAAGCGAGAGAAAGACGTTCATCACTGAGGCAATTGCCTTAATACTGAACTGAAAAATCTTCAGTTCAAAACTGAATGGTGCTTTCTTTTTTTCCCTTTAGTGGTTTAAGAACTGACAGGTACTCAATCCATAATAAGTTTAAAATTGAAGATTTATTTGAGTGTGTAAATATCAGTTCGGATAATATGTAGACAAGCTATAGAAGGTTTATAACGTTAGTTTGGACAACCATTTCCGTACGCAAATACTATTTTACTGAACAAAACGTGTTATAGTATATACGTGCTTCACTAATATAAGAATCTATCAAACGACTTTAGATATAATCATGCTACATGAAAAATGAGATTAGTGATATTATTCATCAAGCTACTCAAACAAGTGGCTTTTTTCTTTAATTTTAGTTTCAGCTAATGTACAGGTGATCTAAGAATAATAAACATGGTTGCATTCATATTATATTATGTAAAGAACACAATATTTCTGGTATAATATTATCTAGATTTCTCAATTTTCTCTTATTTTACCATGAAATATGGAGAAAAATATATGAATAGTACATTTACATATGAAGGTAATGAGTATAAAACATGAGTTGACTTAATGATTAACATATAAATGGAGAAAGATATTTGAAAAATACATTTACATTGTTTGAAAAGTACGTGTACCACATGGTATTTCAATTCTACAAAATATTTATGTGCTCTAGTTTAACTTTATCAGTTTAATATGTTTTTATGATTAATATATATATATATATATATATATAATATTTGTTATATATAAAATTATATTAATTCATATATACTTATTTATTACATATTATATAATAATTCATATATAATTTGTTTTACACATAGTTCTATGATATGTTTACTTAATAAGTTTATCTAGATAATAAATTTTATGATTCGCATATACACATGCACACACACAGAGGCGAAGCCACATTATGGTTGGAGAGGGCAAGTGACCTAGTCAAAAAATTTGAGTATTATTGTTGAAGAAACTGAAGATACTTTCTTCGGTTTGAAACCTAAATTTTTGGAAGGAATGATACACGAAGAAAAGAGGAAAATTTGTTATATTAAATAAGACATCCTATGCTTTCTTACCATGAACTCATTATTTTTTCTGAAATGGTACTTAGATACAACATGTCATTGGGACAACACATCACAACTCACATGTTAATGTTTATCATTTTTATTTGATTATGGTGCCTTCTTTACCATTAATCCATTCATAAGTTTGAAATTATAATTAATTGAACATATAAAAATGTTTGTAACACAAATCATATATAGTTTTGGCTAATAAAATATCGCAATCTTATTATTTTAATTGGTTTGTAACTTTAAAATTATTGTTTAATCAATTATTATATCAATATTTAAGTTATGGTTGTTTAATAATTTGTTATGTGTTATTTAATGCTACGAGCATATTTTGATTAGTTTCTCTTTTTTTTTCTTCAAGTATTTTAATTAAAGGCTAAAATAATCGTAGGTATTGTCCATTAAAACTTTAATTTTCTTTTATATGTGACCCTGTAAGGTTGGAATCCTGGCTATGCCACTGCACACACATGTATATATAATATTTGTTGTACATATATTTTTTTGGCAAGGCCAGCCGGTTTTATAGTGGACCGTCCACTTTTATTACGAACGTAATAAAAACATGAAGTACAGGAGTAAGGCATAGGCACCTTAACTACTAAGAAATAAGAAAATACAGCACAGGAGTGTGACAGAAATATCACAACTACAGCTAACCACTATCAAACTAAGACTCCTCCGAAGAGGTAGTGAGTCGATCAACATCTTCCACCTGGGAAGGAACCAAAGAGTCTTTCCCAAAAATACCAGAATAGGGGCGAAACAGGAGCGTAAGAGACGGATCATAAATATCAACATCAGAAGAGTAAATAAAAGATCGATCCCAAGAAATATCAGCAAGCATTATAGAATTTAACTCAGCATACGAACCGTCCAAATCAAGAACCAAGGAATCACCAGAAGGTCGATAATAAAGGCGACGATGGTCCGTAGGATCTGAGGATACATATCTAAAATAAGAATCATCAACGGGGTTAAAACGCATATCAGACCGACGATCAACCCAACACCTCTCAGATTCAACCCAAACGACAGACAACTCAGGCGTAGCAAGAACAGGAGAGGTGTCCGCAGAATCATCAACGAGATCAAGGCATTGAATATAAATTACTTATATTAATCTGTATGCTTATTTATTATATATATATATATATATATATATATATATATAATCTAATGATGACAAGGATGATTACAGCAACGAGATCAAGGCATTGAAGGAATTAACCCAAAAAAATTTATATGTATATCCAAACCCAGTCAAAACTAACCTTTCGAACATAATAGAAATAAGTGTAGTAATTACATGAAAGAGTGCAATCTATTTCAATGATTTTCTCCACAAATGGTTCCCATGAAAGAGTGCAACCCATTACTATGCATTGGCCTTCATTTAGCATCGTGACTAAAAGTGATGATGTTGCATCGGTTGATGGTAGGCGTACCTGAGATAACCAATTATGCCTCAAAACATATTAACAAAACAAGTTATATCTTAAACAAATTATCAAAACAAACATCAATGGATATATATATAACCAGACTACAATAATCTGCTCTTATAAGCAATAATAAGTTGCACATAAAGGCCCCTGCTGCTCGTTAATTATTTTCGATAATTAGTTTGAAACCAATCCCCATTATATTCCAATAATTAGTTTAAAAGACAACATATTTTATCAAATTAGCTCATATAAAAAAGATTATCCAAACTTGTATTCTAGTAAATATGCATATTATTACTTGTTATATTGGGGAAAAAATGACTTGCACATTAAAGACTGCCACCCTAGAGTTTGGATCGAATCAAAATAGTTGACTAAGCTAAATAAATGTATCTTTTGGTCAAGACCATTAAATCTTATTGGACCGAACTCTAAACGTCACTAAAGTTATCACAGGTTCCAACATAGATAAACTACCCAGGTTCCAACACAAAGAAAATATCACAGGTTCCAGCACAAACAAAATACAACATAAACAAACATACGTTAGACATATATATACAAACAAAAAGTTCAAAACATACTAACGCACGACCGTCTAATCAACAACGAAGAGAAAATCCTTATGCTGGTTTGTTGAATAGTACACGCTTCTTAAGTCTCTCTACAAAGAAGATTGTGGTTCCATCAACATATCTGCTCATACTTTCCAATTATTCATCCGAAGTGGAACAACGATGAACTAAAACAATGGGATCAATAGATGCAAGTGTCCCTTCAACAACAACCTTCTTCCGTCAATTGAGCAGCTTGCTTTTTTTTGGAAGCTGCATATGGCTGTTTGAAAAACTAGTGCTACCATGTTATGACATTTATAAACACCTTCTATTTTTATTTTTTATGAAATGGAAATCATAATGCAAAACAATGGGACTGAAACAGATTGGCTTTGCTACCATGTTATGACATTTCCAGTCACGTTTTATTTTTTATCAAACAAAAATCATAATGCAAAACAATGGGACTAAAACAGATTAAAGTCAATCTATACAGTAGACTAATATATAAGCCTAAAAGCATAAGCCAAATATATACACAACTTCACAAACCAAACTGAACTTGTAATTGACTATAATCAAAACTGGCAAGTATTCGTGTGGTTTTAAAAGTTTATTCTCCAGTTGAGATTTTTTGTTCTTATATATTTATCAATGTAGCTTATAATTTCCACTAAATTTTCCAATAGTTGTACTAGTTGCCAGGTTATGATTTTTCTTTCTTTTTTTTTTTCTTTTCTTTTTTTTTTTTTTTTGGCAAAAAAGCCTTTAGATTGATTATACATGCAAGACACACAATTTGGCACATCGCTCTTTACCGTATTAAAAGACAACATTTTATATGGTTACTGGCTTGTAAATGATGAGCATTCCATATTTTTTATATTGATATAAGCATCTGTTCAGTGCTGGTGGGTGTGCGGATTTTGAAAAGAGAAAACATTTGGTGAAATATAATATTCCAACTTAAGCAACATAGGTAGATGATCAATAGCCAGAACAAAGTTAACTACCTGTATTTTAACCATTCGTTACAGAAATACACCATCAACATTCTATACAGAAATACACCCTGAATAGATTATGGATTTTTTTTCTTCCAAAAATTACCTCTAAATTGGTTATACATGTAAGACACAAATTGGCATACCGCCCTTTACTGTATTAAAAGATAAACAGGTTACTGTCTTGTAAATGTCAAGCATTCCATACCCTTTTATATTGATATTAATATCTATTAAGTGTTGGTAGGTGTGTGGATTTTGAAAAGAGAAAACATTTGGTGAAATATAATATTCCAGCTTTAGTAATACATGTAGATGAGTCTATACCAAGAACAGAGTTAACTGCTCATATTTTGATCATTTTGTACTAAAATAAACCAAACCAAGCTTTGAATTTGAGGGGTCTGATGGGTTTAATTGTCTGTACTTTTATTTAGCATAGGTAAGGCAAATAAAAGGAGATATAAACTCATTTCGTTGTTCCTAGTATCAGGCATTGAACCAATACCCCTTGTTCAAGTTGTGCACTTAAATTATAAACTCCCTATCTTTGTATCTCTCATCCATCATTAATCGAATATATTTTTTTTAGCAAAATTTAAAATTGATTGGATTAGTAATATTTAATACACATGGAATTCAAGATATAGAGCAAATGAAGAGTCACATCTATTATTCCATTATCACTAAATTAACTGCTATAGTGATATAATTAGCACTTTGCATCATATAATCTTGTACAAACTGGACAAGTGCTGAATTTTGAAAAGTATAGATGCAAATTTTATAAGGTTTGAATATTTTCATTCAGCACGGTGTCTTGATTCTAGTTTTATTTATTTAGTAAGACTAATAACATCATCCTTTGTTCAAATGCTGACAATAGGTTAACAAGTACATAATAAAACACACTCAATGAATAACCAAAAGTCGATAAACTAAAATGTAATTAATTTTTATAAGACTTGCTATTTTATGAACATGCTTAATTTTCATAACTTTAGTTAACTTAATTAATCTATAAAAAAAATTAATTTTTATAAAACTTAATTAACTTAGTTAATTTTGCATAATTTAGTTAATTTTCTTAAAACTTATTTAACTTGGTCAAATTTATCTCAAATTTAACGTCACAAATAAATGCAATACATATCAATTGAATACATAAATGCATCCATCCTAGTTTGAATTCCAGTTTAAACACGGTAAATGAATAAACAAATAAATCTTCAATAAATAAAAAGACCCTTTTCATTCAATAAAAAAAATGAATCAGATTGTAATTAATAAATCATAATGATGCTAAAACCGTGTGAAGCTCAGTTAGAATAACGAGCTTGCTCAGTTCAGTGTTATCAAATCCCTCGCCTAGTCGTGCTTAGGCTCCAAAAAGCCCTAGGCGTCAAGCTGAGGCTTTTTTGACTTCTGATGCGTCATAGATGCACGAGGCATCAGAAAAGCCCCAAGGCGCTGGCTTTGGAGGCGCTGTAAAAGCGCACCTTGGGTTGCTTTGTTGGAGAATTTTTTTTGGGTCCAATATGAGCCCAAACACATAACTTCCCTTCAATTTATCCACACTCAATTAAATCACCCAGCTCAAAAACAAATTCGTGCCCAGCTCTAACTCAAAATCAAATCGATCAAATTAAAATACGTAACCTGGTTCGAACTTCGAGAGCCATCCAGGCTGCTCGCCGCCTCATTCTCAAGGTTCCTTAAAAAGCCCTAGGCGCAAAAAGCCCTAGGCTCTAGCTTGGCGCTTTTTTACACCTTAGCGCCTTAACTACCTTGGCTCAGTTCCATAAACTGAGCTTAAGCTCAGTTTTTTATAACTGTGTTAACTGAGCTAAGCTCGGTTTTTTTTGCAATTGAGTTAAGCTCAGTTTAGATCGGCCTCAACAAGGTCCCATCGGTACTACAGCCCCACGAATTCTTAAATTCATTATCTAATCATATAATTGTTCCTATTTTAGTAACTAACATATAAAATTTGGAACTTAACGCCAAACATAGCCAAATCATAAAGTTAAACAAGTAGAATCAAGTATATAGCAAAACTGAAGGGTTCCACTCACTAACGATTGATTCAACCCTAAAACAATAAAGAAAAGGCTTCCAACTCTCCGTTGTTCGGAATTAGGCACTTTCCGAAACTCCATCTATGAAAGGTAATCACAGGTGGAAAAATAGAGTTTTATATGGATAAACCAAAAGGTATAAAACGTTTTGGTCGATATTGTTGGTGCATATAAGTCTGTCAATATTTCATACAACTGAATGCAGCCTGGTTAATAGCGTATATCATATCAGCAAGACTAAACATGAAATCTATTAAAGTTTATAATAGGATCCTAGTCTACCATTCTTAAGGTTTATCTTTTCTTGTTTACTTCCAAGGTATTCTGGTTGAAGTTTGTAATGTTTCTACATAGTATAATATGGCGCTTCCTCTGGCGATTCTCTCAAGATTTGATCTTGTATATGTACGTATTGTATAGAAAGTGAAAGCATGCCAGATTATTCAAAAATCGAGTATAAGTTGAATTATCGTGCTTGCTTTGCCTTCATTATAAGTTCCTTCTGGATCTAGATTCACTCTTCGCATCCTACATACCAGCAACCATAAAGCATTCATGTGTCAAGCAGGATTGGTGGGCATTGAGTGATCCGTGTTGCCTATAAAAAGTTGAATCTTAAACTAATCAAATCCATAACAGTAGGCACTAAGTAATCCATTTTGCCTAATGCAAAACAAACTATTTGCATTAAAATAACAATCCAAAATATATTCTTAGAATCCATCTTAAATATTTTCCAAAACATGTAATTTGCAACTTCTAAGTAGATCAAGTGTCGAATAAAAGGTAAAAGCATTGGGTCACTGAAAGGTTTCAATCAAATTTAGTTGTAAAAGTTGGATATGGATATAAACAAAGTCCAAAACTATAGCTATCGAATAGATACAAGTAACCAAATAAATTATCTTCTATGTTTAGTGCCTCTTAACACTACAAAAATCTTGTTGTAACTGATCTGAGCTGATTTACAATTAAGAATTCATTCTAATCAAACATCTGATTGAAACAAATATAATTTAGCAATCAGAAGATCTTAGGACTTCTATTATGAAGGACCACCAAGACTTATAATTTAGGGTACACAAACTTTTACATACTAAGAAACAAAACGAGGTGCAGGTAAAATATGGTATGGTACAATTCAAACAAAGTGAAAATAATAGCAAAATTGATGTACAAAAAAGGTCAGAGAACAAAAGATAAAAATAACATTCATGATTGTTATGTAATCTACTATAAAATCGTTTCAATGCTCATGATACTACCAAATGGTAAGAACTAAACTTGGAATGAAGTACTTCATTAAAGTCAATAGATGGAATGATGCAAGGGAGATTTTAACATGTTGCTGCCAGTCACTTAATTTCTAAGCCGCATGTTAGACACGTACTCATATATAACAATAACTATCATGATCATGGACAATTTTGGTAACATAAAAAACTAGGCCATTAGAATTGCTAGCTACATGGAGTTAATGATACATGAATAAAATAATAACACTAACAATTGCTTGCAATATGCGTTAACTTTTATTTAAAACTCCAAAACGAAGACTACAACTTTCTAATGCTAAAAAAAGTTATCAGCTTATATTGTCGTATGAATACTAGTCAGGTATGAGGTATACAAGTAAATTTTAGTTTTGTAACTCTGATTCACATAACTCTATCGAGATTAACATGACAAAACTAGAGTTTTTTTATCATCATCAATTATGTAAGTACAAAATATATAAGATGGTATTTATCCAATAAGGTAATGTATGTTCTATTTACTTTAAGGTTTTGAATTTGGCATACTAGTGGAGAAGCTAACTGCTTTTAAGTTGCAAATAGTGCCAAACTGCACTTGCTATGCCTGGCCATCGATGACCAAACACTCGATCGGTTTTGAAGCATCAATTTCTTTATCGGGAGAGGAATTAACATTCAATTGCTCATGTGTAGGTTGAAACTCTTCATCCATTTCTGTACGAGACTGGCTCATTTTCCGCTATGAGTTTGGCTCATTTTCCTTACAAAACTTGATCTTGTGTTGCATTGTGTATGTTACAGATATCTCAGATGGATGAAATAAGCATTTAGTAATAATTGTGCAATAAATTTCTATCTTGGCAATGGATGAAACAAGCTTTTGATTAACTCTTCCTTTATGAGATCCTTGTTTTCATAGGGTACAATTTTGTATAAGTTTAGTTTATATATAGGTGATGTAATATAAAAGAGAAAATTAAAAACTTAATTTTGCACTGACTAATAAAAATAAATATTCTTTCAAAATTGCTTCAAAGTCTCAAGTTTTTCTATTAGTGCGTTTAATATTTTCCTACTTGAAATATTCTTTTAAACTAGTTGTCAATATCCATTCAATTCCTAGAAGACTGTCAGTATAAATTAATTTTAAATAATGTGACCGAAAAATGCTAAAAGTAACGTTAATTGCTAATGACTTAATGATAGCATTCCTTTCATGAACCACTGCACTCCATGCCATATCCTGAAACTTTCAAGGAATAATTATGAGGAGAACAGTACTAGAAAATAAATTAAAATGGTGTAACGTCAAATATAAAGAAATAATGAGGTTGTTTCTACAAATTTGTCAAGTTATATGGCAAAGAAAGGCAAGTACTTTCGGTGAAGATCCACGTACTCGAGGAGAGTTCGCATGTATGTAAGTGTTAAGTAGAAAAGAAAGGGCATAACTAATTAAAAGCTAAGTGGATAATATGGCTTCCTCTAATTATACAATATTCACAAAGTGGATGTTAATTTATAAAATTCTAACTGAACTTGGAAGATAATATAAAATAAGTTAAAATGATTAAAATATACTCTACATTGAAGGAAAAAATAATCCTTGTTAAGTAAAAACCTCAAGGAGAAGACTAAACGTTAAAAATGTAAACTAACTTCAACAAAACCCTGAACATATGAGGTATAATGTGTAACAAAAAGAATTACACTTGACTCATAAGGACGGGTCTTATAAAACTTGCAAGAAAAAGTGTTTTGAAATTATGCAATATATTTGACTTGAGGCTGACCACAAAGACCAAAGTTCCGCCTCACACCACAAACTCCATTTAATGTATTCTATGCGACACCAACATCTCACAAAAATGCTACACCATTGTTCGGATATTTATTTACAACATGTAGAAATTGCTCATTTTAAAAGCGTGCCTTGAATTTGAATGGTAAACTATTTAATGGGTTTAACTAAAATCTTCCTTTTGAGCTTATGAAGTATTCCAATAACTAAGTCATATTATAATCTATTTTAAGCGTATACGATTTTGAATCGATGAGCAAATTAAATTTTTGAGAAAAAATTGGAAACAACTTAGAATTAAAAAAATTAAAAAATATTTTTATAGCAAACTCATTTATTTAGCATGATATTCATCAAACCATAACAAAGATATATATTTTTCATTGCATTTTGAAGCTAAGAAAAAAGAAATAAGCATAGCTTTAGATTAAAATCAGTCAAGCATTTGATATTGTCAACTAAACATGCAAACGAGAAGGGAATTTTCAAAAAAGCTGCTGCATTTTTTCTAATTCCCAAAATACTTGTAGCTCATCATCAGTTAAATCTAAAGGGGAAATAATGAAGATGCAATACCTTAAAAGTAGATGATTTAACATTAACAAAGAGGAGAGGTGCAACATCGCATCTTGCATGACATAATGACATCGTTGACGTATTCAAATGAGATACATGACTGCACTATAAAGAGAGCCTTTATTACCTGGAAAAGAGGAAGCTTGGTTTGTTTAGATTTATACCAATCATGATATAATAGGGTCTTGGATTGGAGTGGACTGCAGAGGGTGAAGTTGGTATTGAAGGGTTTGGAAAGAGGATAATATTGATGGATGGAAGAAGAATTAAAATTGATCGTCCAAAACAACATAGACGAGAAAATTTTAGGGTCAAGGATTCTAGATTACATTAGATCAAAGAAGAAAAGTGATACTGAATGGATTCGAAGAGAAATATAAAAAAGGGGAGAGTGATTTTGGGTTTTGGAGTGAATGACGAAAAGAAGAGGTTCACGGTAAACTGTAGAATAGGAAGATGAGAGGGAGACGAAAACATTTTACCACTAAATTTTCATCACTTGTTTCAAGTTTCAACGTGAATAGCAAAGGACTAATTGCAGCGAGTGGCGTTCTAATGCACTCCTTTGTTTGTGACGAATCATTTTCTTACAATGGAATCATTAGCAAGTTGTCCTTGCACTTTAAAGAGTTTTGTCTTCGATTTCATCATCTTCAAAATGCTTTCAATTTGAACGCTTAAATCGGTTTGAAGTGGTTTTTCAGATAATTAATACTTATCTGATCCTGATCTCTTCGAACCAACATTTGACAGTTTTCGAAAAACTCAACTCCGGCTCATTTGAAAATAAACGAACAATGCATAAGAGCATGGAACACCCCCTAAATGTTTAAGTGGACGGAACTCCTTATCATTTGTCCTCGAAGAACACAACGAGTTTATACATATTGTAGTATCATCTAAGATAACTGTGCTATATAATTCTTGTGATTCCTCTAGATACTTTCAGAGTTAAAAAATGGCCAAGATTTGGTGGGCGGTTATTTAACTATCAAATAATCAACAATCAATCCAATTTTCCATTAGATCCATAAGCCTCGTTTAATTAGTCTTTTATTAAGTAAATCTCTTTAATCGTTTGCCCAAAATATTCATATACTTAAATCACTATTATAAGTATATTCCCAAACCCATTTAGAGGATTTCTCATTTTAGATTCATTTTAAACAACGCAAAACATATGTCTGAAACACAGTTTGTTATGAATCCCAAACAGCTAATCTTTTGGTGTTAAGCAGGGAAATGCTTCCATACCGCTAAAATTAAGGACTACTTATTTATTCGATTCATAACTTGATTAATATAATTGATCCAATCAAAGCTTTATAAACCCAATCTTTTCTTTCCAAAATTCAAGATCTCTTTTCCAAATTATAACTCTTTTACTCTGTTCTTTTTGCTAAGTAAGACCATTTTTATAAAACAACCTTATTAGCTTTAAAACCATTTTATTTTGAGAAAAATGCGTGATCCTCTACTCGTAGAGGAGAGCACACGTGTGAATATATATATAACACGAATATAACGAGCTGCCAACATGTCTGGCAGGTAACAAGAGCAAAAATACATAAAGCTAAATTCAGGTACTCCTAAGGTGGGTTCCGGCGATGCCACCACTCATCGCACCTCAATATCAAGTTCCGGCAAGGCCTTCGTCCGATATTAAGATGGTGAAAGTAACGAAAAAGCTAAAGGGAAAAAGCATCTGCTCTGGAGAGAATCTGCTGAATAGAGAGACCACCCAGAAGGCACAGGGTAAGAAGAAGGAGTGCCAAACTGGAGGATAGAACCATCCTGAACAAGTACTTCATACTGAAGGTAGCAAAATCCCATATCTGAGGGGATATCTGCGAGAAGTCCTGGATGAAGAAACACGGCTCTGATGACTCTCTACAAACTGGTACCCAGCGATCTAAAGACAAGAGAAGCCTGCAAAATGAACCTGATAAGCTATCGCCTGAAACCTGCATCTTGAACGAGACTAGGAATATAAGATTTTGAGTGATACATATATATGTATATTCAATGAGGAATAATGCATATATATGTTTTTATAATAAATGAAATACAAACCTATATAAGCCAAACTTAAGACAAGAACAAGGACATGAACAAAACATAAGACGGAACATAATTATTTATCATAAATCAAAAGGAAGCTATTATTTAAAGTGAGGTTATCAAATGAATTTGGAAAAATATTAACAATACTATTATTAGCGCTATGAAAGTTGTTCGTTACTTAACAATACTATTATTAGCGCTTTAAAACCATTTTATTAAACAATATTATTATTTAACGCAAATTATTAAGTTAATTAAATTAAATCAATTACCATAAATGAATAAATAAATTAGTTAACTCAAAACACCATCATTAGATTAATTAATCAACTTAAAACACCAAATAAAAAAAATGGATAATTAATCTAAACCTTATTATTAAATAATTAATCAACTTAAATATCCCTTTCTAAAGTAATTAATTAAATTTAAAAATTATTAATACAAATAATTAATTAACTTAAATACTTTTATTTAAATAATTAATCAACTTATAAACATCATCAATTAAAAGACTAATTAACTTAAGATAGTCATTAATTTAAAAGGGGTAATTAGCTTAATCAATATTAATTGAAATAATAATTAACTTAAATTATTATTAATTAAAATAAATTTAAACATTATAACTAAGATACTAATTAACTTAAAACCCTTTTATTTTAAAATAGCTTTAAACTTTATAAATTTAAATCAAGTTAGAACATCACTAAAAGTAACGACTAAACATTATTAATAAATTCAACAATTTACTTTAAATTGTTATAAAACTTAAAATTGATTTCAATTCAAAACTAGTCCAATTTGGAAAGAAGCTTAGCAAATTTCAATGGTACATAAACAAGCTACCACTATATTCAAGTCAACATTCAAGTCGACACACAGATATTTACATAAACATCAAAATGTAAATACTATCCACATCTATCAATCGATTGATAACAATCAACATAAATCAACTACAGATAATTAGATGTCCAAATTAGCATAATAGTAGAATAGTGATTTATTCTGCTACATTGATTTCCACTATACTTTATTCAGTTTAAATATAGCAAAACGGTGTTTTATTTTGCTTATAGGATGTTAATATTTTGTATAACTTATTCATATTAGTTTGGCTACCTAATGTCACAGATAATGAGAATCCCTTGTGTTCAAATTATTCCGTTATACAAACAAGTTCCTTTTTTTTAAAACAAACCTATCTTTGAAAGATAAAGTAATTTAAAACTAAAAACTTTCATTAAATAATTAATTACAAGTTAAACCCTTTATTAAATTAATGGCGACCTGAACAATCTCGACAAATATTTTTAATTAGGGTTCAAAATAGATCATTAATGGCGATCTGATTAATGGCGACCTGATTTATGGCGACATGCATCTCTTTCCCCTTCCGTTTGCTTTGCTTTTCCTTCCTCTGACCTGATGCGCGTCCTTCTTTCCCCCCCCCCTCTTCTCCCTCCTCATATGCCTGTATTCCATCTCCCTCTCCCTTCCGGTCCTTCACCGTCTCGCTCATCTACTAGATCTGGAAGAGTCTTCGGCGTCATGCCTAATTTGCCGCAGCAGGTTCTGCCACATCTCCATTCTAACGATGATTTCCCTCCTTTGCCTGCTCCTCATTCATCTCCTCTAGCTCCTGCCGATCGCCTGTTTGAAAGTCCGTTGGTTACGATAGTGTTGCCTGCTGCGGCCTCAGGTGATGTCCCTGATGACCCTGTTGGAATTGGTATGAAGGATGCTATTCTTGGATGTGAGATGCGATTAGCTTCTGCTGTAACTTCTGCCGTTGATCATTGCACCATTGGGGCTCGTGAAAATGCATGTGTAAATGACCGTGGTAACAAGTTTTCAGTTTGTTTGAATAGGTCTGTTTCTGGTAGTTTGTCCCATGAAACTGTGCAGCTTGATCTTCTAGCCATATTCCTGCTACCTCTGCCCTTCCTGGCTTCAAATCCTGGTCCTCGCTATTCTCCTCTCTGCCCCGTAATGCAGGAGATTACATTCCGATTGAATTTGAAATAATTAAACATGATGGAGTGATGATCCCTCCCCCTAATATGATGCAGGCTGGTATGGACTTTTGGTCGGATTACCTTGTTGGCTTCTTCCTGGATCCTAACCATCGCCTGCTTGATGCGACTTCTGTTTGTCGTAAGACCTGGAAGCTACGTGGTGGTTTGCGTGTCAAGCTGGTTGAATCCATGTATTTCCTAAAATTTTCATCCCCTAACGAACGACGACTTGTCCTTGAGGCTGAGCCTTCCTTTTTAGATGGGCAATCCTTTATTATTACTCCTTGGTCCCCGACCGTGGATAGAGCTCGAGAGCAAGTTCTTACTATCCCTGTTTGAGTTTATTTTTCGCAAATCCCCTCTGCTCTTCAACCATTGCTTGGCTTGAACTGGCTAGCTTGTAACGTAGGAAAACTAAAATGTTTTGATTCTAATACTGTGGCTCATGAAAAATTGGTATATGCTAAGGCTCTGATTGAGATTTCCCCTGATAAGCCTCTCCCTACTTCTATTCCTGTTCGGCTAGTTGTTGGGCATGTTACGGAGGTTCGTGTTCGCTATGGATGAGTTCCGGATATTTGTACTTCTTGTCATTCTTTTGGCCACCTAGCTATAGCTTGTTCGCATTCTGTCTCCTCCGCTGCAGCTCCTAAGATTCCTCTGCCTCGCCCCCGCTAAGGAAATGGGTTCCAAAAGTTGATGTCTCTACTATTGTCCCTCCCCTGGCTGCTCCAAATTTTGTCTCGGTGCCGCCTGAAGCTCCTGATGCTGGGCCTGTATCCTCTTTAGCTATATTGGTCGCTGGTCTTGATTCAGGGTTACCTTTTGTCGCCCCTGATCCAGTTCCTCCTATACCTTCCGTTGTTTGGGATGCGGCTGAGAAGTGTTGGGTTGATCACCTTTCCGATATGAGATTTAACCCCACGGCTAATTCCTACTTTAGATTCATTTCCGATGATTTTCTTGACCTTAGGTGCCTTTATTACATTCCTTCTGATGATTCCTTAGTCCTTGATGTGGACGGTCATTTTGCGAGTTTGAATTCTACCTTGCTAGCTGATTCTCATTGGGATCGTTCCTTTATTTACTCTCCTGCATCTATGGCTTATGATCCTTGTCTTGCTGCCCTTTTCCGCCCCTATTCTGGTCTTGTGGGGAATGTGTCTTCGGTGTCTTCCCAGGTCTCTGTAGATGATGGCGATTCTTCCTCTTCGGAGGAGTAGTTTATGTTTTGTTTCATATAGTAGTTGTGGTATGTCTACCACACTCCCGAGCTGTATTTTTTTTATTTCTCTTAGTAGTTAAGGTGTCTTTACCTTACTTCTGTACTTCAACTTTATTACGTTCGTAATAAAAAGTGGATGGTCCACTACAAAACCGGCTTGCCTTCCAAAAAAAAATTTATTTCTTAATTAAGTCTTCACTTAATTACTAATTAAGAGATTATTAAACTTTATTAAATAGATAATTTATTTATAAATTAAACCCTTAATTAATTAATAATAATTAATCACTTACTTAATAATAATTAGTTAATAATTAACCTTATACTTAATTAATAATTAACTAATAATTAATCTTAGTTTAAAACATAATTAGTTAATAATTAATATTTACTTAATTGCAATTAATAAATATTACATAATACTTAATTAATTGTTAATTACTTAATACTTAATTAATTCATAATTACTTAACCAACACTTAATTAACTATCTCAACTCTTATTATTAAGTTTAGAAAATGTTTCAAAAATATGTTAAAGTGTAAAATCTCTATTTTGCAAAATGTTGATCTTTTTACCAAAACTATATCCATAGAGAATATCGCTACAAATACCATAACTTAAATTTGGTTTTTAAAGTATTTTATGTAAATTTTAACACTTGAAAAACTTTATTTACTTCCTACAACATAAAAGTAAGTTTTTGGAAAACTAAAAACAAGTTTAACTTAAAAATGTTTGGTAATTTAAAACCAATAAGCATAGTTTGGATAAAGGATTCCATGTCGTTTAAACAAGTAAAAATGCTAACTTTCATAGCATACATCATAGTCATAACATACATAATCATTCCACAATCACAAATATAAACAAAGATCTCAACTCTATATCATTCACAACATTTTTATAAGATTTCAAATTCAAGTTTAAGTCTTTGTCACATACAAGCACATGCATATATACATTCAACCAACATAACTAACCAATATACAAGCATTTTCACATACAAATACTAGTCATAACATAAAGGGGTAATTTTTTCCATAAATAAATAGTTTATGCTCACCAAGCTTAAGTAAGCTAAATAAATCTTCCTAATACTTGAAAAAGGACCTAAAGCTTGAATTTTTCGTAACGAAACTTGCTTTTTAGCCTGGAGGGATGGATGGTAGGCTCGGCCAAGGGTGTTGGAGGTGGATATGGGCTTGTTTTAGGAGGAGGAAGGTATAAGAAGGTGAAAAGAGGTATTTTAAGTGTTTTTAACAATTAAAAGGAAGAAAAGAAGTGATTTTTAAATCCTAAAAAATATCTATAGGCCGCTAAAAAGTTTTGAAAGCTTTAAGAAAAAGATATAAAGTTCTAAAAAGTAGAAAATGAAATGAGGAAGGAGAGAGAGAATTTGGAATTAGTTTTATGGAAAATGAGTTTAGGAAACTACCCAAATGCCCTAGAGTACCATGCTCACCACTCATTTTGTGCCACATCGTCACATCCCCCTCTTTTCTTGTCTTCTCACACGTGTTAACCTCCCCTCCCCCCTCTTACACATGTTTCCATATTTCCATCACATCTCAGTGCTAGCATTTGGAAGCATAATGAATAATAATGGTTTTCATGTACCTTAAGTTGAAATTTACACTTAAACTTCTTTTCCATGTCGCATCTTCCTTATATTATCCTAAATAAACACATATTTACCATTTCGTATCTTTAGCCATGTATATATTATTTGTTGTAATAAATAAATAAATTCTAGATCTGAATACATACAACCCATATTGATTCTATCGAGAAACAAATATATTAAATTAAATAGTTCAGCAGAAGTCGTACCTGAATCCATTGATGTTTGCAAAAAGATGATCAACTAGGTTTTAGATCTTCCAAATTGACACAAGCTTATATCTGAAAATTCTCTTTAGAAGAGGGTGGAGAGAATATGATAAGACTTGTGTAATTTGGGGACCATAACCCCATATATATAGTGTGTGACATTTTTCAGTTTGGCCCTTCAACATACTAAAATTGTCACTCTGGTACCACAAATTATAAATTTACATGACGAATATACCTCTTAAGTCTTGTTTTATTTATTCCTAATAGATCATATAATTAAACTTAATTCCAAGATAGCTCATACATTCAAATATTAAAATATGTGGCCCCATAATGCTGAATTATTCCAACAATCTCTCCCTGGGCCACATATGTAACCTTATAGAATGTATTTAACTTTATGAACTCTTAAATAACTATCTTGACAATATGGTATATCCATAACAATCTCATTCATTGATTGTGTTAACATAGGATCAAAGCGGTTTTCATTATCGTTAGTGTAACTAAACCCATCAATGGTCACGTATATCAATATAATCAAATGACATAGATCAATCATGTATGTGTAGCATGGAAATTACATGAAATGTGATCTTTACATGTCTATTTCCAACTGGTCCTACTTTACTTTGATGAGATCAAAATCTAAACATATAAAAATAATTTGAGTGCAATTAAAACTTTATTTCCGATCAGAAAAACTGAAGCATATCCACAATCAAAATATAGAGCAATGTTACAAAATAAATGACTTGGTACAAACTCTCCCTAAACCAAAATATTCTTACATAAAAGATACACCCATTTTAGCAACATGCTTATGAAAGACCTTGGGTGGTAATGCTTTTGTAAGTGGATCTGCTAACATGGAATTTGTCCCAATATGCTCTATGGATATTAACTCATTTTGCACTCTCTCCTTCACAACTAGAAACTTGATGTCAATGTAATTTGACTTACTTGAGCTTCTATTGTTATTAGAATATAATACTGCTGATCTATTGTCACAAAACAACTTTAGTGGTCTTTCAATATTATCTATAATGCGCAGCCCAGTGACAAAGTTTCATAGCCATTTTCCATGATTAGACGCCTCATAGCAAGCCACAAACTCTGCTTCCATAGTGGAAGAAGCTATAAGCGTTTGCTTAATGCTCTTCCATGATATAGCCCCTCTACTCAACATAAATATGCATCCTGAAGTGGATTTTCTGCTATCCGGACATCCAGCAAAGTCAGAATCAGAATACCCAATGATCTCCAATTGATCTGATCTTCTATATGTAAGCATATAGTCCTTTGTTCTTTGAAGATACCTCATAACCCTTTTTGCTGCTTTCCAATGATCCATTCCAGGGTTACTAAGATACCTGCCTAACACTCCTACAATGTATGCAATATCCGGACGCGTACATACTTGAGCATACATTAGACTCCCTATAGCATATGCATAAGGGATTTTATGTATTTCATTAACTTCAAGGATGTTATTAGGGCATTGTTTGAGACAAACTTATCTCCTTTAGCGACAGGGGTATCACCTGGTTTACAATCTTGCATGCCAAATCTCTTAAGCACCGTTTCTATATAGTTCTTTTGTGACAATCCAAGAATGCCTCGTGAATGATCACGATGTATTTGGATCCCTAATACAAAAGAGGCATCACCAAGATCTTTCATTTCAAAATTATTTGAAAGAAATCTCTTAGTTTCGTGCAACATATTTAAATCATTGCTGGCAAGCAATATATCATCAACATATAAAATTAAAAATATAAATTTACTCCCATTAAACTTTTGATACACACAGTTATCAATGATGTTTGCCTCAAAACCAAAAGAGGTAATTACATTATGAAATTTGTGGTACCATTGACGAGAAGCTTGTTTGAGTCCATAAATGGATTTCTTTAGTTTGCAAACCATCTTCTTTGGATCTTCGGCTATAAAGTTTTCAGGTTGCACCATATAAATTATTTCCTCAATGTCTCCATTGAGAAATGCAGTCTTAACATCCATTTGATGCAACTCAAGGTAAAAATGTGCAACAAGTGACAAAATTATTCTAAAAGAGTCTTTCGATGAAACCGGAGAGAAAGTATCTTTGAAATCAATGCCTTCCTTTTGAGTAAAACCTTTTGCTACAAAACAAGCCTTATATCTTTCCACTTTATCTTTTACATCCCTCTTGGTTTTAAATATCCATTTACAACCAATGGGCTTCTTACCTTCGGGTAAAGGGACAATATCCCAAACTTTATTGTCTTGCATTGATTCATACTCTTCATTCATAGCTTCAATCCACTTTTGAGAATTAATATCTTGCATGGCTTGGTGAAAGTTGATAGGATCATCTTCCATCAATCCATTATTATCCTCTAACTCTTGAAGAAATACAACTAATCATCCGGAATAGCATTTCTTCTTTCCCTAGTGGATCTTCTTAATGGCAATTCATTTTGAGGTTGTTGAATTTGTTCTTGTGGAACATTAACTTCAACTTGAAGAGGATTTTCTTCAACATTGTTTTGTTGGGATTCTGGATTCACTTCTTGATCAATGACAAGAACAATAATCTACACATTGTTCGAAGAAGTAACTGTAGTAGGAATCATAGACGCTGATTCCTCCTCAAAAAACAATGTTCCTTACTTCATTTCTCCCTCTCAACTCAACACCCTTAAAAAATGTTGCATTTCCCGTCTCAAATATTTTTCTAGTATGGGACCATAAAATTTATAGCCCTTAGATCGCTCAGAATAACCAATAAAGTAGCTACTCACTGTTTCGGAGTCCAATTTTCTTTCATTTGGCTTATATGGCCTTGCCTCAGTTGGACATCCCCAAATGTGAATATGCTTTAGAGTAGGCTGTTTGCCTGTCCAGAGCTCATAAGGTGTTTTAGTAGCTGCTTTAGTGGGTATTCTATTAAGGATATAAACTGCTGTCTTTAATGCCTCTCCTTAGAGTGATTTTGATAAGGTAGAATGACTGATCATACTCCTTACCGTGTCTTTAAGAGTCCGGTTTCGTCTCTCAGCAACACCATTCATGCTAGGCGAACCTGGCATAGTGTATTGTGGGAAAATTCCACATTCCTCTAGGAATTTGGCAAATGGTCCTAGACATTGTTCACCTGATCCGTCAGATTTACCATAATATTCACCGCCACGGTCAGATCTGACAGTTTTTATCCTTTTGTTGAGTTGGTTCTCAACTTCTACCTTAAATTTCTTGAACGTGTCTAAGGATTCTGATTTATCATGAATAAGATATAGGTAGCCATATCTTGAGTAGTCGTCTATGAATGTTATAAAATATTGTTGACCATTCCATGATGCCTCAGGGAATGGCCCACAAATGTCTGTATGTATTAATTCTAAGACGTCAGTTGCTCTATTGGCACTATTTTCTTATGTTTGGTCTGTTTTCCCTTGATACACTCTACACAGACATCAAGGTCTGAAAAATCAACGGATTCCAAAATGCCATCTGATACGAGCCTTTGAATTCTATTTTTAGATATATGACCTAAGCGTTATGCCACAATGTGGCTGAAGTTTCCTTATTAGCTTTTCTTTTAGTACCACGTGACTCTACATGCAAGGCTTTATTATAAGAGGTATTAACATCAAGCATATATAAGTTATCATAAACATTAAGAGAACCAGTTCCAATAAGAGTTGAATTCATTGATAAACTAAAAGTACCATTCCCAAATGAACAAGAATAACGAAATTTGTCCAACTTAGAAACAGAAACCAAATTCCGTCTAAACGACAGTATAACAAAAGTATCAAATAAATCCAAATAAAACCGAGTTCTTAATAACAACATAAAATGCCCAATAGCCTCCACTTCTACCGATTTTCCATCACCCACATAGATGTATCTTTCAGCATCAGTTGGATTTCAGTAGTTCAGGCAACCCTGCATTGAAACACTTATGTGAGTAGAAGCACCATAATCTAACCACCAAGTGTTTCCATGTACTGTAGCTAAATTTACTTCAGAACAAACCAAAGCAAAAGATGTACCTTTCTTAACACGCCATGCGTGGTATTTGGCACAATCTTTCTTCAAATGTCCATCCTTTTTGCAAAAGTAACAACCATCAGTCACCTTTTGCTGTTTCTTTTCAATCGGACCCTTAGCAGTTTCTTTATCCTTCTTTCTCTTTTTGTCTTTTCCCTTAGAGGTGTATGCTAAATGAGCACTTTCATCCTTATCATGCTTCAGTCTCTCTTCTTCTTGTACACAATACAAAATGAGATCATTAAGAGTCCATTTCTCCTCTTGACAGTTATAACTGATCTTGAACTGGTTGTATTGTGAAGGAAGAGAGATTAATACCAAATGCACGAGCAAATCATCTGAAAGCTCAAGCTTAAGTGCCTTAAGTTTTGAAGCAGTGTTAGACATTTCCATAATATACTCCCTTACGTTTCCTTTGCTTTGATACTTCATGGAAATCAAGCGTTGCAAAAGTGTGCTTGTTTCCGCCTTATTGTTTTTAGAAAAACGTTTTTCAATCTTAGCAAGGAAATCTTTAGCATTGGTTATCTTTTCAGATACCGCACCACTAAATGCCTCCGGAATGCCACACTTTATGATCATTAGACTCATGCGGTTTGAACGATCCTATCTCTCAAAGTTCTTTATAATATCAGAAGAACTTTCATCCGTAAGAGGGGCGGGTTCATCTATCCTAAGTGCAAGGTCAAGATCCATGCAGCCAAGAACAAGCAATATGTTCTCTTTCTAATCCTTAAAGTTTGTTCCAGTCAGAATATGAATGTTTTTCAGATTGGCAGATACCGTAGTCAAATTAGCTGTAATTTTAAATTAATCAAATATGCTTACATTATAAAACAACTGTAGTAAATTTAAAATAATTGGTAAGTCTTTACTCAAGATACCTAGCACAATATTAATATCAAGTCTTTGGACAATAATATTAACTGTAATTGGTATTCTTGTTGTAATCATCAAATATTAACAATAAATTCAAGTCAAATAATAATCTTCCTTTAGGCCGATTAATTATTTTCTTGTAAAACTTAATAATTGTTACATATTTATCATCACGCATGTGTATCTGATTTGGCCAGATATTAACCTTCCTTTGGGCCGACTAATATTCGCATAAACAAATACACACAAATATCTAACATTTTTCATGAGCAACTAAAATAAGAGAGGTCACTTTGGTGATATATTATTTCAATTAGTTCACTTGTAATGTAGGATATTCACAATCAATTTGCAAAAGACGCCAAATAGTGTATGAATTTATTTTAACTCCTTCATTTATAAATTTGCCATAAATATCAATGTCAAATTTGATACCAAGGAAACTGTAACAATACATAAATGAATAATACCTGCAATAATAATTAGTATTAGATTATTGCGTACTTTATTTAACTGCTACTATTCAAAATAGAAGGTGAAACATATTAAGTAGTAACAATAAATTATAAAAAAAATAATATGTCAAATCTGACAGCATCAATTAATGTGCTGATTCATAGTGTATAAAAGTAATGAATAGTAAAAGCTTGGCCAATATTTCAACAATGCCTGTTGCTATTTTATGCTAAGAAAAAAAAACCAACCAAATAAAATAATAATTTATGCTTTTGCAGGAGAAAACAAAACCACAAACATGTCATGGTACAATTATTATAAAAGATGTAGATGAATTCTTAGATCATAAATCCAATGATACGGTTCAATTAAATCCAAATTGCTATCATTTCAGGAAACTTTTGGTCAAATCAACATAATCCAATATTTCATTAAATCTATGGATCCATGTATAATACTGTTTATTAACATGTTTTGAATCACCATAATTGAAGCATTCACAAAACAGAACGAAATAAGTGGATCAGGTGAATCAACCGAAAATTGTAAATTCAAGAACCCTAATTTCATATGTTCTTAAAACCAAAGAATTTCTCAATAAAATCAATGATGGGTGGCTCTGATACCACTTGTTATAATAAATAAATAAATTCTAGATCTGAATACATACAACCCATATTGATTCTATCGAGAAACAAATATATTAAATTAAATAGTTCAGCAGAAGTCGTACCTGAATCCATTGATGTTTGCAAAAAGAAGATCAACTAGGTTTTAGATCTTCCAACTTGACACAAGCTTAGATCTGAAAATTCTCTTTAGAAGAGGGTGGAGAGAATATGATAAGACTTGGTAATTTGGGGACCATAACCCCATATATATAGTGTGACACGTTTTTCAGTTCGGCCCTTCAGCAAACTAAAATTGTGTAAAGACCCGTAAATCCATACTCCTTGAATAGACACTAATCTCCTTTGTTTAATTCAAGATGAACGAAAATACGAACCCTTAGGGGTTTAAGAAAAATTTAGTAAAAGAAAAAGAAAGAAGAAGAGACAGAAGAAATAAGAAGGTAGAAAATGGAGAGAGAGAAAAGAAAATAGAAAATAGAAAAAAAAATTTATAGAAGAAAAAGGAGAATAGAAAACATAGAACAACATCAGAATCTCACAATTCGAAGCGGAACAACATATAATAATAAATGAATAATCTTTAAACAAAGAACTATATCAGTTATTACATTTTATACATTTCATTACATCATATCATCAGAGTGTACAACAACAACAACAAACAGTGCAGCGGAAAAAGAAATACTATATAAACTAGTAATACGCCATGCCATCCATCTTGCCTCCAGCAACTCCAGAATATCCAGAATATCCTGATAAACCTTAACTCTTGACTGCCCGTGTGGAAATTGGTGGGCACCCAGAGTTTAGGAAGGAAAACAATAAACTCCGAGTCAGTCATGTGACTGGTGTGAGAACTCAAAACAGTTTATTTATCTTTAAAAATCAAAATAGAGGAATATTTTTAAATTCAATTCGCAATGCTTTTAAAAATGAGACTACCATAAGACCTCCTGCCACACACACAATGCAAACGCAGACTTGGAGAAGATTTCTCCTTATGATAGCCAAACATGCTTGATACGCATTAAAATCAAATCAATTTTGATATTATTATTAGTGCAGTGTAGAAGAAATTCATTTCGAAAGTAGAATATAAATCTTAGCCAGCATAGGTACCATTATATTATGCCTACTATAGCTACCATATTAGATGGCAGGTTCTACAACTAAAACCGTACAAGTTTCGTATTGTTTCTTTGGATTTCCAACAAATGGTCAGGCCAAGGAACTTCCCATTGCCACATGAGAATGCCTCTGGAAAGACATCCCCGAGAACCAAACCGGAACTCTGCCAACACAAGGCCGGGTTACCCCTAACTGGGTAACTACTGACACGAGCACGCCATTCCCCGATCGTAAACGACCTTTCTCACGGGATCCCGAAAACCAACAACCACAAAGTAATAAATTCGCAGTAACCACATAGGTTAAATATCTGGGCTCCATACCATGATACCACCTCTATCCAGAAGGAAATGTACATACCCTAAAGGGTGCTACCCCTCATAACCTTGCCGCATCTTTCCTGTTTTGACCATTTCCGGGGTGTGAGGTTCGACGAAGTCACGTCCACAAAAACATACTTTATACAAAAGCCATGCTTTAGGTCAACAAATGATCAACACAATGATCACCAAGATAGACGATCAAATAAACGATCCTATCATAATAATCAACACAATGATCATTTACAGCAACACTCAGCATGTCACATTACCAAATTGGGAATATATCGCTGATAACATTCAACTACATAACCTCTAAGCTCGTACGTCTCAGAGAAGGGCGTTAAGCTAAAAGAATAAATTCTTCGCCACCAACAGAAATATATTTGAAAGAAATCGGCTTTATATCTCAACTTGTAATGTTAGGCATACTATCCATACAAGTCTGTTCCGGGCTCGAACAAAACCGAAGGCACTTACAAAGAAGTCCTTGCAATCCGGATATTCACAATCCTGATCGGATTTCCCATCACTTAGGGAGTCTCTATACCGCTGCAACTCAGTGCAGAGACAATCGACAGGTCATCCTATCGCTCTCGCAAATACCGGGTCTTCAACACCGATCTTCAATGCAATTATAACGACGTATCACATATTCGAAATGGGTTATACGACCCCATGGTCCTTTCCCGGTTAACCCGAATAGTGAGCGCTTATTCAAAAATAAGTGTAGCATTCACATTCAAACAAATCACATCAATTACCCATTCAAAGGGAAATATTGATAGTCGGTTATTGAACTATCAATGGATATGCACACATCACCAGTTTCCAAATAATTTTCCAATTATTTATTTCACAAAATATCTTTACAAGATATATAATTTCAATACCTCAAAAATAAATCAATATTTATTTTTAAACCAATTCCACTTCCTTTATAAATTCAATAGTGAATTTATATTTCACAATATCTATTGATATACGTTTTCAATTATCCATTTTCAATTTATCTTTCAATTTATCTTCAAAAAGATAAATTCTCAAAATATTCACTTTATATTGGAAAACATTTCCATACTTATTTAATAAGTAATTCACAAATTTTATTTATTTTCAACACTTGGAAAATATTCAATATACTTAAATCGAGATTAAGTATATATTTCATTCTTTAAGGAAATCATGCTCTTAAACATATTTATTTGGGCCAAAACGAATGTTACGTAAAACATCGTTACGACAACCCAAAACCACTAGTATAGGGATTCGAAATTAAAATAGATATATAAATCCCAATACTTTACAAAACATTTCCTTTCGAAAATCATTTACTATAACAACAGTGTTATAGTCCATTATTTCCTTCTATTTCTCGAAAACGTCTATTTCAACAATAAATGTTGAAATCTATGGTTTCGAATCTCAACACATTTTAAAACATTGTTCGATCGTTTTAATTCTATTTAAAACATCCAAATCCAAAACAATTTCTTTAACGTGTTATTCACTATTCAAAACGTGAATATAACTCCATTAATAGGTTTCAACAATTTACTTATCAAAATAAGTCATTTGCGAATTTATAAAACAACGTTTATAAATTCCATTTCTATTTATTTATAAAAACTTCCTTTTTATAAATTCTTTTATTAACCTATTCCAGTTTATAACTCAATCATAAACTAAAAGTTCATATTATAAGTTAAATACTTATAAAACGATTATTTTACAAAATCGTTCCTTTAAAGACTTTCCAAACCATAAATCTTATAACTTATAAGATTCATTTATTTAACCAAATCTATTCTTTCAATAACTTCACAAATTTATAAATCTTACTATTTATAAATTTCATTTATAACTTCACCGTTTATAATTCTATAAATTTCATTCTTTAATGAAATTCATTTTCACTTCATTCAAACACTTATAAAAACTCGTTTTATAATTTCAATATCTCAATTGATAAATATCCATTTATAAATCTCTTATATAAATCAATTCATATTAATATTTTAAAAACGTCTTCAAATTCCTTTAAAAACTTCATCCTTTTGATTTATAAAATAATCAAATTTTTATATATCCTATATTTAAACTTTTCACAATGAATTCTAAAATCCCGATTAAACTATTTTATAAAATCATTAGCATCATATTCTCAAAAATCAGTTTTTAACTATGTTTCTCAAAAAATCATAATTTGTATAACTTTAAAAATTATAACGTTTATTTATATAAAATGGATCAATTCCAAAATTATTTTATAAAACGTATACTTTCTCAAATCACTTTAAAATCATTTTAAAATCCCAAAATCTGGGTCCAATGATGCTACACACCAAATAGTCAATCACGACTACAACGATATCATATATCGATATGATAATCAATCAAATATCAAAATATCTGAAATTAAATAAAAACTGTTGAGGAATCCAGTTGGATCCCTCCAACCTGTTTTCCTGCATCCAAAAACATTAGCACAATACCAATTTCGCTCCAGTACGAAATTATCGCGGTATATGTTCTTATTAAATATTATCCGCTTAATAACGGCGCAATAGGGTCTCATCCGCTAAAAAATACGGGAAATCAACAACTGCAATATATACATATGCCAATATATATATATTGATATTATATATAATACCAATTTCACTGTTTATGAAATATTCGCGGTATATGTTTTTATTAAATAACATCCGCTTACTAACGACGTATAATGTCTATTTTAACAACCAATAGATATCAATCAATATTCAAACATGCATTCAAATATTTTAAATCTAACTATTTAAAATAAAATCGAAACTGATTCGATTGAGTGAGAAGTTCTCACCTTGATTTTATTTCCGTTTTAGCGATTTATTTCGAATAAAATTAAACGGACGTTTAATTTTACCCAAAATTCTAACTAACTCCAAACGACTCCAAACCAACTCCATCGTGTAGTGCTCGTCCATACGATTCCAACGCAACTGGTTTCGTACGTTTTCGACCTCGTATGAAAAAGTTATGAATTTTTAAACTTACACGAATTTTATATAAACTTTTTACGACATAAACTAACTAATTTTATACCAAATCAATCTTGGCCGTGTGATCTGCATCTAAGGCCTCTCCCCCTTCTTCCCAAATCACGTTATCCATCTCCAGAACATGATCCCAAGGCCGAACCCATTCATATGAATTAGGGTTTGATTTTTCTCCTCCAACACTCGATGAAATCACATCAAACCACCGCCATCTCGAAGCTCTCGACCCAAGCTATGCTCGGCCTGAACCCTGGCCAACTCGGCCTCACCCACGGCCTCAAAAAGCGTGCGCAAGTCGCTGCAAACGCGGCCATATATCTCACGATCCACTCATCCATATTTAATCACAGCCGTTCAACTTGAAGCTCTCGTCGTGCTCTTCAATACTCTAGTTGAAAGATTCTCGAATCGTTGAGTGGATTTGAAGAAATTTGGGGATGAAGATGGGAGCTTTCTGGCCATACATTGCAAGGGTGGCGGCTGCAGATGTAAATTAGGGTTTAGTCTATATTTTTTTTTTTTAGAAATGAAGGGTGTGGTCTCCTTTTATAGAAAATCGAACGTAAACACTATTCATTCCGGAAATTCCGAACTCCGATTCACGCGCCGAAACTGACGTTCGTAAGGTTTACCCCGCGTTTCGGACACAATGGAACAGGTTTCGAAAGCTAATTCGGACATCTGTGTGAGTTATGGCTATAAACGTTCAATTTAAATTAAACCGATTTAAGCGATTTTCTAGGCGTTTTAATTTGTACCGGACAAACGGTAAATCCAATCGACTTGAAATTTGAAACCTTACAATAATATCACATTACGGATCCGATGAAACTGGTTTCGTCGAAATCCGAGACTTTTTGAAAAATGGCTATTTTAGCTCGCCAAATTTAAATTAAAAATAAATCGATGCGTTTCGAGCTGCCACGATCAAACGATAGCTCCGATTGACACGAAAATTGAAATCCGGTAATAACTAACTATTACGGATCCAATGGAACTGGTTTCGTTCAATTCTGAGACTGTTCAAAAATTGACTATTTTCACTAGTCGATTTTAATATTAAAATATTCAATTTTCACAAATTAACTTTAAATTCGATTTTAAAAGTTCTAAAATATCTTTCTAACTTCAATATAATAAAATAAAATTTTACAAATCATTTTCAATCATATTTAACTCAATTTTCAATTATTTCCATAATTTCACGTATTAAATTATCGATTTAATAATCCAATTAAATCCAATAATTCAAATAAAAATTTATTTGACTTATAAATTCACTTATTAATATTTAAAATAAATTAAATATTCATATTTTAATTTCTAAAAATTCTGGGTCGTTACAAATTGTCACTCTGGTATCCACACATTATAAATTTACATGACGAATATACCCCTTAAGTCTTGTTGTATTTATTTCAAATAGATCACATAATTAAACTTAATCCCAAGATAGGCCATACATTCAAATATTAAAATATGTGGCCCCATAATGCTGAATTATTCCAACATTATTTGTATATGTAAGTTTATAAGGATACTAAGGTGTTTGCAACCTTTATTACAACTACTAAATCATGAAAATTAAAATTTTGTAAAGAAGCTTTCCAGTCACATTTTCTATTTTCATTTGAACTAATTATTTTTGTAAATAATTTTTTTAATTAATTTTCCATCATTGGTTATTAATTAAAAGAGGTTTATTTTATCATTAAAAACAATTAACTGAATATTTGTACTAAATTAAATATCCACGAATTAAAGCAATAAAATTCTGGATTTTTACAATCTCTTTCATAAAACAATTCAATAGAATTAGATTTCAACTCGGGCCAATGTTCACAAATATGATTTCTCAATCTCAATACACAATCACTCAAACTAAGGCGCTACTATAAGTGTCATTACCCAATAGAAAAACGACAAGAATATCAATAGGCTTAGAGCCGAGAAAACAAATATAATGTTAGAATTAAAGTGCAACATAACAAATATAATTGGCGTAATAAAAACTACCATAACAAGTATTTACTAAACAAATATTGCTGTGGCTGGAAAATATTTGTTGGGCAAATACCTCCCATAACAACAACGTCCTACATAAAATTTCACAGCCGCATCTCATTGATATCATATAATTCAACAACATACATGAACAATGACAATAATAACATTAGCACTGCAGCTAATTACAATCATAAACGGTAAATTCAGCAAACGCAAAAGTAAGTCATATGAATAATTGCGTCCATATCATAAATAACAGCATTAATAACAAATTGCGGCTACAAAAGAATGAATAAAATGTAATTCAACATAACCATAGCTAAAAAATAAAATAAATAAAAATAACTATAATGTACGCCAAAAACTAACCTCGAACTTATATTTTGTATGCAAAGTAGAAGAAGATGAAAAGCTAAAACAAATTGAGATGAACCAAAAACTGATCGAATTGAATGTTAATGCAGCTAAATTTGAATCGTTGTTGCTAAAGATCGAATCAAAAAAGGTACACCCAAATTCGAACCAAACGAGATGCAAAACATAACTCGAAGTTATTGAGAATAAGCCGAATTTAGGTATATAATTTTTTTTGAGAGGAAATCGAACGAGATGCTAATTCGAATCGAAGTTTTCAGAAGTAAAAATTTCAAAGTCGTTGAGAAGAAGTAGAAATTAGGTATATAGAAGGGGAAAAACCTAAAGACGTGTGTTAAAAAATAAAATAGGGATGTAAAAAATACGTGGAAATGGGAGGGATATATTTTATAAAGCAATTAAAAATAAGGACATGTGACAAATTTCTACTAAAAGTAAATGACATGCCTCACATTGGAAATTAATTTTTCAAAATTAACTAAGTTTATAATAGTAATAACAGTAATTAATTAAGTTTATAATAATAATACTAACAATAACGATGATGACGATAATAACAATGATAAATAAACTAAGTTAATAATAGGTATAATAATGCCTTATGTCTTTTCTTGGTAGATGATAATGCATATGACTATTCAAATTTATTGCTTTTATTAGGAAATTAACCGTTGTTTAGAATTTTTGTTCTTTAAATACAAACTAATGTTAGTTCAAAGTTGTAGTATTACTACCTTGGGTTTAGTCATCTAAACTCATAAATATATGTGTTCATATGCTTGTTTGAGTTAAGTGTAGATATTTGATGGCTTTTGACTTGCTTTCGGTTCTTTCCATGCGTATATTTCTTTGGAAATATTTGCGAACTCACTAATATTTCTAAAATGTATGTTTTTAATGCTTAGCTAGGGTGTATGTTATGTGACATACACACTTTATAAGACATATATAAGTAAATATTTGGATGACTGTGCGGGTGTTTGTGATTGGTATATTGTGATTTTGATCATGTTTTGATCGTGTTTAGGATTTTTGCGTTTGGGATTTTTTTGGTGCTAGTCAAGCAAAGGAGGCTTTGGCAAAAAATTTCAAAAACTTATATACTTAGAATATTTTTGATAAGAAATATTTAGAAATTTTTTTGTTTTAATGTAAATATTTAATTTTTAAATTTTATACATACTCAAATTTATATTCATTTCAAATGGAAATATTCATTTCATTTGCAGGTGAGAGAATGAAAGATTTGGGTAATTTCTAATTTTATGAAAATAACTAGTCATTTACTTTTTGTGTACGTATACAACAGAATATTATGTGGTTAAAACTATGGGATCTTATGCGTATGAATGTTTGGTTCTGTTCAATAATAATGTTATATCTTTATGTTAAATGTTTTCTTTGATTTTTCATTATTTAAATCGATTTTTGTTTTAGAAGTATTTATAATGCAGCATTTTGATATGTATTGACTATCATGTTTTATAGAGATGTAACAAATTTTAAAATGCAAAAAATAAACCATAACATTTAAAAAAGTTAGAGAAAGCTTACAAGAAATGCGTTAAAAGTAAAAAAATAAAGCACTTTTTTGTGTTATGAATAATTTAATATCTATTATAATACGTCGATACAGCGTTTATTAAATTGCAAAAACCAAAAAAGCGCTATAAAATATTATTTTTATAGCGGTATTTCTTGTGCGATAAATAAGTCATTGATTTTGTAACATGTCGATATACAACGTTAACAGAACCGCTAAAATACTGACACTAGCAGAAAAAAAGCGCTATAAAAGATGATTTTTTATAGCAGTTTTTATGCTAAAAATAAGTCATTCTTTTTTACAACATGCCGATATACAACACTATTGAAGCGCTATAGTTATCGTTTACAGTGGCCTTATGATGCTATTGTTGACTGTTTTTGTTGTAGTGGTTGAAACGATGCTTACATACTCCATAAGTTAGGAAATTGAGATAATATGTATATCCTAATTTGGAAATTTGAAACAATCCCAAATATTTCTTATAATAGAATGTTTGTAAAGTTGTAAAGTTTATGCCATATTTATAATTGGATTGTAAATTAGGTTGTCTTAGTTGACTTGGAATGTGAATTTTGCATTCTAATTTATTAGGAGAAGGGTATAATTTAATTGTATCTATTTTCATGTAATTTTCATAAATTATCTAATTTCAAGAATATGTATAAAAATTCATCGTTTGAATTAACAAGGAGTATACCAAAAAGGAAAGAGATGTGTAAATTATGGATATTCTACTATATAGTTTGCACTATCTATTTCAATAAAGGAAAAGAGACAATTCCTTGTAACTTATAAGAAGCAAAAGTCTCATTTTTGGGTCATTTACGGAAAAATGTAATGATAATCCCTTTCTGAAAGGTTAGCTCTAATAAATTAAAATGTGAAAATTAATATTCTAAGATTCCTACGGAAGTAAATGCGTTAGGATTAGGTGCACACACGCACGCACTTATATCTGCGCTTACCAACTAAAAATAAAATATACTTATACTGTAATATACATCGATATTTGCATTAGTTATAGTTAGGACGTTAGTTATTAATAGTGTAGCAATTATACGGCTAGAAAGTTGAAAAAGGAAGGAATAGTAATTCCAAAATTTATGGATAATGACTACAAACTTGATGGGAAATAAATTTGTAGTTAATAGAGAGTTAAAGGAATAAATGTGTACTGATTAGAGAATTTAATATTGTATTTATAGGGAAATTGAATATGCCTAATAGATAGATTCTGAAATGGGTAAATAACTGTCATTAGATATTGTCCAGTTTTGACATTAATGACCATTATTAGAGATAACTAGCAATTATTAGATATAAGAATGAAACAAAGTGTGACGACCCGGAATTTTTGGACATTCGAAATCGGAATATTTAACTGATTTTAAATATTTAAAAGTTAATTTTTAACTTAAATTCAAATATCACCATTATTTGGAAAATTTAATTATTGGATTTAATTACTGGAAACTGGGTAAAATGATGAGTCTGGAGTTTTAAGCCTGTTAAAAATAATTTAAGGGTTTGTAAAATTTATATTGATAGTACTAAAGATAGTCGAAGTGTTAGAATTGAATTTAACATTGATTTGTTCAGTTTTAATAATATATTATTTAAATTGAATTCAAAAATAGCTTTTCGAGACACAGTCTCGGAATTCGACTAAAGCAGTTCCATTGGATCCGTAATATTTATCGAATTTCAATTTTCGTAATGTTTGGAGTGATCGTTTCGCTGTACGAAAAGTAAACGCGCTGAAAATTTAACCGGAATTTAATATAATAACTGGGTTCAAAGGACTATCTTCCTCCATACAATCGAATTTGGACTCGAAACCTTTTCCTTTGCGTTCGAAATAGGGGTATAACATGATAAACGTCTAGCGGTACGCCTCGATAGGATGTCAAGATTTTGAGCTTTGAATTCGAAACAATTTAAAGTTAAATTTAAAATTGATAAGTATACAATTGTGGACCAGACAATCAAATCCCATCAGCGACATTTTTATTCTCCTCTTGTTACTGTAGCTAGCATCACACACGCAACCTTTTACCTCAAATTCAAATCACAATCTCTCTCTGTATTTTCACAGCCGACCTAGGGAAAATAACGCTTCCCTCTTACTATATCGAGGCTATCCCACTTAAAACTTTCAGAGGAAGCTATTCAAGGATGGGGGAAATGAAGGGGGAAAATCGAAAACCAAATTCATAGCAAAAATAAATAAATAAATAAATAAACGAATGTAATCGAAGTCGATTTCGACTTCGACGCTGGGGACGAGCACGCACGGGAGTCGGCATCTTTCACGAGGTTGTGCGACGTGGTACGACAAGATTTCAATCTCGAGTCGCACAAAGAAGCAAGGCAACGACTACACGAGGTGGCGCCGTGGAGGGAGAGCGGCGGCGAAGAGGTCGATCGAGTCGGTGGGAAGCATTGCTTGTAACGACCCAGAATTTAACCGCTTTAAAATATATTATTTAGAGTGATTTTAAATATAAAATATAAAAGGTTTTATGATTTAAATAATATTATATAGGATTTGAAAGTAGAAACAAACATAAAAATAGTAACATTTGCCTATGTCGACAAAAGTGACAAAATGCTGATTTCAGAAAAGTTTGTTTCAATAGTTAAATAAATTATCTTAATTAATTTATGAGTGTTTATATTTTTAAATAGCATTATAAAAATTTATTTTTAAATTTGGTTTACATAAATAAATAGTTTAACTAAAACGTCAAAATGTGACCGTAAAACATTTTATCGAAAAACGACATTTTGTCGATTAAAAGTTGTCGCAACGTCGTCGCACCTTTATTTTCTTATATAGAAACATATATTCAAATAGTGTAAGTATTAATTAATTCACTAAACATGTTTACTTTTAGTAAATAAGATTTGAAAACTTCTAGAAGTCATTAGTAAAAGTAAGTAAGAATTAACAAAAGTAAGAAAAAGTAAACGTCAAATCATATCAAATCAAAGCCAACATAATTATGATATTCTTTACTTAATTTTTAAGTAACTAAGACATAAAATAAGAAGTAAAAGGATAATGTTAAGTTTTGAAAAAGTGGAGATTGTTTTAGGTCGAAGTAAGGTTAGTTTGGTAATTTGGTAAGAGGTTATTTTGGTAAAATTACCACTTCTTTCTTTTTCTACAAATATCCACCTACTTCTTCACTTTCATACACATTTCTTCTTCTTATTTTCTCAAGCTTTTTCATCTTCTTCCTCTTTTCTTTAATGGCTTTCATGCCATATAAAAAAAGTAAAAAGAAATAATGTCAAAATATTTATAATATATTCAAAAGAAATTAATGTCCATTCTCTTCAAATCAAAATCCTCTTTTCTTCAGATTTTACCTCTTCTTCTCTCGGTCATAACTTCTTAAAAACCAAATCAAAATACAAAATTCTTTTTTCAAACCATGTACTTTTCCAGTGGCTACAACTTTCATGTTGACCACTTTGTTAAATTCTAAAGATAACTATGTCAAAAATACATTTCTTTCCAGTTCATTTTCTGGCCCAGTTTTTAAGCCAGAGAATAAGCCAATTTGTTTTGATCATAACTTGACCATGACAGATCCAAATTAAGAAATTATTCTTTTTAAATCATATAAAATTTCAGTGGTTACAATCTTTATGTTGATTACTTTTTCCAGTTTTGAGGTTTGCTATACCTGAAACTCAATTCTTTGAAGTGCATTTTCGGGCTTTATTTTTGTGAATCCAAGAATAGCTCTTTTTCTTTCGACCATATCTTCCTCAAAATTAACCAAAATCAAGTGAATCTTTTTTTTAAATTCAAAAGAAAATAATTTGCAACAACTTTTATGTTAACAAGTTTTTCAAATTTTAAGAGTAAAAGAGTCAAAAACAAGAGAGAAATGGCCTATTTTTGGGTCTAATTTTGATAATTCAAGTTCAAAGCTCTAACACTTCTTCTTTATACTTTCGGCCAACTTTCATCTCAAGCCTTGGCCAAGCACTAGGAAGGAGGAATTCGAGCTTATATTCATTTGGTTCCGAAGCATGGTAGGAAGTATGCGTTGGATCTTAAAAAGTTTGACGGAGTGGAATCCAAAGTAAGTTATTTCTTATTTTATGTTCATTAAAACCATTGCTATGTTGAAAGAACTTTAAGTGTTAAGGTATTTGGAAACCCTAGTTAAATGCTTGTTTACTTTGTTTCCTAGAACAATGGTTTGATTTCCTTGCTTGATATTATGTTTGTATGATTAATTAAGTAATTTAAAACTTAGAAGTTAAATACTTAATGGGGTATGCGGAAACGACTAGTACATGTGTTTCGTTTGTGAGATCCAAAAAGACTTGGGCGAGGGACGAAACATGTCGAAGGGAAAGCCCGGATGTTTTGAATGTTTTGAAGTTATATTATATAAACGTGATTTATATAAGAATGGTTTTATAAAAATGTTTTATAAAACGGAAAGAATTTCGAGGACTAAACCCGATGGTTTTAAGATGATTTTTGAACAGATTTGGGAAATGAAAATTATTGTAGATTTAAAAGTACTTGTGAGTATTGGTGTGAAATGATTTATCGCTTCGGGATATAAAATGATTTGTTATGTTACCAATGATTCGGGTAACCCGTAACAAAAAAGGTGGGCATGTGTTTTTGGTATAGTCCGCTCTTAGAATAGAGGGATATACTTATTTATCAATTGCATTAAGGCTGGGACCCAATTGCCTTGTTATTGGGAGAAACCTCCCGATCTGGTTGCATATGGTTTGATATGTTTTATTACAGTATTTGGGATTTTCAAATAAGCTTTTCAAAAGTGATTTGATTTAAGATCCCGAAGTAAAGTATAATTTGAATATAAAGGAAATATATATATTTCAAAAGTTTTGAAATAAAAATTCGAGAATAAAGTCCAAAGAGATAATTTTCGTAAAGGTAATTAGATTTGAAAATCTAAATTTAAAGATTAAGCCTAAGTGGGTAGTTTTGAGAATTGCATACAATATGTTGCATCTAGGCTCCATGAGTCCTATTGGCGACAGGAGAACTACGTTGGCTTGATCCTATATCTAATTGGGTATCCAATTAGATAGGGGTACATAGGCACTCACAAGTGGTAGTGATGCAGCCCCTAAAATGATATGACCTTTTCATGTTTATCTGTTAATGATTGTTGTTTATCTCGTGTTATTGTATTTTTTCTGCTTTCTATTTAATTCCGCATTTGACATGTTTATTGAGTTAGTAGGAATGGCTATTGCTGTCTCTTTTATTAGAGTTGTGCAGCGTTAGATTTATTTGTATTGGTTTGTACATAAGCACACCTAGTAGATTAAATTGATTACTCTGATAACTTGTAAAAATTGAAATTTTATTCCATGCATTTAATATTGTTGAATATTTATTAAATATGGTGAATTAAGTTGGTAGTTTTCATTAGTAGTTTTAGAACGGAAGGATTTTTTCGGCAATTTTAACTAGTTCGAAAATCCAGGTCGTGATACGTGGTATCAAAGCTTAGGTTAGGTGCCTAAGTAAAATTCATCTAGGGTTAGTATATCAACCTAGGAATTTTAAAAATGAAACTACCTTAATTTGATAAATAAAATGGATAGGATAAGGCATCGTACATCAAACCAGGGTTATGGATGATATTACTATTTTTGGTGTGCATAACTTCGTTAATTGTTGTTATTCCGTTATATTTTTTTTCATCCTTGTCATTTCGAGGACGAAATTCTTTTAAGTAAGGGAGAATGTAACGACCCAGAATTTGACCGCTTTAAAATATATTATCTAGAGTGATTTTAAATGTAAAATATAAAAGGTTTTGATTTAAATAATATTAGATAGGATTTGAAAGTAGAAACAAACATAAAAATAGTAACATTTGCCTATATCGACAAAAGTGACAAAATGCTGATTTCAGAAAAGTATGTTTCAATGGTTAAATAAATTATCTTAATTAATTTATGAGTGCTTTTTTAAATAGCATTATACAAATTTATTTTTAAATTTGGTTTACATAAATAATTAGTTTAACTAAAACGTCAAAATGTGACCGTAAAACATTTTGTCGAAAAACGACGTTTTGTCGATTAAAAGTTGTCGCAATGTCGTCACACCTTTATTTTCTTACGTAGAAACATCTATTAAAATAGTGCAAGTATTAATTAATTCACTAAACATGTTTACTTTTAATAAATAAGATTAGAAAACTTGTAGAAGTCATTAATAAAAGTAAGTAAGAATTAACAAAAGTAAAAAAAAGTAAACATCAAATCACATCAAATCAAAGCCAACATAATTATGATATTCTTTACCTAATTTTTAAGTGACTAAGACGTAAAGTAAGAAGTGAAATGATGTAAGTTTTGAAAAGTGGAGATTACTTTAGGTTGGAGTAAGGTTAGTTTGGTAATTTAGTAAGAGGTTATTTTGGTAAAATTACCACTTCTTTCTTTTTCTATAAATATCCACCTACTTCTTCACTTTCATACACATTTCTTCTTCTTATTTTCTCAAGATTTTTCATCTGCTTCCTCTTCTATTTAATGGCTTCCATTCCATATAAAAAATTAAAAAGAAATAATGTCAAAATATTTATAAAATATTCAAAAGAAATCAATGTCCGTTCTCTTCAAATCAAACTCCTCTTTTCTTCATATTTTACCTCTTCTTCTCTCGGCCATAACTTCTTCAAAAATGAATCAAAATACAAAATTCTTTTTTTTAAACCATGTACTTTTCCAGTGGCTACAACTTTTAATTTTACCACTTTGTTAAATTCTGAAGATAACTATGTCAAAAATACATTTCTTTCCAGTTTATTTTCTGGCCCAGTTTTAAGCCAGAGAATAAGCCAATTTGTTTTGATCATAACTCGATCATGACAGATCCAAATGAAGAAATTCTTTTTTTAAACCATATAAAATTTCAGTGGATACAATTTTTAGGTTGATTATTTTTCTCAGTTTTGAGGTTTGCTATACCTGAAACTCAATTCTTTGAAGTGCATTTTCGGGCTTTATTTTTGTGAATCCAAAAATAGCTCTTTTTCTTTCGATCATATCTTTCTAAAAATTAACCAAAATTAAGTGATTCTTTTTTTTAAAATTCAAAAGAAAATAATTTGCAACAACTTTTCTGTTAACAAGTTTTTCAAATTTTAAGAGTAAAAGAGTCAAAAACAAGAGAGAAGATGACCTATTTTTGGGTCTAATTTTGAGAATTCAAGTTCAAAGCTCCACCACTTCTTCTTTATACTTTCGGCCAACTTCCATCTCAAGCCTTGGCCAAGCAATAGGAAGGAGGAATTCGAGCTTATATTCATTTGGTTCCGAAGCATGGTAGGAAGTATGCGTTCGATCTTAAGTTCCTTTGTGACGACCCGGAATTTTCGAGCATTTAAAATCGGAATATTTAATTGATTTTAAATATTCAATAGAGTAATTTTAACTTGAATTACGAATATCACAATTTATTTGATAATTGAATTATTAAATTAAATAATTGGAAGTTGGTTAAAATGTTGAATCTGGAATTTTAAACCAGTTAAAAATAATTTGAAGGCTTGTAAAAATTATATTGATAACAATGAAGATAATAGAAGTTGTAAAATTGAAATGAACCGTGGTTTGTTCAGTTTTAAAATTTTATGTCGTTTAAATTGAATTTTAAAATAGTCTTCCAAGGCACAGTCTCGGAGTTTGACGAAACCAGTTCCATTGGGTCCGTAGTATTGAATTATTATCGGCTTTCAAATTTCGTATTGATCGAAGTTAGTGTATGAGTGTACGTTAAGTAAACGCGTTCAAAATTTAATCGAGATTTTTATATAAATAAAAAATTAATTAAATCAGTAGGCACCCTAGCATCTGATTTCCGTCGACCTAGTTGTCTCCCCTTCTCATTTCAAGCATGCTACCCTTGTCTTCCCTCAGAAGCCAAGATCAGATAAATATCTGGAGATGATTATATCTACCGAATCCTTTTTCCTCCTTTTTCAGATCTCGTTCTCGTGAGAAAATGATCACTGTCCATTTTATAAAATATTATAGTAATGCCGCATCCTCTTCTACGAAATTAATTTGAGATGCCAAGTTTTCTTGCTTCTCTTCTCTTCGAGTTCAATCGTTCAGCAAGTTTCAAAAAAAAAAAAAAGATCGGCCGCGTGATTCCATTTAAGACCAGAATCGCGAATCTAATTTTCGCGTTTACCTCGAGATCGAAATCTATCGGCTCGCATGGAAGAAGGGGGGAATTGGGAATCGAGTTTGTAGTCGTCGACTTAGGGTTGTTGTGCGATGCTGTGCCAAAGACGTGGGCTGTTGAGGTCAAGGAGGGGGTCACAACTAGGGTTAACGCGTAGAAGGAGGAAGGGCATACGCGCGGCATGGAGGGAGGTCGCGAATTCAAGAAGCGATCATGGTGGGGCAGCGCATTTGGGAATCTGGGGAAAAAGGTATTCTCTGATGTAATTCATTTGTCTTTTTTTTTTGTAAAGAGAAAAAAAAAGTGATGATGAAAATGATAATAACGGAATCTGTGCTTTAATTGTAAACATGGGAATTCATTAAACCATTTTAGTTGAAACCGATAGTAGAAACGAAAAAAAAAAGAGAAAACTTATTGCAGTAAATTTTAAATATTGATTTCAAAACAGGAAATACATGGAAAATAAAATGGGTGTTTTAAAGTGCTTAATAAACTTATTAATTATTTTTGTTGATAAAAATATAAAGGGGATTTAGTTTAAATTTTAAATCATTCATTTAGAACTAAATCGATGGTTAATTTGAAAAAAATTATTTAAATTTACTAAACGGTAATTAAAAGTACGATTTTGAATATTAATAAATTATATAAATTGTTTATTCAAGGTCAAACATCAGGCAATCCCAATCAACGTGAAGTGGATTGCAAATAATAGCAAAGGTGAGTTAATCTCACTCAGCTGAATTTGAATTTAAATTTAAATGATAAATTTTAAATAATTGATTGAATGTTTGAATTGATTGATGTGTTATAGTAAGGTATAATTTGAAATTGGCATATTATGTGATGCTAACATTTGTGGATGTAGGAAAAACAGGTTGAAGGGATCCAACTGGACCCCTCAACTTTTATTTAAATTATTTAATATTCTTTGGTCTGATTATTTGATATTCTATAATGAATTATGTGGGAATATTGAATGCTATGGCTTGATTGTTATAATCGGGCAATAATGAATTACCAAATATATATAATTTGAGTTGGGAATGAAAATAAAAGAAGTGAAATTGTAAGTAAATAATTATAGAAAAGTTGAATAAATTTATGAATGAACCGGAAAGGAAATGAAGTGACTTTAAAATTTTAATAAATAAATCTTGAGTATGGGAAGGAAAATTTAAATAAACAGAAAGTTAACGAAAGTTAAACTTCAATGTTATTGTTTAAAAGAACAAAGCATTTATTTTATATTTAGGATTAAATTTATTTAAGAAGAATAAAGAAGAAATTGGGGATAACCTGAAATATGTATATTTCAGCTAAAGGATTTAAAATCAAACTGGAAATAATAATAAAGTCCATAATTAATGAATTTTGAAATGAACTGATAAGTAAAGAAATTTATTTCAAATGGAATAAATTGGGAATCAATCGGGAAAATTGATTTAAGTGATTGAGATTGGAAATTTCTCTTTGAATAACCAAGTAAGCTTTCAAAGTAAATTTTTAAATATAAACTAAAAAAGTTTAAAGTTGTTTTAAGAAGTATGTTTTGAAAAATTTGTTATTTCTAAATATTTAAATTCTAAAGTAAGTATTTTCTTTAACCTATTATAGCAATAATTATTTTTAATCTATTAGCAATAATTATTTAAAGAGTGACTTAGTATTATATTTTTTTTAAAAAGTGAAATCTAGTTTTATATTTTATTTTGTAACATTATTTTCAAATATTCATATAGTATGTATTTTTAACAAATCATTGAAGTAGTTTTAACTTAAATGTTATAAAGTATATTTCTAAGTAAAGTGTTTTAAATTATTTTAAAAATCTAGTTTTGTGCTTGGTGATTTCAGAGGAGATAGTAAATATTTGGGGAAGTTTATTCTGAAAAGAAAGATGGTTTTGAAACTGTTTTCAAGGGATTGAAAATAGAAATATATCTTGTGAAGATATTTCTAGGATTAATAAATAATTTGGAAAATTATTGGTTGATGGTTGTTTGTGAATATTGATTGATAGTTAAATAACCGACTATCGATATTGGACAATGCGTTGACCGTTTCGAGGAGACCGGGATCGAGATTTATTTCTCGAAACCACTTCGATCCGGTTTGTACGTTTCGTGAAAATGATTTTGGATTCGAAGATGGAGCAATGAAGTGCAAGGGCTAGTCGCTACTAATCCTGAGGATATTTCCAAAATGGATGTAGTAGGAATAGTGCCTTCGGTTCCGTTCGAACCCGGGACGGACTTGTATGGATGAATGCTTGCGAAACATCGTCAGGTGGACGATGGGCGTTCTAAGGGATATATTCTAAAAGGTAACGCTTAGCCTCAAGCCTCATCAAATGGGAATGACTGAAATCAGGGTTATGCAGCAAGGCTAGGTGGGTAGCACCCAAGCAGGGTGAGGTCATTCCTGTCTAGATGTCCCTTTTTATTTAGGCTTAGTGGGCGGTTGCTGATCCCAACCGCTGGGTGATCTCACTCGGGACTGTCCAGTAAGGGATGGTTCCGGCCTTGTGTTGCAGGGGAGCGGGCGTACTCCTCGGTACGGTGATCTAGGCCCCGTACTGTGACAGGGGGTGCCCCAGTGCCTAGTCATTGGTTGGAAATCCATTCTCCTTACGAGCCTTGTACGAGTTTTGTTTGTATTACCCACTCTGTGGCTAGTAGCTGAAATTTAATTGGTGTAACAATTTCGGCTATTTTATAAGTATTTGTATATAGACCCTATTATAATATCAGAGGATTTCTATAAAAATTGTTTTAGCTATCGTAAGGTAAAAACCCGACATGTTTATTTGTGGCGTGGTCTTACGAGACGCTTTTGTTTTCAAAGGATTTTTGAAACTTTAATAATCAATTGAGTGTGGTTTTCTCACGCTGGTATTCCAGACTGACTCGGGTGTTATTTAACCGTAATGCTCGGGTCAGATCGAGTATTATAGGATATACAGGATGTGATGCTGTGGTGCTCAGGAGACGAGCAGGATGGCGATACGTACTCCCGTACTTATATATATATATATATATATATATATATATACACATACATATGCCGCTGTGTTGAGTTGTTGTGTATCCATTTGTATAATATTGATGTTGAACTGTGACTGATGTACTCGATTGATGTAATATATGTAAAAAGAGATATTTGACTTTTGAGTAAAGATCATTTATTATCTATTATATTTTATTCCGCTGCGATGGTTAGATTCTAATGTTGATTTTGTTTTCTCTTCTTCTACCTTTTCTTCTTTAATCCAAATGGTTCGTATTTCTGTACAACTTGAGTTGATTTAGGTAGAATAGTGTTGACTCAAGGGGTACGGATTTGCGGGACGTTACACTTGGTATCAGAGCTTAGGTTGGAGATAACCTTGGCTCTGGTGGGAATTACTCATTTAAATAGAGTCCGTAGTACTCTATTATTAGTTAGAGCGTATTAATAGATATGAGTGCGTATTTGTTAGTGTATATAAAGATAGTTTTATATTGTGTTGATTGGTTTATTGAGTGGCATATGAACCTTCGTCGGCACAGTCTGGACAACTGTATCGAAGGGGTTTCTAAACACTTAAATAGAACAATCGACACGGTATTGTTTTAAATATGGGTAAATGAAATAATTTTACCCAAAAGCATATTTTGATATAAAGAATAGTTTTTGAAAACTATTTAGCTAATATATGGTTGCTTGGATGTTAGAAATGATAATATTAAAAGTATTATCATTGTTAAGTGAAAATGTAATTAGAAATTTAAATATAACCAAAATTTAAGGGAATAAATTCAATTATAGAATAAAATTTATAAATATGAATTATAAATGTAATTTATACATTGAAATATAATCAAATGGATATTTATATAATCATAAACTATACAAATGCATTATAGTTAAAATTTGAATTAAAACAGAATTTAAAACTTTAAACCCGGAGATTTTGAAAATATTTTGAAAATGAATAGTAGCACTGTTGTTTTTAGGGTATTTCTGAAAGGAAAATTGTTTTAAATAAATTTTGGGGAAGAGATATAGCATTGTATTCACTTCAGTAGCTGGAAAATAACTTCGGTGATGACTGCAGCATCATCGATGTTCATTTTCGAGTTTCTAAGTGATGAATTGCTACCAAATAGATTTGTTCAGGAAAACCTGTTTGTTTTTGAAATTTCAAAGGAAATTTGTTGGGAATAAAAGCAAGATTGGTTTAATTTTTGATAAATGTGATTTGAGATGTTGGAGATTTCAAGATAATTTGAAACAAAAGTCGGGTATTTGAAAATCCTGATGAGATAGATTGTAAGCTTATAAATTGAGATGATTTTTAAATCTGGAAGGAAATATAAGCTTTGAATGTTGAAATTTAAATTTAAAGAGAAAGTTAAAAATGAAATTAACTTGGATGGGAAATTAAATTTAACTGGATTAAAATAAATTGGATAGGCTGAAAATAATATCCAGTTGTATTCGAATCAAGTTGAAATCGAATTGAGTTAAATAAAACTGAGTTAAAATAAAATTGAATTGGAATAAGAATTCAATTGAATTATTTAATGGAATTAGATTCTTACCTGAATAAAAATGGAAATTAAATTGGATAAGGATTGGAATTGAAAAAGACAGTAAGAATAACGAGTAAGAGAAATAAAAATCCATAGAAATAAAATATGCTTGGGCTATAAATAAATAGAAGGCTTGAGTTAAAAATAAAAGATGAACATATTTAAGCCTAGGATGAATGGAAATGTGTGAAAATAATAAGTTATGACTTATAAAATTTAAAATGGAACACAAAGCCCAAAATTAATATTTTGATGAATTGGAAAATGAAAAGAAAATTCAAACTTGAATTATGTAACTAAGATAATAAAATGAAGAGGTATTTGGAATTAAAAATCAAGTATTGAACTATAAATAGGGAAGAACTAATTTTTTCATAAATTAGTTAATGGAATGAGTAAATGGAACCTATTGTAGTTAAATAAAGCTGAATTGAGAGTTAACAATGAAGTTTGAAAATAAAACTCAAGTTATAAACTAAATTCGACTTGAATTAATAGTGAAGAAATATAATTGGAAGTGGCCTTGCAATTAATGAAATGAACTGAGAATGTAATTGAATTGTGAGTCCATGAAATTTTGGTGAAAAATTGAAAATGGATAGTGGATTCGGAACTTGAGTTATAACTTAAAATTTATATTGAAGTGTCAACAGATTAAATATAGTTAGGAATGTGTCAAATAAATAAAAATGTAAATGGATTAAAATAGTAATGGTTTGAATGTGCAAATGAAATCCAATAAGTGGAAATAAATTGGATATGGCCTTGGAATCAATTGAGTTAAGTTGAGTATAAAAGAGTAAAATTTACTTGTAAAATGAAAATGAGCTTAAGTATAAAATTTGAAGAAACAGAAGTAAATTGACTTAAGCTGAATAGATGGATGAGAGTTGAATTTAATTCAACTTAAACTAAGTTTAATAATAATGGATTGGTTTTAAATCAAGTGAAAATAAATTTTAATCGAAATAAAATTTGGTGATTTATAGATAATATTTAATGGAATGAAAATTCTTGAATAAATGATTGTAAACCATTTAAATTATTAAGGGATTGAAATAACTTGAGACAATAAGAAAAAAATAGAACGTTTCAAGTTTATTAGAATGGTTTAAGTGAATGTGGGTAAACTAATTTTATTGAATAAATGAATGGATGGGATAAATAAGAACCAAATGAAGTATAGTTTAAATAAGTTAAGAAGTGGTTATTGAATGATATAGCTTGGGTTGTTTTGAGCTAAATAAAATAGTTGGAATAAACAAATATGGAATAAAATGTAAATGAATGGATTGTGAATGAAATTTAAATGGAATGTGTCGAGCTAAATAAATAATTGTGAATGAATTAAAAAAAAGGAAATTTAATTGGTAATGAAGCTGTACCTAAATTGTTAATGGTTTTGAATAAACTGGTTTGGATAATAAAATGAAATGCAAATGAATGAATTCAAATCTGAGATGCAATGAAAATGAGAATATATGGGTTGTGAATTTCTTTTAAAATTCATATGTTTTAATTATTGCAAATAAGTGATATACTATTAAACTTCATATATTTGGCACTTGCATGTTTAAAATTGAGTAAGTACAGGTACCTGGAAGCCGTATGGCTGGATTTGGGTTGCATTAACTGCTAAATAAATAAGCTGCTTGCTTAAAATGGTAAATAAGGTACGCCTACGCAATAAAAATAGGAAATATGAACTGTTTTTGGTTTTTCCGACCGTGTGGGTCGATGTATATATATTTATCTCTTTTGTCATATTGTAAAAGCTCCTCCATTCAAAGGAGACTCTGCCAAAAAATTTCAGAAATTTTGGGAGTTAGAAAATTTTCGAAAATTTTTGGAAAAATTTGTTAAGGACTAAACGGTTTAAAACTGAAAATTTATAAGTTAGTAAATGAGACTAATTAAAGTAATGATATGAATTAGTTATAAATGAAAAAATAAAATTTATATATTCAGAGTTGGAAAATAAATTGAAATCATATAGATATGAAGATAAACCAATGTGAATAGAAATGGATATAAATTGACGTGATAAGACGGAAATAAATAAAGAAACATACAAAATGCTTATGTTAACTTAAGTAAGGAATGGTCAATTCTTAATTGGAAATTGAATATTGCAAATATATTCTAAGTTGATATTTGGATGAATATTGGCATTGGGTAAGGGAGTCGATAAAATGTTTTGGGAATATTGTGATTGGATATTAGTGCTAAGCAGGATATGCAGGTATTATAAAGGGAAAGAAGAATTGGTTTTGATTTCAAAAGATAAATTTGAAATGCTCGACAAAAAGGTATGTATTTAAATTTTGGTATGAAATTGGATTGGGATTTGGATCGAGCCACTTGGCCTTTTTGTTTTCGTTTTGATTTGGGAGGGCGTGGAGCCATTTTGTAGTTGTACCGAGCTAGCCGCGCAAAGGAGACGCTGGCAAAAAATTTCGGGAATTTAGGGAGTTAGAAAAATTTTGAGAAAATTTTGATAATTCAAAATTTGGTTTTAAATTGAAACTTGAATGGTTAAACAAATGGTATGGTTTGGAACTAGAGAAAGGTTTGGAAGCTAATAAAAATGATAATGGATCTTTTATAAAAGGTAGTTGGTAAGTTGTTGAATTGTTAGAAACTGTTTGGTTTTGGGAAAAGTAATGGGTTTTGGACCATTCTTCCTAGTTAGTAATTTTCGGGACGAAATTCTTATAAGGGGGGAGGAATGTGACGACCCGGAATTTTCGGGCATTTAAAATCAGAATATTTAATTGATTTTAAATATTCAATAGAGTAATTTTTACTTGAATTACGAATACCACAATTTATTTAATAATTGAATTATTAAATTAAATAATTGGAAGTTGGTTAAAATGTTGAATCTGGAATTTTAAACCAGTTAAAAATAATTTGAAGGCTTGTAAAAATAATTTGAAGGCTTGTAAAAATTATATTGATGACAATGAAGATAATAGAAGTTGTAAAATTGAAATGAACCGTGGTTTGTTCAGTTTTAAAATTTTATGTCGTTTAAATTGAATTTAAAAATAGTCTTCCGAGGCGCGGTCTCGGAATTTGACGAAACCAGTTCCATTGGGTCCGTAGTATTGAATTATTATGGGCTTTCAAATTTAGTATTGATCGGAGTTGGTGTATGAGTGTACGTTAAGTAAACGCGTTGAAAATTTAATCGCGATTTTTATATAAATAAATTTTTTAATCAAATCAGTAGACACCCTAGCATCTGATTTCCGTCGACCTAGTTGTCTCCCCTTCTCGTTTCAAGCACGCTACCCTTGTCTTCCCTCAGAAGCCAAGATCAGATAAATATCTGGAGACGATTATATCTACCGAATCCTTTTTCCTCCTTTTTTAGATCTCGTTCTCGTGAGAAAATGATCACTGTCCATTTTATAAAATAATATAGTAATGCCGCATCCTCTTCTACGAAATTAATTTGAGATGCCGAGTTTTCTTGCTTCTCTTCTCTTTGAGTTCAATCGTTCAGCAAGTTTCAAAAAAAAAAAAAATATGATCGGCCGTGCGATTCCATTTAAGACCAGAATCGCAAATCTAATTTTCGCGTTTACCTCGAGATCGAAATCTATCGGCTCGCGTGGAAGAAGGGGGGAAATTGGGAATCGAGTTTGTAGTCGTCGACTTAGGGTTGCTGTGCGATGTTGTGCCGAAGACGTGGGCTGTTGAGGTCAAGGAGGGGGTCGCAACTAGGGTTAACGCGTAGAAGGAGGAAGGGCATACGCGCGGCATGGAGGGAGGCCGCGAATTCAACGAAGCGATCATGGTGGGGCAGCGCATTTGGGAATCTGGGGAAAAAGGTATTCTCTGATGTAATTCATGTCTTTTTTTTGTAAAAAGAAAAAAAAAGTGATGAGAAAATGATAAAAATGGAATCTGTGCTTTAATTGTAAACATGGGAATTCATTAAACCATTTTAGTTGAAACCGATAGTAGAAACGAAAAAAAAGAGAAAACTTATTGCAGTAAATTTTAAATATTGATTTTAAAACAGGAAATATATGGAAAATAAAATGGGTGTTTTACAGTACTTAATAAACTTATTAATTATTTTTGTTGATGAAAATATAAAGGGGATTTAGTTTAAATTTTAAATCATTCATTTAGAACTAAATCGATGGTTAATTTAAAAAATATATATTTAAATTTACTAAACGGTAATTAAAAGTGCGATTCCGAATATTAATAAATTATATAAATTGTTTATTCAAGGTCAAACATCAGGAAATCCAAAGCAAAGTGAAGTGGATTGCAAATAAAAGCAAAGGTGAGTTAATCTCACTCAGCTGAATTTGCATTTAAATTTAAATAATAAATTTTAAATAATTGATCGAATGTTTGAATTGATTGATGTGTTATAGTAAGGTATAATTTGAAATTGGCGTATTATGTGATGCTAACGTTTGTGGATGCAGGATAAACAGGTTGGAGGGATCCAACTGGACCCCTCAACTTTTATTTAAATTATTTAATATTCTTTGGTCTGATTATTTGATATTCTATAATGAATTATGTGGGAATATTGAATGCTATGGCTTGATTGTTATAATCGGGCAAGAATGAATTACCTAGTATATATAATTTGAGTTGGGAATGAAAATAAAAGAAGTGAAATTGTAAGTAAATAATTATAGAAAAGTTGAATAAATTTATGAATGAACCGGAAAGGAAATGAAGTGACTTTAAAATTTTAATAAATAAATCTTGATTATGGGAAGGAAAATTTAAATAAACAGAAAGTTAATGAAAGTTAAACTTCAATGTTATTGTTTAAAAGAACAAAGAATTTATTTTATATTTAGGATTTAAATTATTTAAGAAGAATAAAGAAGAAATTGGGGATAACCTGAAATATGTATATTTCAGCTAAAGGATTTAGAATCAAACTGGAAATAATAATAATAAAGTCCATAATTAATGAATTTTGAAATGAACCGATAAGTAAATAATTTTTTTTCAAATGGAATAAATTGGGAATCAATTGGGAAAATTGATTTAAGTGATTGAGATTGGAAATTTCTCTCTGAATAACCAAGTACGCTTTCAAAGTAAATTTTTAAATATAAATTAAAAAAGTTTAAAGTTGTTTTAAGAAGTATGTTTTGAAAAATTTGTTATTTCTAAATATTTAAATTCTAAAGTAAGTATTTTCTTTAATCTATTATAGCAATAATTATTTTTAATCTATTATAGCAATAATTATTTAAAGAGTGACTTAGTATTATATTTATTTAAAAAAAAGTGAAATCTAGTTTTATATTTTATTTAGTAACGTTATTTTCAAATATTCATATAGTATGTATTTTTAACAAATCATTGAAGTAGTTTTAACTTAAATGTTATAAAGTATATTTCTAAGTAAATTGTTTTAAATTATTTTAAAAATCTAGTTTTGTGCTTGGTGATTTCAGAGGAGATAGTAAATATTTGGGGAAGTTTATTCTGAAAAGAAAGATGGTTTTGAAACTGTTTTCAAGGGATTGAAAATAGAAATATATCTTGTGAAGATATTTCTGGGATTAATAAATAATTTGGAAAATTATTGGTTGATGGTTGTTTGTGAATATTAATTGATAGTTGAATAACCGACTATCGATATTGGACAATGCGTTGATCGTTTCGAAGAGACCGGGATCGAGATTTATTTCTCGAAACCACTTCGATCCGGTTTGTACATTTCGTAAAAACAATTTTGGATTCGAAGATGGAGCAGTGAAGTGCAAGGTCTAGTCGCTACTAATCCTGAGGATATTTCCAAAATGGATGTAGTAGGAATAGTGCCTTCGGTACCGTTCGAACCCGGGACAGACTTGTATGGATGAATGCTTGCGAAACATCGTCAGGTGGATGATGGGCATTCTAAGGGATATATTCTAAAAGGTAACGCTTAGCCTCAAGCCTCATCAAATGGGAATGACTGAAAATCAGGGGTTATGCAGCAAGGCTAGGTGGGTAGCACCCAAGTAGGGTGAGGTCATTCCTGTCTAGATGTCCCTTTTTATTTCGGCTTAGTGGGCGGTTGTTGATCCCAACCGCGGGGTGATCTCACTCGGGACTGTCCAGTAAGGGATGGTTCCGGCCTTGTGTTGCAGGGGAGCGGGCGTACTCCTCGGTACGGTGATCTAGGCTCCGTACTGTGACAGGTGGTACCCCAGTGCCTAGTCATTGGTTGGAAATCCATTCTCCCTACGATCCTTGTACGAGTTTTGTTTGTATTACCCACTCTGTGACTAGTAGCTGGAATTTAATAGATGTAACAATTTCGGCTATTTTATAAGTATTTGTATATAGATCCTATTATAATATCAGTGGATTTCTATAAAAATTGTTTTAGCTATCGTAAGGTAAAAACCCGACATGTTTATTTGTGGCGTGGTCTTACGAGACGCTTTTGTTTTCAAAGGATTTTTGAAACTTTAATAATCAATTGAGCGTGGTGTTCTCACGCTGGTATTCCAGACTGACTCGGGTGTTATTTAACTTTAATGCTCGGGTCAGACCGAGTATTATAGGATATACAGGATGTGATGCTGTGGAGCTCAGGAGACGAGCAGGATGGCGATACGTACTCCCGTACTTGTATATATATATATATATACATATTCCGCTGTGTTGAGTTGTTGTGTATCCATTTGTATAATATTGATGTTGAGCTATGATTGATGTACTCGATTGATGTAATATATGTAAAAAGAGATATTTGACTTTTGAGTAAAGATCATTTATTATCTATTATATTTTATTCCGCTGTGATGGTTGGATTATGATGTTGATTTTGTTTTCTCTTCTTCTACCTCTTCTTCTTTAACCCAAACGGTTCGTATTTCTGTACAACTTGAGTTGATTTAGGTAGAATAGTGTTGACTCAAGGGGTACGGATTTGCAGGACGTTACATCCTTGCCTTAAAGTTTGACGGAGTGGAATTCAAAGTAAGTTATTTCTTATTTTATGTTCATTAAGACCATTGCTAAAGAACATTAAGTGTTAAGTTGTTTGGAAATCATAGTTAAATGCTTGCTTACTTTGTTTCCTAGGACGATTGTTTGATTTCCTTGCTTGATATTATGTTTGGATGATTAATTAAGTAATTTAAAACTTGGAAGTTAAATACTTAATGGGGTATGCGAAAATGACTAGCACATGTGTTTCGTCTATGAGATCCAAGGAGACTTAGGCGACGGACGAAACATGTCGAAGGGAAAGCCCGGATGCTCCAAAATAAATATCAAACCGGTGTTAAAAATATTTGATAGAATGAAGCATTGTTTATCATTTATTATTATGTTTATTTCATTGATTGATTGTTTGAATTAGGCTCGACCAGTTTATGAGCACTGATTATTATTTATTAATTATTGACTTTGCTCGACCAGTTTATGAGCAATTTGTTATCCATATGCATGGGCTGGGTAGAAAATAATTATAGGCTAACACCTTGTGATTTATTTCACAATTTGACTATATGGTGTTTAGCGGTAATATTTGGCTCACTTCAATTTAATGAATTGTTTTGAAAATTGGTTTTCAAATGGAAATGTTATGAAATGTTTTCCCTTTGAATGTTTTGAAGTTATATTATATAAAAGTGATTTATATAAGAATGGTTTTATAAATGTTGTATAAAACGAAAATAATTTCGAGGACTAAACCCGATGGTTTTTAGATGATTTTTGAACAGATTTGGAAAATGAAAATTATTATAGATTTGAAAGTACTTGTGAGTATTGGTGTGAAATGATTTATCGCTTCGGGATATAAAATGATTCGTTATGTTACCAATGATTCGGGCAACCCGTAACTAAAAAGGTGGGCATATGTTTTTGGTATAGTCCGCTCTTAGAATAAAGGGATATACTTATTTATCGATTGGATTAAGGCTGGGACCCAATTGCATTGTTATTGGGAGAAACCTCCCGATCTGGTTGCATATGGTTTGATATGTTTTATTACAGTATTTGGGATTTCCAAATAAACTTTTCAAAAGTGATTTGATTTAAGACCCCGAAGTAAAGTATAATTTGAATATAAAGGATATATATATATATATATATATATATATATATTTCAAAAGTTTTGAAATAAAAATTCGAGAATAAAATCCAAAGAGATAATTTCCGTAAAGGTAATTAGATTTGAAAATCTAAATTTAAAGATTAAGCCTAAGTGGGTAGTTTTGGGAATTGCATATTGTATATTGCATCGTAGGCTCCATGAGTCCTATTGGTGATAGGAGAACTACGTTGGCTTGATCCTGTATCTAATTGGGCACCCAATTAGATAGGGGTACATAGGCAGTCACAAGTGGTAGTGATGCAGCTCCTAAAATGATATGACCTTTTCATGTTTATCTGTTAATGGTTGTTGTTTATCTCGTGTTATTGTATTTTTTCTGCTTACTATTTTATTCCTCATTTGACATGTTTATTGAGTTAGTAGGAATGACAACTACTGTCTCTCCTATTAGAGTTGTGCAGCGTTAGATTTATTTGTATTTGGTTTGCATATAAGCACACCTTGTAGATTAAATTGATTACTCTGATAACTTGTAAAAATTGAAATTTTATCCCATACATTTAATATTGTTGAATATTTATCAAATATGGTGTATTAAGTTGGTGGTTTTCATTAGTAGTTCTAGAACGGACGGATTTTTCAGCAATTTTAACTGGTTCGAAAATCCGGGTCGTGACATGACCGTTTGAATCAAATTGGGATTCTGAGCTCGAACTCGAGCTGCACCCGTGAAGTCGCCTTTGGTGGCCGTGGGGTTTCATGGTGTTCGAGCATCGGTGGATGTCGCGGAGGAGGCTGCTGGCGATTGGGGTCAACTGGGTTGCCCGATGGTAGTAAGTTTTTATTTATTTTACTTTATTAAATTACATATATGCATAAATATTAGGTAAAATAGAAACATACATATGATTTTGATTTACAGCAAGATACAAAACAATGTTGTTTTAATTTAATCCATGTATATAGGTTTGGAAAATGAAGTTTGTTTTATTTAAATTTGATGTCTATATAGGGTTTAATTTATAGAAGGATGCAAACCAATTTTATTTTATAAGGTTCAATATATATATGTAAACATTAAATATATATATGGGAATAGGATTTTGAAAGCAGAATTTTAATAAAAGAAAAATGTGTGTGTTTGGAAATTTATATGAAATAGATTTTTATGAAGCCTATATAGTTTACTTTAAAAATATATAGTTCATGAATAAAATAAATATAACTTAACTAATTTATTTTATAATAACGTATTATGGAAATTAAATTGTGTAAATTGACCTATCTAAACTATTTTTGTTACTAAAAGATTTAATAAAGGTAAATTAGTTCAAAATTTAATTGAATTATAAAATGGTAATTAAGGGTCGATTTATATTTCGAATATAAATAAATCATATAAATTATTATTCAAGGTCAACATCTGAAAGGAAGCAAGCCGGATGGAAATGGATTGCCAAACAAAAATCAAAGGTGAGATAATCTCACTCATCTGGTTGCTATTTAAATTTAAATGGTTAAACTTTAATATTTGATTGAATTGATTGAATGTTAAATATTATATAGTAGTATATAGTATATATTGGAATGCTTGATTTCCCGCATTATATAGTGGATGAGACCCTATGCGTCGCATAATAGCGGATGGTGTTATATAAATCCCATATACCATGATATTCCATGTCGAAGTGGAATTGCTATTTTATATTGTGCTAACATCTGTGGATGAAGGGAAATAGGTTGGAGGGATCCAACTGGATTCCTCAACATTTATTTAGATTATTTAATATTCTATGTTATGATTATTTGATATTCTATGTTGAATTATATTGGAATATTGAATGCTATAGTTTGGTTGAACATTTCGGAACATTGAGTTATCAAAATATATAGAATTGGATTTTTAAAAGAAAATAAAAGAGTGAATTTTTAAGTAAAATAATCGTTGAGAATTTGAATAAATTTAAGAATGAACTGGATAAGAATAAAGGTGATTTTAAAAATCCTAATAAATAATTCCGAGTATGGAAAAAGGGGATTTTGAATAAACAGAAAATAATGAATTTCAAAACCTAAGTGATATTATTTAAAGGGATAAAAAAATTACTTTATAATTTAAGGTTTGAATTTATTCAAAGGGATAAAGAAGGAATTTTGGAAATCTGAATTGGTATTTTTCCGTTTAAAGATTTTAAGTCAAAATGAAGAAATATATTTCCCTGGATAGCCAAGTACATTTTCATAGTAAATTTTTAAATATAAGTTAAAGGCTTTAATGTTGTTAAAAAATATAAAAAGCATGTTTTAGAAAATTTATTATTTCTAAATGTTTAAATGCTGAAGTAAGTATTTTTCAAATTTATTATTGTAGTAATTATTTAAAGATGACTTTGTATTTTGTTTTAAAAGAGAAAATCTAGTTTATATTTTATAAAGTAACCTCATTTTAAATATTCCTAAAGTATATATTTTTAATAAAGTATTGAAGTAGTTTTCAATTTAAATGTTAAAGTATATTTTAAAATGAAGTGTTTTAAATTATTTTAAAAATCTAAAGCTTTTACTTGGTGTTTTCAGTGGAAATAAATATTTAGGAATTTATTCAATGTGAAGAGTTGAGTTTGGGAACTGTTTTCAAAACGGTTTGAAAATGAAAATATATCTTGCAAAGATATTTTTGAGGAAAATAAATAATGTGGGAAATTATTTATTGTATGATGGATGTTTGTGAATGTTAATTGATAGTTAAATCACTGACTATCAATATTGGCCAATGCGCTGATCATTTCAAAGAGACCGAGATCGGGATTTATTTATCGAAAACCACTTCGATCAGGTTTGTACGTTTTCGTGAGGAAGACGAGTACGGAGTCGAAGATGGAGCAGTGAAGTGCAAGGGCTAGTCGCTACTAGTCCCGAGGATGATTCCAAATTGGATGTAGTAGGAGTAGTGCCTTCGGTTCCGTTCGAACCCGGGACGGACTTGTACGGATGAATGCTTTCAGAACATCGTCAGGTGGGCGGTGAACATTCTAAAGGATACGTTCTAAAAGATAACGCTTAGCCTCAAGCCTCATCAACCGGGAATGAATGAAAATCAGGGGTTATGCACCAAGGCCAGGTGGGTAGCGCCCATTAGGGTGAGGTCATCCCTGTCTAGATGTCCCTTTATTTCGGGTTAGTGGTGTGATTGCTGATCCAACCGTGGGGTGATCTTACTCGGGATTATCCAGTGAGGGGTACTCCCGGTCTTGTGTTGCAGGGGATTGGGAGTAATCCTCGGTACGGTAATCTTGGCCACGTACTGTGACAGGTGATACCTCATTGCCTAGTCATTAGTTGGAAATCCATTCTCCCTACGCGCCCTTTACAAGTTTTGTTTGTATTATCCACTTTGTGGCTAGTAGCTGGAATTTAATAATGTAACAATTTTGGCTATTTTAATAAGTATTTGTAAATAGGCACTATTATAACATCAGAGGATTTTGATAAAAAGTGTTTTGGCTATCTTAAGGAAAAAACCCGATATGTTTATTTATGGCATGGTCTTACGAGATGCTTTTGTTTTCAAAAGGATTTTGAAACTTTAATAATCAATTTGAGTGTGATTTCTCACGCTGGTTTTCCAGACTGACTTGGGTGTTATTTAACTATAATACTCGGGTTAGACCAAGTATTATAGATTACAGCAAAGGATGCTGTGGAGCTCAAGAGACGAGCTGGATGGCGATACGTACTTCCGTACTTGTTGTAAATATTCTGCTGTGTTGATTAGCTGTGTATTTAGTTTTTATGACGACAGGTTATGATTACTGTCAGTTGGATGCGATGTGATTTCTGATGATGTAATGTATAAACAGTTTTATTCTTGTGTAAAGATCATTTATTATCTATTATATTTATTCCGCTGCAATGGTCAGATTCTGATGTTGTTTTCTATTTTCTTCTTCTACCTCTTCTTCTTTAACCCAAATGGTTCGTATTTCCGTTCATCTTGAGTTAATTGATGGAGAATAGTGTCGACTCAATATGGAACTGCGGGTCGTTCCACTTGGTATCAGAGCTGAAGGGTTAAGCGAGAACCTTGACTTTGGTGGGAATTACTCATAGAATAGAGTCCATAGAACTCGAGAATGAGCTTGAGCGTATTAATAGATATGAGCGCGTATTTGTTAGTGAATATAAAATTGTTTTATATTGTGTTGATTTGTTGGTTGAGTGTTTATGCATTCTGGTCGATTTGTGGGACGCCATGTCATCGATAGGGGTTTCTAAACTCTTAAACAAGATAAACCAACACAGTATTGTTTTAAATAGGGTAAATGAGATAATTTTACCCAAATAATTTTCATATATAAAGGGAATAATTTTTCGTAAATTATTATAATTATATATGGATGCTTGGTTGTTAGGGATGATGATATTAAATTATTATCATTAATGTGTAAAATTGAATAAGATATTGAAATCATAACCAAAAGCTTAGAAATAAATTCATATACAAATGGTATCTATATATGTGATTAATAATTAAAATAAGATAAAATTCCAAAGTACTGTTTGAATATAAATTTAAAGGATTTGGAATCTGAAAATTTGGAAATTTTAATTCCTTTGAATTTGAAAATGGTTCTAAAAAAGTTGAGAAAAATAATATATATTTGAGAAATATTTTTGAATCGGATTTTAAATCTAGAGAGATTTGGAATTTAAAAATATTTGAAGGGTTTTAAAAAGAGATAAAAGCATTGAACTCTTTTCGGTCACTGGAAAATAATTCCGATGATGATCGGGACATCATCGGTGTTCATTTTCGAGTTTCCAAGAGGGGATTGCTACCTGGATGTTTTGGATTAGTTTTGTTTGTGAAATTTGGTTTGATTTTGAAAATGCAAAGGAATATTTTGATTTAGATATATATGTTTTCAAAATTGAATTTTGAACATTTTGGTAATGAGTTTAAACGTGTAAGCAAAAAGGAATTGAAACTGAATGTTGAACTTAAGTTTGAATGGAAAAATTAGTCAAGTTGGACTAAATAAAACAAAGTTTTGAGATTAAAAGCAATAAGTAACTGATTGATTATATGGTATGCAAATGAAATGAAATTGAATATTGGATGATGTTTGATTTAAAATTATGTAAAATAAAGTGCAGAATTAGTGCAAATGGACTAAAAATTATGAATGTTTGGAAATTAAATTTATTGGTTGAAAATGAATTTGTGAATGAATATTAATAAGTGAGTAGATTATAAAATTTAAAAAAGGGAATAAATAAGTCGGAATAAAAGTATTGGTATTCTTGAAAAAAATATCCAAACTTGGGATATAAAGTAAGATTTAACTCAAGAAAATTAAATAAAATGGTTTTGAAGATAAATGAAAAAAAAAAAATCAAGTATGGGATTATAAATTGAAAGTGAGGTCGAATGAAATTGAATCGGATTAAAATATATTTGGTGTGAGTTGTAAACAAATCCAATTCAAGCATAAATTGAATGGCCTTATTATTAATAAAATTCAATAATGAATTGTCAATGTGAATTAAAATTTAAAAATGGATAAAAGAATAAACTAATTGAATAAATTAGTAAAATGGTTGGGATTTGATCAAAGGAAAATCAAATCAAAGATTTAAATGGAAGTTGGTTGAATAAAATAAACTTAAGTTATTGGGTGGAATAGTTTGAAGAAAATAAATAATTTAAGTAAATTGTGAGATGGTTATTTAATATACTGGTTTTCAAGTTTAATAAAATAGTTTGGAATCAAACTTTTTGGATATGAAAGAAAATGCAATAAAAAGATTGTGAATTAATTAAAATGGGATGGAATCATGTGTAACTTGAGTTGGAATCAATTTAAATGGTTATCAAGCTTAAATAATCATTTATTCACATTAATATTATCGAATTGCATAAGAAAATGGGTCCTTCGATGTAAACAAGATTAGATAAAATTCTATGAGTTATTAGAAGTGAAATAGGATGATTTTAAAATCAATTGGAATGAATATGATTTTGTTTTGAATGAATTAAATATAAGCGAGTAAGTTGTAAATCACTTAAACTGAATGGAATGGTTTGAGAATTGGTTGTAAGCAATTGCAATAAGTGTCAGAACCTTGTATGTGTATAAGAAGTGTATAAAATACTTATATTGAACTTAAGAAGAAATGGTAGAATTCTTAAGTAATATGGGTGTCGGAAAAATATATTGAATAAGCATTCGAGTGAAGATTTAATAAAAATATGTGAAATGATAAGCGTTGATAAGTAAATAGAAATCAAAATGAATGTGAGTAAAAAGAGAATTGATATAGTTGATAATCAATGGATATAAATACGTAAGATGTACGTATATTGTTTTTACTTGCATAACAATTTGATCCAGATTCGAGCATAGAATTTGGAGATAGTTATATCGATCTGAGTTAGGATTTTCACTCGATTTTCGATGGCAAACCCTAGATATGCGTTTTGATTTGATTCTGGAAATTCTCTGTCATAGTTATGACTATGCGAGGAGAATGAAGGTTTCTGATTAAGGAACCAGATCTGAGTCCGCACTAGAGAGTTGGGTGGACGATGCTAGTTCGAAAGTGAAACTGTGTGATCGAGTGAGCGATCAGATTTGATATTGCGTACAAATGATATAGGTACATCGTACGGGCTTGAATGAATAAATATTAAAATTTTGTAAAGAGGTGTATAAAATGATTTTGCATGTTGTGATTGGGTATTATTGCTTAGTAGGATATACAGGTATTATAAAGGAAAGGGAAAATTGGATTTGATTTCAGAAGATAAATTTGAATTGCTCGACAAAAAGGTATGTGTTTAAATTTCTGTATGAAATTTGATTGGGTTTTTGATCTAGCCACTTGGCCTTTTGTTTTTTTTGGAATTTGGGAGCCTGTAAGGGCACTTATAGTTGTACCGAGCTAGACGCGCAAAGGAGACGCTGGCAAAAAATTTCGAAAACTCAGGGAGTTAGAAATTTTTTGATAAAATTTTGATAATTCAAAATTTGTGTTTTTTAAATTGAAATTTGAACGATTGAGCAAATAGTATTGTTTGAAAACTATGGGAGAGTTTGGAAAGTTAGTAAGAATAGTAATGGGTCTTTTACAAAAAGATAGTTGGTAGGATGTTGAATTGTTGGTTTTGGAAAAAATAGACGGGTATTGGACCATTCTTCCTAACTAGTAATTTCGGGGACGAAATTCTTTTAAGGAGGGAGAAATGTGACGACCCGGAATTTTTGGACATTTGAAATTGGAATATTTAATTGATTTTAAATATTTAAAAGTAAAATTTTAACTTGAATTCAAATATCACCATTATTTGGAAAAATTAATTATTGGATTTAATTACTGGAAATTGGGTAAAAATGATGAATCTGGAGTTTTAAGCCTGTTAAATATAATTTAAGGGTTTGTAAAATTTATATTGATAGTACTAAAGATAGTCAAAGTGTTAGAATTGAATTTAACAGTGATTTGTTCAGTTTTTATAGTATATCGTTTAAATTGAATTTAAAAATAGCTTTCCAAGGCACAGTCTCGGAATTCGACGAAACCAGTTCCATTGGATCCTTAATATTGTATTATTATCGGATTTCAATTTTTATAATGTTTGAGTGATCGTTTGGCCGTACGATAAGTAAACGCGTTGAAAATTTAACCGGAATTTAATATATTAACTGGGTTCAAAGAGCTATCTTCTCCATACGATTGAATTAGGACTCGAAACCTTTTCCTTTGCGTTCGAAATAGGGGTATAACATTATAAACGTCTAGCGGTACGCCTCGATAGGATGTTAAGATTTTTAGCTTTGAATTCGAAACAATTTGAAGTTAAATTTAAAATTGATAGGTATACAATTATGGACCAGACAAACAAATCCCATCAGCCACATTTTTATTCTCTTCATGTTACTGTAGCTAGCATCACACACGCAGCCTTTTACCTCAAATTCAAATCACAATCTCTCTCTGTATTTTCACAGCCGACCTAGGGAAAATAACGCTTCCCTCTTATTAAACCGGGGCTATCCCACTTAAAACTTTCAGAGGAAGCTATTCAAGGATGGGGGAAACGAAGGGGGAAAATCAAAAATCAAATTCACTGTAAAAAAATAAACGAATGTAATCGAAGTCAATTTCGACTTCGACGCTGGGGACGAGCACGCAAGGGAGTCGGCATCTTTCGCGAAGTTGCTCGACGTGGTACACAAAGGTTTCAATCTTGAGTCGCACAAAGAAGCAAGGCAGCGACCACGCAAGGTGGTGCCGTGGAGGGAGAGCGGTGGCGAAGAGGTTGATCGAGTCGGTGGGAAGCATTGCCATTCGAATCAAATTCCTAGCTCGAGCTCGAGCTCGAACTCGAGCTGCACCCGTGAAGTCACCTTTGGTGGCCGTAGGGTTTCATGGTGTTCGAGCATCGGTGGATGTCACGGAGGAGGCTGCTGGCGATTGGGGTCAACTGGATTGCTCGATGGCAGTAAGGTTTTTTTTAATTAATTTATTTACTTTATTAAATTATATATATGCATGAAGATTAGGTAAAATAGAAATATACATATGATTATGATTTACAGCAAGATACAAAACAATGTTGTTTTAATTTAATACATGTATATAGGTTGGGAAAATGAAGTTTGTTTTATTTAAATTTGATGTCTATATAGGGTTTAATTTATAGAAGGATGCGAACCATTTTTATTTTATAAGGTTCAGTATATATATGTAAACAGTAAATATATATATGAATAGGATTTTGAAGGCAGAATTTTAATAAAAGAAAAATGTGTGTGTTTGGAAATTTATATGAAATAGATTTTTATGAAGCCTATATAGATTATTTTACAAATATATAGTTCATGAATAAAATAAATATAACTTAACTAATTTATTTTATAATAACGTATCATGGAGATTAAATTGTGTAAATTGACCTATCTAAACTATTTTTGTTACTAAAAGATTTGATAAAGGTAAATTAGTTCAAAATTTAATTTAATTGAATTATAAAATGGTAATTAAGGGTTGATTTATATTTCGAATATAAATAAATCATATAAATTATTATTCAAGGCCAACATCTGAAAAGAAGCAAGCCGGATGGAAATGGATAGCCAAACAAAAATCAAAAGTGAGTTAATCTCATTCATCTGGTTGCTATTTAAATTTAAATGGTTAAATTTAAATATTTGATTGAATTGATTGAATGTGATATATTATATAGTAGTATATATTGGAATGATTGATTTCCCGCATTATATAGCGGATGAAACCCTATGCGCCGCATAATAGCGGATGATGTCATATAAATCCCATATACTGCGATATTCCACCTCGAAGTGGAATTGGTATTTTATATTGTGCTAACATCTTTGGATGCAGGGAAATAGGTTGGAGGGATCCAACTGGATTCCTCAACATTTATTTAGATTATTTAATATTCTCTGTTATGATTATTTGATATTCTGTGATGAATTATATTGGAATATTGAATGCTATAGTTTGCTTGAACATTTCGGAACACCGAGTTATCAAAATATATAGAATTGGATTCTTAAAAGAAAATAAAAAAGCGATCTTTTAAGTAAAATAATCATTGAGAATTTGAATAAATTTAAGAATGAACTGGATAAGAATAAAGGTGATTTTAAAAATCCTAATAAATAATTTCGAGTATGGAAAAAGGGGATTTTGAATAAACAGAAAATAATGAATTTTAAAACCTAAGTGATATTATTTAAAGGAATAAAAAAATTGCTTTAAATATTAAGGTTTGAATTTATTTAAAGGGATAAAGAAGTAATTTTGGAAATCTGAATTGGTATTTTTCCGTTTAAAGATTTTAAGTCAAAATAAAGAAATATGTTTCCCTGGATAGCCAAGTATATTTTCAAAGTAAATTTTTAAATATAAGTTAAAGGCTTTAATGTTGTTAAAAAATGTAAAAAGCATGTTTTAGAAAATTTATTATTTCTAAATGTTTAAATGCTAAAGTAAGTATTTTTCAAATCTATTATTGTAGTAATTATTTAAAGATGACTTTGTATTTTGTTTTAAAAGAGAAAATCTAGTTTTATATTTTATAAAGTATCCTCATTTTAAATATTCCTAAAGTATATATTTTTAATAAAATATTGAAGTAGTTTTCAATTTAAATGTTAAAGTATATTTTAAAATAAAGTGCTTTAAATTATTTTAAAAATCTAAAGCTTTGTACTTGGGGTTTTCAGCGGAAATAAATATTTGGGAATTTATTCCATGAGAAGAGTTGGGTTTGAGAACTGTTTTTAAAAGGGTTTGAAAATGGAAATATATCCCGCAAAGATATTTTTGAGGAAAATAAATAATGTGGGAAATTATTTATTGTGTGATCGATGTTTGTGAATGTTAATTGATAGTTAAATCACCGACTATCAATATTGGCCAATGCGCTGATCGTTTCAAAGAGACTGGGATCAAGATTTATTTCTCGAAAACCACTTCGATCCGGTTTGTACGTTTTTCGCGAGGAAGACGAGTTCGGAGTCGAAGATGGAGCAGTTAAGTGCAAGGGCCAGTCGCTACTAATCCTGAGGATGATTCCAAAATGGATGTATTACGAGTTGTGCCTTCGGTTCCATTCAAACCCGGGACGGACTTTTATGGATAAATGCTTTCAAAACATCGTCAGGTGGGCGATGAGCATTCTAAGGGATACGTTCTAAAAGGTAACGCTTAGCCTCAAGCCTCATCAACGGGGAATGACTGAAAATCAGGGGTTATGCACAAGGCTAGGTGGGTAGCGTCCATTAGGGTGAGGCCATCCCTGTCTAGATGTCCCTTTATTTTGGCTTAGTGGTGCGGTTGCTGATCCCAACCGTGGGGTGATCTTACTCGGGATTATCCTGTAAGGGGTAGTCCCGGTCTTATGTTGCAGGGGATTGGGAGTAATTCTCGGCACGGTGATCTAGGTCACGTACTGTGATAGGTGGTACCCCAGTGCCTAGTCATTAGTTGGAAATCCATTCTCCCTACGCGCCTTTTACGAGTTTTGTTTGTATTACGCACTTTGTGGCTAGTAGCTGGAATTTAATAATGTAACAATTTCGGATATTTTTGTAAGTATTTGCAAATAGATACTATTATAATATCAGAGGATTTTGATAAAAAATGTTTTGGCCATCGTAAGGTAAAAACCCAACATGTTTATTTGTGGCGTGGTCTTACGGGATGCTTTTTTTTCAAAAGGATTTTGAAACTTTAATAATCAATTTGAGAGTGATTTCTCGTGCTGGTTTTCCAGATTGACTCGGGTGTTATTTAACTACAATGCTTGAGTCAGACCGAGTATTATAGATTACAGGAAAGGATGCCGTGGAGCTCAAGTGACGAGCTGGATGGCGATACGTACTTCCGTACTTATTTAAATATTCCGTTGTGTTGATTAGCTGTGTATTTAGTTTTTGTGAGGACGGGTTATGATTACTGTCCAGTTTGATGTGATGTGTAATCTGATGATTTAATGTCTAAACAGATTTGTTTTTGTATGAAGATCATTTATTATCTATTATATTTATTCCGCTGTGTTGGTCAGATTCTGATGTTGTTTTCTATTTTCTTATTCTACCTCTTCTTCTTTAACCCAAATGGTTAGTATTTCCGTTCATCTTGGGTTAATTGATGGAGAATAGTGTCGATTCAAGGAGTATGGAACTTCGGGTCATTTCACAAAGAAACCAAAACCTAAGCGTATAAAATATAAATAATTACACAATCTAAATAGGAATCAATTGGCATAAATTTATGTTATGGATAAAGTATGCAGTTTTTCAATCGCCAGGATGTTATTTTGACCCCCTCCTCATTTCCAACCATATGATGAAATTATAAGTATGGGATATTGGTACAAGTCCGGAACAGAAAACGGTGAAGTCTTCTCATTCATGCTCGTCACTGACCAGGTAACTAGACATCCAAGGAATATTATTGATTCCAAGGTATTAGCTTTAGTCAATATATGTGTTCTATTATATTTTTCAATTCCGCTATGAGTTTATATTTATCGCTCTCTAGTGTGCTTTTGTTTATTACAAGTTACTAAAACCAACGATCCGTACCCTAATGGACTTGGAATTCGATTTTGTCAAAATTCGAGCCTATTAAGGTGCAGGTTGTTACATTGGATATCGAAGCTTAGGTTAGCTAATCATAGGGATTAGGATACGTTAAGAGAACGTATTGGTATTTTACTTATAATTATGTGTATTATTATATACGCCAAACACTACAAATTCTGACTATAGAAATAGTTGCAACCATATTCCAAAACGATGGGTGAGGTGACTATGAGTTGGACTTGCAACTAGAGTTAGGTTTATACAAACCAACCTTGATTACCCATGTATTATTGGTTGTACCATAAGGCATTGACCTAGATGAGCATAAGCATGACATATAGAAGAATACCGAAGGCTTGATGGTAATCGACTCTTATGTTAGGCCTATGCCGCCTTATGACCATGGATTTCGATGGATTGCTGATTGAAGATGTACATTTCGTCTAGACGGATGGAAAGTAAGAACAATATGTTGCAAATATACAAAAATAATGGAAGTGGAGGAAATTCCAGCAAGAAGGTATATATTAATCACTACAAGAAGGTAACTGCGTTTTTACGAAGGTGAGTAGAATAGAGAAAAATCCAAGAGGAAGGACAAATAAAGTCCATATTCAGTTCAACCCCATATGAAGGAATTTGACAAACAAATTCTGAAAATTCCTTGAAATGTTTTGATTGGATTTCTCAAAGGATTTTTGGAAGTTATTTTGAAAAAGCAAGGAAATTTTAAAATTCCTAGTTCCAAATTGGTCGAGTCAAAAGTTTTAGATTAGTTGGTGTTTTGTAAATAGATTTTTCGTTTTTAAAATTGTTGGAAAAAAGAGCGTATGTTTGGCTCAATGATTTTTCCTATTTTTGTAAATTTGGAAGTTCCTTTTTAAAAAAAATTCTAAGGGAGTGGATAAATGAAAATGATGCTTGGTTAAAATGGGTTAAAGAGAATAAAAGGGTAAGAATGTCCGATAATGATGATTAGGAGGAATATTCTCGTATAATGAAAATACGAAGAAAATAGTTGAATTAGATTTATACATCTCTTTTCATGATAATATAGAAAAGCCCAATGACTAAAGTAGTAGGCGAATGCAAGGCAACATGTCAATATTAGAAAATTTAGATAGTAACAGCATTACGAATTTATGTGAAAATAAGATTAGTAATCTAGTTAGAAATAATATCGAAGAAAAGAAATTTGATAGGATAGGAAGAATGGATAAATTCCAAAGATATGTAGTAATTGCGAATATATTTTAGATTGATGTTTAGTAGATGTTGCAATTGCATGTATCTTTTAGAAGTCACCCTTATGTAATATTAAAATCTCCGCTAAGATTGAAAGTGGAAATAGCATGTGTAGTAGAAAATAATAGGATGGGAGTCGTCCTTGTCTACTTCGGTTTCATTGATTTAATTATAAAAGATGTTTTGAAAAAAATGGTTAGGAGTGACAATTGAATTTAAATATGATAAATGTTTTGAATTAAAGATCCAACTTTAAAGAAATGAATCTTTGTTGAGGAAATCTTTGAAAAGAGAAATTTTGCATGGCTCATTTTTGGAAACAAAGCAATTTTTGCACTTGATTAAAAGGTTTCTAAGTATATATTTTCGAAAATAAAAGATTTTGATAAGGTACTTCATGATTGTGTGGTTCTAGTTTTATAAAGAATGGTGAAACCCAAACCAGTTTTTGACATAGTGTAGTTAGGGATGACTGCCTAGGTAGAACGTGGTAAATGTTTAGGATATGAATAAAATAGTTATAGATGCTCGTGGGGTCGCTATAAAGAATCCTCATTGAATATAAGGATTATTGGTATGGACCTACGAATTTTGTTTAAACATATGTGAAAGCCATAAGAAGAACCTTTGAAGGAATGGAGAATGATATCAAAATACAATTTTGCGAGTCCTCGGGCATACTCGCATGGAAGATTATGAATAAGGAAAGTAAATACAAATGTTTGAGGATACCATCAAGAGATTTTGATTGAAAGAAGATAGTAGTATGATTGGAGACGAGAGTAATAAGAGGGCAAGCACAAATTAAGGATGTGGGTTGACTCAAGGTTATAGAAGGTAAGATAATTGGTAGAAAAGTTATTCCACCAAACAAAATTTTCCTATGAGTTATTCTTAATATGCATGCTTATATTGTCTACCTACTACAGTATGGGAATGCACAATTTATCTCATAAATGGATGTAATAATTATAGTAATGGATGGACCTTATTTACAGGGAGCCAAAGAGGTAAGTTAAGACATATGGATTATAGTTGAATGACATACTAAAAGTTCTCATCTTAGTTAAGTAAGAAGTGATAGGATCACAACATCATTAACACTAGTTGATGATGAAGGGCGGCTGTCGGCAATTATTCAATTTGAGTTGTAATCGTGAGTTGCCTCCCTTTGGATATTGAAAATGCATACGATATGATATGAGTTATGTTACTATTCTATTGCCGTGTCGATGGTTTGGATGAGCTTTGACCGCCATACACACACACACACATATATTAAGAAGCGGTGTAAATAAGGAGATCTCAAAAGGACACTTAACTAGCGATAAATGTTATTAACGCTGGAAGTTGATTAGGAAACTAGATCAACAACTGAATGCTTAAATCCTAAAAATTTCAGAATTTATGAAAAAAATAAACTTTAGCAAGTGAGGACACAGAATGGTTGTTGCGAAATTATGGATCACTATCCATATGCTTTAAAAGATAAAATTTATAAACAGGTTTGTGTGTCGTTGTTACCAAGAGAAGGAAAGGTTCCCCAAATCTAGGGTTAACTGCATAATGTTAGAGTCAATCATACACATTAACTCATAGGCTGAGTCCTGAATGTGTTAAGACGTGGCCTGATTTATTTTTAAGGATGGAGCGACAAATGTTCTGAAAAATTATGTTCGAAGGCTTTTGAAAATTTTAGTTTAAACGCTTTTGAGAAGCAGGGTTCGAATGTTTTTAGAAAATTTTGTTTAAGTACTTCTGTAAAAAAATTATGTTTAAACGCTTTTGGGAACTTGAAATTTTCAAACTATTTTTCTAATTTCATTAAAAGAAGAAAAAGGTTTTTTGGAAGACAAGAGAATTCTAATTTTTAAGGACCATATGCTTAGCATAGGGAGGGTCGATGTGCTTCCAAATATGAATTTTACTGCCCGATAAGAGCGATAGTATTAATAACTTAGGGAATAACAAGGGAAAAACTATTTTAGCTTTGGAATTTATATTTCCACATCTTATTGATAGCGAAATAAAACTTTCTTTTAGGATAATTGCATTTTAACATCCAAAAATAAATCTCCTTATGAAAATTGTACTTGGAAATGTTAGAAACAAACTAGGGAAAATTATATGGTTCAAAAGTACAATAGAATGGTACCCATGATGAAAATGTGAAATTTTCCACCTAAGTTCCTTTTCAGGCATAAGAGTATAGATATAGAAATCTAACTTTTCAACGAATTTGGATATTTGAAATTGTGAGTGAGGTTTTGGATGGTTGGGATCTGATGAAAAATTGGTAGAACCATATTACTACATGTAGGAATGTGAAATCGTTGTGTGAAAGGATTTTTGATGACTTGCATACATATTGCACTGCCAGTATATATACGTTGTTTGCATCTTATTTTCAAAATATTTTTAAAAGGTTGCATTCATAAATAAGGCGTCGATTTAGAACCATTATGCATGCTTGTCTCATATGCTGTGATATGCCATGCACTTATATACATTTGGTTGCAAAAATAGTTGTACACTAATTGGTTCGACAACTTAGACTGGTTGTGCACTATGTTACATAATTAAAACCTTATAGAATTTCAAGGATGAAATTCTTTTAAAGGGGGAGAATGTAACACCATATAGAATTAACGGTAATTAATAAGGCTCTAAAAATAGAATTGAGCAAACGACGAAACTTGGCCATGAAACTTGCACCATTGCGTTTGAGGCAATATTTTGAGCTACTTTCATATTTGGAGTTTCATGATCGGAGCTCAAATGAAAAAGTTATCAGCGTTGAAATTTTTGGAACGAGAATAATTAAAAAAACAAAAATAGATAACAAATATTAATAAATGCAGATCCTACTGGTCGACCCCATTCTTCGTCGGTCGATCACCAACGGTCTATTGCAAATAGGTTAGCGGTCCTGTGGCGGCGGCTAGGGTTTGAACCTTGGCCAACCAGGTTGGATTTAATTATTTTAATATAACGGTTAGGATTGATTTTAAGCGCCTATGAATGCAGGCTTAACTCATCACTTCACTTATCATATATTTTTTATCAAAGCAGTAAAGCTCTACCATTTTTCCTTCTTCATTATTTCTATTAATTATAAATTTTAATATTATATATATAATCGAAGGAGGTTAGAAAATAATAGATAGTGGATCAATACTATGGAAAAAGGTAAATTTCTATAGTTATATATTTATATTTTCCTTAATCCCAAATCTCTTCTCAGGTCTATAATTCTAATAGTGTATATATACCATATTATACATATTCTTTTGGATTAGAGTGGAAAGGGAGTCGAGTAAAGGAATGGATTCAGATTTTAGAGATTTGGAAAGCTGGGTGGGAAATTAAATTATTTATTCATAACATTGAAATTTATATCTTTGAGTTTTGTTTAGTTATTATGTCTATGTTAAATTTATAGAGTAGTAGGCTTAAATGAGATTATTTTATTCAAACCCTGCCTACATATTCCGTAAGTTAGGAAATAGGGTTGGTATGTACAACCTAATCTAAAATTTTGAAATCGGTCCCAGATATATGTTATAGTAGAATATTTGTAAAGTTGTAAAATTTATTCCAAATTTGTAATTGGGTTGTAAATTAGGTTGCCCAAGCTGACTTGGAATGATAATTTTTATATTTTAATTTATTAGAATGGGGTATAATTTAATTGTAACAATTTCCATGTAATTTCCATAAATTATCTAATTCCAAAAATAAGTATAAAAAGAGCATTATTTGAATAAATAGGGAATATACCAAAAAGAAAAGAGATGTGTAAATTATGGATATTTTTCTCTGTAGTTTGAACTGTCTATTTCAATAAAAGAAAAGAGATAGTTCCTTGTAGCTTTAAACGAACCAAAATATCATTTTGGGTCATTTATAGAAAATTATAATGGTAATTTGTTTTTTGAATGGCTGGCTCTAATAAATTAAAAAGTGGAAATTATTGTTACGAAATTCCTAAATATAGAAGTTAATGTGTTAGGAGTAGGAAATATACATACATATGTATGTATATATACATACATATATAAATACGTATAACTGCGCTCACCAATTGAATATAAAAAAATATTATAGCGCCATATACATCGACATTCACATTAGTTATAATCAGGACGTTAGTTATTAATAACATAGTAATTGTAGGGCTAGGAGGTTGAAAAAGGAAGGAATAGTAATTTAAAAATTTATCGATAATAAGTAAAAATTTAACGGGCAATAAATTTGTAGTTAATAGAAAATTAAAGGAAATAAATGTGATTAGCGAATTTAATATGGCATTTATGGGGAAATTGAATAGACATAATAGGTCAATTTTGAAATAGATAAGTAAATGTCATTAGAAATTGTCCAATTTTGACACTAATGATCAATTATTACGAACAATTGACATTTATTGAGCATAATAAGGAAATAATGAAACCAAAGTCTAGGCATGTAAAATAGGAATAATTACGCAGCGAACAAGTAAACTTTAGTACTATTAAATACACGTAGAGGGTAATATAATTATCATAGTAGAAAATTATATATCTTCAATTATACGTTTAGAACGAGCATGAATTAGTGAGCCTAGCCAACACTTAGGCTTTGGATGATTGGTTTGATTTAGTGAGTTGGGATGCCAGGCCGATAGAGTTGCATAACAGACTTCACCTAGAGGCTACCAGCAATTGTGTATATTTACTACTGATGTGTGACATCTCTAACAAAAGGACTCATGGGGAAGGGATACGCGTTGGACCTACTTCTGGGTCGGAGGTATTAAGTAGCTAGTGTAAGGTCAAGCTCCTTCCTACTTAAGAAGTATTAAATGGTTAGTGTTATCCTTTAGGCATGGTAACGGGAAGTCTCGGGAGGGATACGCTTTGGAGTCGAGGTATTAAGTAGCTATTATAGGTCCACTCTCCTCACAAAGGAGTTTTAAGTTGCCTAATAAGATTTCTTACGATTTGAGGTAAAGAGTACCAGAGAGGGGTCCATCTTGGATTAGCTATTAAATTACGTGGACCTACCTAGGATATATGTATTAAATGGTCAGAGTCTGCCAAATTCCCATTAAAGAGTCATTAAATGGCTTGGGTACTTTCTCTCGAATTGTTAGGACATGACTGATGGTAGTTAAGTAGGACAGGGAAGGGCATTTGGCCTACAGTTGAGTGTAAATTGTAGAGTTGGACTAGAATAGCCTTTGAGCTTACAGTTGGAGGCATTCCTTGTAGGTTGTAATTGAGACATGTTGGTAATATGGTAATTACATTACAAAGGTGTAATTAGGTAGCATGTGTCTTTGTAATCGGGACCAATTGACTAGTGGTTATGTTGCGGAGGGCCCGCTTCGGGGACTGAAGTATTAAATGGTCGCTTGGTCCGCCTCCTCTCAATTTAAGAAGTATTAAGTGGTCAGATTATTGGATAGTATTATTTTAAATATATACGTATATAGGCATATATTTATATATATATATTTACACCGGAGAGGAAGTTAGGCAAGTTGTACTCATTTAGGATTGAATGGATTAGCCATGAATAATAAACATAACACTTAAATAGGACTCAGTCGACATAACTTTATATTATGGACAAAGCATGAAATTTCCTGAGCACCAGAACATCGCGCTGACCCCTTCCTCATTAGATCCCATAGGATGGATTAGAAGGACAGGCAACTAGTGCAAGTCAGGAAAGGTAGATGGTGAAGTCTTCTCAGTCATACTTGGCGCTGACAAGGCAACTGGATATCCAAGTAATAATATTGATTCCAAGGTAGTAGCCTTAGTCAATATGTGTGTTCTACTATATTTTTCAATTCCACAGTAAGTTTATAATAATCGGTTTCTAATATGCTTGTTCTTATTATAGGTTACCAAAAATTACGAACCATAGCATAATGGACTTGGGTTTCAATTTAGTCAAAATTTGGATCCACTGAGGTGCAGGTTGTTACAATTATAATGCTTATAGAATGATACTTTCATTTCTTGGATCATATCCAAGAAACCCACAAACTCAATATCGCTTCCACCGATTTTGAGACACTATGGTTGTTATGTACAAACGGACTATTCTAAATCATTATTTTGAGTTTCCATTTCAATGCGTATGCACCAAAACACAAAGCCATACCAAGTGATAATTTTATGAGTAAATCTGAATTAACTTAAGAAAGTTGAATGACAAATTTATTATGCTAACTTCAACAACCGAAATTCACAATGTTATTTTTTATCAACATTGCTCATTATATTGTAACTGCATTAGTCTTGCTCTTGAAGATAGGTTCATGGTCGGCGGATCATATCCCTTAGGTCTAACTACAAAAATCATATTTTATGTACTTGGAATTCTTTCAGATTTGTGCATCATACCATATGACAGGGTCAATACTCTTTAAGGTTTAATTGACAACTAAGGATTATCTATTCTCGATATTGACAAGAAACTCATAGCCTCTCTTCAATGTCTGAGAATACTTATTAGACACTCTAATGTATTGTATTCAATTATATTACGTTAGTTCCATTTCATTCCACGTAATTAGTTTCATCTTTGGATCGTATACAAATCCATTTTACTACAACTAAAAGAAATTCATTCATTACGAAGTTGGTATTTCTTGAAATTATAATCATTTTTGAGTGCAACATAATTAAATACTTTATGAATTTCCCTATATATAAAACTGATTTGGTTTTTGTTTATAATACTTTTGTTCAAAACATAAATTAGTCATCCAGTGACCATCGTTCCCAAACTTTTTTTAGGGTAATTCATACAAGATACCTTATGAACAATTGTTACATGCAGTCTTTCAATTCGCACAACTTGCTAACTTTTTAGCCTAGGATATATTGGGGTTTCCTGTAAACCTTTATCTTTTATGATTTTGTAAACTATTCTTTGGATGAAATTAATTTTACCTCGTATACTACTCTTAAGTACACTACCTAGAAAGAAGTTAACTCAACTTCACTCACATTAAACGTACTTTGTTCAACAAAGTTTGCTTACTCTTATCGATACATCATTATGTATCATAGGAAGGAGTGACTTTTGAAATTGAAACTCTATTCATTTCTAGATATATTCAAAAATCTTTCCAATATACTCAAATATTTGATCAAATCGAATTATTTTCATTTTTTTATTACACATGTTTTTATTTATTTCTGTTTTATATTCTGTAGCTTATCATAGACATACGACATATGTATCTTATACACATGTCCATATGTGTGATAACTCGTCGATGAATACAATGAAGTACGTGGAACTATTTTGTATTAATAGACTTACGATTGCATACATTCATATGTATTGGTCTAAAGAGTTCAACAACTCTTATGTCGCTCCCACTCAGTTGGTGCTTTGCTCTTTATTATTGGAGATATTATTCCCTAGTATCATATGATTCATAACTATATATCAAAAAATTATTTCTTCGAACTATGGCTTAGTCTATAATTGCAAAATAACTGAAAATAAATTTAGATAATTCTATATTTTCCAATGCGTCGTAAATACCTTAATTATAGTTTTACTTTATGATGAATATTCAAAGTATTCGTACACTAAAATAAACTATGTCTTTTTTCCAATCAATGCTTAATAATGGTTATTATTTCATAAATAAAGTTCGGTATGTTTAATGAAAATAACTTTGGCAATTTGGTGCAACTAACAAGTGCTATATGGCATGCTCCTACTATTCCACCATTACTATAGTAGCATACAAAATAAGAAGCTCTATTCAACCATTTAATATAAGTTATTTATTCCATCTACTATAACCAGTTGAGAGTTTTTAGATAAAAATATCTTAAACTCAAAAAAAATCTCATAAGAAACAATTTTCTATTTACAAATGCATTTTCGAAGGGAAATCATATTTCTCGTTCAAATATTAAGTATCTATTATTAGTTTACGATTCTTGTTTCCTATGTTTCTTTACGAAATAGAAGCAATCATTCACTCTCTTCATCTCAATTTTGCTTTAAGTTACATCCACTCCTGTACATTTGTTTTCCTTACTAAATTGTCGAACCATTCATAGAAATATCTTACTACAATATCGTAACCAACTCTTTATCAAAGTGCATTTTGTCATTCCTAACTTTTAAGGATATTAGACAAGTTGCACTTTACGTAAACCGATCAAATTGACATTTCATTAATCAAGTTCTTAGAACTAACTTGTAACTATTGGTCTAGTGTTACATTTAACATAACAAGATCATGATTGTAATAAGTCATATTAAATACATGATCTCACATTATGGTTTACTTACTTATTCCTATTGAACTAATTTCATCGAGGTTTTATACATTACGAGTTACGTCCGTTCATCATATAACATTTTATGTGATTGAAATGGACTAAATATCCATATCCATGTATTGCTTTTAGAGTTTAAAAATCATTGAAGACAATACATAATCTCGAACAAGTAAACATGTAACTGACCAAATTGTGAACGTATTTAGTCGTTGTATAATTAGACGCAATGGCCTAAGTATAAATGGACATACCTTGAGGAATATTAACAAGACACATACATATATCTTACCTCATCTATTCAGTATAATAATAGTAATACACATAACATCCTTAACTTAAGGAATATCAATGACTAAGGAGTATGCGTTAATATATATAAATTATAGAGGACAATTTTATATTAAAAATTCATAATCTTTAATATATTTGATTGAGTGATATCGACTTATGAAATAATGTTTTTCTTATGAATTACCCTCGTGATTCAAGTGTCGTATACATCAGAAATCAAGGTATACATATTATACATACGTACTTTTTCCTTAAGTATGTTCCACCTTTTAATACGTTTATATCATATAAGTTTAATTCTTTTATAACAATTAACTTATATAATATAGTATACCTATTCTTATACTAATTTTATTCATTAAACCTTATTTAATTAATTAAATTAATTAATTAAATTAATTAATTAACACTTAAGTTAATTTTATTTTATTCATTTTATACATTTTAAATTTAATATATGCACTATACATATATAATTATACACATATTATATATATGTTATTTTATTATTAATTAACATTTAATAAATTTATTTATTTCAAATAATTTTAAATAATTATAATTTATTGCAAAAATTATATGTATAATCTTAACATTTTAAGATAATGTTGCATATCAATATATATATATATATATGTTATTTAATTAATTAACTTTTAATTAATTATTCAATTTATTAATCTAAGTAATAATTAATAACTTTTGAAAATATATACTCTATTTTTGTTATCCACGTAATTTCTAAGGAAGATATGATGTCGAATTGAAAAGAAGTTGTTGAAGGCCGCATCAAGGAACTATGTTGACCTTAAGATTTAGGGGCATCTCGCACCAACGAAGTAATTTTGGAGACATAGAAATGGAATGTCAAAAATCAAGATGATAAAATGAGGATAAAAGAACATACTCAAGGCTTTATAGGATGAGTATCGACTTTTATGAGTAGGTAGTAGCCAGTGGAAAATTCTTATTTTATGATGACATTGTAAAGCATCATTGATGAAGTCTCCTTTTTCATCAATAACGCATCTTATTAGAGATGGCAATGGGGTGGGTCTGGGGTCTAAAACGGTAGACTCGCCCATCTTTTGACCTTCCAAGACCCGTACCATTGGGTCATTGGGGCGGGTAGACCCATGACTCCTTCTTAAGAGCTCCAGGTCTTGGGTCGAGTTAGGCCTTGGCCGACCCGCACTACTGAGATTTCATAAAATCATTTTATCATGATAACGATGATTTGTTAATCCTTTTATACATAAGCGAATATAACATGGATTTTCTAATGTTTCATTTAAAAAGTTATATAATTTTTATGATATTAAGTTGCATCACTAATAATTATATAACAACATATGCATGTTTTTCTTGATAAATTATTATACACCTTATTTTTATTACCTTACTTATTAATGTAAACGCATTGATATTTATACTTATTTTATCATTTAGTGACAACCCCTCTTACAAATAAATAAATAAACATATGTATATTGATACATAATTTTGAATGATATGTAATGTTTCACCGGGACTTGGGGCAGGGCGGCTCTATCTTAACCCGTATAGGCTCCAGGTTCGGGAAGAAAGCTCAGACCCGGACCGGATCGACGGGGCGAGTCTGGGCAGGGTTTAAAAGGCAGGAGGCGGGTTTGGGGCATAAAAACCTCCCCAACCCTCCCCATTACCATCCATACATCTTATTGATGCCGCACTTTGTTGATATCGCATAACGTCAACATTGAATAATGACAAACACACATATTGAAGTAATATTAGAAGTATGACACCATAGCCCATCAGTATAAGAGGAGCATAAAGGCCATTGGTATTTCATATTGTAAGATACTGGAAGAAAAGGTTGTGTGATTCATCAAAACAGAATAAATAATTACCACTCGTTCTTATTGTCACCTCTTCTCAATATTGCATCATATCGATGTCGTGTCCTACCAATATCGCCTCTTCTCAATACCTCTTCTGCATTGATATTATCTTTTATCAACGCCACTCTATTTTGATGCCGCCTTTAATCAATATCGACCATTATTAATGTTGCTTGTTATCAATGTCGCTCATTATCAATGCCGCTTGTTATTGATGCCGCTTGTTATCAATGGCGTTCATCATCAATGCTGCTTCTTATTAATGTCTTTTCTTAATAATGTCGTATCTCTTTAAAATTTTCAATTATTAATGGCGTGCTTTGGTAGTATCGATTTTCACCGACCATTAAAGGACACTGCAATTCCTTAATGTGACATTGGTAACAGATGTTGTCAATGTCCATAAAAACTATCAAGACAGAAATGATGCTGTAAGCTTATCAATATCGAAGATTAATGAAGATGAAGTATAAGGCCTAGCACCATTGAGATTTTCGTTGATATAAAGAGTTATGAATGCCGAAGGCACCATAAAGCAACCATACCGAACCTCTCTGCCCCTATAAATACAGATCTGGGGGCAAGAAGAAGGGGGCGATCATTTTATTACTCTCCTCTCAAAATTAAACAATTGTAATCCTAAACTGAATTAGGAAAAAATTTGATTTGATTGTAATTATGAAAAATTATATTAACAATGACTTGAATATGCCAATTACCTTGATTGTGCATTTTGAACATAATTGGACATGGACATGCATATAATGAAGAACTTTAGACTCAAAGCTTGTCTGATTTTATATAAATCATATGAGTTTCGGTCTAAACTAGTGTTTATGTACATAATTACTACCTTTCCATTTACATATGGACATAGGACTATGAACTAAAAGGACTGCCTATCTCGTCCATTAACATGCTTAATGGTCTACCACACATATTTACAACCTATTCTTTTATCTCTTTGATCATATGAAATGGACTTTTGTCTTACTCTAAAAGAACACATGTGCTTTTGAACTACTTGTTCCAAAAGAATATATGGGCTTTCGAATTCCTCATTCCAAAAGTCTATGGGCATTGTAACATCCCGCCTTTTTGTACGCTTTAAATCGACGATAAACCACACACGCCAGACTCAAACCATACAAAAGAGCGGATTGTTATTGGGGTGAATAAGAAAACAGAGAAAGAAATAAAACAAAAAAGAATCTCACAACGGAATGACAAAATATAATAATCAAATAACAGTTCATGAAGCTGTTTTACAAAACATTTGATTATACTTATACAACACAGATCAGAGTTACACATACCAGAGAATAATAAATATTGTAGCGGAATACATGATGCAGTGAAATATATAATAAATAATAATAACAATGTAATCTCCATCTTCATCCTCCAGCAATAGGGTCTTCAAATCCTGAAATACTTAGGCTGACCCGAGCGAAATGAAGAGACAAAACACTCGAGTCTGAACTAAAAGATCTTATGTAAGTTAAATCAATGGTAAAATATGAGTAGAACGGCGTCAGAGATGTTTATGGGATTTGACATCTCCTATCCAGTGTCTAATGTAAGTGCAGTAACTTAAGAGATGCTCGGGATTCGCATCTCCTAAGGACCCGTTAAACTATCTACTATGTCGTAATATATGCTATTATAATAATGTCTAGTAGTAAAGTAAACTTACTTTTAAATAGAGTTATGGGGTTTCCCATATAGCCCTTAACACATAATAGTTCCAACAGTCCATCCAGTATCAGCGCATCTCCAGATCGGGAGAAATCCAAACTAGTACAAGGCGCGATAGGGTAGGTAACACAGCACAACTAGGCAATGCCAGGGTAGATATGCCAATTACGCTTCCGGACCGGTGGTAGCGCGTGGCAACTACTACCGCCCACCTTGAGCCACACCCCCAAAATCAAAAGGGTCCCAATCAATCACAAGGTAATAGAATGGTATCGACGGAGTGTGTCCGATAAGAGGTGCTACTTCCTTATCCCGTCAATCGCTCCTGTTTTAGGCACCTTATGCCAACTCACGGGAGGCAGGTCCACGTATATACCTCGAAGGAACGTCGCCACCGCCCTACTTCATTTTGGAATCTCCACCGCGTATACGGTTGGTAAAGTTGTTTTCAGAGTTGGCAGAGAATATGACAACTTCCGATCCCTGTCTCTTTAACAACCAAACGTTATTATTACACTGTGTTCATTTCAAAATAATTTATACTTTAAACCGAAATATCATTGCCATTTCAAAACCATATAAATATGATATCATTTCCATTTCAAAACTAAATCAATACGATATCATTTTTATTTCAAATATATCCTTTTCCAAAATTCTTAGTACTTTCAAAATTATACACTTCGAAACCAAAACACTTGAAATTATAACACTTTCAAATCATATACTTTGAAACTCGTAATTTTGAAACATGACTTCCACCACTTAAATGGTTTAAATATTAAAATACTTTATATAATAAATAGCTTCTTCAATTTCACAAATCAATTCCAAAACAACTCGAATTCTAAAATTTTAGATTTAACCAAATCTCAAATCATAAATTTCAATTCAATTCAGTTTCCAAATAAACTATTCTAAACTATATCGATTTCAAAACAGATTTGATCCATAGAATAAACCATTTCAAATTCAATATATTTCAAACTTTAAGTATTTAACAATTTCAAAACTAAGTTTGGTAATTTCATATATATATATCAAATTCAATTTTCTATTATTTAGTTTTGAAATATTTTACTTAATAAATCCATTATCATTAAAATAAAACCCAAATTACAAATAACTAAATATTTCCTTCAATTTATTTATACTTGAAATATTCATGTAATCCACCTTACCGAGATCAAGTTATAAAAATATACCTTGTAAAATTTCAAATTTAATAAATTCCTCATCACACTTATTTGAGTCTAATTCTTAAATAAATTCAACTTCAAATAAATTTCAAATTTATCTTCCAACCTTAATTTATTTAAATCATTATAAACACTATATCAAATACTTAACCATATTATCTCAATAAAAATCAAACTTATTATTAAGCTTATTCTATTTTTTATAAACATAGCTTAAAATCAAGAATAAAATAACATTTATATAACATCTAAAATCAATATTCATATAAAACCATATATTTCTTTACAAAACTGTAGATATCCTTTCAAAAATATTTTTTCATATATAGACCACGGTGTCTGTATATAATTTTCTATCCTATGGTCAAGTGATACAGATATTTATCATTTTAATCCGTAATATGATATTTTATGGTTGTATATCATTTAAAACCACAATCCCGAGTTAATAATAATAATACAAACGAACCTACAGTTTATAACAATATAAACCAAATCCATTCAACCAATATAAACAATCAACATCCGTCACAATCATCATCCAAAACAATCCATAAATATCAATATAGGAATTGATAATATATAACAGGTATTTAACTGGAAGTTTATATGAAAAATAAATTAAATAACAATTTAATTCAAATAAATTCAATTTAACTGAGATGATGATTAAAAATATACCAAACTATCATAAAAGAATTCCTAATCACATCATGAATTAAATTTAACAAACATAAGAAATTTTAGAAGTTGTGGGTGGGTTAAAACACTTACCTTTTGAATTTAAATTGAATTTAAATCCAATTTAAACCCAAAACCTGAACAGTTTCAGAATTCGTCCAAACCAGCATCAAAATGTATAAAATTTAAATACGATCCCAATGGAACGAACCGCGCGTGAATTGGACCTCGTATGTGAAAGATACGTACGTTAGTACATTTCGACATCGAAATTAGAATAAAATAAATAAATAAAACAAACAATACCCGTCACCTTCAACATCCACTCAGAAATGGCCACCTCAATCCTGGTATTCATCTCCTTACTCGAGCAGAACAAATACCCGAAGCATGAACTAATCGAAAACAGCTGCCCGCCGTCTACCCCCTCCACCACAGACAAGATCGCGACCACCCAGGAGCCGCCTCCCTGCGCGATGTTGCCTCAGCCCCACGAACTCCCCCACCGGCCGACATTCTCAACCCGAAATAGCCGCCGCCGCCACCATTCCTAAACCCTAGGTCGAATCATTATGCCCAATCTGACCATCAACATCATCTACGAACAACACGGATAAAGAATACTCGGTCCCCTCTCCACATTCATACCCCCGATTCGTCGATCGGACGAGGTTCATCGTCCAGTGATGAACGATCGAGAATTGTTCATCCAATTTTGGCCACAACATGACCCAGATCGAAAACAAATCACATATTTGACTTGTGCTCTTTGAGAGCTTCGAATCGATATGTAATTCGATATAGTTTGAGGAGATTTAATTTTGGAGTTGAAATTTGAATTGGAATTGAATTGGAAAATTTAGGGTTTACAGCCATTGAGGAAGAGGAGCAATAGAAGTTTCTATACGTACAAAAATGAGAAATAGAAAGGCTGCTAGGGTTTATAACTAGATATATATAGGTATAGCTGAAAATAGAGGAACGGATATGATTAGTTTACACGTTGAATGATAATTGACCCAAAAAGCCCGTTTCGATTCTGAAACGGAAATGGGTCAACCCTGTAACAACCAGGTATTTTCAACCATTCGCATCCATTATAAGTGTATAGGTAGACACTCATGCCGGAATTGAATTGCTCAAAATACCGCGTTGTAAATAAAAATTTGGCAAATCTCAGAATATACAACAAATAATAATCACAGATCACAGACACAGAGTATTTAATAATGCAACGGAAGCAAAAGAAATAGTAGTTCATGAAGCTACTATATAAATATATCAGAGTTACATAAGATACAATAGAAGAAATAAAGTACAACAGAAATTTAGATATGATAGCCAAGTACAAGCTGAATAGAACAACCTAACTGAAAAGATGAAACTTGATAAGTAGATAATCTCCAGCGATTCCAATCTCCAGAAAGTAGAAATCCAAATCTGTGAATAACTCAGTCTGACCCGAGCGTAAATAAAAATACAAACACTCGAGTCAGGAAATACATACTTATACAATGTAAACCAACTCAAGTGAACTGCAGCAAAGATACAAGTAACTTAGAAGATGCTTGGGACCGCCCATCCTCTAAGGATCCGTTAAACTATTTACTATGTAGTAATATACGCTATATACAGTAGTGTCTAATCAGTAAAGTATAATCATATTGAAAACAGCGTTAAGGGGATGGTGAACCTTAACGCGGTCGGATCTTTAAAACCAAAATCGTTGTGGGCTCGATACAAGGAGATGACATGACACACGAGGCAATGCCAGGGTGGATACACCGTTTGCACTCCCGGACCGATGGTGACGGCAAGCCAGCAGCTTCCGCCCACCTCGAACAATACCCCCGAATCAAAGTGGCGCCACATATCGAATCACAAAAGTAATAGAATGTTTCTGATGGAGCATGCTCGATGAAAGGGTGCGCCATATCGAATCACAAAAGTAATAGAATGGTTTCCGATGGAGCATGCTCGATGAAAGGGTGCGACCCTTTGTGTAGCCCGGTATAGCTCTTGTTTTAGTCATTTATGCCAACTCACGGGAGTTGGGTCCACGTAATATACCTCGAGAATGTCGCCACCATCCTACTTCATTCTGGAATCTCCACCGCGTACACAGTTGTTAAAGTGGTTTTCGGTATTGGCCGGCTATAAGACAATATCCGATCCCGGTCTCTTTAACAACTAATTGTTATTATAACCCGTAGTTATAACTCTAAAACAATATTTTATACTTCAAAAATAAAATGTCATTTCAACCCAAACCTTTATCAAAATAAAGATTAAATCATTTCCAAACCATTTCAATATATCATCATACCATATCTTTCGATTCAAATATTTATCAAAATAAATATCAAGTCATTTCTAACCATTTCAATATATTAAATTATCATATCCTGTAAAAACTTCCTTTCAAATCATTTTAATACATCAAAATATCATAACCTTTCAAAGCTTCATTTTTCAAATCATTTAATATCAAAATATCATATCTTTCAAAACTTCGTTTCAAATCATTTTAATATATCAAAATATCATATCTTTCACAATTTCATTTCAAATCATTTTAATATATTAAAATATCATATCTTTCAAAACTTCGTTTCAAATCATTTTAATATATCAAATTATCATATCTTTCAGTACCACATTTCAAATCATTATTCATTTTATTCAATTTAAAATACCATTTCAATTCATATTTCAAAATAGTTTATATTCCAAAAAAATCATTTTTAATCATAAAAATGAAGTTATTATGTTAAAAATTAAATTATTAAATTTCCAAAATCTTCAACTTCCAAAGTTCATTTATTCACTTACGTTTATCAAAACAGTGAAAATTCACTTTTCGTGGCATTTAGAAAACGCTACGGAAAGATACATTCAAAACAGTTCAATTTAACAAAAAACAACATTTTAAAATGTTGTAATAGGGTTTACTTAAATTCCAAATAAACTTAGTTAAATTCAAAAATTATAGCACTTACAAAATTGCTATAATTTTTTTTAATTCAATTTAGCTTTTTAGTTCATCATCATCGACTACAGCATTTACAAATACTGTAATATCATTTACATTGTAATTAATAGCATTGCGGTCAATTAACTCCAAATGTTCAATATAATTTCTCAACCAATTATATTTTTATTTAAAACATTTTTAACTCATAAAATCATACATTTTCACATTTATAAACATCATTTAATTTTCCTCAAGTTCATGATTTTATAAAGTTAAATTTCCATTCAAAAATCAAGATTTAATAATAATTCATTTATTAAATTGCAATGTTCAATTTTAATTTCCTTGCGTTGAATTTCGACTTAACACTTAAGTTCAAATTCTCAAATATAACTTAGTTTTATTTTTATTTGCTAAACTAAAAGTTCACTTTTAAGTCAATTTGATAAATTTCCAATTTAGTTATATTTCAAAATTTCAACTTAAAGTATTCATTCATTTCACATTTCAACTTTATTAAAAATCATAAATATGATATAAAATCACTTTGAATTCATTTAAATTCAAATTATCATAAATTTATCATAATTTCATATTCAATTTAATTTCCAATTATAATTAAATCAAATTTTCCAAAATAACTTACGTTCAAAATTTTCTAACTTTTCATTAATTCATTTTACTTACAATTATTCAGAAAATCAATTATATTTTACAAAAATCCTTTTTAATTAGATTCAAATAAAAATGTTTTAATATTTACATTTCTAAAAAAAAAATTAAAATTTTAGAAAACATATATTAACAACGGGTCTGTATATAATTTTCTACGCTAGGTAAAGTGATATGGGTAATATATCATTTCAACCCGTAATTTACAAAGAAAATTCGGGTTTTATCATTTCAAACCCGCAGTCCCAAGTAAATGAAATAAATTGAAAATCATTCAGGCCTATCATTTTAGCCCATAACGATTTTCCCCTATTCTTAAGTTCGTTCGGGTATATATCATTTCAACCCATAGTGATTTCTAATCTACAAGGAACTTGCAGTGTGATAAACATATATAAAAATGAACAGTAACAACATATATATAATAACAAATGATATGACATGAAATTTGATAGGTTTAACATCATATATAAATAATCACATGGTAGTTATAACATCATATTTAATTCTCCACATTCAGTTGTTGTTGTTTCACAACTGCATAAGTATAAATGTCGTGTGAGCTTTACTCACCTTTTTGTGCTGGAGATTGCAATAAAAATGACACAACGGATTCCAGAAGGCACGATGACACAACAATAGGCTCAAGTGGGAAGAGATCCAAGCTTAGAACTTGTGTTACAACCCAAAACAAAACAAAATAAAATTACAATTCAATACAACATTGAATAGGAATAACTTTGAAATAAAAAAGAGATACGAATACACAGTCTTTTTGTCTTTCCTTCTACACTTGCTAGCACGGTTTAGGGAATGTTTTGGCTCAGGTTTGGACATACTTTGATTCAGGTTTGGGTCCTATAAGGCATGGCTACAAGATATTGAAGTGGTGGAGGAGTTACTATGCATGAATATGAAGAGGCTTATGCAAATAGTGGGTTTTTGGTTCATTTTGGGCTAGGCTACATGGATCTATGGCTCGGCTATGGCATGTTTCAGATTTGGATAGAGGATGAAGGTGATGGTTAGGGGTGTGTCAAGGTGGTGGTGGATCAATAGGAGGTGGCCAAGGTCATCTAAGGTGATGGTAATGAAGACTAGGTGGCTAGACATGCTTTTTAAGGAGTTTTAACATAGTTTTTGTGGATTTCGCATCATGGGATGGTCATGGCACTTGCTGGTCAGAGGAGGAAGGGTTTGGTCGTGTATGATGTGGGGAAGGAAGTGGTGGTGTTCGGTGGAGGAGATGGTGGAGCTGTTAGGCCAAACAAAGCAATGAGAGGTCATGGCAAAAAATCAAGCAAAACAAAGAAGAAGAAGTAGAAAAATGAGAGGAGGAAGAGAGGCCATTGCTTATTTTTCTTTGCTCAGATCTGAAATAGATGTGTATTATTGATGGAATGAGAAACTTTCATGTGAATAATCAAAAGAAAAGGAACGGCTACAATAAATTGATGCATTGATTGAAAAAGAAACGGTAAAAGAAACGGTGAAACGACTTTACGTTTCTTAGCTTTTAAAACCTTCCATACTTCCTTTTCTTTTAAATCAAGTAAAACAAAATAACTTCAGCAAGTACATCTAAAAACCGAAACAAAGTGAAAAATTAAATTAAAATATATAATTAAATTTAGAGAAAATATAAAAAGAATTAAGGAAATTGCTTAAAAATTGAAAACAGGGTTCAAAAATTACAATTAAAACATCAATGGTTTTGGAAAAATATCTACTTCATTTTAAAAATATTCTAAAGCAAAATTTTGAAATAAAATAATTAATTTATCATTTCTAAAATAAAATAAATAATTAAATTGGAGAAAAATAGAAAAGAACTAAAGAAAATGTTTAAAAATTGAAAACAGAGCATGGAAATTACAAGAAAAATACTACTAGCTCTAGAAAAATTCCTACCTCACTTAAAAAATATTAAAAGACAAAAACATACATAAAATAACATATCAATACATATTACAATAAAATATGACAAAGAAAATAAAATTTATACTATTTAAAATAATAAATTTGCAGAATAAACAAATTGCACTCAATATTGAAATATACATAACTTTCACAATTTAAATCCGATTCCAACGAAACAAAAAGCAGTGTTCCAAAAATTTTATGTACTTTCAAAATAAAAGAAAAAAATTTAAATTTTCAAACTTTTAAAATTTTAAAATAAAAGTCAAAGTTTGACTATTTTGACCAAAAACTCACTTTTTGGAAAATATTTTTTTTTAGTCATGCTTTGGAATGATAATTCATATCAAAACTAAAGTTTATCATTCAAAATAAATAAAATAAGTTTTTAAATCAAAAATTTAATTGAAATAATTAAAATATACAAAAAAATAAACCACAAAATACAGGGTTGTTACACTCTCCCCCACTCAAAACTTTTCGTCCCCGAAAAGGAATGAGGTACGGGAAAGCACAGAAAAAGATAGGATGAAACAAGATTAGGACAAGATGACAAGGAGATTGAAATTATACATGATGGCTATTGTTATAGGTAAGTTTTACAAGGTGGAGATGATCTTTCCAAGATTCTCCAAAATTAAGAACACAAGCACGAAAAGGTGGATTCAAAATGAGTACCAAAGATTATAGAAGATTTCTAAACAGAAAGATTATAGAAAGATGCCTATACCAGTCTATAGCAAGATGAGGATGACAAGGACAACCAAAAGATAGTTTGAAAAACAAAATAAGCAAATAAATTTGAAAGCATAGAAATTTCACCTTAAATAGAGAATAAATCTTTTACACAAGTTAAATAAATCTTAACTATCTCAAATTTCATTATCTTATTATCCAATCATCTAAAATTAACAATTTTTAAAACCATGGGTTTGAAAAATAATCATTTATTACACTCACAATGTACTTAATAAATTTTATTCTTCTTTATTCCTAATTAAAATTAAATTTATTCTTCCCAATATTTATCACTTATGTTAAACATACTTACACTTATTATAACTGCTTTCTTTTATTCTTAGTTCTTTTAACATTATTTTATTGTAAGTTATTCAATTACCCTTTTTTATATTTACCTCTGTTAATCATTTTATAAATAAATTTAAGTGTATAACATTTATTATAACCACTCAATTTTTATTAAAAAAAATCTTTTTTATTGTATATTATCCAATTACATTGTTATCTTCTGAAATTAAGGTAAGTTGTATTGAATGCAATTGTATTATACAATTAAATCATTTCATGCTTGAATATTCATCCAAAAATTTTATTTTCTTTTTATAATTGAAATTATTCTTTAAAATAAAATTTAAGAATTAAATTTCCGATTTCTTCAACCCATTTAGAGATAAATAAATGCATGTACATAGTTTATCAAATCAAATTTAAATCATATGTCTATATATATTATAGATCAAGTCATATTTTAGAAATTAAAATCAAATCGATTTCCAAAACAAAGTTGTAGCAAGACTACAGAACGGTCTCTTCACTTCGAAATTCGAAAATGAACGTCGATGATGTTGCAGTCATCACCGAAGTTATTTCTCAGCGACAATGAGAAGAGCACTAGTTTTAAACTTTAAAATTCTTTGGAAACAAATTTATATTTGAAAATACTTTAAATAATATAACCTTTCAAAACTTTAAACACAAGGTTTGAAACCATCGGATATTAAATTCTCAAATTTCTTGTTTTAAATTCATTTCAGTTCCCAAATCAATTTATAAACAACTGTCTATAAATTCATTTATAGAACAATAAATGATAAATTAAGTATTATCATTTCAAATAATCAATTTTAAATCAATTTATTAAGTTCCATAAATTTACTTATATATCAAAATTTATTTCATTAACCAAGTCTTAAAATAATATTGTGTCAGTTTGTTCTGTCAAAGTGTTTTAGAAATCCTATCGATAGCGTTGATCAGACGAATCGATCGGAAACCTAAATCAGTATCAACAACTCAAACAACACAATATATAAAACAAAACATAGATATACAAGTACAATTCAAAATGTTTGGAAGAATAGATTGGAAACAAAAGAGAAGATGATTAAATTACAAAATAGGGAGGTGGATAAGCTTAAGTAAATCACGGGCAGCCTTAACCGGGTCAACCGTGACTTAAAGAATAAGATCAATGTGGATTTTTCTAGGGTAAATCTACATTCGATCTCAATAGATAAAGTTTGGAATAACAAAAGATAATAGCATCTAAACCAAGGATAGATATAAATCTCTGGTGAATCGATGCTAATTGTAAAGGAGTTTTCCCCCTTTTTTTCAATTCAATTTGAAAATGGCGTGACTGCCGACTCACTAAAAAGATCATTCGACGCGGAGTTATGGAATACTCCAGAATCAAAAGAAGATGAATAGCGAGGGATACGAATGGATTTTGGAACCATAGGGAACGTTCCAAAATTCAAAGGAATCGAGTCAAAAGGGAGAGATTCAAACTCGAATGAAAGTGATTCTGTAAATACATTCACTCCATATGCTGAGTTATGCCTAGAGCTACCAAAGCTCTGATACCAACTGTAACAACCAGGTATTTTCAACCATTCGCATCCATTATAAGCGTATAGGTAGACACTCATGCCGGAATTGAATTGCTCAAAATACCGCGTTGTAAATAAAAATTTGGCAAATCTCATAATATACAATAAATAATAATCACAGATCACAGACACAGAGTATTTAATAATGCAACGGAAGTAAAAGAAATAGTAGTTCATGAAGCTACTATATAAATATATCAGAGTTACATAAGATACAATAGAAGAAATAAAGTACAACAGAATTTAAATATGACAACCAAGTACAAGCTAAATAGAACAACCGAACTGAAAAGATGAAACTTGACAAGTAGATAATCTCCAGCGATTCCAATCTCCAGAAAGTGGAAATCCAAATATGTGAATAACTCAGGCTGACCCGAGCGTAAATAAAAATACAAACACTCGAGTCAGGACATACATACTTATACAATGTAAACCAACTCAAGTGAACTGTAGCAAATATACAAGTAACTTAGAAGATGCTTGGGACCGCCCATCCTCTAAGAATCCGTTAAGCTATTTACTATGTAGTAATATACGCTATATACAGTAGTGTCTAATCAGTAAAGTATAATCATATTGAAAATAGTGTTAAGGGGATGGTGAACCTTAACGCAGTCGGATCTTTAAATCCAAAATCGTAGTGGGCTCGATATAAGGAGATGACACGACACGCGAGGCAAGCCAGCAACTTCCGTCCACCTCGAACAATACCCCTGAATCAAAGTGGCGCCACATATCGAACCACAAAAGTAATAGGATGGTTTTCGATGGAGCATGCTCGATGAAAGGGTGCAACCCTTTGTGTAGCCCGGTATAGCTCCTGTTTCAGCCGTTTATGCCAACTCACGGGAGTTAGGTCCACGTAATATACCTCGAGAACGTCGCCACCATCCTACTTCATTCTGGAATCTCCACCGCGTACACAGTTGTTAAAGTGGTTTTCGGTATTGGCCGGCTATAAGACAATATCCGATCCCGGTCTCTTTAACAACCAATCGTTATTATAACCCGTAGTTATAACTTTGAAACAATATTTTATACTTCAAAAATAAAATGTCATTTCAACCCAAACCTTTATCAAAATAAAGATTAAATCATTTCCAACCCATTTCAATATATCATCATACCATATCTTTCGATTCAAATATTTATCAAAATAAATATCAAGTCATTTCTAACCATTTCAATATATTAAATTATCATATCCTTTAAAAACCTCCTTTCAAATCATTTTAATACATCAAAATATCATAACCTTTCAAAGCTTCATGTTTCAAATCATTTAATATCAAAATATCATATCTTTCAAAACTTCGTTTCAAATCATTTTAATATATCGAAATATCATATTTTCAAAACTTCGTTTCAAATCATTTTAATATATCAAAATATCATATCTTTCAAAACTTCGTTTCCAATCATTTTAATATATCAAAATATCATATCTTTCAGTACCACATTTCAAATCATTATTCATTTTAAAATACCATTTCAATTCATATTTCAAAACAGTTTATATTCCAAAAAAAATCATTTTTAATCATAAAAATGAAGTTATGATGTTAAAAATTAAATTATTAAATTTCCAAAATTTTCAACTTCCAAAGTTCATTTATTCACTTACGTTTATCAAAACAGTGAAAATTCACTTTTCGTGGCATTTAGAAAACGCTACGGAAAGATACATTCAAAACAGTTCAATTTAACAAAAGACAACATTTTAAAATGTTGTAATAGGGTTTACTTAAATTCCAAATAAACTTAGTTAAATTCAAAAATTATAGCACTTACAAAATTGCTATAATCGTTTTTAATTCAATTTAGCTTTTTAGTTCATTATCGTCAACCACAACATTTACAAATACTGTAATATCATTTACATTGTAATTAATAGCATTGCAGTCAATTAACTCCAAATATTCAATATAATTTCACAACCAATTATATTTTTATTTAAAACAATTTTAACTCATAAAATCATACATTTTCACATTTATAAACATCATTTAATTTTGCTCAAGTTCATGATTTAATAAAGTTAAATTTCCATTCAAAAATCAAGATTTAATAATAATTCACTTATTAAATTGCAATGTTCAATTTTAAATTCCTTGCATTGAATTTCGACTTAACACTTAAGTTCAAATTCTCAAATATAAATTAGTTTTATTTTTATTTGCTTAACTAAAAGTTCACTTTTAAGTCAATTTGATAAATTTCCAATTTAGTTATATTTCAAAATTTCAACTTAAAGTATTCATTCATTTCACATTTCAACTTTATTAAAAATCATAAATATGATATAAAATCACTTTGAATTCATTTAAATTCAAATTAGCATAAATTTATCATAATTTCATATTCAATTTAATTTCCAATTATAATTAAATCAAATTTTCCAAAATAACTTACATTCAAAATTTTCTAACTTTTCATTAATTCATTTTACTTACATTTATTCAGAAAATCAATTATATTTTACAAAAATCCTTTTTAATTAGATTCAAATAAAAATGTTTTAATATTTACATTTCTAAAAAAAAAATTAAAATTTTAGAAAACATATATTAACTGTGGGTCTGTATATAATTTTCTACGCTAGGTAAAGTGATATGGGTAATATATCATTTCAACCCGTAATTTACAAAGAAAATCCGGGTTTTATCATTTCAAACCCGCAGTCCCAAGTAAATGAAATAAATTGAAAATCATTCAGGCCTATCATTTCAACCCATAACGATTTTCCCCTATTCTTAAGTTCGTTCGGGTATGTATCATTTCAACCCATAGTGATTTCTAATCTACAGGGAACTTGCTGTGTGATAAACATATATAAAAATGAACAGTAATAACATATATAATAACAGATGATATGACATGAAATTTAACAGGTTTAACATCATATATAAATAATCACATGATAGTTATAACATCATATTTAATTCTCCACATTCAGTTGTTGTTGTTTCACAACTGCATAAGTATAAATGTCGTATGAGCTTTACTCGCCTTTTTGTGCTGGAGATTGCAATACAAATGACACAACGGATTTCAGAAGGCACGATGACACAACAATAGGCTCAAGTGGGAAGAGATCCAAGCTTAGAACTTGTGTTACAACCCAAAACAAAAAAAATAAAATTACAATTCAATACAACATTGAATAGGAATAACTTTGAAATAAAAAGAGATACGAATACACAGTCTTTTGTCTTGCCTTCTACACTTGCTAGCACGGCTTAGGGAATGTTTTGGCTCAGGTTTGGACATACTTTGGTTCAGGTTTGGGCCCTATAAGGCATGGCTACAAGGTATTGAAGTGGTGGAGGAGTTACTATGCATGAATATGAAGAGGCTTATGCAAATAGTGGGTTTTTGGTTCATTTTGGGCTAGGCTACATGGATCTATGGATCGGCTATGACATGTTTCAGATCTGGACAGAGGATGAAGGTGATGGTTAGGGGTATGTCAAGGTGGTGGTGGATCAATAGGAGGTGGCCAAGGTCATCTAAGGTGATGGTGATGAAGACTAGGTGGCTAGACATGCTTTTTAAGGAATTTTAACATAGTTTTTGTGGATTTCGCATCATGGGATGGTCATGGCACTTGCTGGTCAGAGGAGGAAGGGTTTTGGTCGTGTATGATGTGGGGAAGGAAGTGGTGGTGGTCGTTGGAGGAGATGGTGGAGGTGTTAGGCCAAACAAAGCAATGAGAGGTCATGGCAAAAAATCAAGCAAAACAAAGAAGAAGAAGTAGAAAAATGAGTGGAGGAAGAGAGGCCATTGCTTATTTTTCTTTGTTCGGATCTGAAATGGATATGTATTATTGATGGAATGATAAACTTTCACGTGAATACGCAAAAGAAAAGGAACGGCTACAATAAATTGCTGCATTGATTGAAAAAGAAACGGTAAAAGAAACGGTGAAACGACTTTACGTTTCTTAGCATTTAAAACCTTCCATACTTCCTTTTATTTTAAATCAAGTAAAACAAAATAACTTCAGCAAGTACATCTAAAAACCGAAACAAAGTGAAAAATAAAATAAAAATATATAATTAAATTTAAAGAAAATATAAAAAGAATTAAGGAAATTGCTTAAAAATTGAAAACAGGGTTCAAAAATTACAATTAAAACATCAATGGCTTTGGAAAAATATCTACTTCATTTTAAAAATATTCTAAAGAAAAATTTTGAAATAAAATAATTTATTATCATTTCTAAAATAAAATAAATGATTAAATTGGAGAAAAATAGAAAAGAACTAAAGAAAATGTTTAAAAATTGAAAACAGGGCATGGAAATTACAAGAAAAATACTACTAGCTCTAGAAAAATTCCTACCTCACTTCAAAAATATTAAAAGACAAAAACATACATAAATAACATATCAATACATATTATAATAAAATATGACAAAGAAAAATAAAATTTATACTATTTTAAATAATAAAATTGCAGAATAAACAAATTGCACTCAATATTGAAATATACATAACTTTCACAATTTAAATCTGTTTCCAACGAAACAAAAAGCAGTGTTCCTAAAATTTTATGTACTTTAAAAATAAAAGAAAAAAATTAAAATTTTCAAACTTTTAAAATTTTAAAATAAAAGTCAAAGTTTGACTATTTTGACCAAAAACTCACTTTTTGGAAATTATTTTTTTAGTCATGCTTTGGAATGATAATTCATATCAAAACTAAAGTTTATCATTCAAAATAAATAAAATAAGTTTTTAAATAAAAATTTTAATTAAAATAGTTAAAATATACAAAAAAAAATCACAAAATACAGGGTTGTTACAAACCCATATATCAAAATATATGTTTTTGAATATTTTAAAATCAGTGGAACGGGTTTCAAGTCCAAATTCCATCGTATGAAGAAGTTACATTAAAATCACTTTATTTCAAATTGATTCAATTTGATTGATTCCTAGGCATTTCAAGCCCGTACGATCAAACGACAAGCCCGATCGTTATGAAACTTGAAATCCTACAATAATTCATCGTTATGGATCCGATGAAACTGGTTTCTTCAAAATCCGAGTCAGTGGCCAAAATGGCTATATTTCAGTTAATTAAATAAATTTATACTAAATTAATTAAATCACTTTTCAATTCAATTATTATTATTTCCAGTTTATATCATTTTGGATTACTTAGTAATTTAAAATTCTTTAAAACAAATTCTCTTATTAACTTATTATTGAACATTTCACAATTTACAGCGTTTGATTTCAATTTCAATTAATTCAGTGAGTAAAATAAGAACTCCAAAATTTCATTTATTTGATTTTATATCTTGTTGTTCGATCAATTTGTCATCTTATGGGTATAGTTACAATCGGTTTGTATTTATTACATTCATACTTTTCCATTTCATCTTTATTTCAATTAATCATATTATTTAATTTCATTTACTTGCCATTAATCCATTGGTTATAGATTGAATTCCAATTAATTAATTTCCAATAACTGCCTTGCTTCAATTCTACTCTTTTTATTAAGTCTATTATCACTATATAAACCTAGTTATTATTTGTTTATCTTTCATTACATTAATATATATTCAAATTTTCATCTTTCCTTTGTAATAACTGTTATTTTCAATTATATTGAATTTGCCAAGTATATACATTTATTATAATTAAAACCTCAATCAATTTATTCCACTTGGTTTCATTCTTTTACCATTTTTTAATTAATGGATAAAATTACGTTTCTATTTATTTTATTACATTCGCACCTTTAGTTGTTGCATTAATTCTCGTTGATATAACAATAATGATTTCCTATTTTATTTTAGTAAATCAACTAAATAGGTAACTTATAACAATCATTACCATTAACCATACATTACACTTAAGTTTATTATTTTCAACTAATTATTATGATTACTTACATAATACTGGATTTATTCAATTACCATTAGTTATACTAATTCATTTATTTATACTACACTTACTTTTATTTACTTATATTAAATTTTATAACCAAGTGCAACAATTTACACTATTTCATTATTGGGGTTTCACTCCAGTTGTCAATAATTAGTTTTAATTACCGTTGCTACATTTCATTTTTAACATTCACTTCATTATAAATTATAAAGTTTTTTTTGTTTCTTTCTAAATTTAATTACAAAAATCCTATTAAATTAACCAATTTAATTATCGAAATTTACGGGTCGTTACAGGCATCTTGGAGCCATTCCTCAATGACATCATCTTGTATTAGGCCTTGAATGCTATGCCTAATCTTGATATTTCATGCCATTTTGTCAATGCCAACTAAGCCATGCTTAGTCTTGTCTTCCAGCGTGTTAAAATCAAACTTTGGATCATTATACATGGCATCGTAGGTGTTATACCAATTTTCAGATTAACATTTTAGCGTTAGAAGGAGGGCTTGAATATCTGATTCTTTATAACTATCCTCTTAAACTAATTACATGAAGTGTCCATTTGTTTTAGGAAAATGGGCAGATCAAGGCGAATTAATGTTACAAACGAATAAGTTGTACAAATGGTGAGGTTGGAAAAAAATATTGTCCCCAACTTCAACTTAAGGAATGTAGAGCCTGGATAGCCATCAAAGCCAGCAAAACCTACCGGTAGTGAAGCTCGAATTAAAGATCTAACACAGCAGTTGGTAATGATGCAAGATTTATTGGAAAAGATCCTCGCATAGAAATCTTCCAAAACTTCCATATCTACCAAAGGGGTGGAAGTTAAATCCCCATGAAGGAATTTAGATGCTTTTTTACTTAGGAATAGAGGTAAAGAAAAGTTCACTATGTCTCCACAAAAGAGGAAAGGAAATCAAGAAGCTTAAGCAATAGAACTCTCCCCTAAATCAATGGCAGGCAATAAGGCTAAAGCAAAATATCTAGGAAGGTCAGTGGATAATTCCAATAAGCAATCTGAAAGTTCAATCTCTAAGGAGTATAAACGTAATAGAAGCAATTACTATAGCGACGCGGCTTATCTAAGAGACATGACCAAAAAATGGAAAAAGATATTCTTAATCTTAAAGGAAAAGGAACTCTTAATGAGATAGTCAATAATAACCACCAAGAAGCTCCCTTCATGAATGAAATCATGTCCACAAGAATCCCGACCTATATCGAAAAAAGTTCCTTAAGGTAAAACGGAACTATTGACCCAGATGATCATCCAATGGCATTCGAAATTTAGATGGACCTTTGTAATATGTCTGGAACACTACGTTGTAGGCTTTTCCTTACAATCTTCTAGGGCGCATCGGCTAAGTGGTACAAACAATATTGTGGGAAGACCATCTACTCATGGAAATAATTCTCTTATGAGTTCTCACCAATGTTTTGCATTTGCAAAGATCCCACAATTGACCACAGCATGTTAGCTAATTTCAAGCAAAAGTCAGAGAATTATTAGGTGATTATCTTAAGAGGTTTAATGCAAAGGCACTGAAGGCGAAAGATATGATCGATAGAGATTGTTTGATGGTTGTGCACTCAGGACTGATCAAATATACACTTTTTTGGTTAGAGCTCTATATTCATGGATGCATAAAGTTACGAGATTTCCATTTTTGAGGTAGCAAGTTTATCCATATGGATGAAATGTATCACGCTAGGAAGAAAATTCGAATAAAGAAAGAAAAGGGTAAAGTTAGCTATAATTGCAATAATAGGAAGCCAAGAAGGGAGGAGACCAAAAACACCAATCATGTTGCTTTGAACAAGCAATCCTAAATATTCTCTGCAGTGAAAGAAAGTAGCAATATTTTGGATTCTTACAAAGCTAAAATCAATCCTGAACTAAGAAGAGGGGAGGAATACTGTGTTTGCCATAAGGCGAATGGACATAAAATAGATGAATATCAAGTGTTGCTAGATATAATTCAATGCATGATTTGTTCTAGACACCTGAAAGAGTTTGTCAAGGATAATTAGAAAGCTGCTTGTTCTGAAAATGGCAACCAAAGGCTCCTAAATAACACTACAAATTTAGTAGAAGGTGACATTCAACTAGATTTCATTCTACCTCTTAACAAAATTGATGTCATCCATGGAGGCCCACACCTAGCTGGAAGTAGAAGAAAAGCTAGAAATCGATGCATTAGAGAAGCAAAGGATGTGATTTTCTCTATTCAGATAGAGCCGCTGCTCAAAAATCCAAGGTTTCAAATATAGATGCATAACTTAACCAACACTCTGCAAGAGCTAAGATGAGTTCATCATCCTCGTAACAATCTGCTTATGATCACTGTAGAAATTAGACTCCATGTGGTCATTAAAATTTTGGGGGATACCTGAAGTGCAATCAACGTGATCTTTAAACATGTATTCGTCCAAATGGGAATTGTGAAGGAGAAATTTGAGCCTAGATTTGAGCCCAATTTTTGATTCAGTAAAAAAGGACCAACTTCGATTGGTAGATAAGACCTCTCGTGCAAATGGAAATTCTTCTATATTTTAGGACTTATGAAACTCTCTTCGTCAAAATAGATCAACCTTCTTATTGTAACGCATTCTTTGGTAGGCTAGCTTTAGATGATGTTGATGATTTGGTATTACCAAAGTATCAGATGGTAGAGTTCTTGACTAAAAACGGATGGGGACCATGAGGGGAGAGCAGTTTAGCTCTCGTGAAATGTACTTTACCACTCTTGAGCAATAAAAACGAGATAATCTTTCTTGTTATGATTTAGAGACAAAATGAATTAATCAGGAATGATATTAAAAAGCCAATGGATGATGATTCTTCAAGCCCATCATCTAAATCAAAAAAAAATCCTATTGAGAAAATTAAGCATTCATTGGGAAAATTTGACCACACCGAAAAGTAAAGAAAGAAAAACGAAATAACTCAATAGACGACGAAATAGAAGGGTAGGAGATCATCACTGAATTAGATTATAGAGATAAACGAGAAAGAATAAAGCCTAAAAAAGACCTTGAGGATATATTTTTGGATCTAGTTGATCCAACAAAGACCATAACAATTGGAAAAGTATTGGATAACACATTTAAACGAGAAATAATTCGATTTCTTTAATCCAGCAAGGATGTATTCACCTATGCCCACTCAGATACGGTTGAAATAGATCCAACCATAATGCATCAGGCTTTGAATATTGACCCGAGTATCATACCTATTTGGTAGAAGAAACGACAGTGTGATAAAATTCGATCTAACGCTTTGAAAGAAGAAGTCAAGAGATTGCTCAAGAATGGATTCATCAAAGAAGCACTTTACCTTAAACGTTTAACTAATTTGGTACCCGTCAAAAAATCTAATGGGAAACAAGGACATGTAGTAGCGATTATATTGATTTGAATAAGGCATGCCCATAGGACTGCTACCCCCTTCCAAGGATAGATCAGTTAGTCTATGCAACAAGTGGGCACAAACTATTATCTTTCATGGGCGCTTATTCTGGACACAACAAGATTCCTGTGTTCAAATCGGATGAGAGAACACCAATTTTATAACAGATTGGGAAACATATCGCTACAAAGTAATTTCTTTCGGATTAAAGAAAGCTGAAGCAACATATCAGAGATTGGTAAACAGCTTAGAGAATAAATGGGCCGTAACATGGAAGTATATGTGGATGATATGTTGGTAAAATCTCAAAAGGGAAGCAACCATCTAAAAGATCTTAAAGAAATGCTCGATGTATTATGAAGATATCAGATGAAGCTTAACCTAATAAAATGTTCCTTTAGAATTTAGCTGGAAAGTTCTTAGGATATATTTTTAATGCAAGAGGAATCAAAGCCAATCCCGACCAAATTTAAGCTATTAAGGATATGGCAGAACCTAAGATGAGGAAAGATGTAATAAGCCTGAATGGAAAGTGGTAGCATTGAATAGATACATTTCCAAGGCCACCGACAAGTATATCCCATTCTTTGATGTGATTAAGAAGAAGAAAAACTTAAATAGAGTGAGGATTGTCAAAAAGCCTTTGTAGAGCTAAAAAATCATTTGAAGAAACCACCAATTTTATCTAGCTTCATAGAGGGGGAAAACTTTTAAATTTATATTGCAGTTTTTGAACATACCGTTAGTTCTGTTCTGGTAAGAGAACACAAGGGAACTTAACTTCAAATATATTATACGAGCAAAAGGCTCAAAAATGCACAAACTTTATATTGTATTATAGAGAAATTGATATTCTACTTGATGCTCATTGCTTGAAAAATAAGAGCTTATTTTAAGCATATCTGATCAAGGTCTTAACCAACGTCCCGCTTAAGCAAGTTTCTAGTTAAACCAAAACTTTAGGAAGACTAGTAAAATAGGGAATAGAGCTCAGCCAATATGATATTGAGTTTCCACCTCGAGTGGTAATCAAAGGACAAGTGCTAGCTAATTTTGTTAATGAATGTACGAGATTTATTAAAGAACAATCAGAAAAGAAGAAGGATTTAAAGCCTAAATTGCAATTGTTTATGGATGTAGCTTCAAACGAGCAAGGTTTTGGAGCTTTAAAAGAGCAAGGTGCTAGAGCAGAATATGTGATTATTAGCCACAATGGGCATCGTTTATATTATGCAAAGAAATTGGGATTTCCAGCCACTAATAGTGTAGTAGAATACGAAAAAATGGTGTTAGGACTCACCCTGGTCCTACAGTTGAAGATCCTTTGGATTGAAATTTTAGTGATTCCCAACTAATGGTAAATCAATTGAACTAAATATATCAGACAAAGGATGCTAAGTTGGTCCTAAATGTTGAATTTTTAAAAAAAAGTTAACTCAATTCTATGATTTCTCCGTACATCAAGTACCAAGAGGGAAGAATTCTCAAGCCGATTCTTTGGCTAAATTGGCTAGCTTACGGAGAGCATGAAAAACACAAATTGTATTGATAGGCTACCAACCAAACCCCATATATAGTAGAGAAGGCACCCAAATCAAGAAATGAAACTATGGTATTAACCAGATCTCAAGCTTTAACACATGCGGAGGAGGAGGAGGAAAAAGGAAATGGAACACTCCAAGAGAAATTTTCACATCAACGGACGGATAATCAATATAAGAACAATTAGATGACACTTACTACTGAATTCCTAATAAATGGAAAATTGCTAATCGAGAAAAAAGAAGCAAAAAAGAATAAAAACCCAAGCTCCAACTTTCAACATGATGAATGAAATACTCTATAAAAAAGGATATTCACTCCCTTACTTAAGATGTGTTAATCCAGAAATAGGAGCAAAATTACTAAGAGAAGCCTATAAATGATTCTATAGAGATGATTCTAATGCATAAAGTTCTCTATGAAAGTTATGAGACAATGCTTCTATTGGCCTCAAATAGCTAGTAATGCCATCTATTATGTGAAAAGATGTGAAAAGTGCCAAAATTTCCCTAAGATCTCACGTTTACCACTAAGCGAATTGACTTTGATCTCAACCCCTTGGCCTATCGATGTATCGGGAATTAACCTAATTAGACCACTATCTATATCCAAAGGAGGATCTAAATACGCACTGATGGTTATTGATTATTTTACAAAATGGGTAGAAGTATATCAGCTTTCAAATTAAACATCAGGAAAAGTTCTCAAGTTTGTAGTCAAGAATATTGTTAGCAGATTTGGAATTCCACATAAGATAATATTTGATAATAGAACTCAGTTTGAAAGTGAAGAATTTACCCGATTCTACAATAGAAATGGAATCATCAAGAGCTTTTCGTCTGTAGCTCACCCCAAGGCTAATGGAGCCATTGAAGCTGCCAACAACACTAATAAGACCGTTCTCAAAAAACGATTGGACAATGCTAAAAGGAATTGGATAGAAGAATTTCCTCTTGTATTATGGGAATAAGAGCTTCTATAAAAATTGCAATAGGGCACACCCCATATTCCTTAGTATATGGATGTGAGGCCATGCTCCCAATTGAGGTTGAAGTACCTTCTCATCGAAGGATTGCATATACATTTAATCCAAATCAAGAATTAAATAAAGAATCCTTGGACTTAATCAATGAGTTAAGAGATGAAGCAACCATATGGACGGATCAACAAAGCATATTCAAATATTACAATTCTAGACTAAAAGAAGATCAATTCAAAATGGAGATTTAGTGCTTTGAAGGGTTATGGAAAATACTAAGAGTCCAATGGATGGTCCGCTCAGATCGAATTGCGAAGGACCTCTAATCACACACAAAGTAATCCCACCAGGGACCTATAAATTATGTCGAGTTAAGGCAACGTAATAGCAAGAACATTGATTTCCAAACATTTTCTTCCATATTTACCAACAATAGATGAATAAAAAATTTGGAATAAGTATATCTATATGGTTAAGGAGTAAAACATTCCTAAAGTAGAAGGAAAAGCCTAAACCACTATCTAAGATTGTAGTAAGAAATGAAAAAGCCTTTGTCCCCGCCAACATGGTTTGCTCAAAGAACCTCCTTGACAGAAGTCAGAGTAAGCCTTTGGTACCATCTAAAAAGACTTGACCAAACCATTTATAAGCCTTTTATCCTCGCCTGCGTGGCCTGGCCGGAGCGCCTCCTAGAGGAAGGACATAGTAAGTCTTTGGTCCCATTCAAGATGACCTGATCAAAGCATTGAACCAACCTTTAGTACCGTCTCTAAGGCTTTACTAAAGCGCCTCTTTGAGGGAGGTCAGGTAAGTCATCGATTCTGCTTAAGATAGCTAACTAAATGCACTGGACAACAAACCTAAATCATCGCTTATGTGACGCCTCGGATTTTTAGCGTCAAATAATTGAGTAATTAACTGATTTAGATAACGTTTGAATTATAAAATCGCTGGAAATGATAAATAAATAAATAAATATCTCAACTGAAAATTTTAGTTATGAAAAATATGTGTGCTAGTAAGATACAAGTAGTAATAAAATGAGATAAGACGAAAGAACAATAAAAATGAATACATGTTTATATGATAATAGGAAAACAAGGCAAAGATAACATGTATACAAGTGTACAAAAAAAATATAGATAAGTATAAGCTTATAAAACAAGCCAGGTCTAATTAATGCAAGCATCAACATATCAATTCAGCCCCCATTGAAGAAAAAAAAAATCTCTCTGACTAAGTATACAAACAATCTACACAGTACAAATAATATCTTGTACCTGTATACTTTAGCCTGAACACACTATCTTTTATATATATATATATATCATCATCTCCATTTCGATTCATAAAAGCTGAGTAGATAAAAAAAAAGAGGAGAGAGAGAGGCTTCAACCTGGAAAATTAAACTCTGCAACCCAGAACAACATCCATTACAATCATAATTAGATGTATACAAATAGGGACATATGCATTTAATTAGCACAACAATTTGTCTATCCAAATTGCAGAAAACAACTCAGCCTCCATATAAAAAAAATCTAACCTGAACATAACAGGTAAAGCTTGTACCAATTAAACCTATACTATTCAAATCTATTTTCTATATATAAACATCATCTTATCTTAGCTCGTTCAAAAAAATTAGTAAACCTGAGAAACTAACCTGAGAAAAGAAAGAAAAAAAAGTAAACATCTTCTTCTTTTTACAAACTCAAACAATCCATTCAACAACTACCTGAAGCAGCAGTTTAAATCAAGTCAAGGAAGCAAATTTAAATCTCCACAGACGAACCAGACTTCTATGATTTTTTCTCCAGAGGTGAGTAATGTTTTAACTAAAAGCTTAAGTAGGTAATGGTTGGTTGTTGTGAAATATCTGCGATGATGATCGCTCTACATGTGTATGTTATAAGTCATAGTTATGTGTATATGAATGTATATGAACTGTGCCTATATAGTATGGTTATTCTTCTCTGTTTAAACTACAGAGATAAGAAAATATTTAAACTACTTATCTGATCATTTTAGATCTTGGATTCAAACATAATATGTTGTTTAAGTATAAATCAAAGTTTAAAATTTTATTTAAGAAGAACATAATAAAAATCAAAACAAGTCAAGTTTGAAAAGATTAAGCAAAGGAGCAGCAGTTCATATTAAACTGTGAGTATAATCTTAAATGTCCTGCCTACTGGGAGATATATATATATATCATTCATACGTTTTGAATAATTGAATGAATCTATTTTGGCTCAAATTCATGAAGTGATAAGTCAAATGCTTATGTATGTGGTTGGAAGGTCTGGACACACTATTGTCAAAGGGAAAATGCACAGCAGCTTTTGAAACTATTTTTTAAAAAAAAAACCTAGATCTCACGATTCATCGAGTTTTAAGCTTCCATTCCAAAAAGAAATTCAATTGTTTTTGAGTATAGATAAATACGAAAATACGTGTGGTCCAATATCATTTGGTATATAGAAAGTAAATGCTGTTTACAGTAACCAACCTTGAATAGGAGGAAAAATTCAACTATCAGGTTTCCTCCAATTGATTGTAGGGTCGTGAACGCTGCTGAAAATCGTGATTTTTAAGGAGGGTTTTGAAGTTTTTAGTTGGGTTTTGAAGGAGAGTGAGGAAGATGATCAGAATTTGTTTCTCGGCAAAATTGGGACGGCTGTGGAAATGGGGGAACTTGCTGTTGGCCGGGGAGGTTGCTGGAGGGTTGGCGGAGATAGGGAAAATGGGGCAAATATTTTCTCGTGGCGTGTGGCGTTGAGGGGAGGTCGTTTTAGGGTTTGGGGGTGAGTTTTGATCGTGATCGGCTTCGTGTAAATGCTGACGTCGTGGAGGAGAGGCAGGATTGCGCACTTAGAGGAAAACAAAGAAGAGGTTGTGGCATTTGTTTCAGCGAGGTTTGATGATACACGGTGGAGAGTGGTGGCGTAGGAAGGTGATTTGGTGGCTCGGTTTCATTCAAGGGTCGTGTAGCAGATCGACTTTTCGAATTGGGTTTGGAATAGTGGTTTTTGGTGGGTTATGGGGACGTAGGGGTGGTAGGTGACTGATGGGGATGGTCGACGGCAAAGTATAGCGGTCGTTGGACGTGAGTAGGTGCACGGTGATGCACAGTCTCGTGCATAATTTTGAAATGAAGGAGGAAGTAGTAAAAGGAATTTACTGGAATAAAGTAACAGAAGAGAGAGGAGGAGTAAAAGATTTGGGCCGGAGGAAAATTGGGCTATAAATTTGATTTTCGCGTGAGAAGCTCAACAGTTTTTTTTAAAACATTTTTTTTACAGTTTGAATATAAGGAGAAAGGAAAACCTGGGTTTAAACTTGACTAAATTGGTATTTTGCTCGAGTCTTAGTTTTTAGGATGTTAAGCCTGATAAATTTAGTCTGTAAATCACTTTTGGAACTCGGGAAAAATATGATTTCTAACAGTTTCAAAAGCAAGAAGTTTTTAACAAGCTTTCAAAGTGTTTGAAGTATTTTAAGTTATTTGGAGGTGATTTTCAAAATGTTTCAAATAGAAATTTAGTGATAATCATCAATGGATAATTACTAGAGGTAAGTAAACTTAAGAACAATGACTAAATGAAGGTAATTAAGGAATAAGTTAATTACTGAATGTGACCAATTGGAATCAATTGATGACGTAATTAAATCAAATGATAATTACTTAGAGTAAGTTATAATGGATAGTTAATGTTGGGATCATTAACTAGTGGTTAAGAAATGATTAGTTAAGTTAGGTAATTAATTGAAGAGAATTAATTGGTTAAGTTAATTAAGGATAAATTTAGAATTGATTATGGATTAGTTACTTAATGAGACTAATCAAGTGAATTACTCAGTGTAAGTAGTTAACGTATAATTTCGAAATGTAATTAATTTAAGAGGGTAATTACTTTATGGAAGCAATGAAGAGATATAATTAAGGATTTATTACTTGGAGAATTAATTTAAGGATAATCAATTAATTTAGGTAAATAATTAAACTTTATTTAATTTATGAGATTAATTAATGGGATAATAAATGAAATGATAAATAAAAAGGGTAGTATTTAATGAAGTAACTAGAGGTAAATTAATTAAGTAATTTAAGGTTAATGAATGTGAATGGTGAAATAATTAATCTATGTGATTAATTAAAGATTAATAATTTCAATGTAATTAAAGAATAATTAATCATGGAGGATTAACTAAGATGAATGATCATGGGATGGTTAATCAATTGGGTTGTAATAAATCAATAAGCAGGACTTAAGGGTAATTGATTTAATTCAGTTATAGTTAATTAGATTTACTCGAGATGGTGTGGTTGGTATATCTTGCTTATGTATGATTAAGTGATTGTTTAAATGCCTTGAATTGATTGATACCCCTGATATGAAATGGATTGTGATATGGTGTGTTTGGATGGGTAATAATAATGTGATTATTTTTCAATGAGGATTGGCTGAGTAAAAGGTTACATCTTTTATTTAATGTTGAATTGCAATTCACTGGATTAATAGACGTTAAGATGAACTGAATTCGAAAAGACCGGAGTCGGGTATTAGAATACCCGAAACCACTTCGATTATATATAAACTTGATAAGTGAAATCAATAGGGTATAGTGGAATCATTTAAGTGAAATGGACCATATAATCTAAGTTCTGATACTTAGAAATTGATGTGTGAAACAAGTGGTGTCTATAACAACTTGTGGAGTGAAAGTTGATATAAGTTACCTTGGGTTTTATATGAGTTGTGTACATTTGTATTCCATGCTAGATGGGTTTACTCACGCTGGTTTCCAGCCTGACCCGGGTGTTACTTTGATGTAATGCTCGGGTCAGACCGAGTATTATAGATTTTCAGGTAAGAACGTTCTGGAGTTCAGGAGACGAGCTGGATGGCAAGAACGTATGAAGTATATCCGCTGTGTTATATTATTGTATATCTGAGACATGGTAATTGTGTATATCCTATGTCTGTATAATTGTGTAACTCTGATGTATTAGAATGTAACCGAGAGATATAATATTCTTTTGTAAACTGTTATTTATTATTATATTTTATCCGCTGCGAATGGGAGATGTTTGGTGTTTCTGTTCTTCTTCTTCTATCTTTTTCTTCTTTTTCATAACTATCTGGAATTTTCGGGTGTGAAAATTTCGGGTCGTTACAGCTTATGACGATGATAAGGGGTTCGATCCAAGTTGAGGTCATCAGCTAAGATGGTGCTAAAGCAAATGGACTAAGATGTTCAAAGCCTAAAGAGAGGCAGAAGGAAAAGGGACTAAGACGTCCAAGGCCCAAAGAGAAGCGTAAAGAAAAAGACTAAGACGCTCAAGGCCTAAAGGGAGGAGCAAAGGAAATGGACTATAAAGTGTCCAAAACCTAAAAAAGGTAAGAGAACTCGATCAAAATGAGCCATTTGTGGACCAAAGCGAGAGTCAAGCAATCATCTATAGGAAGATCCATAAAATATGAGTTATTGTGTTTCAAAGTAAAGAATGCGTGATTTCTCCACAAAATAAAGCATCACTGCCAGATGTTTTTTTTCATCTTCTACTTTATTGCTGGATGAAATTTTTGGACTTCTTCTATTATTCAAAAATTATTATTGTCAGATGGTTTTCTGGTCTTCTATTATTGCCAGATAGATTTTCTCTTCTTCTATTACTGTTGTCAGATGGATTTTCTGGTCTTCTATTGTTGCTAGATGGATTTTCTGTTCTTCTATTACTCAAAAATTATATTGCTGGATGGTTTAATGGTATGCTATTATTATAGGCAGATGGATTTTTTGGTCTTCTATTATTATCGGATGGATTTTCTTGTCTTCTTCTATTATTTATAAATTATTATTTCCAGATGGATTTTCGAGTCTTCTATTCAGACGGTTTTCTGGCCTTCAATTCACAATATTTCCAGAAGAGTTTATAGTCCTCCCTTCTACGATATTTTCAGATGGGTTCCAGGATTTCTTCTTAGGAAATTATAATTCACTAGTTTTCTGGTTCATGAAACCGTTATTTTTAAATAGTTTTCTAATCCTAATTCTATGGGATTCTTTTAAAAGTTACTTTATGATCCTTTATGATCTTAACCCTAAATCAACTTTAAAAGTCACTAATGAAAATCATGAGTTGCTCTACGTTTTGCAAGAAAACAGGGTTAGAGAGAAAATCTTGCAAAGAATAAGAAAAGATGGCAAAATTCTTCGTTTCACACTAACGTGTAAAAAAATCTCTTTTATACAAGGAGGGAGCAAGTATTTTCCATATAATTTCTAAGAAAAATATAATTCGAATTGAAAACGGGTAATGTTGAAGGCCACATTAAGGAACTATGCTGACCTTAAGATTCCAGGGCATCTCGCACTAATGAAGAAATGTAGGAGATATAGAAATGGCATGTCAAAAACCAAGATGATAGGAGGAAGGTAAAAGAGCATACTCCATGCTTTATAGGATGAATATTGACAATCACGAGTAAGCAATAACTGATGAAGCCTCCTTTATCATCAATAACGCATCTTATTGAAGCCGCAATTTGTTGATATTGCATATAATCAACATTGAATAATGAAAAAGACACGACATTGGAGCAATATTGGAAGTATGACACCATGGCCCATCAGTAAAAGAGGAGTATAAAGGACATCGATATTGCATGTTGCAAGATATCGAGAGAAAAAGGCTATACGATTCATCAAAGCAGAATAAATGAATACCACTCATTTTCAATGTTGCCTCATCTCAATATCGCATCACATCGATGACATGCCCTATCAATATCACCTCTTCTCGATTCCGCATCATATCAATACCGCTTCTACAATAATATAATCTTTTATCAATGCCACTCTATTTTGATGCCACGTTTTATCAATGCCGATCGTAATTTATGTCGCTTATTATCAATGTCGCCTGTTATCAATGCTATATGTTGTCGATGCAGCTTTTTATTAGTGCTGCTCATTATCAATGTTGTCTGTTATTGGTGCTGCTTGTTATCAATGCCGTTCATCATCTACGTCGCTTCCAATTAATGTCGTCTCTTAGTAATGTTGTGTCTCTTTAGAACTGTTAATTCTCAATGCCATTCTTTTGTAATATCACTCTTTACCAACACTAAAGGACACCACAGGTCATCAATGCGGCATTGATAATAGATGTTGTCAATGTCCACAAAAATTATTAAGACAAAAATGATGTCGTGGCTTATTAATCCCGAAGATCAACGAAGATGAATTATGAGGCCTAGCGCCATTGAGATTGTCGCTGATATCAAGAGTTATGCATGCCAAAGGCGGCATAAAGCAGCCATGCCAAACCCCTTTACCCCTATAAATATGGATATAGGGCAAGGAAAAGATAGCGATCATTTCTTTTCTTTCCTTTCAAAATCGAACAATTGTAACCCTAAACTGAATTAGGGAAAAACTTGATTTGATTGTAATTATGATGAAATTATGTTAACAAGGACTTGAATATGTCAATTACCATGATTGTGCTCTTTGGTCATTATTGTACGTGGACATGCATATACGAAGCTCTTTGGATCTGAAGCTTGTATTGATTTTATATAAATCATGTGGGCTTTGGTCTAAACTAATGTTTATATGCATAATCACTATCTTATCATTTACATATGGACATAAGACTATGAACTAAGAGGATTGCCTATCTCGTTTATTAACATGATTAATGGTCTATCACATATATTTATAGCTTAATTCATATATCTCCTTTGATCATGTGACATGGACTTTCATATGTCTTACTCCGAAAGAATGTATAGGCTTGTTCAAAAAGATTATATGGGCTTCCTAATTCCTTAGTCCAAAGGTTCATGGGCATTATGGAGCCATTCCTCAATGACATCATCTTGTACCAGACCTTGAATATTAAGTCTAATCTTGATCACTTAACACCATTTGGTCAATGCCAACTAAGCCACGCTTAATCGTGTCTTCAAGCGTGTTAAAATCAAGATTTGGGACATCATACTTAGCATCATGGGTGTTATACTAATTTTTCACATTTATAAAATCATTACTTATTTTAAATTTAACCTTTTAAAGTTAACATATTATTTTTATTCATTTTAAATTAACCTTTTAAATTTAAATTTTGAAATAGATTTTGAAATTTTATCAACGCCCAAATCAATTTAGGCCTTTATATTGGGGACTACCTTTGGGCTTACCTCATCCTTTCGAGTTAAGCCAGTATGCGAGTAGGGCAGAGTACTTGATTATCCAAACTCAACCTTAGACACTACTTTTCTAAGCACCCTACTATATGGGTAGGCTTCGGTAAGTTAACCCTACTACTAATTTAGACCGCTAAGGTACCAATTTCAGAATGAGCCAGCACATAGTGGGGTATATGTCAGAAAAGTTATTCCATTTTGGACCTTACCAGGCCTATGAAAATTTAAATCTACTTAGATCTTAGGTGGATTTATTTTTTAAAAACCAATATATTACATAACTTATAATAAAGTATTATATTGATGTTATATTTATAACATATAATTTAATATGTGTATCATATACACATGTGTACGTGCACGTTCCATATAAATGGTGTATATGGTTTAACACGTCTGTCTTTAAGTGTTTGGATTTACACCGCTGCGGACTTGTTCGCCCTTTAAATACGCGTATGATGTTAATATAAATGTGCATTTATGCAAAAGCACAAACACACACACATATATGTCTATGTGCGTATGTATAGTTTTATATTATTATAAATAGTATCAGTAAATGTAAGTATTTGTATACATATGTGTGTGTATAGTCTAACTTTGTAATATAAAGTAATTATAAAATCTAATATAAATCACAATGAATTTCAAATTTGAATTTAAAATTCAAGTTTTAATTTTAAATCTAGATCTATGCAATAAAATATCTAGTAATTTCAAATTCAAAATAATATATTAATATAATATATATATATAATATATATATGTGTGTGCGTATGTACGTGAATATTTAAAAATTAAAAAAATAAACATATACATACAATATCCATACATTAGATTATTATTTAAATAATATAATATATATATATATATAAATATGATCTAATGTAAATAATAATTATATACATGTACACATCAGTCATACAAAATCCTATTTTTACTCATAGTTTAAAATTGTTTTGATTAAAAGCCTTTTCCAAAATATTTTTTTTGCAAAATATTCTAAACTTATACATATTGTATTAATTAAATATTTATATACATATATTTTTTGATATATATATAATATATAATTAGATACATTGTTTAAATTGAATAGTATGTATTATATTCGAATTTATAAATATATATAAATTACTATATTTTATTTTTGAATAATGCATACATATATGTGTGCGTGTATTAACAAAATATAAAATATACTTTATATAATAATGTTTGTGATAAAATCAATTCTATTTTAAAGTCATTTTAATATTAACATAATCGTTTTTTAGGCCATGAGCAATATGTATATAAATATAGATATAAATTCTTTTTTATTATACACATATATAGTTTCATCTAATAAAGCCATCACCAATATATATATTGATTCATGATAATTTAGTTACTATATAAGCATATAATGACAAATGAACAATTATATACACACATATATGTGTTTATGCATGTATGTAAACAAAGAGTTTTCCTTATTTGTAGCCTAGATGAAGAAAACTTAAAATGCTGAATCGAGACAGTCCTTGAATCAGAATCTAGAATCTAGAAAGAGCTGCTAATCTGAATGCAGCAAACACCAATCTTCTAAATTGATTTAATTTATGTATTTGGAAGCTAGAAAAATAAGGAGGGGGGAAGGAGTAATAACAGGCCTTGACTGGTCTTGGAAGACCAAAAATGGAAGAGACGGTAAAGTGGGGTTTGAGATGAATAAATAGTAAAGAAACTAAGGGGAAAAAGGGGGATCCAGATCCTCCTTTTCCTCTTACCTTTTCACCTCATTTTTGAATCAATATTCCATCCACTACTTTCCTTAAGGTTGGCCACTCTAGACTCCATTCCGGGCCTCCTAATTACTTTAAGCCCGAAAAAATAAATGCACATAAATTTAATTCAAAAGCATCTTGATATTGTATATCGATATTTGTGTCTTTAACTATTATTTACACACTATTTAATATTAACCAACATAAATTAAACAAAATTTTATAACTAATATTTCATAAATATTAATTGAGTTCATTAATCTATAACGATTGTAATCAATTAAATTGGGTGATGGTAAGAGTATTCAACGTTTCGGTTGTATGACTTTTAGTGTAAATGCAGTCAACGAATAATATCAAACAATTTGAAACTTGTCATTCACTGTCACTTGTGGTGTGACATTATGGCAAATTTATTGCTATATAGCTTTGGTAAAATTGAATTTTTCTTTATTTAAGCATTACAAAATAGTGGAAATTATTTATACTAATTTTCTTCATCAAAACTATATCACATTAGGACTAATGGAATTTGGTATCGGCAAATTCCAACATCATTCATATTCAACTTTATAGTCCAATTACAAAGACCTTGGTTAAATAATAATAATAATTATCATTAATCGAATCGCTTTTATTATAGACTATGACTTTGAGTTGACTTTAATAGATTGTTAAACTAACCTCATATAACTGGAAAGATGAATTCTCAATTGAATAGTGTCTCACTTTCAATGCTTCCACTCAACCTAACTATAATCGTTCGATGGTTGTCATTCCATGATTTAACTATAATCAAAGCGGAGTATCTACATTGAAGCTAGATAGTATTCTTAAGTCGATAGAATTGTGTATATTGCCATATTGATATTTTTTGTTTGACCTTAGTTATATTAACTCACAATAAAATATCGAATGAGTCATTTCATAGTTATCCAATAACTATCAGTACGCAACTCCTCGGTGCCCCATTTGCTTTGAGTAATACACAGCTCAACATTTGGAGAGCATTGCGTACTCCAGTCTCAATAGAATTTTCGATATCTAACCTCGGTACATCATGACTAGGAATATTTAAAATGGTGTTTTTATTATATTTTGATAAATTGTTCATGATTATAACACATTGTAATTACTATCACAAACGCTCCGCTTATGGATTTTCTATTAAATATACTTTTAGTTAAATAAATAATTAATATAACGCATTATATCAAGTATATAATAGAAAGAAAAGATTTTTCCATAGTTAATAATTTGCAATAAATTACAGAATTGCCCTTAGGAAATACCCCTAACTCTATCAAAACACACTTCACAAACACATTACATACTAATTTTATCAACTTCTACAGTGATTCCAAATATAATGAAAAATATATTTATGATGTTTTCCATGACTTTTTTATGAATATTGTAAAAACGATACAATTTCTACGGTTATGGATATGACAACTTAATGAAAAATGTTGTCGAGTTTATTAACAATATTTTTTCAACATTGAAATGGGGTTTTTCTTATAGTTTTGTTAAAGGCGACTATTAGAGCTACTTGGTACATCTTGAGATCAATAAGCATCCATAGAACATTACAACCTAATCGATCAACTCAAACGTCGTTTGGGTCCTTTGTCCCTACAACTACTTGGTAAGGCTCTCGTTCTTCTAAGCCATACATGCTAATAGAGTTTAGGGTATGCCCTAGGAGCAATTATGTAATTTTTAATATATATCTAACTCGATAATCAATCTTGTTCGAAGTAAAAGGTGTTTTCTTTCTATTATATACTGGATATAATATGTTATATTAATTAATTGATTTAATCAAAAGTACATTTAATAAGGAATCCATAAATGGTATATCTTGTGATAGAATTTACAATACATTGCAACCATGGATGATTTATCACAATAAAATAAATATACCATTTTAAGTATTCCGCAGTCAAAATAAATTGGCATTGGATATCGATGCATTCATTGATACTAAAGTACGTAACTCTTCAAATTTTAGGCCGTGTATTACTCATGACTGCTAGGAGCTCCAAGGAATTATGTATTAATGGTTATTGTATAATTATGAAATGATTCACTAGATAATTTTCTGTTGGTTAATATAACTAAGGACAAATAAAATATATCGATGTGACCAAATTACAGAATTCTCTTGATTTGAGAATACTATTCATCTTTAATGTGGAAGCTCCGCTTTAATTATATTTAAATCATGGAACAACATCCATCAAATGACTACAGTTGGGTCGAGTGGAAGTATTGGAAGTGAAATATAGATCCAGTGAGGATTCTTCTCCTCGGTTAGATATGGTTAGTATCACGGTGAACTAAAGTCAACTTAAAGTCAAAGTCTCTGGCCAAAGAAGTTTGGTTAATAATTATTAATATTATTGAACCAAGGACCTTTTGTTTATACTATAGAATTAAACAGATGATTTTGGAAGTGTGACCATTATCAAATTCCACAAGTCCAAAGTGATATAGTTTTGACGCAAAGAATTGGTATAAACAATTATCATTGATGGGTAATGCTTAATAAAGTAAAATTAAATTTTTACCAAATCCATGTAAGCGATAAATTTAGCCAAATTATCACACTACCTGCTAAGTAACGTGTGAATGTTAATATTTGAATTGTTAATTAATTTTTAATTATTATAAATTAATTAAAATAATTAACATCTATGAAATATTAATGGCATAATTATGTATCTGATGTGTTGAATAATGTTAAACAATATACTTATAATAGGTATAAATATATTAATCGATATATGATATAGGTATGCGTTTAAATTTATATTTAAACGCAACAAACATTATTTGGGCTGGAATTTGTTTTAAGGCCCATATAGGGCATGCAAATTTGGGTAAAATAGCTTGGATAGGCCAACCAGATATTAGCAAAAGAGGAAGGCTTTTGAATGGTTTGAAAGAGTGGAATTAGTAAGAGAGAGATAAGAATGTATCCACTTTTCTCTTCATTTGGCTTCCTACTTATATGCCACTCTCTACACCATTCAATTTGAGACATTTTGCACTCCTTCCTTCTAAAATTTTTGACTAGCGAATCCCATTTAAACCCAAAAGAAATCCAAGCTAAAATCACATCAAAAAATTTCGATTCGATCCCCCGTAGTAAAGCAGTTCAGGAGCCACCAACTCTAGAACTTGGAACTTTATTCAATGAGCCATTTCATCATTTCAAAGTATGACCCTTGGGCCTTGGTGAAAGGGGTTCAACATTTTTACAAATTCATTTAACATTATTATCTATTATTATAATATATTGTAGATTATTAAATTATATTATGAATCTAGTGTATCGATGTTCTATCATATATTGGATGGTTAAATATATTAAGGCATCTATATATTAAAAAAATTTATTTACATGTTTTCTAGTATTAAATTCATGGCCTAAAAATAAAAATAAAAATAAAGCCATTTTCTAATTACATAATATTATATATGATTATATCAATTACTAATTATATTTTAAAGATTAAAATCATATAATAATTATTTTATAACCTCTAAAACTTTGATTTTTCTCTAAAATAATTCAACGGAAAAATCTGCTTTATATTAATATACATTTATATTTGTTGTAAATTTAAATATTAATATAAATATTTATTTAACTAGAAATTGATTATATATATATATTAATGTAATTTGAAATCAATTATAAATTTTATTTAATAACACTGCATGATTTTTAAATTCCAAAAATAAATTTTTAATAATTTTAATAATTAATTTTAATAAATCCAAAAAAGTAATTTTTTGTGTCGTAAGCTCCAAATTAGCTAGCATCGATTTTATAATATATGTATGCATGTTTGTGTATTATTTACTAATTAAATTAAAAAATTAGTTTTATTATTTGGTATGCCAATGCAATTAAAAAAAATTAAATTATTTTATATTGATTATTAAAGATTTTGTTATTTAATATAAATGAACATCAGTACAGGTACCTTTTAAATATTTTATATATTATTACAATTATTATTTCCATATATTTATAGATAAATATATGATTATATTTTGTAAATGTATAATTTTATGTGTATATATATGTGTGTGTGGGTATGTATATGCATTTATAAAATTTGATGCACACACATACATATACATACGTACATACAAACACACACACGCGCACATATATATTCATTTAGATAGCAAATAGAATACTAGAGGGACTAACATATCCGTTGTAGTGTAAATCCCAACACCTATACACGGGCATGTCAAACCATGCACATTTTGTTATGCTCCATGTGCACATACACACATATGTGTATATGATACACATATTCAAATTAATATAAAATAATATAAAGTAAAACTTTATTTATAAAATTAAATAAAACAATGATTTTAATTACAAGAAATTTAGAAAAGTTCTAAATAAATCTAGACTACATAGGCCTAGCAAATATCCTAAAAGGTAATTTTTTAAATTTATCAAGTTCTTTCCCTACAGGATGGCCTAGTTCCAAAACATGCAAGCATTATATGAATTTAAGAAAATTTTCCAGTTTCATTAGTACCATCAAAGTATTTATAGACATTCAGATGTTAGTTAGCAAATGTTTAAAGAATTAGAAGAAAAATATATATTACTTCAATTTAAAAAAAAATAACGGGAGAATCAAATCATTGAGTTGCTTCATATAAAAATAAAGAAAAATGATTAACCTTCTCATTCTTTGATATCATCATCTCAAAAACCTTAAAATTATATTCTTCCAATTTAAGGTAAATTCTATAGATTAAGATCATTAAGAAATATAACAAACCTAATTCACCATCGCAATACCCATTATCAGAATTTCTATTTATATTAGAGTTTCAATATGAATTAGGTTTAGGGATGGTGCCACTATGGGTGTTAGATAAGCCAATGATGGACTAGAGAATTAGATGTGTGGATTAGAAAACAAAATAGCTATTCAGCATTTGAACCGAGCATCTTCTAAGTGGATCTAAACATCAAGATGAAGACGGAATAGACCGGAGCTTGGGGATGTTCTTGGAATAGCTAGGAGAATAACTAAGGAATTTTGGAGAAAAAAGAGGCAAAACAACATGGTCGGTACCAACTAAAATTGTGGTCCGTGGGTCCACCCTTGAACTTTGGAAGTTTAAGGCTTGTAAAAGAATGAAGGAGCATAGGTGGTTATGACAACCATTATGGTCGGTACCGACGTGATTCTTCGTCTTAGAATGACTTGTTATTTTTCTTTATTCAATAGGATATGATGTTTTACATATTCTTTCATGCTCTAGTGACAAAGACAAACGATTTGTAACGACCCAGTTTTAATGACGAATTTAATTTCGTAATTTAATTAAATTCTTGGATTTAATTGTGGATTTATTTGAAATTTTCAAATTTAATAAGAAAAGTATGATTATTTATTTAATGTATAAATTGTGTCTCAATTCATTTTCTTTAAGAATTTATAAAATGTTTGAAATAAAAGCTAGTTATCAATATTAAGTGTAAAATATAAAAATAAAATATACGTTATAAATTTAATGTTTGAAAAAAATTAAAGTTTAAATAGATAAAAATAACAACATTGAATTCATTTATATCGTAAAGCAATAAGACAAGGCAAATAAAAGAATTTAAACAAAGCAAAGGTAATTTATGCAGACTTGAGCAAACAATGCAGGTAGGAAATAAGTAAACAAAATAATTAAACAAAACAAACAAATGTAAGCATATAGCAGACAACAAAATAAAATTTAACAAGTGTAGCCTGGAAGCTATAAAACCCAAAGTTAGCTGATACAAATCAAGTATCAGGTTAGAGCAAAACTTAGCAAGAAAGTCCAAAGTAAACAAAGAAAAAGTATATGTAGATTGTACAAAGCTAAAGTACATATGAACATACATATACAAAGAAAAGTGTGCACATAAGTATTTTAAACAGCATGGCTTGTGAACAAATAGGACTTAAGCATTTAATGCTCGTATAAACAAAGTCAATTCGAGTTTTCTTAGGATCATTTCAGCCTGCATAAAGTTTTTAGCAATTAATGCAAGGATATCTTTAGTACAAGGATAGAGATAACATCACCTTGTACAAAATAGTGTATACCCTGCTGTACAAACATATGAACACCCTGTAAGTTTTTTTATATATCAAACCTTCCTCTCAGTTTCGTTCATCAACCCTAAGAAAAAAAAACTGAAGCATCATTTCATTTAAACAAAAGCAAGAAAATTGGGTGGAAGAACAAAGCATAACAATTTCCAGTTTTAAAGAAAAGATTTAAGCTGTTTCCAAATAGTGAGCTCTGTCTATTTCTCAAAACTGTGAGCAAACTCACTTATCTCTGCTTGATGTTTGTAGTTGATGATTGAATAAGTTATGAAATGTTGCCTAGTAGTTAAAAAAAATGCAAGCATGTTGTATAGGTGTATATATGAATTAAATTGTGTGATTTATAGGCAGATGTGCCTGTTCTTATATTCACAGGCTTGAAACTTTGAAAAAAATTCACATCTTACAATCTGGATAAATTCGAGTTATGATTATTAAAGAGAAGATGATTTAAACAATATAATGTCAATGTAAAAAAATAAATTCAAGCCTTTATATTGAGTAATCAACTCGAAATTAAGGAAATCAGTAAAAGAATGAAATATAGGTAAAAAAATTGATGAACGTAATTTTGAATTTGGGTTGTACCATCAGATTTGCTATGGAAAACTATGAATTTTAATCGTAAATTCTAGATTTTTAAGATTGTAACAAGAGGGGGATTTTGTGATGATCTGAATCGGGTTTTTCATCAATTCCCGATGATCGACGGCGAAGTGATCATCAGGGTTGATGTTGGTGAAGGTCGGAGGGCTTGTGGTCACTGGAAAAATGCAACTAGAATTTATTATGGATCGAGGCGACTCAGCGACATCGATCTAGGGTTCGATGTCAGTTTCGAATGAAGAGAGACGTGAGGCAAATTCGTGGTCATCAACGCATCGAGTTGATTGAGACCCGGGGGAATTGAATCGGGGGTGGTTGACGAAGCTCCTGTGGGTGTTGCATGATCAACGGTGGTCGGGGAAGATTATTTGAGGCATGTTTCAGATGATGGTTTGGGTTCTGGTAGGAGCTGGATTACTCAATTTTGATACGTCACGAATTCATGAGTGCTGATGTGGTTGGAGCGATCGTTAGGTGATCGTCGTCATGTTGATGACCTCGGTGAACGACCAGAGGTGGTCTGGTGATCGTGCACGTGCACGAGGCGACGATAGTGTCTGAAGAAATTGGGTATGATGTTGGATTGGGAACGAAATAGATGTGCTCGGGCATTGGCTCGGGATCATTGCAGGTGTGACTCGAAGTGGGTAGGGTCGTGAGTGACCCGAAGTTTTACTGGGGAAAACTAAAGATTAGCTCGAATTTTTGGGTCTTTCTGGACTTAATGATTTAACAGATTTCAAACAATCTATTTAAGACACGTTTTAAAGTTTAATTGAATAAATAAGTTCAAAAGGCTGTAAACTAAATTTTCCATGGTAAGATCATTAAACAAGATTTAAATCGAGTTTCAAAGTCTAATATTTTGAAAATAAATTGTTTTGAACATCGATTCATTATATGTATTAGTTAATTTGTACAAGTGATTTAAGAGAATAATTATTTGATGTAAATTATTGGAAAGTTAATTACCTAATAAAGTTGATTACTTAATAAAAGATTACTACTTAATGGAATTAAGGTATAATTACGTTGTTACTTAAGGAATAATTAATCAATTAAGATTAATTAAATTAAGGTAATTTATTATTAAAAATAATTATTTAATTAAGAATAATGGACTAATGATTAAAGTTAATTAATCTAGTGATTAAAGTTAATTTATTTATATATAGATGATTAAGGGTTAATTTATGATTAAGGTTTGTAATTAATTAATGTTAATTTACCTGGATTAGTAATTAATCTGGTTTTAATAAATCAGGAAATTTATTAACCTTACTTATGAATGTTTGGATGGTATTGGATGTTCAATTGTTTGATCTCTACTGTGTGATGCCTTGTGATTTGAAGTGTTTCCATTCAGGCTATGATGAATGAAAATTTTATTTTATCTGTGACGAATGTATATTATTCATCTATGAATTTGTGTATGGAGGATAAGCGTGATAGGAATATACCGCTTATCAATATTGATATGCTCGAATCTGTGATGATGTGATTCCTTGTGATGTTGCACTATTGTGTTAAACCCCTGGACCACACTCATACACACACAAATATGGATTTCACGTGGAAATCGTTTAAGTCACAAATTTTTAAATAAGTTTTGGATTCAAATTTTTAAATTCAAATAGTTTTGGAAATAAATTAATTTTTAATGTGGAAAGCTTTTGAAAAGGTGTTTTAAGAACAAAAGTTATTTTGAATAACTAATAGAGATTTGAAATTTGAATAATTCGATTCAAATTGGAATTCAATATCTGAAATTGAATTCTATATTCAGTATTTATGATTTAAAAAGAATCATACAAGTTATACGAATTTTAAAACCATTCTTAAAGTATTGTTGTGAGAATTTGAATTAACTCAAAGATTTTTAACTTGTATAAATAGAATCGGGTTTTTCCAAAATAAAACTATTGTTTCTAAATGATAAAAAGCTTTCATATGAGAAATGAATTTCAAATTGTATTTAAGGGATTTCAAGTTAAATTGAAAATGATTTTCCAAGTTATGGATGAATCTTTGGAAATAGTTTTGAAAGCTATGAGATAAATCTTTGATTTAAAGATTTAAATGAGTTAATCTAATTGAAATGAAAATTTCTTTGAAATCCGTAAATGAATCTTTGTGAAACTGAGTGAACTTTGTGAAATAAATCTTTTTGTTTAAAAGATTTGAAGTGGTAATTGGTTTAAACCCTTTGAAAAAAAGTTTGGAATTATTAAGTTGTGACTTAATTGAAATCCCATATCCATATGTTTTAAATGTTGCGCTCACTATTTGGGTTAGCCAGGAAAGGACCTTTGGGTCGTATAACCCATTCCCAATATGTGATACGTTGTTATGGATAGCATTTAAAAACCGGTGGCGAAGACCGGCTATTTGCGAAAATGATAGGATAACCTATCGATTGTCTCTGCACCGAGTAGCTACGATATAGATATTCCCTAAGTGATGGGAAGTTCGATCGGGATTGTGAATACCCGGATTGCAAGGACTTCTTTGGAAGTACCTTCGGTTCTGTTCGAACCTAGAACAGACCTTGAATGGATTGTATGTCTGGCATTACATTCTGAGATATAAAGCAGATTTCTTTCAAATACATTTCTGTTGGTGGCGGAGAATTTATTCTCTTAGCATTAACACCCTTCTCTGAGACGTACGAGCTCATATGTTATGTAGTTGAAGGTTATCAGCGATATATTCCCAACTTGGTAAGGTAGCATGCTGAGTGTTGCTGATCATTTGTTGATCAAAGCATGGCTTTTGTAAAAAGCGTAACTTTGTGGATGAGACTTTGTAGAGCCTCACAAACCGGTAATGGTCGAAACAGGAATTGTGCGGCAAGGTTTCAGGGGTAGCTTCCCTAGGGTATGACCATTCCTTCCGAAAAAGGGTCATATCATGGTATAAAGTCCAGATACTTACTCATGTGGACACACTATATTATTTACTGTGTGATGTTGTTGGTTAGAGAGCTCTCGTTTAAAGGTCCCAAAGGACCGGGAGTAGCATATCTGAGGTTTTGTATATTCCCCGGGAAAGGGGGTAGCCGGCCTTGTTTTGGCAGAGATCCAGTTGGGTTCTCGGGGCGTCCTTCCAGAGGCGTTTCCATGTGGCAATGGGAAGTTCCTTGGCCTGACCATTTGTTGGAAAAATCCATTCATCCAATACGAGCCTTGTACGGTATTAGTTATATTACCTGCCATCTACTTATGGTGGTGCCCCACTGTTTGGATGGTAGCTATAGTAGGCATAGTTCGAAATGTCTATGTTGGCTAAGATTTATATCTTTACTTTCGAAATGTTTTCCTACACTATGCACTAGTAATAATATCAAATGTTTCTCTTTAATGCGTATCAAGCATCTTTGACTATCATAAGGAGAAATCTCCTCCGATTCTGCGTTTGCATTGTGTGTGTGTGTGCGGGAGGCCTTATGGTAGTCTCATTTTTCAAAAGCATTGCGATTATAAAAATTTAAATCTTTGATTGTTTTAAAGACAAACTGTTTTGTTTGCTCACACCAGTCCCACGACTGACCCAGAGTTTATTGTTTAACTCTGGGTGCTCAAAATTTTTCTACACGGGCAGTCTAGAGTTTGGTTTTTCAGATAATTAGGTTCAGTAGATCATCTAGAGCTAGTTCGGTTTTTGAATATGGACGAGACTTTCTTAGTGCTATCTTGATGGTGGATCGAGCTAGGAGTTTTGGAGCTTTGTCTTTGGAGCTTTTTGGATCAGAGTTGCAGTATTATATTCTGAGAAGACTTATTTCATATTGTATCGTGTTCCGCTGTATTTTGTGTTGTATATTCTCTGATGTTGATGATTATCATTGTATCAAATTGATGTATCGGATATTGTATTCATGTTATATCAGTGATATCATCTTTTATTTCCGCTGTGTTATTTATCATTTAATGGTGTTGCAAGCTCCCGCGAAACGAATTTGATGTTGTTGGTCGGACATCGAGTTCGAGTCGTGACACGATTCTAGCTATAAATAGAAGGATTGTAGAAACCTAGAGAGGACATTTTGACTTTTGGGATCTATTGATCCCATACTCTTCACACCTTACTCTCTCTACTCCATTATTGTCACTAATTGCAATAATGCCAATATCTAAAATCATTGTAATAGTGCTTGTACTAGTGAAAAATTCGAAGTTAATAAGGTTAAGTGGATATAGGCATGAAATTCGGTTGAACCACTATATGAATCATGTGTTCTTCGTTGTTTCTATTTGATTTTAGTAGAACTGTTTTCGTTTTTTAATATTGGGATGTTGTATCACTTTTTTGTCTAACATTTTTGGTGTTTCGACTAGGAATAGAGCTTCTCAAGAGTACTAGTATTGTGGAATTCAAGCATCTAGAAATTAGATCTAAAGAATAGTTGCTATAGATTTAAAGTCAATGTGATTTTAGAAGGAATCAACATCAGATCTGAAGAAATGGTCGCAAAGAAACCGTCAACTAGATCTGGAGTTACTACCAAAGAATATGAAGCTTCCCAACATAACGAAGAAGCTACTTAGTCATTGAATGCATCGGTGGGTCCATCTGCCTCATAGGACATGGTGTCAAAAGTTGAGCTTGATAGGAGAATGACTAAGATGAACCAAATAATGCTTGATAGTCAGAAATCTCTCTTTGGTAAGATGGAGAAAGCTTTGTGTCACTAGTCCGATAGACACAAAGGCATACGAAGAGTCATAGGAATTCATTACCTTAAATTCTCAAGATGAGACCTTGTCTTCATATGATCAGAACAGGAAAGAAGGCAAGGAGAAGACGAAGGGAAAGGCCACCAAGAAGTCAAAGAGGAGTGCAAAGGGAAGTGGCCAAGTTTTGATCATGCTGAATTTGGTCCGTGTTGACCATAATCAGGTCAGTACAGAGCATGTTAGGGGTGGTTCCGGTGCGCAGTTTCCTAATGCCATTAATCTTTCAAGCAGTGAAGATGACTTATACGACACTAGCAATGATGTTAGGAAGAAGGCTAGGATGTAGAATGCAGGTGCTCAGATGAATGCCACAGGACCAACCAGACCTTACAAAAGATCCGGGAGAGTGGCTCTCTGTGATATCCCGGAATTTTTGGCAATAAAAATTTAATAATCTGTGTTAAAATTAAATGTATTGTTAATAATAATTTGAATTGATTTAATATTTTTCTTAAATAAATATAAATGAGTATTTTTATCTTTTAAAAGCTAATTTAAATTGTTTCTATTTATAATGTATATATATATTTGTATATATATTGTAAATAGATAAGCTTTGTTTTAAAATTTAATAAATAAAGGGGCAAGCTTTTTAATTCTAATATTTTGGTAAATTAGAAATTTAATTTAATATTAAGCTATTAAATAAATAACCATAGCTTTAAAATACTCAAGATAAAACTTAAATTGTTTAAAATTGATTTTAGCTTAAGTTTAAACAAAAAGATTTGTTTTGTTATATAGCTCGATAAGATAAGTAAATTTATTTATAAAGAGATAATTTCTTTTATAAATTTATTTTAATTTAATAATGAGTCATATTTAAACAATATTAATAATGCAATATATTTACAAATGGATTTTAATATAAATAGAAATTGTTATTTTAAACTTATGTGTGTATATATATATATATATATGTATTTTGGAAAAACTATGATTTGTAAATTTAAAATAAAATAAATCTTATAAATATTAACATAAGTTTGAAATAAATAAAAAGTAAATTAAGTATTTGATTATTTAAGTTTTAAAAATAAAAGAAAGATAAAATTTGTAAATTGTTTAAGTATAAAAGTATATGGATATAAATTAAGTAATAAACCAATACAAATGACTTAAACAATTTTATAATATATAAGTACAAAAGCAAAGTAAAGTAAAAAGAAAAATAAGTAGCATTTAAAATAACAAAGACTAAAAGCAAACCAGGCTTTGTATAAAAAAATGAGTGAAGCCTGTAAGTAGTTTCAAAGGCAAGTAGAATATGTTTGTAGCTGTAAGCAACTATGCAGGCAAGACAAGAAGTGAAAATATAAAATGTGCCTGTAAAATGATTGTGCAAGAACAATGTATGAATAGAAATAAGACAAGAAATCAAACCAGATTTTGTGTAAATATGAAAGCAACAAGGCAAAAGAAATATCAATATACACAAATAAGAAAAGGATGCAGGCATGAAGGGGAACACTTGCATTTAATGTAACCCGTACTTAGCATAACTTAAGTCAATTCGAAAATCTTATAAGGCAACTCAGCCCCCATTTGAAAAGTATTGCCTGATAAAACAAAACTAAATAGTGCACCAGAAATTGCAAGCCCAGATAATACCTTCACCTGTAAATTTTCTTCCTCTAAATACATCTCTGATACAAACAGAAAATGTTGGTACAAGCATATGCAAACCCTGCAAACTCCTTTCTATATATACCTCTCTTCTCATTTCTAATTCGATCATCTCAACATAGCAACCAGAAAACAAGAAAATAAGCATTATTCCTTTACAACTTAAACATTTTTCATGTAAACTAAAACAAGAAGATTTAAGAAAATCAAGCCTGCAAGCAAATACAATTCAAAACCTGATGTATTCATCTTCAACCCAAGCTTTAAGGCAAGCAACGTGCATGCAAAACTAATCAACAAAGCAACTCAAGTTTAAAGTAAAAAGCATTCAAGTGCAAGGATTTTAAAAGCTAAAGGATTTCAGTCCAAACTGTTTTTCAAATTGGTGCTCTGTCTTCATTTCAGGTGAGTAACATTTTTAAAAAAATTACTTAAGTTTTTAATCTGTTGCATGCTAATATTTGAATGCTTAACATATTTGTGTGAATATTTATATATTTCTTTATCTAGGCATTGGTGAGATGTAAATTACTGCATATTGTATTCTCAGTGAGTACCATCACAATCTAAAAACTATTTTGTATAGTTGTTCTATGCATATTTCTCCCTGAAGTTTAATTTATCTGTGAGTAACTTTTTTTTAAAATACTTAAGTATCTGGTTGCTAGATTTAAGTATAAAGGTAACAATGTTTTTATGTTTATATATGATTCGAATTCTGTGTGTTTGTGAAATAGGATAATTATATGTTATATAATCCTATTAATGCATCCCTGTATTTAGAATTCAAACTCAGGTTTGATTTAAAAACTTAACATTGCTTGATTTACTTGTGTGATGACTTGGGACCTAAACAAGATATGTTTGCTTGATTATAAGGTTAAGATTTAAAATTTAATTAAGTTAAAAATAACTTTAATTTTGTTCTGGAAACTAAAGGGGACAGGGAGGTTTCAATTTGTGGAAAATTCAAATTTTCTAATTTAACAATTCAGTAACATGGATTGAAACTCTATACTTAATAATGATTTAAGAAAGCAAAATTTCATTTTTATGTCAAGGGTTGAGGGTGCGGTTTTGAGTTACACTGTCTTTTGTTTTTGGGGTTGTTCCGATGATCTAGGGGACCGAAATGCTCGGGGTTCTTCGAGTTGATGGAGGGATGATCGGAGAGGGTTGAAAAATGGTAGAAGTGGTGGCAGAACGCGGTGGTGACGGCGGCGACCGTTTTGGGTTTCTAAACCTAATTTTTACTGTACATGAATAATCGACCACCACGGCTCAGAGAATGGATCGAGCTCGTGTAGCTTTGGGGTAATGGAAGCGGACTTGTAGAGGAAGATGATGCAGGAGTTTCAGACCTTAAGATGGTCGGAGCTGTAAGGATGTGGCGGTGACAGGTTTTGAGGTGGGAATGTTTTGGTGTTTCCAGGTTTGGGTTTGGCATACTCGAATTTGATCTCGGGTTGGAAACATCGATTTGATGCTCGGCGTAGGGTGCTGGGGTGGTTCTCGACTTGTGGAGGCCATCGTTGATGGTCATCGGGAAGTGGCGCCACCGTGCATATGCACGGTGGGTTTCCTTGTGTACTGCGACGTTAGTATTGGAAGCGGAGTGAGTTCGTTAGTTTGCTCGAGTAATTCTTGTTCCTGGCTCGAAGAAGGTAGCTTGTTGTCTCGAAGTAAAATACAGTGGTCTCGGGTAGATTGTAATATACAGGTTCAAGACCTGTAAGTTTTAAAAAAAATTTGAAACTATATTTTAAAAAAAAATGTAAAATGAACAATTAAACTAAGTTTAGATAAAAATTTAGTTTGGATTCAAATAAAGTTTGAATCAGTTTTTTTTTCAATTATTTAGAACAACTTGAAAGGGGTTTAAATAGTTGGAATTTAAAAGTAAAGTTGGAATAAAATAGGGATTTAAACTAAACTTGGATCTGAATTCAAATATAAAATTGAATCTTAGTTTTGAAAATAAAGAAGTTTTTAAATTTAAAATTGTTTTAAATAGTCTTAAGGGAAGTAAATTATCCTTAAACACCTTGTTAATGATAATTTGAACATTAATAAGAAAAATGTGGTTATTCTTGAATAAATGAAGATTTAAATGATTTGTAATTTATAAATTATTTAAAAGGAATAATTTATTAAATGGGATAAATAATGGATTTGCGTCAATTTAGTAATTAAGAGTCTAAACTAGTTAATTAAGATTTAAGATGATTAATTTAGGATAAATTAATTGACAATTAAGGATCATTAATTAAATAAGATTAAATTTAAATTAATGATTAGTAATTAATTTATTTATACAATTAAAGGTCAATTAATGGATTACTAAAGACTAATTAATTGGAAATTAATAATGGTTAATCTAAGTTGGTTACTTAAGAAGTAACTCAAGAATTGTTTATAAAGGTCATTAACTAGAATTATTTAATAATGAATAAATGTGATTAATTTTTAATAGTTAATTAGATTTATTAATGTAAAAATAATCAATTGTAAATTGTTTTAAGTATAATTACCTAATGAAGTAATTATGGAATTAATTACTCATTGTACTTAATTCAGTTTAATATGAATTGTTAAGTTAATTAATTAAGTTTAATTAATTTAAATAACCAATGGGTGATGCGTTAAGTATAATTACTTAGGGAAGTAATTAATGATAATCACTGGATGTAATTAATTTAAGGGTGATTTGGTAATGAAAGTAATTTGAGTATAATTACCTTGTATAATTAATCAAGGGATTAATTAATGAAGATAATTAATTATGGAATAATTAATTTGTTAACAAGTAATTAAGGGTAGTTAATTACTGGATTGATATTAATGAAGGGCGATTAATAATTGTATTTTAAATTTTAGATTAATCACTTAATAAAATTAATTTAAATAAAGTAATTAATTTCAATATAATTAAAAATCATTAATTTATATAATTAATGATGTAATTAAGAATTGTTTAAATAAGCAATAGATTAATAATAAGGTGATTAATTAATGTAATTAATTAAGGAAAAATGTAATTAATTATATTTAATTAATCAATGAAGTAATAAAATGTTAATTATTGTAAATGATTAAGAATATTTAATGTGTGAAATTAATTAAAGACTAATTATTTATTGTAATCAGAGAATGATTAATCAAAGGTGTTTAATCAAGATAAATACTTAGAGAATGATAAATGAATTAGATTATAATGCATTAATGGATATATAAGCAGGATTTATGGAATGAAGTAATTAATTTAATTCACTTTAAATTAATTAGAGATGTAGTAATTAATTTAATTTACTTTAAATTAATTAGAGATAGATGTAATTAATTTAATTCATTTTAAATTAATTATAAATGATGGTTAATAAATCATTGCTTATGGATGTTATTAATTGAATGGTTGTGATTTCAGTAATGAGGTCTATATGATATGGATGCTTAGTTAAGTATGATAATATGGGTTATTTGTTTATGATGATTATCTGTTTGTGATGATAATACAGATTATCTATTTATGATGATGTGATTATCTATTGTGATATGTGAATTATCTATCTGTGTGTATATAGAAAATATTGAATTGAATTGTTTTAAACTTTAAAACAACTTGGCCTTAAAAGATACGTTTTGGATTTCGATGAGACCGGGATCGGGTTTTCCATATTTGGAAGTCCGAAAACCACATCGATCCAAATTTATGATAGGTCGTGAATCTGAAGTGAAGATGAAGATTCAGAATGCAAGGGTTATCGTCGTTAACTCAGAGGGTGATTCCAAAATGAGTGTAATGAGATAATGCCTTCGGTTTCGTTCGAACCCGGAACGAACTTGTATGGATTGAATGCTTTCAGAACATCGTCAGGTGGACGATGAGCATTCTAAGAGATATGTTCTCTAAAGGTAATCGTAGCCTCAAGCCTCATCAACCGGGAATGGCTAAAACAGGGAAGGCGCAGCAAGGCTTCGTGGGTAGCACCCACTGGAGAGTGAGATACACCCCTGTCTAGATGTCCCTTTTATTTCGGCTGTGTGGGCGGTTGAATAGTTACAACCACTGGGGTTGTCTTGTTCGGAACTATTCAGTAAGGAATGGGTCCGGCCTTTTGTTGTAGGGGATTGGGAGTAATCCTCGGTACGGTGATCTAGGCCCCGTACTGTGACGGGCGGTACCCCAGTAGCTCTGCCATTGTATGGAATCCAAAATCCAATAAGTGCCCTCGGCTTTGATTGTATTACCCACTTTGTGTCTAGTAGCTGGAATTTAATAATGTAACAATTTCGGCTATTTTCTATTTACTTGAAAACCCTAGACACTATTATAATATCACTGAATTTCCTATTAAATGATTTGGTTAGCGTAAGGTAAAAACTTACCCGTGTTTATGTGTGGGAAGTCTTACGTGATACCTTTTGTTTTCAAAGGTTTTTTAAAAAATTAAGCAACTTGAACCTGTTACTCATACCAGACCCATGTCTGACCCGGAGTTTATTTCTATTTTCCTAAACTCTCGGGTACCCAAATTTTTACGGGTAGCCTAGGGATTCAGGTTAGCTTTGACGAATTTCTGGAGGAGCAATGGAGCAGGGGGCTTCAGCATTGTAGATATATAGTTTTCCGCTGTGTTGGTATCTCTGAGTCGTATTGTTTGAGTTGTATTGTGTTGTATTGTAAATACTAGACAGGTGTTTATAACTGTCCAGTATGTGATGTATTATCTGTGTAGCTCTAATTGATGTTGTATATTATGTAATACTTATGTGATTAATATAATTTATTCGTTCCGCTGTTAAGATTCTGATGTTGTTCTTCTTTCTTCTCTTTCTTTTCTAATTTCTCACCTCTTTCTTTCTTAATAACGACACGTCTTCCTGGGCGTAGGAAGTTGGGTCGTGACACTCTCCCAGGGACAGGAAAGCCTACACGTCATTGAACGAAACCGAGAGTGTTTACAGAGTCAAACACTTGAGCTTGTTCTTGATGACCACCATTAGGATAACCGAGAGAATCGAGAATATATTATTGACATGATAAGAAGGGTATTGACTAAGAATCAGTAGGGAAAGGATGAGGAATGGGGATCAGCACCCAGTAGGACTCAATTTACTGATGATATTTTATGGGGAGATTTTCCCAAATAGCTATGCCATCGATGTCATCATACAATGAAATGATAGACCCTAGACAACATATATTTAAATACGAGTGGCATATGTACGATGCCAAAGCAACCGATGTAGTAAGATGCATGTTTTCCTCATGTTCTTATATAAGGTAGCTACGGTGTTGTTCACTCGACGTGTGCCGAGGTCCATATTTTCATTTGATTGGCTAACAAGAAATCTTATAGAGCATTTCAGATTCACACCGCTTAATTGAAGGACGTAGTGTCCTTGTTGAGTGTTCATCAAGGTGTTGAAGAGACCTTAAAAGATTTTCTATGTCAATTTAACACTGTTGTGATCGAAGTGAGCAATCTGAAGGAGGATGTAATGTTCATGGCTTTAATTCGAGGAATACACTTGAATATATATTATGGTAGATGGCTAAAGAGAAAGCATCCTATCATGTATCTGTAATACTCGGTCTGATCCGAGCATTATAATAAAATAACACCAGAGTCTTTCTAGAAAATCAGCGTAAGAAAATGCACTCAAATTGAATTATTAAAGTTTCAAAATCCTTTGAAATCAAATGTATCTCGTTAAACCATGCCACAAATAAACACGACAGGTTTTTACCTCACGATAACCAAAACATTTCATATCAAATCATCTGATATTATAATAGTTTCTAACTTCAAATACTTATTCAAATAGCTGAAATGCTTGCGTCTCACGTTTCAGCATAGTTAGGCACAATCAAAACCGTACGGCGCTTATTGGAGAATGAATTCCAACTGAATGACTAGGCACTGGAGTACCATTTGTCACAGTACACATTTAGAACAACATACCGAGGACCACGTCGAGATCCCTTGCGACACAAGTCCGGTCTACTCATGACCTGGATAGACCGAATATGTTATCACCCCAGGTATTCCCACCCTCCCTCGAGCTCCATCTGCGGAATTCTAGAAAGGTGACAAACATATCCCACTTGGGTGCAAACAACTTACCCTTGCTGCATCCCCCCTGATTTTCCGTCATTCTCGGTTGATGAGGCTAGAGGCTACGCTTATCTTTTTAGAAATATTCACTTACAATGCCCATTGTCCTTCAACGACAATGTACCGATAGCATTCATCCAATACAAGTCGCTTCCGGGTCCGAACAGAACCGAAGGCACTACTCCTACTACATCATTTTGGAATCACCCTCAGGATTAGTAGCGATTAGCCTTTCCACTTCACTGCTCCATCTTCGACTCCATGCTCTTGTTTTCATATCGAAAACGTACTCGTTGGATCAAAGTGGTTTTTGGATAACTTATCCGATCCCGGTCTCTTTGAAACAACGTTCGATATTTCTTGGTTAACTCAACTCCTATTCTCTAGGAAATAAATAGACGAAAATAAGATCGAAGATCACCTTCTAACCATTGGTAGATGGATTTCCTTATAAATGACCTATAAGAACGAAACGAGTTGTATAGTATAGCATCTCGAACGGTAATTGTACCATATAATTCCCATATTTCTTTTAGATATTTCCAAAGTTATATTTAGGTCCAGATTTGATAGTCGGTTATTTAACTATCAAATAAAATAATCAATTCAACCAAATACTTCATTTTCCACTGAAAAACATTAAATCTCTTTTTAATTTTAACTTTAATAATTTAAATCTCCTTATCCAAATTATGCATACTTATCTTACCGAATCTGGTAAATTTACAAACTGCCTTTCAAAAATATTTGAAACACTTTAAAAATAATGTGGATAGTGCCATTGCGGTATCAAACCATGGATTACAGCTTAATGGTCATATCTCTATCCCAGAGAAACCAAAACTTAATTTCAGGCACTCACTGCCTCCGATTTACGCCACGCGAGTATACCAACACCCTCCAAAAACTTTATTTAAAAAATTTAAAAATTATACTTATGAAGTTTCTATAATAATTTTCTAAGTTAATTTAGACAAACAACTTTTTAAATAAAAGATATTATATAATATATTATTATTGAATAGTTTATCCTTTTTAAAATAATAATACTGATTAATTCTTAAATAATAGTTAACTTACTATAACTAACTTAATTTGATATTTAAATATACTTTAAAAAAATTTAAACAACTAAATAATTAATCTTTGAAACATTCTTCAAAACATTTTAAACTTACTAATTAATACTTCAAAATTCCCTTTTTAAATAACTTAACTTCTTAGAAAAATATATTTCAACTTCCATATAGCCAGTCAAATATTAATAAATCCTTCTCGATTTATTTCCAATTTAATTTACGTCCCAATTCCGTAAATTCCTTTTTCACATTTCTAAAAATAAATCTACCATTTATTCTTAAACCGATTTACCCGTTTCCTTATTAATCCTCATCGTGAATTTATAATTTTAAATTATCCATTGATAATTACTTCGCTTATTTTATAAACATTGGTTATGATCTCCATAATCTAATTTTCACGTTTATCACTGTTTCACAACACTTTACTGATTTAAAATCGATTTTCTACATTAAATTCCATTTAAAATTAATTTCTTAGTTAACCCAAATTTATCCCAAATCCCCTAATTTCAGATTCACTTCTTTTTATGATTTAAAACCTTATTTAAATCTAGAACATCAATTTCATATTTTATTTTCAAATTCTCCTTTTATTTTTTCCCAACTATTTAAATCTCAAATTTAAAAATAAATTCTCTTATATGTAGACAATATCGCTTAAATTCTTATTTTTAAAAATCTTTTATTCATATTTATCCAAAAATCTCTATTCTTCCATATTACGGAATTTATTAAATAGGATTTTAAAAATCAAACTATTATTTTTCCTAAAATCATTCTTTTAGTTTATTCAACTTCACTATAAATATTTTACTTTAAATTTCCATTTTTATTTTCCTTTAAAAATTCAATATTCATATTTACGATATTTTAAAATGCAAAAAATCTATCGAGCAATACCATAACATCAAATAAATTTAATTTTCCATTATAATCAACCACGGATTAATCAAATAAATCATATCACTGAATTTGTAAATAATTTCAACATTTTGAGGAATCCCGTTGGATCCCTCCAACCTGTTTTCCTACATCCATAGATGTTGATACAATATAAAATTACCAATCCCACTTCGAGGGGTATATCACGGTATATAGGATCATCCGCTATTATGCGGGACGCATACGGTCTCATCCACTATATAAATGTAGGAATATCAATCACTCCAATATACACACACAAACACACAGAGACTACTATATATAATATCACATCAATCTGATAATATTTTATCAATTCTATCGATCAACCAATAATTAATTTTAACCATTTAAAATTAATTACGGTAATCCAAAGTGGAGTGAGATTAATTAACCTTGATTTTCTATCGCTCCCGCATTCTGTTTTCAATTAATCAGGACGCGTTTTAAATTAACTAAAAATTTCAGGAGCTCCAATTACGTCCAAACCAGCTATAATGCGTAGATGATGACAATATGGTCCCAAGCAACTTCAATCGTCCAAATCGGACCTCGTATGCAAGGGATATAAATTTTATGAGTTCATTGACAATATTCTTATATTTTATAAAACAAATTAAATTTTTATGAGTTCATTGACAATATTCTTATGTCTGTACGTATATTCATTGTATTCCTCCTCTTCCTCAAAGGCAGACAAAATTCTATATTTCCAGATCCAATTGCAAATTCAATCCAAAGCTAAAATTTCAAACTCCTCAGAAAAATTTGGAAAAAATATATGTTGAAGCTCTCGACTAGCGTAATTCACTGGTGGTGTTTGTTTTTCGATTTAGATTATCGTTTGATCAGAAATTGTGTTTTAATTATCGGCCTTCCATTTCATCGTGATCGACTGCATCGGATCGTCAAATTGACGACACCATGGCACGGAGGAGGTCTTGCGTAGTCCATCGGCATGTTTGGTTGGGTGTTTTGTTGGTTAGATTGGCGCCAAAAATTCGATTTAGGGCATGGAACAATACGGCGGCGGCTGCGTCTCGTGTGGCGCGATCGAGAGATGGGTGGCCGTGAGGAGGTTATCGTTGTGGAGAGGCAGGTGGCGACTCTCTGACGTGGGGGGTGGCGTGCTTAAAGGGGGCGGCGGTCGAACGAGATTCCTTGGTTACGGCGCGTCGATTTTTTTCCTGTGCGTAATTAGGGTTAGCTCGTGCGGAACCGTGGCCTGGGGAAGAAAGTAGGTGACATGTTTTTATTTATTTATTAATTCTTATTATTTGTTTAATTTTTTTTTGTAACGTTCTAATATCGATAACTTTTACGTATTTGGTCCGTTCCACGCGCGGTTTTCTCCGCTAGGTTCGTATTGGATTCCGGACATTTTGGCGTTGGTTTGGACGAATTCTAAGGTCGTTTGAATTTTGAATTTAAATTCAAATTCAATTTAAATTCAAAAGGTGAGTGTTTTAACCCACTCACAATTTCTAAAATTTCTTATGTTTGTTAAATTGATATATGATGTGATCTAAAATTTATTTACGCTTGTTTGGCATATTTTTAATCATCATCTCAGTTAAATTTATTTATTTAAATTAAATTGCTATTTAATTTATTCATTGCATTTAAACTGCCAGTTAAATTGTTAATCAATTATTCATTGCACATTTACTGCCAGTTAACAGTTGTTTAATCTATTATTGAATATAAACTGCTATTTAGTACCTGTTGTTTATTATCTGTTCTATATTGATGCTATTGTTTGAATTTGATGATGATTGTGATAAATGGTTGATGGGTGATATTGGATGGATGGATGTTGTATTTTATATTGTTATAAACTGCAAGTTGTTGTGCATTTTCATCTCATTCGGGATTGCGGTTTGAAATGATATACAACCGCATTTTTAATTTTAAATTGCGGATTGAAATGATATATATCTGTATCACTTGACCACTGGATAGAAAATTATATACAAGTACTGCGGTGTGTGTATATATATATATATATAATTATTTTTGAAATAATTCTTCTATGGTTTTGTAAACAAATTTATATATATGGTTTTATGAGATATTGATTTCAGATATTTGATAAAGGTTATTTTATATATAGTTAAATTCTGGGTTTTAAGCTATGTATAAAATTGTTTAAAGTATGAAGTAAGTTAAATAATAAAGTTGATTTTGTTAAAAAATATTATGGATAAGTATTTACTTAAATTATATTCTAATATAGAGTTTATATTGATTTTATAAATCAAAGTTGAGAAGATAGTTTTGAAATTGATTTGAGATTTTATTTAATTAAGATCTTATTGAAATTTAGACTTAAAAAGAATAGGTGTTATAACTAAATTCGGGTTTAAGATGATTAAGCGAATATATCTAGTCTAAATAAATTGAGGAATATTCAATTATTGAATTTGAAAGTTTTTTTTAAGGATACTGGATTTATTAAGTAAGTATTTCAAAACTAAATAATAGTAAAGTGAATTTGGCATATATATATATATATATATATATATATATATGAGTTAAAAAAAAACTAGTTTTGAAATGGTGGAATATTTAAAATTTGAAATATATGGAAATTTAAATGGTTTATTTGGGAATTCAAATATGTATGTGGAATTGATTTGAGAAATTAAAAAGCCAATTTACTTTATAAAGTAATTTATTATTAAACCATTTTGGTATCGAAAATTATGTTTCAAAGCTATGGGTTTAAGGTATATATATTTGAAAGTAGTACGATTTTCGAAAAAGGGTATATTTGAAGTAAAAAATATATCATATTGATTTGGGTTTTAGAATAGAAATGATATCGTATTTACATGGTTCTGAAATGGATATTTTATTTTGGTTTGAAGTATATTTATTTTAAAATGACCGCGGTGTTATAGTAACGTTTGGTTGTTGAAGAGACCGGGATCAGAAGTTGTCATACTCTCTGCCAACTCCGAAAACCACTTTAACAACCGTGTACGTGGTGGAATTCCAAAATGAAGTAGAATGGTGGTGGCGTTTCCTTTAAGGTAAATATGTGGACCCGTCTCCCGTGAGTTGGCATAAGGTAGCTAAAACAGGAGCGATTCTCGGGCCAATGAGGTCATTCCTCTGATCGGACGCACTTCTTCGATATTATACTCTGACATTTGGATTTGATTCGGTGGCCACTTTTGGATTTTGATTTTGAGGGTGTTGTTCGAGGTAGGCGGTAGTAGCTGCTAAGCGTTACCACCAGCCCGGATGCGTAATTGGTATATCTACCCTAGCATTGCCTAGTTGTGCCGTGTCACCTGCCCTATCGCGCCTTGTACAAGTTTGGTTTTCTCCCGTAGCCTGTGTGGTATCCTCTGGTGGCTTCCGGATCAGGAAGGACCATGATATTGGATGGACTATTGGGACTATTACGTGTTAAGGGCTATATGGGTAACCCCTTAATGCTAAGAAAAAAGTAAGTTTATTTTACAATTAGACACTATTATAATAGCGAAATATACTACATAGTAAATAGTTTAACGGATCCTTAGGAGGTGTGAATCCCGAGCATCTCTTAAGTTACTGCACTCATATTTATTTCTGTTGATTTAACTTACATAAGATCTTTTAGTTCTGACTCGAGTTTTTTGTCTTTTCAATTCGCTCGGGTCAGTCTGAGCATTTTAGGATTCGAAGACTTTAGCTTTGGAGGACAAAGACTTATATTATTATTATTTATTATAGTACTCCACTACATTCAAATGTTTCCGCTGCATTTTTATTATTCTTTGGTATGTGTAACTCTGATATATATTGTATAAGTATAATCAAATGTTTTCTTAAAACAGCTTCATGAATTGTATATTTGATTATTATATTTTATCGTTCCGTTGCAAGATTCTGTTTTGTTCTTTTTATTCCTCTGTTTTTTCTTATTTACCCCATAACAATCCACCCTTCCGTATGGTTTGAATTGGCATGTGTGTCGATTTAAATCGTGCGAAAAGGCGGGACGTTACATCTGGTATCAGAGCTTTGGTTATGGGGTAAACCTTAGCTTTGTGGGGTTTGACTCTTTATTAATAGGGTAGTAATACCCTATAGGAATCGTTGAGCGTATATATGAGAGAGCGTATTTGTTAGTGTTATAAAAAGGTTTTAATATTATGTTAATTTGTTCCGTTTTATATTTATAAATCCTGGTTGGTGCATGGGACGCCATTACATCAATAGGGATTTCCAAACACTTAATAAGACTGACCGACACAATATTTGTTTTGAATATAGGTGAATGAAATAATTTTGCCAATTATATTTTCTATATATAAAATATTTTTTTTTAAATGATATATATATATATATATTTGGTTGCAATATATTGGTTGTTAGGTAATGAATATAAAAATAATAGTTGAAATAAAATTGAAAATAAAATAAATCAAATTGGAAATTTAAGAACTTAAGTTCCGGGGGTTTTAAAGTTTCTTTTAGATGATTTTGGGATATAATAATAATATTAGTAGAAGTATTTTTTGATATAAATATTTCCATATGTTTTGAAAGAATTGTTTTAAAGAAATTTTTGAAAAGAAATAAAATGTTGTACTTCCCTCTCTGTCGCTGGAAAATAATTTCGGTGATGGCGGCCACATCATCGACATTCATTTTCGAGTTTCGAAGTGGGAAGGCCACTGTAGTAGTTTAATGCAGATTTGTTTTGATAAACAATTATAAATTTTAAATTGTTTAAATATAATTGGATATATAAAGTGAAATTGTATACATTTATCTATTATTTTAAAACGATTTGAAATTTAACACGGTATTTAGTTCTTAAGTTTCCATTAATTAATAGTTTCTATTATTGTAGAAAATGGAATGTAACTAATTAATAAATGGAGCTTTTAATTTAAATAAGAAATTTAACGATAGGCTATGAATGAAATTAAATGAAATTTGAAATTGTAACCTATGAAATAAAAGATATAATTACTGAACATTAATTAATTGAAAAAATATGATAAATTTGTATGATTTTAATTACATTCTTTAAACATATATACAACTTACCAAAGGATGTTAAAAGTTAAAATTTTATAAGAAAATGTGATGGAAAATTGTACAAGAAAACTTATGTAATGAAAGGGTTCAATGAATCACCTTAACAAATAAGAATTTGTTGTTAGCGTTGTTATGAACTTAAGTATAATTGAAAGGCTATTAATTAAAATAGAAAGGTAAGTATTATAAATGGAATTTAGTAATAAATGAAAGTAAATAAATGAAATCAAGTAGTATATATGAAAGATAATAAACTTAAGAATGATTGAAGCTATTTATTAATAAAATAAGCAGAAAGATGAATACTGCAAATAAATGACGAAAAAAGAAAAAAAGGGATAAACCATTATACGTATAAAAAGGAAATCAAACAACAATAGTATGAAATGAAATTAACAAGAATAAACTTATTTTATTGTTTGGATTTGTTGTTTGTTTGGTTATGGTTGTTTGGGTAGGGATACTTTAAAATTGTTTGAATGAATGAATGATCTAGTTAGTTTCACCTAAGTCCGTTGAGTGAAGGGTACACTTAGTAGTTTATTTTTCATTCCGTACAATTTAAAGTTTGAACCCGAACAACTATTTATTTGTTTGATACGAACGGGTGATTGATTTGTATTGATTCTACGTGATGGTTGTTTGCTTGTTGCAGGTGATTGATGTTTGTATTGATTTGTTTGTTATTGTTTGTAACAACTTAAATATTTCATTTGTATAATTTTTAACCTTTTTGAATTATATAAGTGAAATATATGTTATGGAAGCAATTGCTACTGCAGTTGGTTTCATAATATAAGAGTAAAATTTGCCGGACAAATAGGTACGTTTTCGGATTACGGTTTATAGCGCTATTATATTGTTTTTCGTGTTGCGATATACATTATTTTGAAAAATATTTGTTATATTGATATTATATTTTTCTCCCGAGCCTCTCCGTACAAAAGAGACTCTGCCAAAAAAATTCCGTAAATTTTGGACTTAGAAATATTTTGAAAAAGTTTTCCCAACTTTATTAACTTAAGTATAAAAAGATTTAATGGTTATAAGTTGGTATATTTTATCTAAAATAATTAATTTTGTGAATTCATTTTTTTTATAAAGTTAAAATTTTGAATAAGATATGTTGATTTCCTAATTCTTTTTTTCCCTTCTTTTCCTTTCCGGGGACGAAAAGTTTTGAGTGGGGGAGAGTGTAACGACCCGTAAATTTTGATAAATAAATTGGTTGGTTTAATTTAATTTTTGCAATTAAATTTAGAAAGAAAAAAAATTTATAATTAATAATGAAGCAAATGTTGAAAATGGAATGAAACCATGGAAATTAATGCTAAGTATTAACAGTTGAAATAAAATTACGAATAATTCAAGTAATATAAATTGTTATACTAGGCTAAGAATTTAATATAAGAAAACAAAGGTAAATAGTGAATTAATTTAATGAATTAATAATATTAAATAGTAAATTGAATTAAATCAATATCCTGTAGTAATTGAAATATTGTTTGGGAATGAAAACTTATAAAGGTAAGCATTTAATTTACCAATGCAATAATATTTTGATTTATAGCAACTGAATGTAAATAAAAGGTAATAATGTTAATGCAAGGTAAACAATGTTATTTTAAGTTAATAATAAATGAATGGAAAGAAATTTAAATTTATGGAAATAAATTTAAAAGGTATACTGGACTATGAATTAGACACAAGTGAATAGATGAAATATTGGATTTACCAGGGGAAATTTTAGATAGTTAATGGAAATTGAATGGATTTAGTATTTTGAAAATAAGTGGAGTAACGTAAGTGTGAATGTAAATTTAATAGAAACAGAAATTTATTGTAAGGTAGTAGTTGGTGAATTGGGAAATAAGTTCAAATTAAGATGAAAATAAGCGTATATTAACGTAATGAAATAAAATTTACGTTATATATGGAATTATAATATGAATTGATAAGTAACAGACTCATAAATGCAAATAAAAGCAAATAGGTGGCAATTAATATAGGTTGCTTGTTTATTTTAAATGTTAAATAAACTTTGGTAATCAATTGTAATAATAATAAATTTAACGTTTTGTTAATGTAAATTAAAGTAACAATTGATGTAATATAGGATGGCACCAAGGTAAATTAGTTATTGGTTTTAAAATCTTAATTTATGGGTGAAATCGACAAATTTCAATATGATTTAATTATAGTAATTATTACACAATAAGTGAAAATAAATTAGTCAATACGAATAAAGGTGAAATTGGAAGTATCAATGTAATGAAACGTAAACAAACGTTAAATATGTTTACAGGACAATGATTGTTGAATAATAAGAATGGGAATCAGGGTTTATTTATTTGAATGTAAAATTAATCAGTTGAAATCAAAAATTTAAATATTACGTAAATATTAATTTAGAAAAATTTAAGAATATAAATATAAACAAATTGTGAACCAATGAAAATTGCATCCTTTTGATAACGATACATTAAATAATAGAATGAAAGGTGAATCTAATAGAATTATTGGAAATTAAATTTATAATTTAATGAAATTGAGGTTAATATTGAAATTTATAAATTATTCACCTCTAAGTTGACATTTAGATTTGTTTAATCATTGTAAATGATTGAGAAATCATAAGTGATGAAATTTGGAAAATTTTCGAATTGAAATTGAAAAGTTGATTTAATTAATTAATTTTAATATATTTAATTAACTGGAAAATAACCATTTTGGCCACTGACTCCGATTTCGATGAAACCAGTTTCATCGGATCCGTAACCGTGAATTATTATAGGATTTCAAGTTTCGTAGCTATCGGACTTGTCGTTTGATCGTACGGACTCGAAACGCCTTGAAATCGATAAATTGAAATCAATTTGAAAAATACTAATTTTAGTATAACTTCTTCATACGATGCAACTTGAACCTGAAACCTTTTCCATTGCGTTTAAAATATTTTAAAACATCTATTTTGATATATGGTTTGACCCAATTTCGTTCCGGAGTCGAAACGGGCTTTTTGGGCCACTTTGGCGTTAGCGCGTGTATCTGTTTTATCTATCTACTCTATTTTCAATTCTGCCTATAAATATCCTGCTATAAACCCTAGGCTCCCTAATTCTCATTTGTCTGTATGTAAATTCATTCTATTCCTCCTCTTCCTCAATGGTAGACAAAATTCTATTTCCAGATCCAATTGCAAATTCAATCCAAAGCTAAAATTTCAAACTCCTCGGAAAAATTTGAAAAAAATATATGTCGAAGCTCTCAACTAGCATAATTCACTGGAGGTGTTTTTTTTGATTTAGATTATCGTTTGATTAGAAATTGTGTTTTAATTATCGGCCTTCCATTTCATCGTGATCGACTGCATCGGATCGTCAAATTGACGACACCATGGCATGGTGGAGGTCTCGCGTAGTCCATCGGCGTGTTTGGTTGGTTGTTTTGTTGGTTAGATTGGCGCTAAAAATTCGATTTAGGGCATGGAACAATACGGCGGCAGCTGCGTCTCGTGTGGCGCGATCGAGAGATGGGTGGTCGTGAGGAGGTTATCGTTGTGGAGAGGCAGGTGGCGACGCTCTGACGTGGGGGGTGGCGTGCTTAAAGGGGGCGGCGATCGAACGAGATTCCTTGGTTACGTCGCGTCGATTTTTTCCTGTGCGTGATTAGGGTTAGCTCGGGCGAAACCGTGGCCTGGGGAAGAAAGTAGGTGACGTGTTTTTATTTATTTATTTAATTCTTATTATTTGTTTAATTTTGTTTTGTAACGTTCTAATATCGATAACTTTTACGTATTTGGTCCGTTCCACGTGCGGTTTTCTCCGCTAGGTTCGCATTGGGATTCTGGACATTTTAGCGTTGGTTTGGACGAATTCTAAGATCGTTTGAATTTTGGGTTTAAATTGGATTCAAATTCAATTTAAATTCAAAAGGTGAGTGTTTTAACCCACTCACAATTTCTAAAATTTCTTATGTTTGTTAAATTGATATATGATGTGATTTAAAATTTATTTGCGCTTGTTTGGAATATTTTTAATCATCATCTCAGTTAAATTTATTTATTTAAATTAAACTGCTATTTAATTTATTCATTGCATTTAAACTGCCAGTTAAATTGTTAATCAATTATTCATTGCACATTTACTGCCAGTTAAACAGTTGTTTAATATATTATTGAATATAGACTGCTATTTAGTACCTGTTGTTTATTATCTGCTCTATATTGATGCTATTGTTTGAATTTGATGATGATTGTGATAAATGATTAATGGATGATAATGGATGGATGGATGTTGTATTTTATATTGTTATAAACTGCAAGTTATTATGCATTTTCATCTCATTCGGGATTGCGGTTTGAAATGATATACAACCGCATTTTTATTTTAAAATTGCAGATTGAAATGATAAATAACCGTATCAGTTGACCATATGATAGAAAATTAGATACACGCGCCGCGGTGTGTGTATATATATATATAATTATTTTTGAAATAATTCTTCTATGGTTTTGTAAAGAAATAAAGAAATATATATATATATATATATATATATATGGTTTTATGAGATATTGATTTCGGATATTTGATAAAGGTTATTTTATATATAGTTAAATTCTGGGTTTTAAGCTATGCATAAATTTGTTTAAAGTATGAAGTAACTTAAATAATAAAGTTGATTTTATTAAAAAATATTATGGATAAGTATTTACTTAAATTATATTCTAATATAGAGTTTGTGTTGATTTTATAAATCAAAGTTGAGAAGATAGTTTTGAAATTGATTTGAGATTTTATTTAATTAAGATCTTATTGAAATCTAGACTTAAAAGAATATGGTGTTATAACTAAATTCGGGTTTAAGATGAGTAAGTGAATATATCTAGTCTAAATAAATTGAGGAATGTTCAACTGTTGAATTTGAAAGTTTTTTTAAGAATACTGGATTTATTAAGTAAGTATTTCAAAACTAAATAATAGTAAAGTGAATTTGGCATATATATATATGAGTTCAAAAAATTAGTTTTGAAATGGTGGAATATTCAAAACTTTGAAATATATGGAAATTTAAATGGTTTATTTGGGAATTCAAATCTGTATCTGGAATTGATTTGAGAAATTAAAAAGTTAATTTACTTTAAAAATTAATTTATTATTAAACCATTTTAGTATCGAAAATTATGTTTCGAAGCTATGGGTTTAACGTATATATATTTGAAAGTACTACGATTTTCAAAAAAGGATATATTTTAAGTAAAAAAGATATCATATTGATTTGGGTTTTAAAATAGAAATGATATCGTATTTATATGGTTTTGAAATGGATATTTTATTTGGATTTGAAGTATAATTATTTTAAAATGACCGCGATGTTAAAATAACGTTTGGTTGTTGAAGAGACCGGGATCAGAAGTTGTCACTCTCTCTGCCAACTCCGAAAACCACTTTAACAACCGTGTACGCGGTGGAGATTCCAGAATAAAGTAAGATGGTGGCGGCGTTTCCTTTAAGGTAAATACGTGGGACCGACCCCCGTGAGTTGGCATAAGGTGGCTAAAACAGGAGCGATTCTCGGGCCAATGAGGTCATTCCTATGATCGGACACACCCCTTCGATATTCTAATCTGACGTTTGGATTTAATTTGGTGTCCACTTTTGATTTTTGATTTTGGAGGTGTTGTTCAAGGTGGGCGGTAGTAGCTGCTACGCGTTACCATTGGCCCGGATGCGTAATTAGTATATCTACCCTGACATTGCCTAGTTGTGCCGTGTCACCTACCCTATCGCGCCTTGTACGAGTTTGGTTTTCTCCCGTAGCCCGTGTGGTATCCTCTGGTGGCTTCCGGATCAGGAGGGACCATGATATTGGATGGACTATTGAGACTATTACGTGTTAAGGGCTATATGGGCAACCCTTTAATGCTAAGAAAAAAAGTAAGTTTATTTTACAATTAGACACTATTGTAATAGCGAAATATACTACATAGTAAATGGTTAAACAGATCCTTAGGAGATGTGAATCTCGAGCATCTCTTAAGTTACTGCACTCATATTATTTCTGTTGATTTAACTTACATAAGATCTTTTTAGTTCTGACTCGAGTGTTTTGTGTTTTTCAATTCGCTCGGGTCAGTCCGAGCATTTCAAGATTCTAAGACTTTAGCTCTGGAGGACGAAGATGAAGATTTATATTACTATTTTTTATTATAGTACTCCACTACATTCAAATGTTTCCGCTGCATTGTTATTATTCTTTGGTATGTGTAACTCTGATATATATTGTATAAGTATAATCAAATGTTTTCTTAAAACAGCTTCATGAACTATATATTTGATTATTATATTTTATCGCTCCGCTGCAAGATTCTGTTTTGTTCTTTTTATTCCTCTGCTTTTTCTTATTTACCCCATAACAATCCACCCTTCCGTATGGTTTGAATTGGCATGTGTGTCGATTTAAATCGTGCGAAAAGGCGGGACGTTACAAGAATGCTCATTGTCCTCCAATGATAATGTACTGGTAGAACTCATCCATACAAGTCCGTTCCGGGCCTGAACGGAACCGAAGGCACTACTCCTACTGCATCTATTTTGTAATCATCCTCAGGATTAGTAGCGATTTGCCCTTGCACTTTACTGCTTCATCTTCGACTCCATGCTCTTGTTTTCACATTGAAAATGTACTCATTGGATCGAAGTGGTTTTCAGATAACTTATCCGATCCCGGTCTCTTTGAAACAACGTTCGATATTTCCCAGTAAACTCAACCCCTGTTCTTTAGTAAACAAACAAATGAAAATAAGATCTGAGATCACCTTCTAACCGTTGGTGGACGAATTTCCTTATAAACGTCCTAGAAGAACGAAACGTGTTTACACATATAGTATAGCACCTCGAACGGTAACTCTACCATATAATTCCTGTATTTCTCCTAGATATTTTCAAAGTCATATTTAGGTCCAGATTTGATAGTCGGTTATTTAACTATCAAATAAAATAATTAATTCAACCAAATACTACATTTATCACTAAAAACATTAAATCTCTTTTTAATTTTATTTATAATAATTTAAATCTCCTTATCCAGATTACACATACTTACCTTACCAAATTTAGTCTATAACTGTCTTTGAAAAATATTTGAAACCCTTTATAAATAATGTGGAAATACCATTGCAGTATCAAACCATGGATCATAGCTCAATGGTTACGTCTCTATCCTAGAGAAATCCAAAACTTAACAGCAGACACTCACTGCCGCCGATTTATGCCATGCGAGTATACCAATATCCTTCGAAAACTTTATTTAAAATTTTGTAAATAATACTTATGAAGTTTCTATAATAATTTTCCAAGTTAACTTTAGAAAAAACTAATTTTTAAATAAAAGCTATTGTATAATATAGTAATATTGAATAGTTTATCCTTTTTAAAATAATAATACTGATTAATTCTTAAACAATAATTAACTTACTATAACTAACTTAATTTGATATTTAAATATACTTTAAACAATTTTAAAACAACTAAATAATTAACCTCTGAAACATTCTTCAAAACAATTTTAAATTTACTAATTAATCTTCAAAATTCCCTTTTTAAATAACTTAACTTCTCAGAAAAAATATATTTCAACTTCCATATAGCTAGTCCAATTTAATAAATCCTTGTCGATTTATTTCCAATTTCATTTACGTCCCAATTTCGTAAATTCCTTTTCCACAATTCTGAAAATAAATTTATGTTTAAACCAATTTACCTGTTTCCCTATAAATCCTCATCATGAATTTATAATTTCAATTATCCACAGATAATTACATCGCTTATTTTATAAACTTCAATTATCATTCCCATAATCTCATTTTTCGTTTATCACTGTTTCACAATACTTTACCGATTTTAAGTCGATTTTCTATGTAACATTCCTGAATATCAGCTAAAAATAATTGGATAATTAATTTAATCTTTGGAATTAAACCATTAAATTTTGGTAATTAATTTTAAAATTTTAGATTTAAAAGTTGAATCACTTGGAAGATTTCCAGAATAAATAATGATATGCATTTTTAGATCAAATTTAGAGTTTGAAAATTCAAAAATAAATATTTTGAGAAATAAATTGGATTCTAGAGATAAATTAAATTTAATATTTTTATTTTTAAGCTAATAAGAAATTGTTTCATTTATTTAAACTATGCATTATAATTTGAAAATGAAGTTTTGAATATGATTTTAATTTTTAAAAGGGTTGATTAAGAATAAAATTATTTATTCATGAGAAGTTAAATTGTAAAACTATCTTTTGCTTTAAAAAGATTATATAAATGATTAATAAAGAGATGTATTTATTTAAATAATAAATATAATATAAATTATATTCAAAATAGTATTTGAAATGTTTAAAATATAGTAAAGATTTTGAATGTTGTTTAAAAACTAAATTTTATAATGTGTGAAGACATGTCTTACTTAAATTATCATTGTATTTACAAGTGTTAAATTTTATATAAACAAATTTACAAAGCTATTCAAAAAGTTGTATAAAAAATAAAAAAAGGGAAATGTGTATGTGAACAAATAAAGATAAAACAAGGTTTAAAAACAAAAGTTTAAATCAATTCTTGACAAGGTTTAACTACAAAATTCAAATTTAAATGAAATAAGGGTTTAAAACAAATTTAGAAAAATATACATATGTAAATTCAATTGAATAATGGGTTTAAACAAAATTTATACATTAGCTAAAATGAAGGGCTTAAACCTAAAATGTTGTATGTGAACAAGTGTTTACAAATGTAATATGAAGATTTACAAGTGGCAAAATTTCTTTAAATTTAATTTTAGTAAATATGAGAATAAAAACAAAACCAGGCTTCTTCATTTTCTCAACTAAGTCTTCTTCTTTTTTTATTCAAATCTTAAAAACAAAACCTGAAGATAAAACAAAATCAAACTCAAAAACCAGAACAAACAAGAAAATCAGCTCCAGACTAAAAACAAGTGAAAGATACAACATAAATGCAAGGTCAGTCATGAAATTCAAATCAGTTTCAAAAACAGTTTCAAGCCAGGAAAATTCAAATTCAAAGGCCTGTAACAAAAAAAATTCATTACAATTTCAATCTGGAAAACAAAGCAACTTCAATTCTACAAAGCAATCCAATTTAAAGGAATCAAAGCAATACAAATTTTCTGGAATCAAAAACTAAAGCATTCAAATTCATTCCAATTTCAAAGTTATGTGCAGGCTCTCTGCCTTTTTAAAGGTGAGCAAACTTGACTCGAATCTATACTTATGTCTTGATGTTGTGATTGATTTTTGAAGTAAAATAGTGGATGTTATTCTGCATGTATGAATATATGTATCCATGTGCATTTGAGCATGCTTGTAGATGAAAAGAAGACAGAGGAAAGAAAACAACATATCTCTGTGTTAATAACAGGATTGACAAAGAACAAGAGGAAGAAAAAAAATCATATCTCAAATTTTAAAAAGAATTAAGCACTGATCTCTAAATGAAAAATTATCATGACAGTTTAATACAAATTTTAAAAATAGTTTCAAATGTTTTTATGCAATAAATATTTTATAATTTGAAAATTACTGTGATAAATAAATTTTTATCAGAAAACCAAGTATCAAGATTTTAAATTGCAGTTATATGTTTGGATTCGCACTTGAATATTATGAATTTTGATGACAATATCAAGTTTTTTAGATAAGAATTCGTTGAGAAATCGCAGGATGAACGGATAACGTTCTTCGGTTAATTGCTGTCGATCGAGGCAATATTGGGGCTTGAGATTTTTGTCAGAGAAAGCTTGTAGTTCAAGAATGATGGAAAAAATACTTATTGAATTTATTAATAACCATGGTGGAGGCACGGTGAGATTATAGGGTTTTAAGGTTTGTTTTTGAACATCGGGTTGTGTCATGCACACTGCATCAGACTACACCAGAGTTGGGTTAAGCATTGCGTTATTGAATGAAGCAGCTTTGGTCGTGGTAGCGTGGCCTCTGATGGCCTAAGGCGGCGGTGCAAGGTGATTATGTGGTGAATTGGGTTGGTCGTTTTGGGTTCATATTGTTGCTGAGATGCTCAATCTCGATTTCGAGTTAAACTCGAGTTGCTAGGTGGTCGTGGCATTAGGGGGAATAGTTGTCGACTTGTCGACGCTAGTTGTGATGGTCGGAGTCATCGCATTTGGATGTGCACGTGCACATTTGGGGTGGCGTATCTGTTGCGTTCGAAAATTTGGGGAGGACGAAGTTTCCTGAGGAAGTAACTCGAAACATGTATCGTGCGTGAGGTGTTCGAGCTCGAGTTATCACTCGAGTGAAATATTAGCACACCGTGTAGAAGAACTTAGAAAAAAAATTAAAATTGAAAATTTTGGGCACTCGGGTCAGTTCTTGGGAAAACTCAAAGTAGAGCTCGAGTTCGTGGAGTTTTGTGTTTCTGAGTTTCTAAGAATTAATAATTTCTAATAATTGTTTCTTTATAAATGATGATTTTATTATTAAGATAAAAGGTATAAATTTAAGGTATTTGAAATAAAGGATGAAAAACAATTAAGTTTTAAACTTATATTTTAATAAGTTATTTTAAATGAAACTGAACAAGTAATTTAGAAATAAAAAATCAAATGTTTTAAATTTTTAACTTAAAAGTAAGTTAATTTATATCGTTAATGATAATTAAGTAATTAATGATTTGTGATTAAGATTAATTTATTAATAATTAAGGATAATTATTATAAATGATGTTTTTAAAAATGGTTGAGTAACTTTCAAGGTTAAGTTAACATATTCGTTAAACGAAAAATTATTATTTGAGGTGAATTACTTAATGAAAGTAATTAAAGTAGTTAAAGTAATTGATTAATAATTCAAGCTAATTAATCAGGAGATTAATGAATGATTAAATAAAAATTAATAATTACTTAGTAAAAGTGATTAAGGGTTGACAATTGAAGACTAAAGATTGGTTAATCAAATATTAGGGGTTAATTAGTTTGAAGTATAATTAATTTATGTGGTTAATCCATTAGGGTGATTTAAATTAAGAATAACCAATTAAGGATAATTAATTGGAATTAAGATTCAATTAATTACAATCAAGGGTTAATTAATTTAGCAATTAATTAGAGAGATGATTAATTAATGGAGGTAGTTAGGACTTAATTAATTGTAGTTAACAATAATTAATTATTGATTTAAAGATTACTAATGAAAGTAATTATATGGGTAATAAATTTTGAAACCACATGTTTTATTCACCTTAATCAAAGATGTTTATTGTTATTGAATGTTGTATGATGGATTGATATATTTGATATGTAATTGTAATGCTATGAGATATGAATTGCTTGTGCTGAATTGTAATGTTTGTGATTTTTTCTGTGTAGATATGAAAGCCCCTTGGCCGTAAACGGCGTTTGAAATTCGATGCGACAGGGAGTCCGATTCCGGTTGGTTATCTGAAACCCACATCAAATCGTAGCGATGAATCTTTGTTATTGATAAATTTACTTTATCTATGAATCTGCGAATGAAGTTAAGCGTTATAGTTTATACCGCTTATCGATATTTATGCGTTTTAATCCGTGATGTGATGATTGTTGTTGCACCATTGGGTAAAACCCCTGGACTACACTATATACACACAAATATAGGTTGCATGTGGAAATCGGTTAAGGCATAGATTTTAAAAATAATTTTGAGTTTGAATTTTTAATCCAAATGGTTTTGGGAAATAGATTAGGTTTAAAGTGAAAAGAATACTTTTAAAAAAGTGTTTAAAAAATGAAAGTTATTTTGAACAACTTAATTAAGATTTGAAATTTGAATAGTATGATTTAAATTGGAATTCAATATCTGAAATTGAATTCTACATTTGGTATTTATGACGTTATACAAACTATAAATGTGTTTTTAAACCATTTTAAAGGTATGGTTTTGAGAATTTAAATTTAACCCAAGTTTATATTTGAAAGGCCTTAACTCGTACAATTATAATCGAGTTTTCCGAAACGGAAACAAGTTGTTTTCAAATAATAATAGCTTTTATATAAGGAAAGAATTTTCTAAATTATGATGAAAAGATTTCAAATTTGAAACGGGAATTGTTTTGAAAATTATGAAATAAGTCTTTGATTTAAAGATCGGATGAGTTAATCCAATTTGAAAGGCTATGAATGAATCTTTGTCAAAGATTGATGAACCTTGTTTAAAATTGAAAGGAGTTTTAAAAGTGAATCTTTTGTTTAAAAGATTTAAGTATGGAAATTTTTTAAACCATTGAAGGTTTTTGGAATGAATCTTTTTGTTTAAAAGATTGGGAATGGTAATTTGTTTTAACCATTTGAATGAAAAGTTTTGGATTTTAAGCCGTGATTCAACTGAGATCCCATATCCATATGTTTTTAAATATTGCGCTCATTATTCGGTTTAGCCGGAAGAGGACTTTGTGTCATATAATCCATTTCGAATAATGATACGACGTTATGGATAACATTTGAAGACCGGTGGTGAAGACCGGTATTTGCGAGAATGATAGGATGACCTATCGATTGTCTCTGCACCGAGTCGCGCCGGTATAGAGATTTCCTAAGTGATGGGAAGTCCGATCTGGATTGTGAATACCCAGATTTGCAAGGGTTTCTTCGGAAGTGCCTTCGGTTCTATCCGAACCCGGGACAGACTTGTATGGATGTGTGTCTGACATTACACTTTGAGATGTAAAACCAGTTTCTATCAAATACATTTCTGTTTGGTGGCGGAGATTTATTCTCTTAGCTTAGCACCCTTCTCTGAGACATACGAGCTTAGAGGTTATGTAATTGATGGTTACTAGTGATACATTCCCAATTTGGTAATGTGGCATACGAAGTGCTGCCGATCATTTGTTGATCAAAGCATGGCTTTTGTAAAAAGCGTAGCTTTGTGGATGAGACTTCGTCGAACCTCAAAACTCGGAATGGTCGAAACAGGAAGAATGCAGCAAGGTTATTGGGGGGTAGAGCCCCTTGAGGGTATGTTCATTTCCTTCTGGTTAGAAGTGGTATCATGGTATGGAGCCCAGATACTTAACCTATGTGGTAGCTGCAAATTTATTACTTTGTGGTTATTGGTGAATCCCGGGACAAAGGTTGGTTACGACCGGGGGATGGCATACTCGTGTCAGTAGTTACCTAGTTACTGAGGTAACCCAGCCTTGTGTTGGCAGAGATCCGGTTAGGTTCTCGGGGAGTCGCTCCAGAGGCGTACCCATGTGGCCCAGGAAATTCCTTAGCATGACCATTTGTTGGAAATCCAAACAAAACAATACAGAGCCCTGTACGGTTTTAGTTGTAGAACCTGTCATTTAAAATGGTAGTTGTAGCTGGCATAATATAATGGTACATATGCTGGCTAAGATTAATATTATATTTTAGAAAGGTTTTCTGCACTATGCACTAATAATAATATCAAATGGTTTTCGCGTATCAAACATTTTTGACTATCATAAGGAGAAATCTCCTCCAAGTTTGCGTTTGCATTGTGTGTGTAGCGGGAGGCCTTATGGTAGTTTCTTTTTCTTAAAAGCATTGCGGATTTTAAATTTTAAGTTCTTTTGTTTGTTTTTAAAGATAAGATAAACTGTTTTGTTTGCTCATACCAGTCTTATGACTGACCCGGAGTTATTGTTCCTTTCCTAAACTCTGGGTGCCCACTATTTCCCACACGGGCAGTAGAGTTGGGTTTTTCAGATAATAGATAGTAGATATCGAATTGATAACCTTCAGCATTCTCTTTGGAATTCTTTGGAGTCTTTGGATTCATCGACCGGCCTTGCTCAACTTGGTGCAACGTGATGGTGGTTCGAGCTATTTCTGGATTGGTGCTTTGGAGTTAGAGTTGTTGTTGCTGTTTGGAGTTACTCTTGGCTATTTGTTTTCCGCTGCTATATCATATTGTTATTCCGCTGTAGCATTGTTATCTTATATCTCTGATATTGATTCATATTGTATCATTGTTGTATTGAATGTTGTATATCAATGAGATTCATTTCTTTTCTTCCGCTGTGTTGTTATACTTAATGTATTATAAGCTCCGGCAAACCAGATTCGACGTTTGGATCTGCAGCATTGGAATACAAGTGTCGTATTCGGTGCCAATTTTCGAAGGTCGAGTCAGGGTCGTTTCAAGTGGTATCAGAGCTGAAGGTTAAAACTTTAGCTCAGGAGTATAACACGATAGGTAACTCATTAGAGATAGGGTGAAGTATACCCTAGAATGAGTATATCCCTAAGATATCCATCCGTATCCTCAGTAAATTCTCGTACTATTCACTAATAGTAAGTATGAGTGCAAGTAGAGGACGAGATGTGGGATAGGGGAGTACCACTACAAATGGTCAATACTCTGCAATAGCGGAAACAACTATCTCTATCAATTTCCTTTGATTCGTCTTTTCAATTCTTTGATGATTCCTGGCAGCTCCAGGAAGAAGCTTTGATATATTTGCATGGGACACAAACTCCAGATGGGTCAGAATTGTTTGTTTGGATGAATTTTTGTTTTGGTTGCTATGACTGATAAGTATATTTTGGTTGTTTAAACTAAAAAAAATTTGGATTGCATCCATATATCTGCTTATTCTGTTGGTTCCGGTATATTCTACGAACGGTTAGTTATCCTTTGAACTAATCAATACCCTTGTATATTCGTAGATCTGGTGACCCGAGTGTATTGTATTGAATGGGTTCGTTCTCATAATTATTAGTGATATTCTTATTTGGCAAGCCAAATGTAGAATAGATATTCAATTTTATCGAAAAGATATTTCTCTGTCTTTCATCTGTTCTTGATTGTCTCCCTTTCAAATTTCGAGGATGAAATTTCCTTAAGGGGAGAATCTGTAACATTCCTGAATTTCAGCTAAAAATAATTTGATAATTAATTTAATCCTTGGAATTAGATTATGAAATTTTGGTAATTAATTTTAAAATTTTAGATTTAAAAGTTGAATCAATTGGAAGATTTTCAGAAAAAATAATGATATGCATTTTTAGATTGAATTTGGAGTTTGAAAATTCAAAAACAAATATTTTGGAAAATAAATTGGATCCTAGAGATAAATTGAATTTAATATTTTTATTTTTAAGCTAATAAGAAATTGTTTCTAATTTTATTTAAACTATGCATTATAATTTGAAAATGAAGTTTTGAATATGATTTTAAATTTTTAAAAGGCTTGATTAAGAATAAAATTATTTATTCATGAGAAGTTAAATTGCAAAACCATCTTTTGCTTTAAAAAGATTATATAAATGATTAATAAAGAGATTTATTTATTTAAATAAGAAATATAATATAAAGTTATATTCAAAATAGTATTTGAAATGTTTAAAATATAGTAAAGATTTGGAATGTTGTTTAAAAACTAAATTTTATAACGTGAGAAGACATGTGTTACTTTAATTATCATTGTATTTACAAGTGTTAAATTTTATATAAACAAATTTACAAAGCTATTCAAAAAGTTGTATAAAATAAAATAAAAGAATGGGAAATGTGTATATGAACAAATAAAGATAAAACAAGATTTAAAAACAAAAGTTTAAATCAATTCAAGACAAGCTTTAAATACAAAATTCGTTTAAAACAAATTTAGAAAAATATACATATGTAAATTTAATTGAATAGTGGGTTTAAACAAAATTTATAAATTAACTAAAATGAAGGGCTTAAACCTAAAATGTTGTATGTGAACAGGTGTTTACAAATGTAATATGAAGATTTACAAGTGGCAAAATTTCTTTAAATTTAATTTAGTAAATATGAGAATAAAAACAAAACCGGGTTTCTTCATTTTCTCAACTAAGTCTTCTTCTTTCTTTATAAACATCTTAAAAACGAAACGTGAAGATAAAACAAAATCAAACTCAAAAACCAGAACAAACAAGAAAATCAGCTCCAGACCAAAAACAAGTGAAAGATACAACACAAATGCAAGGTCAGTCATGAAATTCAAATCAGTTTCAAAAATAGTTTCAAGCCAGGAAAATTCAAATTCAAAGGCCTGTTACAAAACAAATTCTTTACAAGTTCAATCAGGAAAACAAAGCAACTTCAATTCTACAAAGCAATCCTGTTTAAAGGAATCAAATCAATACAAATTTTCTGGAATCAAAAACTAAAGCATTCAAATTCATTCGAGTTTCAAAGTTATGTGCAGGCTCTCTGCATTTTCAAAGGTGAGCAAACTTGACTCGAATCTATACTTATATCTTGATGTTGTGATTGATTTTCGAAGTAAAATAGTGGATGTTATTCTGCATGTACGAATATATGTATCCATGTTTATCTGAGCATGCTCGTGGATGAAAAAAAGACAGAGGACTGTGTTAATAAAAGGATTGACAAAGAACAAGAGGAAAAAAAAACATATCTCAAATTTGAAAAAGAATTAAGCACTGATCTCTAAATGAAAAATTATCATGATAGTGTAATACAAATTTTAAAAATAGTTTCAAATGTTTTTATGCAATAAATATTTTATAATTTGAAAATTACAGTGATAAATAAATTTTTATCAGAAAACCACGTATCAAGATTTTAAATTGCAGTTATATGTTTGGATTCGCACTTGAATATTATGAATTTTGATGACAATATCAAGTTTTTTAGATAAGAATTTATTGAGAAATCTCAAGATGAACGAAAAACGTTCTTTGGTTAATTGCCGTCGATCGAGGCAATATTGGGGCTTGAGATTTTTGTCAGAGAAAGCTCGTAGTTCGAGAATGATGGGAAAAATACTCATTGAATTTATTGATAACCCTGGTGGAGGCACGGTGAGATTATAGGGTTTTAAGGTTCGTTTTTGAACATCGGGTTTAGGCGGAGATTGCGTCATGCACACTGCATCGGACTACACCAGAGTTGGGTTAAGCGCTGCGTTATTGAACGAAGCAGCTTTGGTCGCGGTGGCGTGTCCTCTGATGGCCTAAGGCGGCGGTGCAAGGTGATTATGTGGTGAATTGGGTTGGTCGTTTTGGGTTCAGATTGTTGCTGAGATGCTCAATCTCGATTTCGAGTTAAACTCGAGTTGCTGGGTGGTCGTGGCGTTAGGGGGAATGGTTGTCGACTTGTCGACGCTAGTGGTGATGGTCGGAGCCGCCGCATTTGGATGTGCACGTACATGTTTAGCGTGGCGTATCTGTTGCGTTCGAAAATTTGGGAAGGACGAAGTTTCCTAGGGAAGTAACTCGAAGCATGTATCGTGCGTGAGGGGTTCGAGCTCGAGTTATCACTCGAGTGAAATATTAGCGCACCGTGTAGAAGAACTTAGAAAAAAATTAAAATTGAAAATTTTGGCACTTGGGTCAGTTCTTGGGAAACTCGAAGTAGAGCTCGAGTTCGTGGGGTTTTAGCTCGGGATTCACTCGTGCTTCCTGGGGTCTTGTGTTTCTGAGTTTTGAAACTATAGCAGATTAGTAAAAACAAATTTCAAAGAATTATTTCTCTATAACTGATGATTTTATTATTAAGATAAAAGGTATAAATTTAAGGTTCTTGAAATAAAGGATTAAAACAATTAAGTTTTAAACTTATATTTTAATAAGTTATTTTAAATGAAATTGAATAAGTAATTTAGAAATAAAAAAATCAAATGTTTTAAATTTTTAACTTAAAAGTAAGTTAATTTATATCGTTAATGATAATTAAGCGATTAATGATTTTTGATTAAGATTAATGTAACGTTTCGAATTTTGCCCGCTCGAAAATCGACATCCATACTTCAAATCGTATTCGAATGCTATAGATTCGACCGTTCAAATCCGATCCGCCGGAGCTTATAACAACATTAAGTAAATAACACAGCGGAATAAAAGAATAATACATTGATATATAGCTTTGATACAATATCTGATACAACAGATGATCTAATAGATATCAATATACATCAGAGATATGATACAATAAAATAGCAGCGGAAAAGAAAACGATAGATAACATCTAGCAGCGGAACAATATAACTCTGAGATAGTCTTCAAAAGAGAACTCCGAGAACTGCAACTCCATCTTCAAGAACCAATTCAGCAATAGCTTGAACTCCCAATTACGATGCACCAAGCTCAGCAAGAATGGTGTGATCCAAAGACTGAACTAACTCCAGATAATCCACTATATCTGACTATCTGAAAAACCCAACTCTAGAACTGCTCGTGTAGAAATTAATGAGCACCCAGAGTTTAGGAAAGAAACGATAAACTCCGGATCAGTCGTGGGACTGGTGTGAGCAACAAAAATAGTTTATCTTTAAAAACATTCAACAAAAGATTTTCAAAGTCAATTCGAAATGCTTTTTAAAAATGAGACTACCATAAGGCCTCCCGCACACACACACAATGCAAACGCAGAATCGGAGGAGATTTCCCCTTATGATAGTCAAAGATGCTTGATACGCATTAAAAAGAAACATTTGATATTATCACTAGTGCATAGTGTAGGAAAAATTTATTTCGAAAATAAAGATATAAATCTTAGCCAACATACGACCATTATCGTATGCCTACTATAGCTACCATCCAAACAGTGGGGCGCCACCATAAGTAGATGACAGGTAATACAACTAATACCGTACAAGGCTCGTATTGGATGAATGGATTTTCCAACAAATGGTCAGGCCAAGGAACTTCCCATTGCCACATGGAAATGCCTCTGGAAGGACGCCCCGAGAACCAAACCGGATCTCTACCAACACAAGGCCGGGTTACCCCTAACTGAGTAACAACTGACCGAATATGCCATCCCCCGGTCCTTTGGGACCTTTATCCGAGAGCTCTCTAATCAATTCACACAATCATAATAATAAAGTGTTTCAACATGAGTAAGTATCTGGGCTCCATACCATGATACCACCCTTTTCCAGAAGGAAATACACATATCTTAAAGGGCGCTACCCCTCATAACCTTACTGCATCTTTCCTGCTTTGACCATTTCCGGGATGTGAGGCTCGACGAAGTCACGTCCACAAAAACATACTTTATACAAAAGCCATGCTTTGGGTCAACAAATGATCATAGAAATGATCACCAAGATAGACGATCAAACAAATGATCCTATCACAAATAATCAACACAATGATCATTTCACAGCAACACTCAGCATGTCACATTACCAAATTGGGAATATATCGCTGATAACCTTCAATTACATAACCTCTGAGCTCGTACATCTTAGAGAAGGGTGTTAAGCTAAGAGAATAAATTCTCCGCCACCAACAGAAATATATTTGAAAGAAATCGGCTTTATATCTCAACTTGTAATGTCAGACACACAATCCATACAAGTCTGTTCCGGGCTCGAACAAAACCGAAGGCACTTACAAAGAAGTCCTTGCAATCCGGATATCCACAATCCTGATCGGATTCCCCATCACATTAGGGAGTTTCTATACCGGCGCGACTCGGTGCAGAAACAATCGATAGGTCATCCTATCGCTTTCGCAAGTACCCGGTCTTCATCACCGGTCTTCAAATGCTATCCATAACGACGTATCACATATTCGGAATGGGTTATACGACACAAAGGTCCTTTCCCGGCTAAACCGAATAGTGAGCAAAAACATTTAAAACATATGGATATGGGATTTCAATTAAGTCACAACTTATTACCCAAAACCTTTCTTCAAATGGCTTAACAAATTACCATTTTCAATCTTTAAATAAAAAGATTCATTTTCACAACCTTTAACGGTTTAAACAATTTTCACATTTTATTCTTTTAAACAAAAGATTCATTCACAGATTTTCCAAATCAATTTTCATCTCAATTTGATTAACTCGTTAAATCTTTAAATCAAAGATTTAACTTATAGCCTTCAAAACATTTTCATTTCAATTTGATTTAAACAAATCATCAATTTAAATCTATTAAAAATAAACAGATTTAATTCATAGCTTTCAAAAAGAATTCATTCATAACTTAGGAAAATCATTTCTCTATTCAATCTTGAAATTCCCCTAATTAACTGAAATCTCAGTTCTTATCTAAAAGTGTTTATCATTTTAAAACAACAGTTTTCATTTTGGAAATCTGATTCATTTATACGAGTTGAAATCCTTGGGTTAAATTCAAAATCCCAAAAATAATACTTTAAAAATGATTTAACTCATAATGACTAGTATAATATCATTAATCCCTAGTTTCAAATTACAGAATTCAATTTGAATATTGAATTCAAATTTAAATTAAAGTATTTAAATTCCAACACTTAATCCAGTTATTCAAAATAAATTTCCATCTTTGAAATTCCCTTTTCAATTGCTTTTCACATTTATTCCGATTCCATATCCAAAACATTTGAATTTAAAAATTCAAATTCAAAACTATTTCAAACATCTGTGACTTAACCGATTTCCTCGTGAAATCCATAATTGTGTGTGTATGGTGTGGTCCAGGGGTTTAACACACAATAGTGCACACATCAATCATTACAGAGATATCAATATCGATAAGCGATATAATCAATAACGCTTATCTCTATTCACGGATTCATAAATAAATTGATTTATCAATCACAAAGATTTATCATTACAATTCGATGTGGGTTTCGGATAACTAACTGGAATCCGACTCCCTGTCGCATCGAAGTTTAAATGTCGTTTTACGGGCAAACAGGGTTTTCACATCAATACAGAGCAAATTACAATTACAGTGTAGTACATGGCAATCTACATCACACAGCATTACAATCAGAACAGAAATATCAATACGGTGCACAACAATAGTTAATTATTTACCAATCAAAGCGAATGAGATAAATTATCCAAATAATCATTTTATCTATTATTTTAAATCATGGATTTATTATTCTGAATGATAGATTAATTTATCTTTACCATCTTGATACATTGATTATCCCTTATTTGATTATTTTAATTAATCGTCAACTAAAATTAATCAACTTATTTTATATAATCAACAAACTCTTAATTTCAAATTTATTTAAGTACTTAATTGTTTATTAAATTAATTTTAATTACAAATTTTAAATCATTCTAAATCTCTTTTCCAAACTATTAATATAAATTGTTTATCTTAGTTATCATTTGAAAATTGCTTATACTTTAAGAATTTATTTATTGTTACATTAAAATTTAATGTAAATAAATTTTTAAATCTTTCTTTTTAAATTTAATCATTAAATTAAAGGGTTAATTAAAATTTTATTTTAAACTTTCCTTGCTTAATTTAAAGAATTTACAAATTCTAATTACCATTTGTTTTCATATTTTATTTACAAATATCATTTGTTTATTCAGAAAATAAATTTTTACTTGTGTTCAAAAATTTGGTTGAAACTGGGTTTGCTGCTTTCACTTACTCACCCGAGGCTTGCTTCGGGTCATCCCCGATAAAAACAGCACCCTGCTTCGAGTTTTTTAACCAACTAACCCGAGTACTAAAACTTTTTCACAAAATTTGTTTAAGTCCAAATCATCCCGATACAACCCTGAAACCACCCGAGTGCCCCTTCGAGTTTCTGCCCTACTTCCCCGATCAAAACTTCGAGTCAGCCCACACGAGTGTAAACCTGAAACACTTCAGGCTATCGAATTTCCAGGTCATCAATTCGTGCACGTATACGTGCACGACGCCGTTGATCATCTTCAGGCGTCGCTGCAATGACGAGTAAGTCATAGTCCATCCAAATACCAGTCTTCGATCGCCAGAACCATGTTACAACCTTGAAATCTAAAATCGACCAAAAATCCAAACCTGGAAACACGTTCAGGTTTCGATATCAACCCTGGCAATGCCACGTCCTCGCCGCCTCGTCCACCGGAGTTCGTGCAACTCCGGCCACCGCCTCATCTACACCCCAGCTTCCTTCGCTCCAAACCCCGAAGCACTCGATCACTTCTTGGTGACGAACGAGACCAAATACCGCACCATGTTAAAACTAGGTTTAGAAATTTAAAATGCTCGCCGCCTTCACCACCGTCACCGATGGTACCTCCACCTATTTTTTCCATCACCACTATAGGCTCCTCCATCACCAACCAAAACACCGACCTCCAAAGTTCCACCAGTCACCGGAAATTTAGTCGAAACCCAAAACTAATCAAACCCAAATTGCAAACCCTAAACTAATTTAAAACTCGTGATTTTAATTTTAAAAATCGAGTTTCCCAGAATTGATTCGAACTATATGCCTGAATCCACGAAACAAAGTAGTTGATTTTATCACTTCTTTTCAAAATCTTACTGTATTTACTGGCTTTACAGTATTTTACAATCTAAGAATATTTTAAACATGTTTGCAAACTTGAATGATGATTATACCAATTTATTTTGTTTTAGACCTTAAGTCCATCAGTGACTAGATGTACATATATTGAGTGAGTTTTTTTTTTCTTTTGATTTTTAATTTCTGACCCTGTAACTAAACAGAGAAGAGCATTCATGCTCAAAACATACAGACATATTTAACAGCTAACGACATTTCATAATGCATTCAAGTACCAACCACAATATCAAGATATAGAAGTAGATCATGGGTGGAAAGTTGCTCACTTGGTTTTGTTGAAGAAGAACAGAGGACTACATTGAACCAGGCATTGAAAACTGCAAGCTAACATCCTCTTTTTGGTCTCTGGTTTTTTTAATTGATTGAGTTGCTGTTTCCAATTGAATTTTGTTTTAAAGTTAAAGATGAAGCCTACTTTAGTTTTCATTTTATCATATTTATATTTGTTTTATAGGCTGAGATGATCTTTGTTTCGGTGGCTAAAAATATTGCATTGATTGCCTTGGTCCTTTGATCTTTTGCCATGCTTCAGTCCATACTTATCTTATACTATTCTTTTTAGTACATATGTCTACTTTTATTTTGTATGTGCTTTTGCTTATTTATTTTCTTGTACTCGGCTGAGATAATGTTAATAAATGCTTGCTTTGTTTGTGTTCTGCTTTTCTTTATTTTCTTAAGTACTTTGTTTATACTATGTACACTTGTTCCCATGCTTGCCTGCATATTGTCTCGGCTGAAATGATGGTATGCACATTTGTTTTCCTCAAGCCTATCCTTATCTAATTTTATTTTATTTTTCTTGCATCACTATTTGTCATGTTTGTACAGTTTTCTTTGCTTTTTATAAGCATGTAATATGTACTTTGTTTTATTTATTTTCTTGCTTATTTTCAGTTTTCACACTTATTCCTTTATTCATATGTTCAGTTGCATTCGGCTGATAGTTCCTTTTGGTGGCTAAATATACTTTCATTTTTTTATTTGCTTGACTTTGGCTGAGATGATTTTGTATTAAATGCTTCATCTAGTTTTGTTTGCTTTTAATTTGTTCTATTCTTGCCTTGCTTTACTTATCTCGACTGATATGAACATTTTTAGGGGCTGATGAGATAAGATGTTGGGTACTTTAGATAGTTGCATTTATTTGTTTGATTTCTTTTATTTGTTTATACCTATTTTGTTTTCTTTGCAAGCTACATACTTGTATCCTCATTTTATATGTACTTCTTTTGTTTGTTTTGTGGATATTTTGTTTACTCATTTTGCAAGTTCAAAGATATATATTCTTGTTGTATGCATACATTTGTTTAATATCATACTTCAATGTTCTTTGCCTTGTAATATGCTTTATAATATAAATGAATTCAATGTTATAGTTTTACTTGGTAATATACTTGTTATTTTGTAATTTATCTTTTAATTATATTTGCTAACATAAATATTAAATTTATAACGTATATTTTATTTTTATATTCTACACTTATATTCAACATTGATATGTAGTTTTATTTTATTTTATACTATTAAACAATTTACTTATAATTCAATTCATTCGCTTCGAGTTTCGATCCAATTTCAAAAATCAATAAGTATACATTTCTTATTAAATTTGAAAATTTCAAACAAATCCATAATTTAATCTATTTTACAAATTTTAATTCAAAAATTCATTTAAATTATCAATTTAAATTCATAAAAATCCAGGGTTGTTACAATTAATTTATTAATAATTACGGATAACTATTATAAACGATGTTTTCAAAAATGGTTGAGTAACTTTCAAAGTTAAGTTAACATATTCGTTAAAAGAAAAATTATTATTTGAGGTGAATTACTTAATGAAAGTAATTAAAGTAATTGATTAATAATTCAAGCTAATTAATCAGGAGATTGATGAATGATTAAATAAAAATTAATAATTACTTAGTAAAAGTGATTAAGAGTTGACAATTAAATACTAAAGATTGATTAATCAAATATTAGGGTTTAATTACTTTGAAGTATAATTAATTTATTTGGTTAATGCATTAGGGTGATTTAAATTAAGAATAACCAATTAAGGATGATTAATTGGAATTAAGATTCAATTAATTACAATCAAGGGTTAATTAATTTAGTAATTAATTAGAGAGATGATTAATTAATGGAGGTAATTAGGACTTAATCAATTGTAGTTAATAATAATTAATCATTGATTTAAAGATTACTAATGAAAGTAATTATGTGGGCAATAAATTTTAAAACTACACGTTTTATTCACCTTAATCAAAGATGTTGATTGTTATTGAATGTTGTATGATGGATTGATATATTTGATATGTAATTATAATGCTATGAGATATGAATTGCTTGTGCTGAATTGTAATATTTGTGATTGTTTCTATGTAGATATTAAAAACCCTTGGCCATAAACGGCGTTTGAAATTCGATGCGACAGGGAGTCGGATTTCAGTTGGTTATCCGAAACCCACATCGAATTGTAACAATGAATCTTTGTTATTGATAAATTTACTTTGTCTATGAATCTGTGAATGAAGATAAGCGTTATAGTTTATACCGCTTATCGATATTTATGCGTTTTAATCTGTGATGTGATGATTGTTGTTGCACCATTGGGTAAAACCCCTAAACTACACTATACACACACAAATATGGGTTGCAAGTGAAAATCAGTTAAGTCAGAGATTTTAAAAATAGTTTTGAATTTGAATTTTTAATCCAAATGGTTTTGGGAAATAGATTGGGTTTAAAGTGAAAAAAATCTTTTGAAAAGGTGTTTTAAAAATGAGAGTTATTTTGAACAACTTAATTAAGATTTGAAATTTGAATAGTATGATTTAAATTGGACTTCAATATCTGAAATTGAATTCTATATTTGGTATTTATGACATAAAAAGGTTATGCAAACTATAAATGTGTTTTTAAACCATTTTAAAGGTATGGTTTTGAGAATTTAAATTTAACCCAAGTTTATATTTGAAAGGCCTTAACTCGTACAATTATAATCGATTTTTCCGAAACGAAAACAAGTTGTTTTCAAATAATAATAGCTTTTATATAAGGAAAGAATTTTCCAAATTATGATGAAAAGATTTCAAATTTGAAACGGGAATTGTTTTGAAAACTATGAAATAAGTCTTTGATTTAAAGACTGGATGAGTTAATCCAATTTGAAATGGAATTGTTTCAAAAGGCTATGAATGAATCTTTGTCAAAGATTGATGAACCTTGTTTAAAATTGAAAAGAGTTTTAAAAGTGAATCTTTTGTTTAAAAGATTTAATTGTGGCGTCCCTCTAGAGGCATACCCATGTGGCCTAGGAAGTTCCTTAGCCTGACCATTTGTTGGAAATCCAAACAAAACAATATAAGCCCTGTATGGTTTTAGTTGTAGAACCTGCCATTTAACATGGTAGCTATAGCTGGCATAATATAATGGTATGTATGCCGGCTAAGATTAATATTATATTTTCGAAAGGTTTTTTGCAATATGCACTAATAATAATATCAAATGGTTTTCGCGTATCAAGCATTTTTGACTATCATAAGGAGAAATCTCCCCCAAGTTTGCGCTTGCATTGTGTGTGTGGCGGGAGGCCTTATGGTAGTTTCTTTTTCTTAAAAGCATTGCGAATTTTAAATTTTAAGTTCTTTTGTTTGTTTTTAAAGATAAGATAAACTGTTTTGTTTGCTCATACCAGTCCCATGGCTGATCCGGTGTTATTGTTCCTTTCGTAACTCTGGGTGCCCACTATTTTCCACACGGGCAGTCTAGAGTTGGGTTTTTCAGATAATAGATAGTAGAGATCGAATTGATACCCTTCAGCATTCTCTTTGGAATTCTTTGGAGTCTTTGGATTAATCGACCGACCTTGCTCAGCTTGATGCAACGTGATGGTGGTTCGAGCTATTTCAAGATTGGTGCTTTAGAGTTAGAGTTGCTGTTTGGAGTTATCTCTCTTGGCTATTTGTTTTCCGCTGCTATATCATATTGTTATTTCACTGTAGCATTGTTATCTTGTATCTTTGATATTGATTCGTATTGTATCATTGTTGTATCGAATGTTGTATATCAATGATATTCATTTCTTTTCTTCCGCTGTGTTATTATACTTAATGTGTTATAACCTCCGACGAACCAGATTCGACGTTTGGATCTGCGGCATTGGAATACAAGTGTCGTATTCGGTGCCGATTTTCGAAGGTCGAGTCAGAGTCGTTTCATTCTAAGTTAAATTCCATTTAAAATTAATTTCTTAATTACCCGAAATTTAACCCAAAACCCCCTAATTTCATATTCACTTCCTTTTATGATTTAAAACCTTATTTAAATCTGAAACATCAATTTCATATTTTATTTTCAAATTCCCCTTTAATTTTTCCCAACTATTTAAATCTCAAATTTAAAAATATATTCTCATATGCTTCTACAATTTCGCTTAAGTTCTTATTTTTAAACTCTTTTACTCACATTTAACCAAGGATCTCTATATCTCTGTAACGACCCCGGATTTTTATGAATTTAAATTTATAATTTAAATGAATTTTTGAATTAAATTTGTAAAATTGATTATAAATGGCAGCGAGTTTCCCCGATTCAAATAGAAAAAAAAACATGTAAGTTAAATTAACTATTTAAGTTAGAAACAAATAATATTAATAAACAAAAGAAATAACATATATAGTAACACATTAGTGTAAAATAGGAAGCAAATACAAAAAAGAATAAACTATAACAACATAACAAAAGTAGAACTTCATTTTATTTCAAAGTAATAAAGACAAGTAAAATAATATTTTAAGTTAACAATAGAAATTTATTCATATTCCAAAGTATAAGTTAAATATAAAATGAATTAAACTATAAAATGAGTACGAAGTAACACTTTAGCTAAAAATATAACAACATATAAAGAATAGAATTCATTTATATTATAAAGTATGCAAGACAAATTAAATTTGTACAAAAAAAAAATAAAGTAAAAAAATATACAAACAAACCCACCATCAGCCGAGCTAAAGCAAAGTAGGCAAGAACATCAACAAAACATATAATTAACTCAAGCAACAAATAAAGGAGAATATCTATGTACTCAAATGTATAATATAAAAAGAAAAGAAACAAATAAAATACATATACACTTAAACAAATACAAGCCATCACTATCATCTCAAATTTGTACAGCTGAAATGGAGTATGGAGAGAAAAGTATATATGTACAAGGCAATAAATGCCATACATCTCAACATTTAATGCAACATACTTCATCCATGCTTATTAAATAGATAAAGATATCACATGTACCAGTTTTGTATACCCTGTATACTTCTATCCCAATATACTTCTTTCTTTATATCTTCTTCATCACCACTTCGTTTCATTTAAAAAAATAAAGCTAAGAAAGAAACTGAGAAAAAGAACGTCGTTCAAAACTCAAGCAAAACAATACAAACTAGAGATCAAAACCAGAAGGCTTTCAACTTGAATTATCAAAACCTGTTTCAACATTTTTCACTGCTTTGTTTTCCTGGGAAATAAGGTGAGAAAACTAGACCTCTTTGTTCTTTTACCTGTGAGTAACAGATGTTTTCATTTATTTTTAAGATATGAATTTGTTGCCTTTACATCTGTGAATAACTGTTTGTGAATGTATGGATTCTCTGAGTGAATTTGAATGATGGAAGTATTTGTGTGCAGGTTGATATTCAAATATGTCCTCTGTTTAAACTTCCAAACACAAGACTTTTATATCAAAAAAAAAAAAATCTTTTGCACTTGTTCTATTTACTGATTGGACTTAAGTTTCAAACCAAAACTATTTGTTATAGCCTATACTCAAAACTTAAGATTTATTTAAGTTCGAACAACTTGTTAACATCCTTGAAAATCAAGAAAACTGGCAAAGCTTTAAATAAGTGAAAAATTGAAACCTCTTAATTCATGGATTCAGGTATAAATCGTGAATTGTTGTTCGAAAACATGATTTTTAAAACAAAAATTTTGATTTTTAATTGAGTATTTCACGTGCAGTTTGAATATGAACAAAAATAGCATTTTGATCATTATCTGGTGATCGAATTGAAATCGAATGCTAGGATTTTGGTTAAAGCAAGATTGATCATCGTTGAGCTCAGGAAAAATGTTGAAGAATTTTTCTATTGCATAAATTGTGAATTCGAATCTTAACTAGGGTTCAAGAACTGTTTCCGGTTCACGTTGTAAACGTGATCGCCACTCCGCCTATGGGTGATCGGAATTCACGTCTCCGATGCCAGTCGAGGCGTCACATCTCGGTGAAGCTTCAGTTAGATTTTCGTGGCTTCTGATGGCCATACGTGGGAAGACGAGACGGTTTCGTGGTGGTGTGCCTTTGGGTTTGTTCGATCGAATCACCTGAAGTTGAACCACGGTGATATCAAGACTTCTGGGTGGTCGGCTAGGTTGAGATAGTCGTCATCGACTTGCCGATGGTCGCGAGGAGGGCCGGAGCATCACTGTTCAGACGTACACGTGCGCGCGTATCATCGTGTATCTGAACAGTTTTGGGTTGTGGAAGAAGAAGTGGCGTGGAGGAAGACTCGAAGTATTTCTCGGGGGAACTGGGGTTAGACTCGAAGGGAGACTCGTGTCGTTTAGTGGAATGTCGAGTAGGTTTATGGGACTTAGAAAAAATAAAGGAAAATATTTTCTCTTGGGTTAAATTTCCGAGTAACCCGAAGCAAAGACAAGTTTGTCTCGGGGGTGACTCGAAGTAGTTACAGGAGCCACTCAAAACAGTTTGTATTTTGAAGTTTTTCTACTTTTCAACAATTTTAAATAAAACCCAAGTTTTAAAATAAGGAGATGATTAAAGTTTTAAATAAATTAAAGTTAAATAAAGGATTTTCAAAATGATTAAGTTTTAAATTTATTTAATCAAGATACATTATTTTACAAAATTGTTTAATAAATAAATAATGTAGTTTAAAATGAAAATTAAGATAAAATGTTATTTAAACTAAATCTTAACCTTTTAGGGTATCTAATGTGATAAAGGTGATTTATTAAACAAGGTTTAAAAGGATAATCAAAGTAATTAATTAAAGATAATTAATTTAATAGTGAATTAAATAATTAAAGGTTAATTATTTAATAATTAAAGGTTGATGAATTATAATTAAAGGTTAATTAATTTATTATTAATGGATAATTAATAACTAATTAAAGAATAATTAAATCAAAAATGGTTTATAATTTATTAACAATTAATTAACCAGAATTAGTAATTAATTCATAAGTAATTAATCTAATTTGAATTAATCGGACAAGATAATTAACTGATCTTACTTACGAATATTTGGATTCTATTGGATGACTTGATTTTTGATATCCCTGATTTATGATGCTTTGTATATATCCTAATTTATGTTGTGATCTGTGATAAATTATCTGTGATGTAATTTACTAGCCGTGACATATATATTTGTGATCTATATATAACAGATAAGCGTTATAGTTTATATCGCTTATCAATTATATTCCTGTATTCTGATCTGTGATAATTGTATGATGTTGCACTACTGTGGATAACCCCTGGACTACACCATACACACACAAATATGGATTTCACGAGGAAATCGGTTAAGTCACAGATAATTTAAATTTAATGTTTTTGAAATTAAAGTTTTAATTTCAAATTGATTTTGAAAATGGATTTGGGTTAAACGGTAAAGCTTTTGGAAAAGGTTTTCACAGATAAAAGCTATTTTGAATAACTCGGTAAAATCTCCAATTTAAATAATTCAATTTGAATTTGAATCCGATATTTGAAATTGAATTCGATGATTGGAAATTTTGGTTAAAGATATTATAAACATGTTGTATGAATTTAAACCATTTTAAAGGTATGGTTTTGGGAATTTGAATTTAACCTAAGGATTTCAACTCGTATAAATGAATCAGATTTCCAAAATGAAAACTGTTGTTTTCAAATGATAAACACTTTTAGATAAGAAATGAGATTCTAGTTAATTAGGGGGATTTCAAGATTGAATAGAGAAATGATTTTCCTAAGTTATGAATGAATTCTTTTTGAAACCTATGAATTAAATCTGTTTATTTTTAACAGATTTAAATTGATGATTTGTTTAAATCAAATTGAAATGAAATTGTTTTGAAGGCTATAAGTTAAATCTTTGATTTAAAGATTTAACGAGTTAATCAAATTGAAATGAAATTGTTTTGAAGGCTATAAGTTAAATCTTTGATTTAAAGATTTAACGAGTTAATCAAATTGAAATGAAATTGTTTTGAAGGCTATAAGTTAAATCTTTGATTTAAAGATTTAACGAGTTAATCAAATTGAAATGAAAATTGATTTGGAAAATCTGTGAATGAATCTTTTGTTTAAAAGATTAAAATGTGAAAATTGTTTAAACCGTTAAAGGTTGTGAAAATGAATCTTTTTGTTTAAAGATTGAAAATGGTAATTTGTTAAGCCATTTGAAGAAAGGTTTTGGGTAATAAGTTGTGACTTAATTGAAATCCCATTATCCATTTGTTTTTGAAATATCGTGCTCAATATTCGGTTTAGCCGGGAAAGGACCTTTGTGTCGTATAACCCATTCCGAATATGTGATACGTCGTTATAGATAGCATTTGAAGACCGGTGATGAAGACCGGGTATTTGCGAAAGCGATAGGATGACCTATCGATTGTTTCTGCACCGAGTCGCGCCGGTATAGAAACTCCCTAAGTGATGGGAAATCCGATCGGGATTGTGAATATCCGGATTGCAAGGACTTCTTTGTAAGTGCCTTCGGTTCTGTTCGATCCCGGAACAGACTTGTATGGATTGTATGTCTGACATTACAAATTGAGATATAAAGCTGATTTCTTTCAAATATATTTCTGTTGGTGGCGGAGAATTTATTCTCTTAGCTTAACACCCTTCTCTGAGACGTACGAGCTCAGAGGTTATATAGTTGATGGTTATCAGCGATATATTCCCAATTGGTAACGTGACATGCTGAGTGTTGCTATGAAATGATCATTGTGTTGATTGTTTGTGATAGGATCATTTATTTGATCGTCTATCTTGGTGATCATTTCTATGATCATTCGTTGACCCAAAGCATGGCTTTTGTATAAAGTATGTTTTTGTGGACGTGACTTCGTCGAGCCTCACACCCCGGAAATGGTCAAAACAGGAAAGATGCGGCAAGGTTATGAGGGGTAGCGCACTTTAGGGTATGTGCATTTCCTTCTGGAAAAGGGTGGTATCATGGTATGGAGCCCAGATACTTACTCATGTTGAAAACACTTTATGATTGTGTGAACGGATTGCGAGCGCTCGGTTAAAGGTCCCAAAGGACCGGGGGATGGCATACTCGTGTCAGTAGTTACCCAGTTAGGGGTAACCCGGCCTTGTGTTGGTAGAGATCCGGTTTGGTTCTCGGGGACGTCCTTCCAGAGGCGTTCTCATGTGGCAATGGGAAGTTCCTTGGCCTGATCATTTGTTGGGAATCCAAAGAAACAATACGAGCCTTGTACGGCATTAGTTGTAGAACCTGCCATCTAATATGGTAGCTATAGTAGGCATAATATAATGGTACCTATGCTGGCTAAGATTTATATTCTACTTTCGAAATGATTTGTTCTACACTATGCACTAGTAATAATATCAAATGTTTCTTTTTAATGCGTATCAAGCATCTTTGACTAACATAAGAAGAAATCTCTTCCAAGTCTGCGTTTGCATTGTGTGTGTGGCGGGAGGTCTTATGGTAGTCTCATTTTTAAAAAGCATTGCGAATTGACTTTGAAAATCTTTTGTTGAATGTTTTAAAAGATAAACTGTTTTTGTTGCTCACACCAGTCCCATGACTGATCCGGAGTTTATTGTTTCTTTCCTAAACTATGGGTGCTCATTATTTTCTACACGAGCAGTCTAGAGTTGGGTTTTTCAGATAGTTAGATATAGTGGATTATCTGGAGTTAGTTCAGTCTTTGGACCACACCAGTCTTGCTGAGCTTGGTGCATCGTTATTGGGAGTTCGAGCTATTGCTGGATTGATTCTTGGAAATGGAGTTGCAGTTCTCGGAGTTCTCTTTTGAAGGCTATCTTAGAGTTATATTGTTCCGCTGCTAGATGTTATCTATCGTTTTCTTTTCCGCTGCTATTTTATTGTATCATATCTCTGATGTATATTGATATCTATTGGATCATCTGTTGTATCAGATATTGTATCAAAGCTGTATATCAATGTATTATTCTTTTATTCCGCTGTGTTATTTACTTAATGTTGTTATAAGCTCCGGCGAATCGGATTTGAACGGTCGAATCTATGGCATTCGAATACGATTTGAAGTATGGATGTCGATTTTCGAGCGGGCAAAAATCCGCGTCGTTACATTTGGTATCGGAGCTAAGGTTAAACTTTAGCTCAGGAGTATAACACATTAAGTAGCTCATTAGAGATAGGGTGAAGTATCCCTAGAATGAGTAATCCTTAAGATATCCGTTTGAATGCCTCAGTAAATTCTCTTACTATCTACTGATAGTGAGTATGAGTGCAAGAAGAAAACGAGAGAGGGGACATGGGAATACGACTATAAATGGTCAATGCCCTGCAACAGTGGAACCAAATTTTCTCTATAAATCTCCTTTGATACGTTTTCAAATTCTTTTGAATTCTTCATGGCAGCTCCAGAAAGAAGTTTCAGCGCGGTGATGACCCTATGAATTGTTGTAGGAAATTCTTATTTCGTATCTTCATCGGTTTCTTACCAGTTTTTTGCTTTAAACCATAATGAATAAATTGGAAATTTTAAATTGAGTTTAATTGGTTAATGGAATATGAAGGATAAATTGAAATTGTATTGATAAAACGATTTCGTTTGAAACCAAATTTTTGAAATTCTATTGTAATTTCTTGTGAATACCAAAGTCCAAAGAGGGACAAATTAGTATATATTCTGAGATATTCCGACTTGAGTTTGGAATCCATATCTTGTATTTGAGGAATTATAGGAGATCGAATCTGTCTATCTCTGTGTTGTTTTCGTGCCTGCGAATTTCGAGGACGAAATTCTTTTAAGGGGGGAAGTTTGTAACGACCCCGGATTTTTATGAATTTAAATTTATAATTTAAATGGATTTTTGAATTAAATTTGTAAAATTGATTATAAATGGCAGCGAGTTTCCCCGATTCAAATAGAAAAAAAAACATGTAAGTTAAATTAACTATTTCAGTTAGAAACAAATAATATTAATAAACAAAAGAAATAACATATATAGTAACACATTAGTGTAAAATAGGAAGTAAATACATAAAAGAATAAACAATAACAACATAACAAAAGTAGAACTTCATTTTATTTCAAAGTAATAAAGACAAGTAAAATAATATTTTAAGTTAACAATAGAAATTTATTCATATTCCAAAGTATAAGTTAAATATAAAATGAATTAAACTATAAAATGAGTACGAAGTAACACCTTAGCTAAAAATATAACAACATATAAAGAATAGAATTCATTTATATTATAAAGTATGCAAGACAAATTAAATTTGTACAAAAAAAAAATAAAGTAAAAAAATATACAAACAAACCCACCATCAGCCGAGCTAAAGAAAAGTAGGCAAGAACATCAACAAAACATATAATTAACTCAAGCAACAAATAAAGGAGAATATCTATGTACTCAAATGTATAATATAAAAAGAAAAGAAACAAATAAAATACATATACACTTAAACAAATACAAGCCATCACTATCATCTCAAATTTGTACAGCTGAAATGGAGTATGGAGAGAAAAGTATATATGTACAAGGCAATAAATGCCATACATCTCAACATTTAATGCAACATACTTCATCCATGCTTATTAAATAGATAAAGATATCACATGTACCAGTTTTGTATACCCTGTATACTTCTATCCCAATATACTTCTTTCTTTATATCTTCTTCATCACCACTTCGTTTCATTTAAAAAAATAAAGCTACGAAAGAAACTGAGAAAAAGAACGTCGTTCAAAACTCAAGCAAAACAATACAAACTAGAGATCAAAACCAGAAGGCTTTCAACTTGAATTATCAAAACCTGTTTCAACATTTTTCACTGCTTTGTTTTCCTGGGAAATAAGGTGAGCAAACTAGACCTCTTTGTTCTTTTACCTGTGAGTAACAGATGTTTTCATTTATTTTTAAGATATGAATTTGTTGCCTTTACATCTGTGAATAACTGTTTGTGAATGTATGGATTCTCTGAGTGAATTTGTATGATGGAAGTATTTGTGTGCAGGTTGATATTCAAATATGTCCTCTGTTTAAACTTCCAAACACAAGACTTTTATATCAAAAAAAAAAAAAATTCTTTTGCACTTGTTCTATTTACTGATTGGACTTAAGTTTCAAACCAAAACTATTTGTTATAGCCTATACTCAAAACTTAAGATTTATTTAAGTTCGAACAACTTGTTAACATCCTTGAAAATCAAGAAAACTTGCAAAGCTTTAAATAAGTGAAAAATTGAAACCTCTTAATTCATGGATTCAGGTATAAATCGTGAATTGTTGTTCGAAAACATGAATTTTAAAACAAAAATTTTGATTTTTAATTGAGTATTTCACGTGCAGTTTGAATATGAACAAAAATAGCATTTTGATCATTATCTGGTGATCGAATTGAAATCGAATGCTAGGAATTTGGTTAAAGCAAGATTGATCATCGTTGAGTTCAGGAAAAATGTTGAAGAATTTTTCTATTGCATAAATTGTGAATTCGAATCTTAACTAGGGTTCAAGAACTGTTTCCGGTTCACGTTGTAAACGTGATCGCCGCTCCGCCTATGGGTGATCGGAATTCACGTCTCTGATGCCAGTCGAGGCGTCACATCTCGGTGAAGCTTCAGTTAGATTTTCGTGGCTTCTGATGGCCATACGTGGGAAGACGAGACGGTTTCGTGGTGGTGTGCCATTGGGTTTGTTCGATCGAATCACATGAAGTTGAACCACGGTGATATCAAGACTTCTGGGTGGTCGGCTAGGTTGAGATAGTCGTCATCGACTTGCCGATGGTCGCGAGGAGGGTCGGAGCATCACTGTTCAGGCGTACACGTGCGCGCGTATCATTGTGTATCTGAACAGTTTTGGGTTGTGGAAGAAGAAGTGGCGTGGAGGAAGACTCGAAGTATTTCTCGGGGGAACTGGGGTTAGACTCGAAGGAAGACTCGTGTCGTTTAGTGGAATGTCGAGTAGGTTTCTGGGACTTCGAAAAAATAAAGGAAAATATTTTCTCTCGGGTTAAATTTCTGAGTAACCCGAAGCAAAGACAAGTTTGTCTCGGGGGTGACTCGAAGTAGTTACAGGAGCCACTCAAAACAGTTTGTATTTTGAAGTTTTTCTACTTTTCAACAATTTTAAATAAAACCCAAGTTTTAAAATAAGGAGATGATTAAAGTTTTAAATAAATTAATGTTAAATAAAGGATTTTCAAAATGATTAAGTTTTAAATTTATTTAATCAAGATACATTATTATACAAAATTGTTTAATAAATAAATAATGTAGTTTAAAATGAAAATTAAGATAAAATGTTATTTAAACTAAATCTTAACCTTTTAGGGTATCTAATGTGATAAAGGTGATTTATTAAACAAGGTTTAAAAGGATAATCAAAGTAATTAATTAAAGATAATTAATTTAATAGTGCATTAAATAATTAAAGGTTAATTATTTAATAATTAAAGGTTGATGAATTATAATTAAAGGTTAATTAATTTATTATTAATGGATAATTAATAACTAATTAAAGAATAATTAAATCAAAAATGGTTTATAATTTATTAACAATTAATTAACCAGAATTAGTTATTAATTCATAAGTAATTAATCTAATTTGAATTAATCGGACAAGATAATTAACTGATCTTACTCACGAATATTTGGATTCTATTGGATGACTTGATTGTTGATATCCCTGATTTATGATGCTTTGTATATATCCTGATTTATGTTGTGATCTGTGATAAATTATCTATGATGTAATTTACTAGCCGTGACATATATATTTGTGATCTGTATATAACAGATAAGCGTTATAGTTTATATCGCTTATCAATTATATTCCTGTATTCTGATCTGTGATAATTGTATGATGTTGCACTACTGTGGATAACCCCTGGACTACACCATACACACACAAATATGGATTTCACGAGAAAATCGGTTAAGTCACAGATAATTTAAATTTAATGTTTTTGTAATTAAAGTTTTAATTTCAAATTGATTTTGAAAATGGATTTGGGTTAAACGGTAAAGCTTTTGGAAAAGGTTTTCATAGATAAAAGCTATTTTGAATAACTCGGTAAAATCTCCAATTTAAATAATTCAATTTGAATTTGAATTCGATATTTGGAATTGAATTCGATGATTGGAAATTTTGGTTAAAGATATTATAAACATGTTGTATGAATTTAAACCATTTTAAAGGTATGGTTTTGGGAATTTGAATTTAACCCAAGGATTTCAACTCGTATAAATGAATCAGATTTCCAAAATGAAAACTGTTGTTTTCAAATGATAAACACTTTTAGATAAGAACTGAGATTCCAGTTAATTAGGGGAATTTCAAGATTGAATAGAGAAATGATTTTCCTAAGTTATGAATGAATTCTTTTTGAAACCTATGAATTAAATCTGTTTATTTTTAACAGATTTAAATTGATGATTTGTTTAAATCAAATTGAAGTGAAATTGTTTTGAAGGCTATAAGTTAAATCTTTGATTTAAAGATTTAACGAGTTAATCAAATCGAAATGAAATTGTTTTGAAGGCTATAAGTTAAATCTTTGATTTAAAGATTTAACGAGTTAACCAAATTGAAATGAAATTGGTTTGAAGGCTATAAGTTAAATCTTTGATTTAAAGATTTAACGAGTTAATCAAATTGAAATGAAAATTGATTTGGAAAATCTGTGAATGAATCTTTTGTTTGAAAGATTAAAATGTGAAAATTGTTTAAACCGTTAAAGGTTGTGAAAATGAATCTTTTTGTTTAAAGATTGAAAATGGTAATTTGTTAAGCCATTTGAAGAAAGGTTTTGGGTAATAAGTTGTGACTTAATTGAAATCCCATTATCCATTTGTTTTTGAAATATCGTGCTCACTATTCGGTTTAGCCGGGAAAGGACCTTTGTGTCGTATAACCCATTCCGAATATGTGATACGTCGTTATGGATAGCATTTGAAGACCGGTGATGAAGACCGGGTATTTGCGAAAGCGATAGGATGACCTATCGATTGTTTCTGCACCGAGTCGCGCCGGTATAGAAACTCCCTAAGTGATGGGAAATCCGATCGGGATTGTGAATATCCGGATTGCAAGGACTTCTTTGTAAGTGCCTTCGGTTCTGTTCGATCCCGGAACAGACTTGTATGGATTGTATGTCTGACATTACAAATTGAGATATAAAGCTGATTTCTTTCAAATATATTTCTGTTGGTGGCGGAGAATTTATTCTCTTAGCTTAACACCCTTCTCTGAGACGTACGAGCTCAGAGGTTATATAGTTGATGGTTATCAGCGATATATTCCCAATTGGTAACGTGACATGCTGAGTGTTGCTATGAAATGATCATTGTGTTGATTGTTTGTGATAGGATCATTTATTTGATCGTCTATCTTGGTGATCATTTCTATGATCATTCGTTGACCCAAAGCATGGCTTTTGTATAAAGTATGTTTTTGTGGACGTGACTTCGTCGAGCCTCACACCCCGGAAATGGTCAAAACAGGAAAGATGCGGCAATATTATGAGGGGTAGCGCACTTTAGGGTATGTGCATTTCCTTCTGGAAAAGGGTGGTATCATGGTATGGAGCCCAGATACTTACTCATGTTGAAAACACTTTATGATTGTGTGAACGGATTGCGAGCGCTCGGTTAAAGGTCCCAAAGGACCGGGGGATGGCATACTCGTGTCAGTAGTTACCCAGTTAGGGGTAACCCGGCCTTGTGTTGGTAGAGATCCGGTTTGGTTCTCGGGGACGTCCTTCCAGAGGCGTTCTCATGTGGCAATGGGAAGTTCCTTGGCCTGATCATTTGTTGGGAATCCAAAGAAACAATACGAGCCTTGTACGGCATTAGTTGTAGAACCTGCCATCTAATATGGTAGCTATAGTAGGCATAATATAATGGTACCTATGCTGGCTAAGATTTATATTCTACTTTCGAAATGATTTGTTCTACACTATGCACTAGTAATAATATCAAATGTTTCTTTTTAATGCGTATCAAGCATCTTTGACTAACATAAGAAGAAATCTCTTCCATGTCTGCGTTTGCATTGTGTGTGTGGCGGGAGGTCTTATGGTAGTCTCATTTTTAAAAAGCATTGCGAATTGACTTTGAAAATCTTTTGTTGAATGTTTTAAAAGATAAACTGTTTTTGTTGCTCACACCAGTCCCATGACTGATCCGGAGTTTATTGTTTCTTTCCTAAACTATGGGTGCTCATTATTTTCTACACGAGCAGTCTAGAGTTGGGTTTTTCAGATAGTTGGATATAGTGGATTATCTGGAGTTAGTTCAGTCTTTGGACCACACCAGTCTTGCTGAGCTTGGTGCATCGTTATTGGGAGTTCGAGCTATTGCTGGATTGATTCTTGGAAATGGAGTTGCAGTTCTCGGAGTTCTCTTTTGAAGACTATCTTAGAGTTATATTGATCCGCTGCTAGATGTTATCTATCGTTTTCTTTTCCGCTGCTATTTTATTGTATCATATCTCTGATGTATATTGATATCTATTGGATCATCTGTTGTATCAGATATTGTATCAAAGCTGTATATCAATGTATTATTCTTTTATTCCGCTGTGTTATTTACTTAATGTTGTTATAAGCTCCGGCGAATCGGATTTGAACGGTCGAATCTATGGCATTCGAATACGTTTTGAAGTATGGATGTCGATTTTCGAGCGGGCAAAAATCCGCGTCATTACAATTTCCATATCCAGAATTTATTAAATCGGATTTTAAAATCAAACTATTTATTTTTCTAAAATTCATTCTTTTAATTTATTCAACTCCACTACAAAATATTTTACTTTATATTTTCCTTTAAAATTCAGTATTCATATTTATGGTATTTTAAAATGCCAAAAATCTATCCAACAACACTATAGCATCCAATAAATTTAATTTTCCAATATAATCTATCAAAGATTAATCAAATAAATCATATCACTGGATGTGTAAATAATTTCAACATTTGAATGAATTTTGTCCTATTTCCCTGCATCCATATATATTAATACAATATAAAAATACCATTCCTACTTCGAGGGGGATATCGCGGTATATAGGGTCATCCGCTATTATGCGGGGCGCATAGGGTCTCATCCGCTATATACATGCGGGAATATCTATCATTCCAAGATATATATACTACTATTATATAATATCACATCAATCTAATAATATTTTATCAATTCTACCAATCAATCAATAATTAATTTTAACTATTTAAAATTAATTATGGTAATCCAAAGTTGAGTAAGATTTACTCACTTTGATTTTCTGTCGCTCTTGCGTTCCATTTTCAATTAGTCCGGATGCATTTTAAATTATCTGAAAATTACAGAAGCTCCAATTATGTCCAAACCAGCTTCAATGCGTAGATGACAACAATAAGGTCCCAATGCAACTGGTCTAAATCGGACCTTCTATGCATGTGATATAAATTTTATAAATTCACTGATAATATTCTTATATTTTATTAAAACAAAAACTCCATACCGAAAGGAAAGGAGCCCGACCCAATACTGCTCCCCCTCAATATCTCCTTCTTCCCTAGCAACACCTGAACATGAACACATTGACAAAACCGTGCATGCACAGGAGATCACTACTTCCCGATCATCGTTCTCCAAATCGACTACGGCAACGTTCCTGTCGTCACGAGATTGACACATCCCCCACTACCAATTGAAGCCCGAGACGCCCATTCGAAATCACGATGTGGTCGATTGAACTCCGACCCCTATCCTGTTGCGATGGCAATGATTGATTGAAGGCCACGAATCCACGGCCGCCGAAGCACTTCGATCTCCTGAACCAAAAAATCACCTTCGTTCGAGCTAAAACCCCTTCAAACCCAAGGAAAAGCAAGTCCTAGCCTTCACGGCCACTACCCAGCACGCCAAAATACCGCCGCACCCTTCGAATCATATATTAGATGGAAGAGAATTGAGAAATACGACTTTTAGAACTTGTTTTGGATTTTTTTGTTATATAATTTGGGGGAATGAAATTTTTTTCTTCCATTACTTAACTTTTCTTTTGAACCGAGGACTGTGATGTTCTCGTGCATTAAATTTTTAAACAGAGAAAAGGCAGTTGCGTGATCTACAGGGAACAGGTCGTAGGGTGGCAAATAAGAGGGGTGTGACAACCCAATCAAAGACAAAGGAATTACATATATATATGTATGTATGTATGTATGTATATGTATGTATAATTTAAAATTTCAAAACGTCTCGAATTCGTAGCTTAAAATCTTGACCTTCTATCGAGGCATATCGCTAGATATTCGTAATGTTATAACCCTATTACGAACGTAATGGAAAATGTTTCGAGTTCAAATTCGATAGTGTGGAGAGATTGTTTTTCAGACCCTATTATTATATTGAATTTTCAATATAAATTTTAGCGTGTTTCTATCCCGTACGATCAAATGATAACTTCAAACGTTGTAAAATTTGACGTTCGATAATAGTACACTATTACGGATCCAATGGAACTTGTTTCGTAGAAATCCAAGACTATGTCCCGGTAGGCTATTTTTAAAGGTCTATTTAAACGATATATTTCAAAACTGAACAAATCTCTTTGAAATTCAATTTTAGAACTTTTATTATCTTCCTTGTTATCAATATAAATCCTATAAGCCTTTAAATTATTTTTAACAAGCCTAAAACTCAAGATTCACTATTTTACGCAATTCCAATTATTAAATTCAATAATTAAATTATTTAAAAATTAGTTACATTTGAAATTCAAGTTAAAAAATAAACTTTTAAATATTAAAAATCAATTAAATATTCTAATTTCAAATATCCAAAATTCCGGGTCGTTACACCTGAACTACAATCCCTATAGTTCTATCCTAGATAAATATATAGTTTAAAATCTAGAGAAAAAATACAAAAAAGGAGGAAATTCCCTTACTAAAATGAGAATAATCCAAATATATAGAATGTAAAGGGTAAGAGGCAAATTTCCCTCAAGTATACTAATCCTTCTTAAATAATTTGCTGCTGCCTCTTTTATCTTCAGATCTTCTTCCAAAAAATTAAATTTTTTTAATTAATTCACTTTGTTCAGATTGGATCTGATACTAGCTTCAATTTCTTGAACTCGCCGACTCACAAGCTCACGTGATACCTGGACTAATGTTATGATTCTTGCTTCAAGTTTTTAATACTCGTCGTTGATTCAAGAAGCTCGCCATTGATTTTCAAGTGTTTAGTTCTACGCCACTGTGTCGAGAAGCTAATGCCATGTTTGCATCGTTGTTCAAATTTGCATCTACCATCGCTAGAAAATAAGCCTCTTAAAATAGTTGTTCTCACTACATCAATCCTTGAAATCGTCACTCTCAAGAGATGGTTGCCAATGTTCGACTACCAGATTTTGTACTCGCAATCTGGAATTTGTCAACGCTTTTACTCCATCTTCTGGAAGTGTGTTTGAGATTTGTTGGCTACTGTTACAAATTATCGTGCCTGAGAAGGTAGTTGCATGAATGGTGATAATTTCTGAAACCAGAGTTGTGATCTTCCTTTGTCAAGTAACTTGCTGTGTGGTTTTGGTCAAAACTTTGAGTTGATGTTGGTTTGAGACTGTGATGTTGGCTGAAGTTGACTGTGTTGGTGGAAAATTAATTATCTGATCCTTCAAAAGTTGAAGGTGTAGGGTGCTTCTTGTTAAGAATTATCTGTGATGTGTGTATACTAATGGTTTATTTTCACTTTATACTCTAGAGATTAAGGGATAAGAATGATTGGAATTATATTGCCAGGTTAAAGTTGTTGACTGGAAATTCTTATACTTATAGAATGTTATTTACAGTTTTTGGCTTTCTAAGATTTCATTGAGATCTAATGAGAAAAAAGTATGGCCGATGCAAGTTTGTATAGCCCCAAATTAAGAAATACTAGGATATAAGAAATATTAGGAAGTTTTGAACAATCAAAATGTAATTTGAAATCAAACTAGTTAAAATATCTTTTGTAGCTCTAGAAAAACAAACACACATTTAAAATTGAATTTGTAATTGGACAATCCATATTTAATACATTCATTTGAATTAAAAAATAACCGTTTAAAAAAAGAATTTACTCTCTCGAAAATATTTTATACCTGAAATCGTTCATTATTCTCCTCGACGATATTTTATTTATAACATGCTTACTAATTAATATTAATAGAAAATACCATATATATGTGTGTGTGTGTATTAATCTATGTGTGTATATATATATTAAATAAAATAATTGATAAGAAAAATCTTTTTGATATATTGTGTATGATATCCGCACCAAATTCAATTAATGATACTAAATGAAAATATATGTTTTTTAACATCAAACAGAAAATGGATTGCAATATTTCACAATCTCTTTCTTTTAGCAATAACAAACATATGTCAACATTTACTAAAAACGTGTTTGATATGTGATGCATTAGTTGTAAAATATAAATAGATAAAAAGTTGATCGAAAACAAAATTGTGCTCTGATAATTTTTAAACTATAACACGTTCTGAATGAAAAAATCAAATATAAAAGCATAGTTGTTACCATCAAAAAAGACACATACTCCACAATCTCCCCCATTTGACGATAATAAACAACAAGTTAAGAATTGATATGTTCTTGCTACATATGTGTTCGAGAATAAAATATTAAACAAATATATATAATAAACTTCCCCTATTGATATGCTTCTGCTACATCTATAGCATCTGTGCTTGAGAATAAAATATTAAACCAATAATAGTTCTTTCAATATTAATAAAAAACTCACAATATCACCAAATCTTAATCGCTCTCTCCCCTTTTTGTTTTCATCAAAATTATAAATATCAAATTAATATAGTGAGAAAGTGATAATGAATAATGAAACTAGATCACAATATGACGGTAAATATTTGATGAGAAGTGAACCATATATCATAGTAGCTATATTGATCAAAACCATATCTCATGAATGGAAAGAGGGTGACATAACAAGTGTAGCTATTTGGGATTCAAATAACATAGCCTATAAGTTATTACATAATTAAATAGCTTATTTTTAATTTATTATGAAATTAAGTCACTTCCATCCATGCATTGCCATGATGTTGTTAGAATCTCAATTCAATGGTCTCGATGACAACATTTATACAATCATACACATATAATATATTCCATCTATTTGCAGGTAAACGCTTTCAAAATTCACATTATCACAACTTGGAGATGACAGTAGAAGAGAAGAATCATTAGTATTAGAGAAGAAATTATAGTGTGTTATAGTCATAGATAAATGGTTTGTAAAATCTCCTTTAGTAGTTTTTACACAATATTGCACATAAAAGTTTTTATAAGCCTTTCATTGTTTCAAACAAGTTAACAGTAGAAATTAACAGGCATCAAACGTCTGACCTAGTTCTCTGTTTAAAAATATATATTTAAACAGACGCCTGAATTTTAATGTCAGATTCTGTGCTGGGTAACGGGCTAATACAGTGAACGAGCACTTGCTTCATTCTAACTGTTGCATCCATATCTCTTCAAAGCATCTCTTCTTCCTCAAAGATTGCAACCCTTAGACTAAAATAAAAAAGACTAAAGGATGTTATTCTTCAAGAAAACTCTTCAACACCTATAAATATGTAAAGATTTTGAGAAACAAATAATTTTAATTTTCTAAATCTCATACCTATACTCTTTGCATACTCTAATTTCTAAAAGCAATCAATATATCAGTTTTATCACTTCCCAAAAGCAAAGCTTCACACACATATACTACTCAAATGAAATTATAGGAATATTTGTACTATGGAGTCAAAATTAGTGTTACTAAGAACACATACTTGTCAAGAAAAGGTTTTTTACCAAACCTATTCCTCCAGGCGAAGCTAGGGTTGTTTACTAATTAAAGTCGAAGGGGAGCTTTGGGACAGGACGCAAGATAGGCGGTCCGAACCCGTATAAAAACTTTGATGTGATTGTTTCTTTACTTTTATTTACTTTACTCTGCTAGTTATAAGTTAGTTATTTATTACACTTGCATATTCGATATAAATACACTATCTATACACACTTTCAGATGATTCTTTGATGGAAATGGATGTGACTAAAAAATATAATTTAATTTAGAATAACTTATCCCTAACTCATCCTGGATGATGAGATCAAGAACATTTCATCTATGCATTGTCATGAGGTCTCTTCGATGAGGATAAGCGCTACCTAAAGAGTACCAACAAACCTATTTTATATGCATACTAGGGCTTAGGGAGTACGTTATATCATATGTGTAATATTTTACTTTCCATAAACTTTCAACAATAAGTTAGGTATGTCAATTTAGCCAATATTAGCATAAAGCTGGAAAATATTAGTTGGTGGAATTCAAATATCAAATGGTAGGATCGGAGATAATATGGGATATGCAATAACTAGAAATAGAAACTTTAACATACGCTTGACTATCAAAAGGTATCATAATGTCATTATTTAATCCAGTGTAAAATGATGTATCCTTAATCATCTTTTAATTGATATAAATACTTTTGAAATCACATAAGAAAGTTCTACCATTATGGGATGGTTCCAAAAGTTAATTCTCTATAAATATTTTGGGGAAATATTTTCAATTTAATATTCTAATCTTGAAGATGATATATGAATTAATTTTAGAATTATTGTGCAAAAAGAAGCACATGGACTAAGGGTATAGACATTAACACATCAAAATAAAACCCAAAGTTTTATCTCAAAAGATTTCATCACAAAGCTAAAAAATTAACCTCTTCTTTGGCGGTTATCTCAAATTTTGAATAATAAAACTCATCTTAAGAAGTTCATCGAAAATATAAAATTTCATTTCACAACAACATTTCCAAAAGGCACCTCAACTATAAAAATATCAAAACTCATTAGAAGAAATTTCGTTTAAAATTTTCCTATCAAAGAATTCTCTAGCTAATACTTCATATTAGAAGAAGTTTTTCATCGAAAACTCATGTTGAAGATTTAGCTAAAATGTCTCATTCAAAATATTCATATCATGAATAAATATGTAGAGCAAGGGCCTAAGAAAGTAGAGATATAGTCTTTTTAAAGAAAAATATCTAAAAAGGTAAGAACGTATTTTTAGGTTTTTTGATTTTCAAAGATAATAAATTCTAAGGAGGGAAAAAATATTTTTTTTGGGTTTTTGAAAATAAAATAGAACAAAACCAAAATGCAAACTCTCCACATGTGCATGAAATAAAATATGTGAAATATCAGTCACTCTATGAGACACGGGGGCACTAAAGATATCAAACTAGAGGAATCACAAAAGTTAAAAGTCATACAAGATGTTCCTAATTAAAAGAAAAATTTATGCTTTCATAATACCGCTTGTTATTTGGTTTGCCTATGGTGGCAAAAAATGATTCAACTTGTACTCTCTACACGCTCTAGTGGTGTACAAAGATACCTCAGACCCTGGTTTTATATTTGACCCCTTGAACTCTCAACATTAATATCAATCATGAAAAACAATCATTATCAAACATGAAAAACAATCATTATCAAACAAGAGCACTGCGTACTCCATAATTTCAATTGAAGTGACTCCAACATTCGAAATTTCAAGAAAAGTCATCTATGTCAAAAAAAAGCATACACAACCAAAATTTCTTGAACAAATGATTTTTTTAGTCGTCGTTGGAGAAAATGAAAATAGCATCATGTCAGGTAGAAGTATGTCACAGACATACTTGGAAAAAATATTATCATCGACCATCGCTATTTTGAAAACTATTTACTTTGAAACCATTATGTGGAAATTTTACGTCCAAAATTTGACAAAGTAGAAAACATAGAAGTTTTAGATATTCAAAATTGCAAATCAACAAAATTGGTTTCAGGTTAAAATGATCAACAGATCAAAAGTTATGTCCAACATACTATTGCTCGTTCGAATAATTTAGTAACTCTTCCCAAGAATATGTTGAGTTGATTAGAGTTTTTCGAGATTTTATGAAATGAATCGACAAAAACACAAAACGTTAAAAGTAGTAGAATTATATGTTAGAACCCTTAGTTTACGATTTCGACGATGACAACTATACAATGGAAATCATATATATATCATACAACTATACAGATACTAATTCAAAGCAATACAAACCACTACTGTGACAAGACGATGACTAAAGCGCTGAAGAGATTCATCTACAAAGTTGCACGAAGATCGAAGAGAGATACACTCTAGAATAAACCCAGGAGAACATCACTTAACAGGTTCAGACGTTTGAACATAGAAGATGAACAAAAATAATAATAGGTTCTTAGACGTCTAAAAACACCATTCAGACGTCTAAAACTGGGCTCGGGGCAGATATTTCAAATTACAACTGTGATCTCCGAAGAGACATAACTTCATCTCTCCTCCACAACTCTTCACCAGTAAACAGTGACGACTCTAGACTAAAAGGGAAGAGATGTAACTACTAGAAGCAACCTTCCACAACTATATAAACGAGAATTAAGAAGGATCAAAGTACTTACTTTACTTTTAACTAATTCACTCTACTCTTTATCTTAATCATCTCTTGTTCTAATTATCCACTTGCTACCAAATCTGCAAATCTGAGATCATACACTTCCATATTCTCTCAAACAATATTGTATTCAATCATTCAAGAGATATAGAAAGTTCAATTATACAATATAGTAAAAATCCATGTAATAGAGAACACATTCTTGACAAAGAAATTCTACAACTGTAAACCTGTTCCTCCGGGTGAAGTGAGGGTTATTTGGTGAAAGGAAATTCCGAAGAGGATCTTCGGGACTGGACGTAGAATGGGAGGTCCGAACCAGTATAAAATCCCTGGTGTGATTATTCTTATTTACATACTTTACTATTGTTTCACTATAGTTTAAATTAGTCATATACTTGTCATTTGTACAATCAATCCACCATACCGTAGACTTTCAATTGGTATCAGAGCTTGGTTTGATCAAAAGTACTGTAACAAGTTTTTTGAATCACTAATATGGTAAGTATCTTTCAAGAAGGTCAATCTACCGCACGTCCCCAATGGCTCCAACTATGCATATTAATCAACCCGTATGCGTATTTTTATGAAAGCCAATGGTCTAGAAATATGGTCTGCTACACAAAATAAATATGAAGCACCTGACACTGCTATTAGCACACGAACCGATGCATAAAAAACCTTAACCTCAAACAATGCTAAAGCTATGAATGTTCTATTTTTCTCTCTAGATAAAAATGAATTTTCACATGTCATATTATGTGCCACTACGTTTGACATTTGGCGTACCTTACAAATTACCCACGAAGGTACAACAAAGGTCAAACAAACTAAGATTGCGTCATTCAAAATGGAGTAAAATGAAACTATTGTTGACATGTACTCTAGATTTCAAACTATTCAACAAGATCTTATGGCATTAGGGTTAAGTTTACTGATTTTGATTTAGTTTCTCGAATACTCAACTCTTTAACATCGGATTAGGAAAGGAAGGTATTAGCTATTGAAGAAGCTAATGATCTTTTACTCTCAAGCTTGAAGAGTTGATAGGAAATTTAATGTCTTATGAAGCTAACTTATAGGCAAGAAAAGAACAAAATGTTGAAAAGAAGAACATAGCATTTCAAGCAAAGAATGATGACTCAGATTTGGATGAAGAAAAGATAGTTTTCATTGCCAAGAATTACAAAAAATTCAAGAAATTTAGAAAGATGACAAAATCCAAAAAGAAGGGAAATACAATACAACAAATCTATCTCAAATCAAGTGCTATGAATGTGATCAATACGGACACATGAAGAAGGATTGTCCTAAACGCAACAATGAGAAAAAGAACAAATTTGAGAAATTTAAGAATAAAAGAGCTTTTAAAGTCACTTGGGACGATTCTGATTCATCATCATCTTCTGATAGTGATAGTGATAGTGATAGTGATAGTGATAGTGATAGTGATAGTGATAGTGATAGTGATAGTGATAGTGATAGCGATGGGGAACAAGCTAATATGTTTTATGGCTAACATTGATGAGGTATGTCCTGAACTTAGCTATAATGAACTATTAGAATTAAGTACGGAACTTGATGATAAGTTTAGAGAAATCAAAAATTAAAAAAAGAACACCTAGCCAAAATAAATCGATTAGAACTAGAAATTGGATTATTAAAGGATGAAAAAGTTATTTTAGAAGAAGAATTGGTGATTTCACAAGAAAAGTGTAAAATGTCTATCGAATATTATACACAACTTAGTGAAATAGATATGTTAAAACTTGATAATAATAATTTGATTAAGGAAAATATTGAACTAAAAAGTAGTATAGAAATTTCAAAAACTGAAATTTGTGAATTTACGGATAAACTAGGAACAATTACTAACAATGTTTCAAAGTTTAATAAAGGAAAACTAGATCTTGATAATTTAATTAAAATTTCAAAACCTTCTGGTAATCGAAATGGATTAGGATTTGAAAAGAATTCACAAAAGAAAAATGATAATACTATAAAGCAAAGTATCTTGTATCAAAGTTTCAAAAAGACACAAAGTTAAGTAAAGATGTAAAATCTAAAAGTATAAAAATTTGGATACCAAAGTCTAACAATAAGTTAATTAGACAAAAACATATTGATAGTTTTCTATCATGTGTAGTTTTTAATAATAATTATGTTTTTAAAGGACCCAAACCCAATTGGGTACGGCTACCATCCCCTTCTAACATTTGGGACCCTAATAAAAGACATGGGTACCAATTGAATAATTTTTGTTTTATATGTACCTACAAATAAAAGCAAGGAGAAATGGATACTCGACAATGGCTACTCAAAACACATGACCGGAAATGCCAAGATGCTCTCGAATATAAATTATATCGATGGAGGCACCGTAACCTTTGGAGACAACCCAAAAAGATGTGTCATCGGAATTGGAGAAGTCATAAACATCGGTATTTCAAACTCTCCTATTATTTCTAATATTTTATTAGTAGAAAATTTAAACATAATTTTCTTAGCATTAGTCAATTATGTGATAAAGGTTTTCAAATAAATTTCGAGAAAAATCGATGCAACATATTGGATAATGATAAAAAATTATTATCTGAAGGTTTTCGAAATAAAAATATTTATATTTTGAATATGAATATGTGACGACCCGGAATTTTGAACAATTTAAATTAGAATATTTAATTGATTTTAAATATTTAAAAGTTAATTTTTAACTTGAATTCAAATATTATTATTATTTAGCAATTAAATTATTGGAATTAATTACTGGAAATTGGGTCAAATGTTGAATCTAGAGTTTTAAGCCTGTTAAAAATAATTTAAGGATTTGTAAAATTTATATCGATAGTACTGAAGATGTTAAAAGTGTTAAAATTGAATTTGAAAGTGTTTTTTTCAGTTTTGAAATTTTATTGTTTAAATCGATATTTAAAAATAGCCTTCCGAGGCACAGTCTCGGAATTTGACGAAACCAGTTCCATTGGATCTGTAGTATTGTATTATTATCGGATTTCAATTTTTGTATTATTTGGAATGATCATTTGAGCGTACGATAAGTAAACGTGCTGAAAATTAAATCGAAAATTTAATATAATGACTGAGTCTAAAAAGCTATCTTCTCCATACGATTGAATTAGCACTCGAAACCTTTTTCATTGCGTTTAGAATAGGGGTATAACATTATAAACGTCTAGTGGCATGCCTCGATAGGATGTTAGGATTTTAAGCTATGGCTTCAAAACGGTTTGAATTCAAATTTAAAAATAAATGTTGACCAGTAAAAAACAATTTCGCATCAAAACTTTTGCCTTCAACTCGATGTCACTGTAGCCAAATTTCTTCACGTTACCATCTAATCATGTCTCTTTTTTTAAAACCAGGCTGAAAGAAGAAAATAAAAGTGTTAGTATAGGTTTGCACTTTTCCTTCTCGGGCACGCTTCCCCCTTCAATATTGTTTCCTCCTTTTTATAAACAGCTGAAGCTTTCCAAAAAAAATCATAAAATAAAATCGAAACCAGAAAGAAAAAAATGGCCGAACAATCTCTCGTTCAAATCTCTAACCGCGCATAGTGATCTTTCTTTCTTCCTCTTCACTTCAAATTCCCAATTCGATTTCAACCTAGAGATGTGCCGATGCCTAAGATCTCCTCTTATTCAGATCTAAAATCTAGGGATGTTCGAAGGGATGTCACGAGCCTCCTTTCTGTCGAATCGAATGATTTCGTTCGAAATAATCAAAGAAAGGTCATAGCTGTGTTCGAATCAGTGGCAAGCTTGAGGGGACGTACGCGCGTTCGAGGTACACGACATAGAATGGATGAGATATTAGTGAAGGGCAGCTCGTGGAGTCATGCTGATCTTGGATGGTGAGGTGGTTCGAGGCGCGGCAGTGGCTGAAGCTCGGCGTCGATGGAAGTTTGGGGCCGCGTGGTGACCTTGGTTCTCTGTTTTGCTATAAGGTAGTTTCATCTATCTTTTTATTTAAGTACAGAGATGTTTATAAATGAAGATGAAAATATATAAAGTTTTAAAAGTAGTTTTTTCTTTAAAAAAAATAATAAAAAAGGGGGGGTTTGATTCAAGAAAAAGAAAATATAATATGTATACAGGAAGATTTTGGAAATTTTATATATATTAAAAATTTTGAATGTTGTGGAATTATGAATTTATTTAAAAAATGTATTAGGCTATTTTAGTATACGGTTTCATAGGAAACAGTTTTAATATTTATATATATATATATATATATATATATATATAAATTATTTTATAAGAGTTTGAAAATAAGAAGGGTTTAAAAATACTGTGGAGTTATATAAAAAATTTAGTTTAAATCAAATTTATAAGTTGAAAATTAAATAAGTAAATGGTGATTAATTATGTGGTTAATTCAAATAGAAACATATCGTGAAATACTTAAACAAGGTCTAAAATCATGGAGAAACGAGTCGAGATGGATTGGATTTGCAAATTTAAGGGGCAAAGATGAGTTAATCTCACTCATCTGGGTTATTTAAATTTAAGTGGTTAAATTTAAATAATTGGTTGAATGGTTAAATTGATTTGATGTGTTATATTATATAGTAGTATAGTATATATTGGAGTGATTGATTTCCCGCATTATATAGCGGATGAGACCCTATGCGCCGCATAATAGCGGATGATACTATATAAATCCCATATACCGCGATATTCCACCTCGAAGTGGAATTGGTATTGTGCTAATGTCTGTGGAGCAGGGAAACAGGTTGGAGGGATCCAATTGGATTCCTCAAAATTATTAGATTGTTTAATATTCTGTGTTATGAATATTTGATATTCTGTGATGAATTATATTGATAATTGGAATTTTGAATACTATGATTTGCTTGAATATATTTCGGTACACTGGGTCATCGAAATAATTATAGAATAAAAATAAGGATGAATTGGAAAGAAATAAAAGTGATTTTTAAAAACTGAAGTTAAATTGTAATGTAGAGATTTAAAACAAGTTTTAAATCAAAGTTAAATCTGGAATTCAAGTTAGTGAATCTCAGTTTTAAACAAATAAAGTTTTTAAATTTAAAATATTTTAACAACTTGAATGTTAAAGCGCATTTTTAAATTGATTTGAATTTAAAAATGGATTTGATTTTAAATTCCTCTAAACTTCTTTTAGAAAATGAGTAATTAATTTATTTAATGAAGTAAATAAATAGATAGTTGATTACTGGTTGAGATTAATCAAGAGTGATTAATATTTGTGGTTTAATTAATGATTAATTACTTAATGTAATTAATTTAGATTAGGATAAATTAAAATGTAATTAGAAATCATTAATTTATATAATTAATAATGTAATTAAAGGTTGATTAATTAAGATTAATTAATCAATAATAAGTGATTTATGAGAAATTAATTATATAAGTAATTAAGGATTAATGTAATTAATTATGGTTAATTAATTTGTGAAGTAATTAAAGATTAATTACTGTTTTTGGTTAAGAATAATTAATTTGTATAATGAATTAAAGATAATTACTTGAAGGTAATTGAAGGATAATTAATCCAGGGTGATTAATTAAGATGGATAATTAAGGGATGATTAATTAATGGATTTGAAATTAATTAATGTCAAGTGAAGGAATCTAAGTAATTGATGTTAGTAATTCAATTTGAAGTGATTAAATTTATTTTGGAAGTGATCAAGTTTGTTTATGGATGATTGAATGGTACTGGATGCCTTGAATGGGTTGATATCTTTGATATGAATTATTTTGTAGTATCGTATGTTTGGGCAGACAAGATATTGTGGTTATCTATCAATGATGAATTGTTGTGTAAAGGGACAACTGTATTTAAAGTTTGAAGTGTATTTCATTTGGATAACTTGGGTTAGGATGACATGAGATTCGAAGAGACCGGGGTCGGGTATTAGAAAATACCCGAAACCACTTCGAATGTTTGTAGATTGATATGTGAAATCAATAGGCTGGAATGAAATGATTTAAGTGAATTGGACAATTTAATCTAAATTTTAGTACTTAGAAAATTAATACGTGAAATAAGTAATGACTATAACAATTGTGAATTTGTAAATTGATACGAGTTACCCTAGGTTTTATATAAGTTGTATGCTTTGTATTCCATGTTGGATGGGTTTACTCACGCTGGTTTCCAGCCTAACCCGGTTGTTACTTTGATGTAATGCTCGGGTCAGACCGAGTATTACAGATTTTCAGGTAAGGACGTTCTGGAGATCAGGAGGCGAGCTGGATGGCAAGAACGTATGGAGTGTTTCCGCTGTATTATATTGGTGTGTATCTGAGACATGATGATTGTGTATATCCAGTGTCTGTATATATGTGTAACTCTGATGTATTATAAATGTATTTGACAGATACAGAATTCCTTTATAAACTGTTATTATTTGATATTATATTTTCGTCCGCTGCGAATGTGAGAATCTTTGTGGTGTTTCTTCTTCTTCTATCTCTTTCTTCTTTCCCTAACTATCTGGAGTTTTCGGGATCGAAAATTCCGGGTTGTTACAAAATATAAAACAAAATATGATTTATGCTTGACCGCTAAACATGATGATCCATGGCTATGGCATAAACAATTTTGTCGCATGAATTTCAAACTTATAAATAAATTATCAAAACATGAACTAGTTAGAGGTTTACCAAAAATAAATTATAAAATAGACAGTTTGTGTGACGCATGTCAAATTGGAAAATTAAAAAGGAGTTCTTTTAAATCTAAAAATAATATTTTAGCAAAACAACCATTAGAATTGTTGCATTTAGATTTATTTGGTCCTACTCAAGTAAGATTAATAAATCATAACAGGTATGTTTTTGTAATTGTTGATGATTTTTCTATATATACATGGACTTTGTTTTTAAGACATAAAAGTGAAACTTTTGGTATGTTTAAATTTTTTGCAAAAAGAACTAAAAATCAAATGAATTCGAAAATTAAAAATATTCGCAGTGACCATGAAGGAGAATTCGAAAATGAACTTTTTACAAATTTTTGTAATAAAAAGGGAATTAATCATAATTTTTCAATTCCACGTAGGTGTAGTTGAATGGAAAAATCGAACATTACAAGAATGTGCAAGAAAAATATTAAACAGTAATAATCTACCAAAACATTTTCGGGCTGAAGCTATTGCGACGGCTTGTTATGTTTTGAATAAAGTGACACTACAACCAATGATAAAAAATGCTCCTTATGAAATATTTTTTGGTAAAAAACCTAAAGTATCATATTTTAGAACATTTGGATCAAAAAATTTCATATTAAATGTTGAGGACAATCTAGGAAAGTTTGATCCTAAGGCCGATGAAGGAATATTTGTTGGCTATTGGGATCGTAGCAAAGCTTATAGAATTTTTAACAAAAGGACAAATATTATAGAAGAAAGTTTACATGTTTCTTTTGATGAAAATTTTGTAACTACACAAATTAATGACAAAGAAGAAATACATCCAAATAATTCTTCTAACACACCTCACAATAATAATGAAGCCATTGATCAAGATAATACTCTAGTTTCACCACCTAGAATTTTAAAGAATTATCTTATAGATAAAATTATTAGAGATTAAAATTTTAGCGTAACTCGAAATCAACTTAATCAAATAAGTCATGTTGCATTCATTTCAAATTTTGAACCAAAGAACAATAAGGAAGCTTCGAAAGACAATTTTTGGATTTTAGCTATGCAAGAAGAATGAAATCAGTTCGAACGAAACAATGTTTGGGAACTCGTTCCAAGACCGGAAGATCAATCCTTCATTGGAACTAAATGGGTATTTAAAAATAAAGCCGATGAAACCGGAATAAAGTTCGAAATAAAACACGTTTAGTAACACAGAGGTATAATCAAGAAGAAGGAATCGATTACAATAAAACGTTTTGAACCTGTAGCTAGATTAGAAGCTATACGAATTCTACTCGCTTTTGCTTGTCATAACAATTTTAAATTATATCAAATGGATGTCAAAAGTGCCTTTTTGAATGGTTTTATCAAAGAAAATGTTTATGTTGAACAACCACCATTATTCGAACATGAAAAATTTCCAAATCATGTTTTTAAATTAATAAAGCATTATATGGGTTAAAACAAGCTCCCAGAGCATAGTACGATAGGCTTAAAACTCATTTAATCTCATCAGGATTTCAAATTGGTAAAATTGACATGACTTTATTCATTAAAAGAGAAAATAATGATATTTTAGTAGTTCAAATTTATGTCAATATATCATATTTGGATCAACTAATGAAAATTTATGTGTAAAATTCTCCAATATAATGAAAAATGAATTTGAAATGTCACACATGGGAGAATTAAATTTCTTTTAAGGATTACAAATAAAACAACTAGAGAATGGTATCTTTATACATCAAGAAAAATATTGTAATGAACTATTAAAATGTTTTCGTATGAATAAAACATTTAGTAAACCTACTCATATGAGTACTATGGTTCATCTTGATAAAGATGAAAACGGGAAAGATTTTGAAGAAAAATTATATAGGAGTATGGTTGGTTCGTTATTATATTTAACCACAAGTCGACCCAATATAATGACGAGTGTTTGTCTTTACGCACGTTTTCAAGCAAAACCAAAAGAATCTTATCAAAGAGCCGTTAAATGTATTTTGAGATACTTATCTAACATAAAAAACTATGGACTATTCTATCCAAGAGGATCTCCCTTCGAACTTGTATCATATAGCGATGCGGATTTTAGAGGATGCAAAACAGATAAAAAAGTACTAGTGGAACATGTCATTTCATCGGACAATCTCTCGTCTCATGATTAAGTAAAAAAAATTGTGTTTCTCTATCCACTTGTGAAACCGAATATATTTCAGCGGCATTAGCATGTGCATAAGTAATTTACATGCAACAAACCTTAAGAGATTTTGGAAAAATAATTGAAAAATCCCTAATTTATTGTGATAACACTAGCGCAATCAGTCTATCTAAAAATCCGGTAAATCATTCTAGAATTAAACATATAGATATAAGACATCATTTCTTAAGAGATAATGTCAAAAAAGGAACTATAACTTTAGAATATGTTAACACTGAAAATCAAATAGCCGATATCTTTACAAAACCATTAAACGAACAAACTTTTGTAAAATTACGACGAGACTTAGGCATCTGTTCACTTAATGAACTTTTAAACTAAGAAAAATTTCTTATATCCACAAGTTTATTAGTTTGTTAAAAACCTTTAAAAATTTAGATAAGAATTTTGCACCATAAACAAACTGCCTATTTTTATATTTGATTGCTATAAAAACTAACTTTTTGAAGTTTTTTTTAACACAACAAATATTAAAATCAAAATGTCATTCAAGAAATGACTTTGTATAACTCTGGATCGCCATCCTCAATCGTATCCACCCCTTCTCTCCATACTCCTTCACCTCTTCGTTCCTTACCTTCTCCTGACTTATCAAAAAGTTGATGGGGATGGTCATCTTTAATGAAGAAAGCCAAACGAGAAAAACCGCCTACAATCCATGAAAAACTTGATGAATTATCACATTATCAATTCGCAATGATGGATGTTCAAAAGGAAATGTACTATACACAACAAGGAACAATCAAACATTTGAACTTCCTGGAAAATGCTCTATATGCTATATGTGGTCATTCTCCAACAAAGAAGTGTTCACATAAAAAAATCTCCATGCTTTGTTGAAACTCCTAAAGACGAACCATTAACTTCGTCGCCCAAACCTCCTTCCTAGTCCCCAATGAACTATAGTGATCCCACTTATGAACCGAATTCATGGGATCGTCAGGAATGGAACCAAGAAAAATAAACTTTGACGTTTGGAGACGATTTTATATATGTGTGTGTGTGTTTGTATTATATTCTACTCGTTAAATAATTTTTTTTCTTCACAAAACTCTCAACAAAAAGCTAATCTGCAGTTTTCAGACATCTGAATTGGAATCCAGACGTCTGAAATAAGAATGGAACAAATTATATGTTCCCAGATGTATGAACTCAATTCCAGACGTCTGAAATTACTCTTTGTCTCATATTTAAACTTTCCAGACATCTGAATTCTGATTCCAGACGTCTGATTTTACTCTCTGTGTCTAATTTAGACATCTCCAAACATCTGATCCACTTTTTCATATGTCTGGAACTGGAAACGATAGTTTTCTAAAACCCCATATCTGATCGACCGACTACTTTTCCACCACTTCAATTCATTTCCAAATTAAAAATTATCTTTCTCAAAGTCTCTAAAATCAAATTTCACTTCAAATTAACGCCACCACGAACTAAAAAGATGGGAATTAAGAAAAGAAAGCATGGAGAAGAATCTTCCTCTCGACCATTGATGGTGACTGATAGTCAAATCAAGAATTGGCTATTTCAGAATCCAACAAATAGACGACGATTTGACGACTTGAAGATTGAGAAGATGCATTTAGGTCCTTTCTATAGCCTAACCAAGTTTCCTTCTTATGATATGGACGACATATGTGAGCAATGTGAATTGAAAACCCTTATTTCTTTTAATACCAACGATGTTTCTATCGATCAACTAGCTATATATCTTTTTTAAGCTAATCTGGATAGTCCATCGGTATGGACTATTGAGAATGTTGAAGATTGGTTATGGACGAATGTCTATGGGACAACAATCAAGTTAGCCCTTGCTATAATTGGACGATTCTTAGAGTGCTCTTATACGGGTCATAATTTATCTTAAATGGAGGACATGTGATTCAAACCCCATGATACAATCACTCATCAATTATGGAAAAATCGAATGCCTCAATTTTCATCCAAATTCCTTAGGCCACGTGCTAGGTTCCTTACCTGAATGCTTATAAATACTATTATCCCTCGATTAGGTAGCCATGAACAAATTACTGATCTTGAACATAAAGCATTATACACATTATTTAATCGAACTAAGATCAATTGGGCTCAGTTCATTTTCGATGAACTAAAAGGTTTTTGGAATAGATCACGCCAGACAATCATTTACCCGGATTATATTATGTGAATTCTCAAAGCACTAAACATCCCATCATATATTTCTGCTTTTGAGGAGTTGCCTATCAAATACAGTGGAATAAATTTTTTCAATCATATGCATTTGCCGGAGGAACCACCATCTTTTATAACTTTTCTAGAATGGTGAAATGCACAAGATCAACCTCCTCCTCCTCTTCAACAACAAAGTGATGCTGAATTACTAAGGCAACCATCTTCACCTCCTCCTTCCTCAATTGAATATCACTCTGATATGGAGATTTTGGAAGCACGAACTCAGCCTACTGCTAATGAGAATATTGCTCACTTAACCTTACAAAACCAAGTGCTCCTATCTAGAAATAAAATTCTTCTTCGTAAACAAATAGCAAAGCTTGATCATATGTTGTCCACAAGTCTTTCCAAAGTTGAAGACTCTCTTGCTTCAGTGGTTTCCAAACTTGATCATGCACTTCAACAACTCCATCAACCTTCTTCTGACTGATCTACACCTTCTCAATCTCCTCACACATCGCCAAAGACCGACGATAAGGACAAAGAAAAATTAGACTCCTCTCATGATGAACTACCTTGACTTCATAAAGTAAATATTTTGTTGTACTTCACTCCCTTATTATAGTTCTGGTAAGACATTATCAATATTCCTCTTTTTGTGCTTAATGATGTAATCATAACCTTTTTTGTTAGTGTTATAATTATGTATGTACATCTTACTTGGTTCTGCATAATTTGTATCGATTATTTTTTATAATGTCAAAGGGGAGAAAAATAAATATACACATTTATAGGGAAGATCATATTTAGGGGGAGAACCTTTTTGTAGTTATTGTCTAAGTACATTATATAGTTTTCATCATCAAAAAAGGGGAGAATGCCAGAACCCTTAGTTTACGATTTCGACGATGACAACTATACAATGGAAATCATATATATATATATATATATATATATATATATATATATATATATATATCATACAACTATACAGATACTAATTCAAAGCAAGACAAACCACTACTATGACAAATGATGACTAAAGCACTGAAGAGATTCATCTACAAAATTGCACGAAGATCGAAGAGAGATACACTTAAGAATAAACCCAGGAGAACATCACTTAACAGGTTCAGACGTCTGAATGCAGAATTGACGTCTGAACGTAGAAGATGAACAAAAATAATAATAGGTTCTCAGACGTCTAAAAATACCATTTAGACCTATGAAACCGGGCTCGTGGCAGATATTTCAAATTACAACTGTCATCTCTGAAGAGACACGGCTTTATCTCTCCTCCACAACTCTTGACCAGTAAACAGTGACGACACCAGACTGAAAGGGAAGAGATGTAACTACTAGAAGCAACCTTCTACAACTATATAAACAAGAATCAAGAAGGATCAAAGTACTTACTTTACTTTTAACTAATTCACTCTACTCTCTATCTTAATCATCTCTTGTTCTAATCATCCACATGTTATCAAATCTGCAAATCTGAGATCATACACTTCCATATTCTCTCGAACAATATTGTATTCAATCATTCGGAGATATAGGAAGTTCAATTGTACTATATAGTCAAAATCCTTGTAATAGAGAACACATTATTGACAAAGAAACTCTGTTATTGTAAACCTGTTCCTCCGGGTGAAATGAGGGTTATTTTGTGAAAGGAAATTCCGAAGAGGAGCTTTGGGACTGGACGTAGGACGGGAGGTCCGAACCAGTATAAAATCCCTGGTGTGATTATTCTTATTTACATACTTTACTATTGTTTCACTATAGTTTAAATTAGTCATATACTTGTCATTTCTATAATCGATCCACCATACAGTATACTTTGATTATTCATTTTCTTTCTAGAAATTCAAAGTATTCAATATTTGAAGTGGCTATGTTCAAGTTATGGTCGATTTACTACAGTTGTGTTAAAATAATTATAATTATCCAATAGTACTGATCTGAATGCAATTTTTCGATGATTTATGAAATAAATTAGAAAAAGCTCAAAATAAAAATTATATTATTTTCTCTAAGGTTCTCAAAACATCTATGGTTTTGATAATTGGAATATTGAAGCAAAAGTTAAGGTCCAAATACTACGCCTATTTTAGAAATTGTAGCAACATATTTCAAACATTGTATCGAATTATTTGATGTTTTTTAGTCATTTAAAGTAAAAATATGTCAAACCTCAAAACATACAATGTTATAGAATATTATGTTTATTTTCCATAACATATTGAATTTTGCAAATCAGAATTTCGAAGCTTAAGATATGATAATTTTACCATAGTAGTTTCAGAAAATCAAAACTCAAAACAAGGAGATAAAATCAGCAAGTAGGTTTAGAGATCATACATTTTCTTACCTTTGATGTTGAATTTGTATTCATCATTGTTATTTCAAATGCATCGATCTCCACTTCGTATCTTAGGATAAGGAACATTGCAATTATCCCTCATCAAATATACAAAAATCAAAAGTTTTATATATGAAAATTGGTCCATCGAACAGATACCCATTAATGGGGACTAGGGCAGAGGAGCGGCCTCCATCATTTTCTTATTTGTTTATAATCCAGTCAATCCCTCTTCGCTTCATCAATTGCTGCTCATCTACTTCTATCTTTCCTCACTACTGTCTATTTGTTGATGGCTCCACTCTCGAACCCCTTCCTTCACTTCCAGATCTGACCCTTACTCTTCGGCCTCTGAGTCTCTTCGCTGATGATTCGCCCATGTCTAGAACCTCCGGATCTCATGCGCCCTCTCGTGTGTCAACGTAGACTGCTGCCTTAGTGACTGTTTTCAGCGTTTGGCAGATCTGTTGCCTTGGTTGTCGTCATGAGACTCTGGTGAGCTATCTCGGTTTTGGTCGTGTGTTTTTTGCATCTGGTTTTGAATCTGGGTCGTTTGTTATGAATTTTGTTGGATCTGATCTTGGAGTTGTGACTGGATTTTGGCTTCTCATCGCGGGAGCTTCTCCTCAGCTCTGCTCCACTTCCGCTGCCTCGCTCGGTGGCGATAGCCTTGCTATGGCCGAGTTTGTGTGTTCGGTGGTCGTGTGGTACTGCTATTCTTGGTGTTTGCTTGTTTGCTTTGCACGCTGACATTCTTTTGCAACTGGAAGCTCCTGTAGCTCCTATTTGTGTCATACTGGTTGTGATTCCCCTTGGCAATCTTGGTATGCTTCGTGGCTGCAGTTTGGCTTATGCCTCTACTGATCGTGATCGTGTAGTATTGATCTATGTCATCTGCTAGCAGTTTGCTGGCTTGTTATGTACAATTTCATTATCTTATCTTATTGTTTGCTAAGGAAATGTTTAGTTCTGTGTATTTGTATTTGCCTTTGGTTAATCTGTAGTGATGTTGCTCCCTGCGTGGTGCATATTCTATTAGCTGTCTAGATATGTTGTCTAGCACCTGTTCTCTAAGCTAGTTAATTTTAATGGTCGCTCCACTTTATTTCCATGTATTGTAGCATAGGTGCCCTGCCTATCTCATGTTACTTGTATATTTTTATTACGTTTGTTGTAATAAAAAGTGGACGGTCCACTTTAAAAACCGGTTGGACTTGCCAAAAAAATATACAAAACAACTTGAAATATGCTTCCGTCATAGTTTCTCCTTATTCCGTCTTTCCACCTACATATCAGAAAAAGTTTGTGGTTTAGAAGAAGATGTAGGACCACATTTGGTTACATTTAAAATCTTAGGTACCTACATTTGTTTGTGTAGAAAACCGTTAATACTAACAACTGTACCCTTAGGAACCCAAATTTGTTTGACTTGTTTATTTATGTTCTTATTTTGACAATTATCATAATTATATCCACTATTGCCACATGCCACAAATTTAGGAAACATGCTTCTCTCCCTAGCGGTAATACAAGCCATTTGTATATAAATTTGACACTTTTTAAATCCAAGTCTTTTTCTGTTATACGCAATAAGTTGATTTCCTAATAACATGTCTAACGATTTTTCTCCAATGGAAAATTTTAGAAAAATCAACTCGAGTTCTTAATTTTTGACTTCAAAAGATTATTTTTGTTTATTAGCTTTGAATAATGACCAATAACAATTTCTTTCTTTTTAAAATCATTTCTTTTTAAGACTACGTTTTCTGGGCTATTTTATTTTGGTCTAATTTCAAGATCTCAAATTCAAAAAGTTGGCGCTTTTCAAATTCAAGTTTTTCAAAATCTTTGATTTTTCAAATTTCTTTTTCCAATTTGTGATTTGTTCGAATAATTTCAGTTTTTCTATTTTTCAACCATTTTCACTTTTAAAGATTTCAGAATTTTCTTTAATTTCAATCAATTCCCTTTTGAAATCCATAAATTTTCCATATTTGAAATTCTTAAAACTTTAAAAATTCTTAAACTCCTTTAAAATGTTATTCTTGTAAATTTGCTCGGTTTTTTCCTTCATAAGAAGCCGGTTTTCATTTTCAAGCAATTTAAACTTATCTTTGAAAATAGTTTATTTTTTGAAATTAACACACTGTTGGCATTCATTATTTTCGAATCTAAAATTTTCAAGCTCTTTTTCCAAAAAATTATTTTTGCGAAGTAATGCAACATTCGTTTTCTTCAAAATCACATTTTTTTCAAGTCACTAAAAAATATCGTTAAAACCAAACTTTTGTTCTTTTTCCAAATTTTCGAGTTTGGTTTCTAACTCATCATTTATGATAATAAATTCCATGTTTTTAGATTTTTAATCTTTTTTTGGATAAGGCTATCTATATTTGCATTTAATTCATGACATGACAAAAATAAATCTTCACAAGAGCAATTTGTAATTTCACTTAACTCATCGACGCTGCCATTTTCACTACCGTTTCCTAAATCGTTATTTGTGAATCCCGTCAAATAAAATTCTACCATTGAATCAACTTTGGGAAGTTCCTCATTATTGTTGCATTTTCACCATGTTTTGCATTGAGAGTGTTTCAGATTTCCTTTGTAGTTAAAAAATGAGAGATATGGTTAAATTTAGCTCTATTAACTAAAGAGTAAAGAATATTTATAATAGTATTAAGCGAAATATTATTCATATCTACCGTATCATAACCAATTTTAATGATCCTAAAATTTAAAATTAATAGATTTAAATGAAATTCCATTTTCGATTTGTAATATGGAAAATCAATTCCATCAAAAGTAGGAGAACTAGAAATGGACTGACTGTCCGCGGGTGCGGCACAGTGGATAGGAGGCTTGAGTTCTGCTAAAAAGACCCAGGTTCGATTCAAGCGCTTCCCTATCCTATATAAATTTACCCGAGGGTATGGGGGCTTGGACCAGCGGAGGCTTTACTATACCCTTCTCATAAGTTTTTCGTCCCGTCGGGTTCTCCTGGGTTTTTTAAAAAAAAATTGACCGACTCTTGCTAAATCTACAACTAGAGTGAGAGATGATATCATATTCTCCTAGCAATATGTTCTGATACCATTATTAGGATCGTACAATATACCCTAAAGTGGGGGCAAAAATATGGTATTTTAAAAGATTCACAAATAAGAAGATAAAATAATGTGGAAACTTAAATGCAAAAGGTAAATGACGCACAAATATATCCAACTTTGGCCACTAACGCATTAGTGCCTACTGCCATCTTCATAGTTACTACAAGAATTAGGTATTCAAATGCTTACAACACATGTAAACTCACACTCCTTGCTAACTTGAATATAATAATCATATATCCAGTAGCTCTGCCTAAACTTTATCCCTAGGTTGAGAATTCCCAACTTCAATCCGTGTAGTTCTATCCTAGATAAATACAGAGAGAAAATACAAAAGCAAAATAAATTAAAAATTCTCCTAACTAAAATAGAATAACCTAAATATATAAAATATAAGGGGTAAGATGCAATTTTCTTATAAGTGTACTAATTCTTTTTAAATAATTTGTTGCAACCTCTTTATCGTTGGGTCTTCTTCCAAAAAAAATCAAGCATTTTTTAGTTAATTACCTTCATTCGGATTGGATCTGACGCTTGCTTCAGATCCTTGAACCCGCTGGTTCACAAGCTCGTATGATTCTTGTACAAATGCTGTGATTCTTGCTTCAAGTTTGTAATAGTCGTCATTGATTCATGAAGCTCCCTGTTGATTTTTAAGGGTACAGTTCTATGCCATCGTGTCAACATGCTAATGCCATGTTTTCTTCGTTGTTCAAATTTGCAACCGTCACCTCCGGAAAATAAGCTGCCTGAATAGTTGATCTAGTTATGTCAATCCCTAAAGTTCGTCGCTCTTTAGAGCTGGCTGCCAGTATTTTAATTGTTAAATTTGGAACTCACGATCTGGATATTGTCGATGTTATATGTCTAGTGTACTAAAACAGATAGCACGCTACAATAAACTCGTCGCACAAGTTTATTAATTAGAATTCCACTACGCTGGAATTCTGTATTAGATAGATGTAACAATAAGTTACGTTGTAAATAAATTACAACAACAACGTTATACTATTGTAAGAAATAGTATAACTTATAAACGGGAAAGATTACCGTGAATCTAACCAGTATATAAAGGAAATTCCGTCTGAGGCTTGTCGTAACAATTTCCTTAAGAATTTTATTTCAAAACTCTCCCAAGATACAACAGACGTAATCTGCACGAGATTGTAATGAGTATGTCAACTCTGTGATATATATATGGAATATAGAGCAGTAGAGCAAAGAAGCAGAAGAAATTAGATTGGAATAGGATAAGAATGTGATCAGTATTCTCTCCTATTTATAATTTCGTCCGTATCCCTTCGAACAGTCGCGTCTGCTTGACGGGTCGCACCCGTTGCCTTTTGGTCGCTGCTGTTCGTTAACGGGTCGCACCCGCCCGTCCAACGGTACTGTTTCGTACCTGCTCGCACTGTTTCGCCCGCGCCTGTTCAGTCGGGTCGCACCCGCTTGCGTCGGCGTCCGCTTCAATCGGCTCGTTCGCACCTGTTTGCTTCCAACGGGTCGCACCCGTTTACTGTTCGCGTCCGTTCATGAACAGTCGCATCTGCTCAGGCAAAAAACCCTGCGTCTGTTCACCCGCCCGCTTCTCTTTAAATTCCAGGCCCAGCCCAGTTTCAGACGAAGCCCAAAACCGTTAAACAATGGCCTAGTAAAAAGAATGGTCATTTTAGACCCGTACCCGAACCCGAGCCCGGCCCGGCCCGGTTCGGTCGGACGGACGGCGGCGGCGGCGCGCGCGCGCGTGTGTGGTGGTGATGCATGATCTCCCTCCTCACAACGAAGCATACATTTGGGAGCCCCAGGCCCCCAACCTGCACTTGAGAAAACCATATATAAACCAATATAGCTCTCAAGAATTTGGCGATGTGGGACTTTGTATATTTCCATTCATTCTAGCTTTAGGAATTCCAACAATCCCCCACATGAATGATAATATACATATCCCCCACACAAAGCGAAATATCACAGAGTACATATGGAATAATGCTTTATCGTGGATAAGTAGATATTTCACTTTGAACTTTCCCTAGTTAAAACTTATCGGATCTACTTGGCTAATCGGTGAATTATTTCATCTTGAACCGTCGGCCTTTATTGTATATCCAAACAATAAGCTTTACGAAGCATTGATTCCCTTCTCATCCAATCTCTTAGTTTTGTTCATTTTGGTCCTGAACATATTTTGGTTCTGCGAGTGTTATAGAGAATTTAAGCCTTTAATATTCTCATAAAGCCGACCCAGCTCACACTAACATAGGTGATCGCAACCATTAAGAGTATCCTACATATACCCCACTTGTTATTTTCAAGATATGGTCATCATTAAAAAACATAGTTTTAACCTTTAACTACTTCTGTAGGTATGCATTATATTTTGCACCATAGGAATGGAGTAGGACCAAGTCCAGACAAATGCATTACTTCTTGAGTTACTCATAACTGGTTTGCCTATTGATCCTAGTCCGTGGGATCTCCAGTCGCTAGGATAGGTTTCCGTATAAGGTAACTCTTGTTGGTTTAGGCTTTTTTAAACCCATTCCCCTCGATGCGCAGTCAATTTTCTCTCTTGATAAACCTTTAGTAAATGGATCCGCTAGGTTATCATTTGTTCTCACATAATCTATGGAAATAGTTCCATTTGAGAGTAACTGCATAACTGTATTATGGCGTCGACGAATATGTCGTGACTTTCCATTATACACAAAGTTTTGCGCTCTGCTTAGCGCTGCTTGGTTATCACAGTGTATGCATATGGCCGGTACAGGTTTAGGCCAAAACGGAATATCTTCTAAAAAGTGACGAAGCCATTCTGCTTCTTCGCCTGCTTTATCTAATGCAATGAACTCTGATTCCATAGTGGATCGAGCTATGCATGTTTGTTTAGTAGATTTCCATGACACCGCTGCCCCTGCTAGGGTAAAGACATAACCACTCGTTGATTTTGATTCCTCTGAATCTGCAATCTAGTTTGCATCACTATATCCTTCTAAGACGGCAGGATATTTTCCATAATGTAAGGAATAGTTAGTGGTATTTTTTAAATATCCAAGCACTCTCATTAGTGCTTTCCAGTGTTCCTTCCCTGGATTGCTTGTATACCTGCTCAATCGACTTACTGCATAAGCTATATCTGGTCTGGTGCAATTCATCAGATACATTAAGCATCCTATTACACGAGAGTATTCCAGTTGCATTACACTCTCATCAGTGTTTTTATGCAGTACTTCCGATGGATTAAAGGGTGTATTTACTCCTTTAATTCCAAAGTTTTGAAATCTTTCAATTACTTTTTATACATAATGTGATTGAGATAACTCAATTCCATTCGATGTTCTTATTATTTTTATTCCCAAAATAATATCTGCAACACCCAAGTCTTTCATGTCGAAATTGTTGATCAACATTTTCTTTATGGTCTCAATTACCTGAGTATTTGGACCGAATATTAGCATATCGTCCACATATAGACAAATCATCACATATGATTGCCCAACCTGTTTGTAATAAACACATTTATCACATTCATTTATACGAAAACCATTTTTCATCATGACACTATCAAATTTTGCGTGCCATTGCTTTGGAGCTTGTTTTAGTCCGTATAATGATTTGACTAATCTACAGACTTTGTTTTCATTTCCTTTGGAAATAAATCCCTCAGGTTGCTCCATGTAAATCTCCTCATCGAGATTTCCATTTAAGAATGCTGTTTTTACATCCATTTGATGAATCTCTAGATTATAAATGGATGCAATTGCTATTAACATTCTTATAGAGGTTATTCGTGTAACCGGTGAATAGGTATCAAAGAAGTCTACTCCTTCTTTTTGACGATATCCTTTGGCTACTAATCTGGCTTTATACTTGTCGATAGAGCCATCTGCTTTCATTTTCTTCTTGAAAATCCATTTGCAGCCAATTGGTTTTATTCCTGGTGGAATATCAACAATTTCCCAAGTTTTATTACTTAGAATTGAATCAATCTCACTTTGGATTGCTTCTTTCCAACATGAAGATTCAGAAGATGACATTGCTTCCTTGTACGTTTGAGGTTCGTGTTCTAACATATAAGTTAAAAAATCCGAACCAAATGTTTTGGAAGTTCTTGCCCTTACGCTTCTTCTTGGTTCAACCTTCTCGTTGTCCTGATGAGTTTCATCTTCACATGTCTCATCTCTGTTATCTCTTGTCCTTTTTGGGACAGGATTTCCATCGTTTCTTTTATGTGGAAACACATCTTCAAAGAACGAGGCATCTCTTGATTCCATGATTGTATTTACATGAATATCATTTATATCAGACTTGAATACCAAAAATCTATAGGCACTACTATTTTGGGCTGGCCCAAGATAATAACAGTCCACTGTTTTTGGTCCAAGTTTGACTCTCTTGGGAGGCGGAACTGGAACTTTTGCCAAGCACCCCCACACTTTGAGGTATTTAAAGCTTGGTTTGTGTCCTTTCCATATCTCATATGGAATTGTTCCCGTTTTATTGTGAGGAACTTTGTTTAATATGTGATTAGACATATTTAAGGCTTCCCCCCACAAGTTCGTCGGCAGACCAGAAGTTAAAAGCATGGCAGTAATCATGTCTTTTAACGTTCTGTTCTTCCTCTCGGCTACACCATTTTGTTGTGGTGAATATGGAGCTGTTGTTTGATGAATTATACCATTTTCGGCACAGAACTGTTCAAATGGTGATTCATATTCTCCACCTCGATCAGATCTCAATATCTTGATCTTTTTATTTAACTGATTTTCTACCTCAGCCTTGTATTTTATAAACGCGGTTATTGCTTCATCCTTACTATTTAAAAGATATACATAACAATATCGCGTATAATCGTCAATAAAAGTAATAAAATACTTTTTCCCACCTCTTGTAGGTAGTGATTTAAAATCACATAAATCTGTATGTACCAAACCTAATGGTTCGGTGCTTCTGTCAACAGATTTAAATGGTTGTTTGACCATTTTTGCTTCTACACATGTCTCACATTTGTAGTTCTTATCTACTTGGAAATTTGGAATCAATCCCAAGTTTGATAATTTCTTCATTTTTCGGAAGTTTATGTGTCCTAATCTATCGTGCCATAGTAAAATTTCGTGCTCAAGCAAGTAAGAGACTTCAATTTTATTATTAGCACAATCAGAATACATAGATTTATTGCCCGTAACGGCTACATTTGCCTTAAATAGGCCATCACATAGATATCCCCTTCCGATATACATTCCAGCTTTGGACAGAACCATCTTGTCTGACTCAAACACCATCTTGAATCCCTTCTTTGATAGGACTGCACCAGAGATGAGATTCTTGCGTATGTCTGGAACGTGAAGCACGTCATTCAATTTGACAGTTTTTCCAGAAGTGAACTTGAGGATAACTGTTCCACTTCCTTCGATCATGGAAACTGCAGAATTACCCATGTAGAGTCTTTCTTTCTGATCGAATTTCTGGTATGTTGAAAACATGGATTTTTCAGAGCAAACATGACGAGTAGCTCCTGTGTCAACCCACCATTGGTTAGGGTTCTGAATCAAATTGCATTCAGAAATAACCGCTGAAAAGTTGGACTTATCCATTTTCATGTTGTCAACTGTTAACATCTCTGTTTTAGTGTAAAACAGTAAAATTCTTAAGATGTTATATGTCTAGTGTACTAAAACAGATAGCACGCTACAATAAACTCGTCGCACAAGTTTATTAATTAGAATTCCACTACGCTGGAATTCTGTATTAGATAGATGTAACAATAAGTTACGTTGTAAATAAATTACAACAACAACGTTATACTATTGTAAGAAATAGTATAACTTATAAACGGGAAAGATTACCGTGAATCTAACCAGTATATAAAGGAAATTCCGTCTGAGGCTTGTCGTAACAATTTCCTTAAGAATTTTATTTCAAAACTCTCCCAAGATACAACAGACGTAATCTGCACGAGATTGTAATGAGTATGTCAACTCTGTGATATATATATGGAATATAGAGCAGTAGAGCAAAGAAGCAGAAGAAATTAGATTGGAATAGGATAAGAATGTGATCAGTATTCTCTCCTATTTATAATTTCGTCCGTATCCCTTCGAACAGTCGCGTCTGCTTGACGGGTCGCACCCGTTGCCTTTTGGTCGCTGCTGTTCGTTAACGGGTCGCACCCGCCCGTCCAACGTACTGTTTCGTACCTGCTCGCACTGTTTCGCCCGCGCGGTTCGGTCGGACGGACGGCGGCGGCGGCGCGCGCGCGCGTGTGTGGTGGTGATGCATGATCTCCCTCCTCACAACGAAGCATACATTTGGGAGCCCCAGGCCCCCAACCTGCACTTGAGAAAACCATATATAAACCAATATAGCTCTCAAGAATTTGGCGATGTGGGACTTTGTATATTTCCATTCATTCTAGCTTTAGGAATTCCAACAGTCGACGCTTGTACTCCTTCTTTTGGATGTGTGTTTGAGATTTGTTGGTTGTTGTTATAGTTAATGGTGCCTAAGAAGGTAGTTGTGTGCAAGGTGATAATTTCTGAACCAGAGTTACGGTGCTCTTTTGTCAGGTGACTCACTGTGTGGTTTTGGTCGAAACTTTGAATTGTTGTTTGCTTGATACTATGATGTTGGCTGAAGTCGATGTTGTTGGTGGCGAATAATCTGATGCTTCGAAAGTTCAAGATGTGGGCAGCTTGTTTTTGAGAATCGTCGGTAGCACTTGTGTACTGATGGGTTTTCATTCCTTTACGCTCTAGAGATTAAGGGATAAGAATGACTGGAATTGTATTGCTAAGTTAAAGTTGTTGATTGGAAATTTTTTCAATTAATATAATGTTATTCGTAGTTTTTGCTCTTTGAAATTTCATTGAGATCCGATAAGGAAAAAGTATGGATGATGTTAGTTTATAAAGACTCAAAATGAGTAATACTAGGAGATGAGAAATATTATGAAATTTTGAAAAAATCAAAGTAATTTGAATTTGAACTTTTTAAAATTTCTTTTGTAGCTATAGAAATATATAAATATGCATGTTTGTAGTTACTGCACATGTTTCAATTCGTGTATCCGATTACCATTGTAGCTTGAAAATATCAACACTTTACTTTGTTGGTCAACTCATACCTACTCTAACCATTTGAAGTTAAATTTGTAGCTAGGTAATCCATGTTTAATATAATAATTTGAATTAAAAATAACCACTTGAAAAAAAAAGTTATTTACTCTCTCAAAAATATTTTATACTTGAAATTGCTCATTATTCTTCTTAAAGATATTTTATTTGTAACACACTTAATGATTAATATCAATAGAAATATTAAATATACATATCAAATAAAATTATTGATAAGAAAATCTTTTTGATATATTGTGTACAATATCTGCGTCACATTCAATTAACTATATTAAATGAAAATATATGTTTGTTAACAACAAATAGAAAATCGATGCAATATTTCACAACCTCTCCCTTTTAATAATAACAAAAATATGTCAACGTTTACAAAAAAATGTGTTGGATATATGATGCATTGGTTGAAAAATAAGAACAGATAAAAAGTTTATCAGAAACAATGTAGTATTTTGATTATTTTTAAATAGTAACGTGCTCTAAAAGAAAAAATCAACTATAAAAATATATTTTTCATCATCAAACAAGAGCATACTTCGCATTAAGCAATTGTAGAGATTTATTTATATGTAAAAAGTTACAATTAATAATAACATTGGACAGATACAAGCACGTATAATGTAAGTGTAATTGAATTATGATTGAATACATTATAAATGTAGGCATATACGCAGGCAAGTGAAACAGAAAGAATTGAAATGTAAATATGAAAAAGATCGTACAGAAGAGACAGCCTTTTATTTACATTGACTTTTTATAAAAGAGTCACGAGGTCAGGCCCACATAGTGTCGACCTTTATGCAAAAGTAAAGCAAAGTATACAAAAAGAAACCGTCTTCCCACAAATTGAGCCAGTCGCCTATTTCTTCTTCCCTCGCTTGTTTGTTTTGATATCAAGCTTCATTGTATGCTACTTTGAATCCTTCCTTCCTCGACCAATTTTTTCTTCGGAGTACTCCCCTCGGAAGGTGTATATTCTTCCTCAGTAGTCAAACTAACTGGGTCTTCAGGCTTGTTGGAAGCAAGATCAGAAGATTTTGAAGTGTCAGTTAAACCATGACCTTCGGATGGCTTGATTTTCATAGGGGAACCTTAAAATTAAGGCTCGGTTTCCTAGAGCCAATGGCAGACTTTTCATCCCATGGCTCATAATTGACTTTGATTTTCTTAAAATTGCGCTTTAGTATCTTTGCCATTGTGATGTGAACATTTGGATCCTTTGTGCTTGTGATAGCAACATCTTCCGCCTAGGATCGAGTCCTCTCTTTCAATACCACTATTTTCTTACAGTCCAAACTGGGGCCAGAGACGGAAGGATGAGTAGGAACGATCAGCTCTATGATAATGGAGATTGCAGTGGTAGAAATATGGCCCAGACCCAGGTCTTGAGTAGATAAAGGCGGAGGTAGTAGCGATGGATGACCTGTAACTTAGTAGATAGAATAGTATATGTTATTGACGTCCTTTAGTAAGAGTTGAAGCTTCCCAAATACTGGAGGAACAAGATAAATACCTTGGGTAGACGGAGTTTCCTTGACCGAGGATTGATGATTTCACCCTCCACGGTAGAAGACTTAGACGATTGAATGGCTGGAGGAGGAGAATGAGGAGCATCGGTTCTTGACACGGCTGGCTTAGGAATTTCAATAAGGGCAGCCTCAATGGTGGCCACCATGGAAGTTATAAGCTCCATTGAAGGCTCTTTTGATTTAGGAGTTGATGATTTTTCATGATTCAAAGCACTAGAATTGGCAATAGCCTCGATAAGGATCTTTCCCGTAGCCTCATCCTATGTAGCTAGAACAGCTTCACCTTTTTCCAAGGCCACGATGTCCTCCCCATCCAGAAAACGAGACTTTAATATCTCTTTAATAATGCCTTCAAAGGCTACAGCAACTCTATGGAGTATTTCCTTCTAAGCTTCAGCCAATGTGATAGCATAACTCTCTCCTAGCTACCTTAGGTTCATGTTCTCAATGACGCTGGCAAAAATCCACTGGAGAGTGGCATTGTTTTCCTCATTAACCTAAGTAGCCTTCACCTTAACTTCTACAATCTCCCCTCGGCTTTAGTAAGGTCGAATTGAGCTTATGCTTTGGAATTCATTTTCTTTTTAGATCGGCCTTAAGTTTATTTACTTCGGTTTGGAAGGCCTTCAATTTCTCCTTTTTGGTCTTAACTACTGCCATAAGCTTGACATATTCTTGATGAGCGATTTTAATCTGATCTTTCATTACTATCATGATCTGAGCTATTGAAATTTCTTCTATTGACTCCTTATAGTGTTTATCTGAATTCAAAGCATCGTCTCTTTCTTTTGTGAGGCTAGTCAACTCCATTTCATAGCCCTCGCTATCTTGTCATGATCCTTCCTCTATAACACAAATGATTGGATGAGCATTTGGTTGAATCTATTAATGTCGGAGAGCCCCTTGGCTATCTTCTTCCACTCAACAACAGGTCTGTAAGCTCCTTGACTCCGTCTACCTTTAGATTATTGGTGAGTGACATCTCTAGCCTTATAGTCGATCATGACCCCACCAAGCAGCAGTTGGTAAGTTCGCCTACATCCAAGTATCAATTGCTATAGATGGGCCTGTAGGTGGTAGAGGTGAGCTGCGTAAGTTGAAACTTCTTTATATTTTCAGGAGGTAGGAATAGTAGTGATAAAAGGTTGGCTCGATGGAGGTTATTGTCGAGGAGTTTGAGAGTGGGAGAACTACTGAGAAGCGTTGGAATAACTCCTAAAATGATCATGGGAATCTTGTTGTTTTTTCTCTAGGTCGTTGTGCTCTTTCTCTTCTTCTTGATACCTTTATTTATTCTCTTCATCCACTACACCAAACAGTCCATTTTGTAACATTTTTTCCATTCAGATTAGTAACAGTTATATCCGTTACAAATTACTAACGGTTATTATCGTTATAAGTAGTTGCAACGCTTATAACCGTTACAACAATGAGGTAATACTGTAAATACATCAAACCACAGTGGCTGGTATAGTAATTTCATCTTCAACCCTAATTTATAATGCTTTTCCCCTATTTCCTTCAGATCCGTCGCTCCCCTGAATTTCCACTCCCCAACTCATTCAAACTTTCTTCCCAAGCTACAAGGGTTGATGCCGCCGATCATCGGCCCTAGTTTGGTTAGATCCAAAATTACCAACAGTAGCTTCCTCTTCTTCAAAAATTAGCTCCCAAATTGATTTCATTCTTCAGCAGTTAAAAAATCACCACTCCCCTTCTTTCTTAAATCAAATATATTGATTTCGTTCCAGTGAAAGAAAATCAATTGAAAGGCCGCATCAGATCGGGATGCTCACCCTTTTGCTCGTAATAATTGGATAAGATGTTGCCTAGAATGTTGAACCAGCTTCAGCAACTTTCTGATTGTGTGCCTGGTTAATTTTTTCGGTCTGATTTCTTTCACTAACCAGAGCCTAATGATTTCCATGTTGAAGTCACAACGATGCTGTGAATATTCAAGAATATGATACCTCATGTTTCTATGTGTAGAAGTGATCACTGCATTGCTGCTTGGAAGCTTGAAAAGTTCACGTCCAGATCTGGAAATGATACCCGAAGTATTATACTCAAATTTGATCTGCTACTTAGTTACTTTGTAAGTTTTTTATTATTTACTTTTAACAGAATCAGCTGCTAATTTTTGAAGGGCTAATGTCTACATGAGAGTTATCTAAAAATCGAGGCTAAACAACAAAAGAAAAAATAGGAATGGTCCTGAAATTTTGGGGTAAATTTATAAAAAATTATGTTTGATTTCACAAAACAAAAAATCAGCAGTGTCAAATTAAATGAGGGAAAATGCTGATTGAAAAAAAGAAGCATGTTTCATGATGCTCAACGAATAAAACATTTGAATGAAGAAGAAAATAAATAATAGTGGCTTTAGTGTGGCCATATCAGATGGCTGCAGACAACTTTATATCATGAATATATCTGAATCGGATTTTAATAGAAAAAATTACAAAACCGAAAATTTCTTATCTCATCTAAACTCATAACACAATTATAAACTTGGACTACAAATAAATTGCATCGTGGGATCGCCATTTTAAGTGAACCAAATACGAATGGTTCGACCTTGAGAAAAGATTATATTACAAAGAGAAGTCATTCGCCTACGGTATTCCAGATCCAAATTTGTAGTCTTTCTTCACGTGATTAATCTCCACACAATTTATAAATTTAGGATGAATATGAAAAGCTGGTTTAACCACCCATTAGGGCATGTGTGTACATTTTATATTGCTATCGAATAATAAAGGATGGGAATGATGTATTTGTCTTTCTCACCTCGGCAGATAGGATGAAATTTACACCCATACTTAGACGCTCTTCCAAAAAAGAAGCTATGCATCCATTAGAGTCAATTTTGACTCGCAATCGACAGTGCAATCAAGCCCGGTCAAAGGAAACAATATGTGTTTAGCAAATTATAAAATGATTATATAAATGAGTTCCGTTTATACGAGATAATGTAAGCACTACAGCTCTTGCTAGATTGCCTGTTATTTCTCAAAATTTTCTTTTATCTGAATTTAATTTTAAAGCAATTTTTCAATCTTCACTGCATGTTATATGTTTTTATTCAAATTTTTAAGGCATTTAAAATTCCACTGAAGCTGACAGTTACATGCCAATGATTTCATTGAAGTGATCATGTTTCATGTACTTAACTTCTAGTACATATAAAAAACTATACATAATTTTTTTTCATACAAAAATAAAATTGTGCAACTACACCATAGAAGACATCATGTAGAACGAAATAGCAAGGATAATTTTTAAGACTTCAAGCATATTTAGTTGTGGAACAAAATTAACTACTCATGAACTGCTTTATACCTATTTTCTGAAAATTCACTCCTAGCATCCAAAATAAGATTATCAACAAAACATCGTATAAATGTAAAATATATAATGACTATATAGTTGTGAACCTTAATTTTAATGAAATTATTTGGTCAAAAATAAAGAGTACAAAGTATAAACTTAATGGCAAATCAAATAATCTGTCTTAGCATGTAATCATAGCCAAAGCTTGCAGTTATGTCTCCTGACATGTGATTGTACATGAAATCTGATGCAAGGGAAACCTGTATGTGATAAAATGAGTATTTGTTATTCTAAGCATGCAATTGAGTCGATGTTTGAACAAAATGTTCTTAAAACTTGAGATTAAAATACCTTTTCAAAAACTTTATGCACATAACTTAGTGCAACTATTCGGTACTTGCAATCTGAGTGGTTGCAACCTACAGCAGCGACTGAAAGAATAACAACAGATAAAATTTAAGCATAAGTCATCATTATCATACTAAGCAAGCTAATATGTAAGAACATGAGATAGTTCTTTGCTGCACATAAATATAACTAACTATTCTGGTATCAGTTATTGCAGTCTGAACAAATGAACGAGGACTAGGCAGTATATAAGGTATAATTTTCTTACCAGTACAGAAAATTATACAATGTGTTTATGAACAACATATCCAGTTTCATTTCAAAGATACTTACCAGCTATCTAAGGTATAACTTTCTCTTATTTTTGGTCAATGTGTTGATTTTACAAAAAAAAATTAATTTAACACACGAAGTAGCAAAGATAACCATTTTAGTATCATATAGCACATGTTTGATTTTCATTCGTGAACTTTATTCTATCTTTTATGTGTTTTTCTTAATTCATTTCGGTCATGAAAGGTTTTTTTTAAATTGCTAGAAGTTTACTTGGAAGCGTAAATATGCAATATTTGGTTTGTGTTTTGAAAGAAAATTTAGTATGACACATGAAGTGAAAGGGATGAATTTTTTTTTGATATCATAGATCAGTGTGATTTTTTGTCATGACATTTTTTATGCATCTTTTTCGATTGTTCTTCGTTTATTTTTATTTAGTTATTATAGATCCAGTAACAGAGGTGAGAGTTTGTTTAGTTATCATTTTTTTTACTCATTTAGCTTACCTTTCTATAATATATTTATTATTTCAGGACGAGGATTAGTTTGCAATATTTACTCGATTTGGGATGATTACATCGTAAGTATGGATCGTTAAATTCCATTTTGAATTTTTTTTCGATTGGAATTTAATGTATTTCTTTTTGCAGAGCGGACATAATTTGTGACTACAAGACTGGAGATAGTCCATGCTATGCTTTCATTGGTGAGTGTCTTTCTGTTCCTTTCATTTGTGTCTTTTAGTGTCTATTAAACCACGTCGACATTTCAATACTGTCAATAATGTTGTTAAGGCTAGGGAGAAAACTGTATTATAGCACTGAAGCAATTAAAAACAAGGAGTTTATTTTACATAAATTGATTAATGGAATTATCTGAGACGTGGTTCATATTTGAGGTACATACTCATCATTCTGTGAAATATCTTGTTTTTAATCTAAGTGCACCGGGACAAATTAGTATTTTAGTTGATCATATTTTGCTTAATTTTACAACACAAAGTCATCCGTCTAAAATTTTCTAACATTTAATAGTTTTTGTAATATGTAATGAATTTTTTATATTAAACTGAAATGGATTTGAACTTTTTTATGCCAAAAAGATCAGAACAATGATAAGTTGCTACTATGCTTGTAATGTGAATTCTAAATGAGAACGTTAGGAGATAACTGTCAAGTAACCTTTGGCTGGTCAAGTGCTTTTTAAGGACTTGAAATTGGATGTGGATGAAATTTTAGTAACTATATCTAGTTGTTGGAACATGTTCCACTGTATTCTAGGATATATCTACCATAATTTTTTATTTAAGTTCGAGAAATTTTTTAGGAATATGCTTTTTACTGTTCATTTCTTAACTATTTATATATCATCTCATAAGCATCTGATTGTATAGAGATGAAACTGAGGATGTTCTCAAAAGCTTAAAAACCACATATCAACCTCATTGAAGACTGATTCACGTTTCTTGTTGAAAATTTGCATTACAAACCATAGTATTGATGGCTAACCATAGTATGGATGTGGATCCAAATAATGATCATTTGAGAGCTCTAGAAGGAGCTGATGAAAGGCTGACACTTTGCAAGGCTGATTTCTTAGATTCTGAAGCTCTTCGTGCTGCGATTGATGGCTGTGTTGGCGTCTTCCACACCGCCTCTCATGTCACCGATGATCCTGTAAGCACATATAATCTCTGACTGTAATACAATTTTTTTTAAGAAATTAATAAAAATTTTATGTGGTGTTGTGCAAATTAAATATAGGAGCTAATGGCGGAGCCTGCAGTAAGAGGGAAAAAGTATGTTATTGATACATCTGCAGAGGCCAAAGTCCGAAGAGTGGTCTTTACATCATCCATCGGTGCAGTGACAATGGACCCGAATCGTGGCCCCGATGTGGTTATTGACGAGTCATGTTGGAGTGATCTTGAATTTTGCAAGAAAACCAAGGTTACAACATACTCGTTTATTATTATATCTATAATAATTTGATATGGTTCTTAATAAAAAAGTTTAATTAGGGGTATCTTATCATCTAAGCAAATAAAGGTAATATTTGGTATATTTCATAGCTATAAAATAAAATTTCCAAGTATTTAATAACAAGACAAACCAGTGATGTGTACCGTTGTCCTAAAATGATCCTTGTACCTGCCTAATGTCTGGATGGTATACAATTCAAATTGCACTTCATTTTAATTGATAAATTGGGTAATTTGATATTGCACTAACTGAGTAGTTGTGATTTTATTCTGGTAGTCTGTATGGTATATAATATGTAACCACATTCACTATATATCAACAAATGTTTGTTAATTAATTATCAATATGCATGCAGACACCTGATACAATCTGTATTTAAATGTAATTGGGTAGGTTAAAAGTCAAGATAAACTATATGTTTCTTAACTTTACAAACATAGCATATAATAGCAATTAAAATTAAGTCATAAAGTATGATGCAGAAATTAAATACTAACGGAAGCTATAAAAAAACAATAAACACAGAATTGGTACTGCTATGGAAAAGCAGTGGAAGAGCAAGCAGCAAGAGAAATGGCAACAGAGAAGGGAGTGGATCTAGTAGTCATCAATCCAGTTTTGGTGCTGGGTCCACTTCTTCAACCTACCATAAACGCCAGTGTCATGCACGTGCTCAAGTATCTAGATGGTTCCGCTAAGACATACGTAAATGCTGTACAGGCGTATGTACATGTATGTGACGTTGCAGAGGCGCACATTCATGTCTTTGAGGCTCCAGAAGCCAATTGTAGATACTTATGTGCTGAGAGTGTTCTACATAGAGGTGATGTTGTTCGCATTCTATCCAAGTTCTTTCCTGAGTATCCTATTCCAACCAAGTAAGTGCATTCTATGTTTATTACTTTACTTTAAAATTGCATAGCGGTACAACCATGCTAGCATGACGGTATAATTGCGCATATATTTTGATTTAATAAAGCAGAATTTTATTTTCATACAAGGAAACTTATCCTGACATTAGATATATGCAATATATGGTTTTAGACATCTTTATTCTATACATGATGATACTAGTTGTGGTTGTAGGTAAAGTGAGTGTTGAGACCATTGAGGGACCGCGCCACTTTCTTGTATGGCACAAACAGCAAACAAATTATTCCGCATTCCATTAAGATTTCAAATGTCATAATACCACATAATAGTCTAGTAAAAAAATGTTACCATATTATTCAATGCATATGGGGATTCACCCTTTGTATCCAAGAAAATGGTCCTCTAGGGTATCAAGACGGTTTAAGTCGTCTTTTGGTATCCAAGAAAATTACATTATAAGACCAAGAATTTGAAAAGTATATTAGGCCATGTTTGGTACGTTTTCGTAATCCAATGACAATCACAAAAGAAGTATATTATGCAAGATATTGATAGTATATTCTTTAGTTTATGCTTTTACTTTATTTAATATGCAAAATATTTTCATGTTCAACTTTTGTTTATAATTTATTTGGGTATTATGCAGGCATTAGTTGAAGCAGCGGAGGAAAGACAAAAGGAAAACTCTAGTGTCAATGGTAGAAATGGAAGTAGACGTTGAAAGAGGTTGCTAAGGGCCATCTTGGGACACAGAAAATATGTCACCATAGAGAGGTGATGAATGGGGAAAGAGTTGTATGGGTGGAGAAAGTGTTTGATCCAGAAGCACCTATTTATGAAGCACCACAAAATGGTAATTACAAGCTATTTGATATAATTGACGGAGGTTTTGTTATTTGGCCTGAATGTCGTGTTCCTTGTTTGTAGGATATAGAATTTATTTTGAAGTAATGTTAGAACTTGTAATATTTTGATTTCATACTCTTTAGTTATGTATGATGAACTTGTGAAATTTCGAATCTTCCTTTAATTTGTTGTCAAATATTTATGCAATTTAAGTTGTATGTTTGGATGCGTAATTGCTTATTGTTATCGAAATTATGTAATTTTTGATATGTATGTACCTACTGTATTTTAATAGACAATTCTGTAGTGTAAATGCTAGCAAAAATGCAGCTTTACATGGTTTGGTAGCTGTAACGAACATATTCGTTACTAAAGACAAAATTTATAACGAGCATAGTCGTTACTATTGATAAAATTTGTAACGAACAAGTGCGTTACTAATGATGAAATTTGTAACGGACTAGGTCGTGATAATTTAGAATGACAACCCCTTCTTCTACCATGAAAGGGGAAACTAAGTAACGGAAAATACCCATTACAAACCGATGCAACTAATAACAAACTTTTTCGTTACAAAAATTTAGATTTCTAACGACAAAGTCCGTAGGTAAGTGATATATCTAATAACGGGTAGAGGCCGTTATAAATATTTGTAACAACATTCCTCACGCCCGTACCGCTCACGACTATATCTGTTATAAATTTCATTTGTAACGACTATATTCGTTACAAATACACCTTTTTGGTGTAGTGATCCTGTCGTTCTTTCTCTTTTATCCTCCTCCTCTCATCTTTAGTTTCTTGGTGTGAGCAAGGACATCATGTGTATGCATTCGAAGTTGATGAGCCGTGCTGGCTCACGCCCGTGCGGAGATAGCCGTAGTGATATCTATCCATCACACATGGAAAAAGAAGGGATATATCAGAACTAAAGCACTGGATTAAGAACGAGTGTAATGTTGGTGTTCATGATCCTAGAAGTGTATGAAGTGTTGGTATTTCCCTAAGTACTCTATGGACTGTGTTAGGGATTTGTAAGGATGTGTTTTCATCACCCTCAACAAGGAGATCCTCGGATGGGAAGCTAAATCCTTCAGGACTTGGATTAAGAATGTCTTTGAAAGTAATGCCTATAGTACCGGAGGCTAGAAGACTTTCGAGTTCACTCAGGGAGCCAAAGATATTCCCTAAGAGCCTTTAGGAGGTGTCTCCTTATAGGTTGGTGCTAGACTTGGACCAAGGGATGTTGGGAAGTTTCAATAATCATGAACTTCAGACAAGATGGGATAGGGACTGTATCACCTTTAGAGGATGTCTCCCCTTATGATTCGTTCATGCAAAGGCCTTAATCCTCATCGTCGTCATCGACGTCATCTTCACCATCTCCGTCTTCTCCTCCTTCTTCCTTTCTCTCCCTTTCTCCTTCTCTTTCTTCCTCTCCTCTTCCTTCTTCACCTCCTTTTCCTTTCTCCCTTTATCCTATCACGTTATCTTCCATCATTCTTTCTTCTCCTTCATCGACATTCACATTACCTTCGTCATCCCTTTGATCATCGTTATCAAAACCGCGAACGGGGGTTGATGGCCAGATAACAACTCGAGATTTCTTGAAAGGAAGCGGAGGAGAAATGTCATGTTTTTTAGTGTATAGAAGTTGTAATGACCCGTAATTTTCGAAAATTAAAAATTGTTAATTTAATAAGGTTTCGTGATTTAATGTTGGAAGAAATAAAAATTTGTGATTTAATAATAAGAATGTAATTGGAATAAAATGTGATAGTGTTAATTTAAGGTAATTGATAACTGTTTTAAATGTAATTCCAATTAATTAAAATGATTAAAGAGTTATAATTTGTGATATATTGTAAATTAATTATAATAATTTATGTACAAATTGATAGTTGGATCAAAAGAGTAATTGATATTTTAAATGTTGTACTAATTAAATAGTATGTAATAGATTGTAAATTGAATAAAAAAATTAGTGTTGTGGTAGTAATTATAGCACTTGTTGTGGATAATAAAATTATAAAATGTGATTAAAAGTTAAAGGTGATAATTTTTATATGTTACCTATTTATTTGGTCTATTAAATTAGATTGAAATCAATTGCAACTAATTCACTTAATTAGTGCAGTTAATGTAGATTTAATTAATAATTGTAGAATATTAATTCAATAAGACGCAATCAATGTAAATTTTATTCATAGTATGACAATTGATTGAATAAAAAGAACCGAAATCAAGTTTGATCAGTTTTTAGAACTTAAACTATAATAATTGGACTCATTACAATTAAATATAATTAGATATTATGTTAATGTAAATTAAGGTATTAATGTAATATGTTATAAACCAATGTTGAATATATACGTAGGGTAATAAAGGATTGCATAAGAAGATTGAAATCGATTAAACCAATTTAGTGGAATTAGAGTATAATTAATTAGAAATTAAATGTAAATAAATTTTGTGGGTAATGTAAGAAAAGGCGTCAATTGTAGAAAATGAGGATAAAAAGATAGAAACCTATGTTAATAATTTCACAAGGTATTAGTTGATTTAATAGTAGGAGTGTAAATCAAAATAAAATAATAAAAATGAATAAGTTTAGTAAAAGGGTAAACATATGTTTATTTATTTGAAATGTTTGATAGTTGAAAGATTAATTATAGAGATGAGAAACTATTATTTAGTAAAAAACGTATAATTACTGTTCGTATCCAATAGTATATAAATATGTTTAAATTACTATTAGATAGAAAAAATTGTTCTACATCCCATTACATTCATTTAGTCCATTTTGGAACTTAATCAACTGAAATGAATGTAATTGAAAAAATTTAATTAATAGGAGAGAGAATACTAATTGTAAATTGATTGGTGTAATTAAAAGCAGCTTATGTTTTGTGAAAATATAAGGAAAGTTTGATTTAATGAAAAGAACATTTACATCAAATAAAATGAATGTTTCATTTGTGAATGTAGGTTTAATTTCATTGAAATAAAGAATAGAATGATTGATTTTAAAGGAAGAAATATATATTTATTTGAACTTTGTTTTAGCTTACAAACTGATTACAAGAATAGGAAAATAATCTATTTCAAAGTTATTTATTACTCTTGTGTGTAAACAACAAATTTGTAAACGTATCTAAATAAACAATTGTTCTATTTTTCATCCATTTTAGTTGTCTGTTTGGAAATTTAACTTTGTAAGTAATTGCAATTGTAATTCTAATGTTTCAATTAAAATGAAAGAAAACGTTAATTGCAATTAATAGATTTAATAAAAGAAAGGCATGTTTTGTGTTAAACAAAAAGGGTCTCTTAATGTAAATAAAAGATCATTTTGGAAAAACCAAATTTAATGTTTTTATGTTTAAGGTAAGTATAAAAAATTAATTATGCATAGATAAAAACCTAGATGTGCACAAATTTGAATATTACTTGAGTTGATGAAGTTAATTTGGTTATGTTTAAAAAAAATTGAATTTCAAAAGGTTGTGCGACATACATGGTCCCTTCATTTCTTTTATTGTTCATTGTTGCATGAACGTTTTAAAATAGTGACCTTACTATTAATACTTGATCCGTTCATTTCTTCTTTTGTTTAATACTTGAGCTTAGACTTTTAGGTTGTATTTAATTCTTGCCACCTCATTTTCACGTATACAAAATTTTACTTTCATTTTCAAATTTTTTCATTCCTACGTACATTTCCTTGTGCATTATAAATGTCTGAAGCTTTCAAAATAAAACGTGACATTTATTTTCGTCCCTCCACCTTCATTTCCTAATTATAAATAACCTACAGCTTATTTCTTCATTTGTGTTTTGTTTCTCCTGACATCTCATATTCAAAAGCTCTTATTCTTGGAAATCCAAAAGTTTTCTTTTATAAACCATAATTCTTTTTTCATTTTTTGTATGCTTCCTGTCCTTATCTTACTTGTTTTTCAATCTTTTCCTGAAGCCTCATGTATAGAAAAACGTAAGTATTTGTTTATTTATTTATTTTATTTTTTAACACGCACTAATTTTTAGTAATATTTCTTATAACATGAATATATTTTGCATATAAACGTTGATTCACGTGCGTTTCTTCTATTGAATTCATATTTAAATTCCGGACAACATGAAACTGATTTAGTTGAATTTGACGACGGTTGAGTTTTTGCGCTTCTATTTGAATTTTTATGGGCTAAAATCAATCGTGGGTGTTTTAGCCCACTCACAATTACTAAACTATATTGTGTTAGTTAAATTAAATTTATGATGTGATTAGAAAGTTAATTGATTGATGTTGTACATTTAAATTGTCATTTTGGTTAAATTTCACTTTTATTGCATTTAATCATCGTTCAATTTAATATTTAATTTTAAATTGTAAATCTATACCTGTTATAGATTATCAGTTACCTATTGATGTTTATTGATTGATTTGGATGATGATTGTAATGGATGTTTGATTGTTAATGTTGGATGGATGTTTTATTTTATATTGCTATAACACTGCAGCTTCCCTATGAGTTGAAATGTTACATACCCGAATGATCTATAGATTAAGAAAAAATCATTATGGGTTGAAATGATAGACTCAGACGATTTTATGGATTTTTATTTAATTCAAATTGCGGTTCGAAATGATATATAACCGTAAAAATTTATATTGCGGATTGAAATGATAAATGCCATATCACTGACCCTAGGATAGAAAATTATATACGGACACTGGATTGGTTAAATTAATTTATTTTAAAATTTTGAATTCAGTTAACTGGTATTTTGGAATAGAAATTTGGTTTATATAAACTGAATTATTTTCAAAATTCTAAGCATAAATGTTGAAATTGGAATTGATTTAATGAATTGTTCAAAGGATTTAAATTGGGATTTCAAGGTTGAAGTGTCAAATATAAATGAATTTATCGAAAATTGAGTTATTGGAATTGTTTGGATATAACTTCAAAATCTATGTTAAATTAATTTAACTATTTTAATCAATTTAAATGTGACGACCCGGAATTTTTAGGCATTTGAAATTAGAATATTTAATGAATTGTAAATATTTAAAAGTTAATTTTTAACTTGAATTCAAATATCACTATTTATTTGATAAATAAGTTATTAAAATTAAATAATTTAAAGTTGGGTAAAATGTTGAATCTTCAGTTTTAAGCTTGTTAAAAATAATTTGAAGGCTTGTAAATTTTATATTGATAGTTCTAAAGATAACAAAAACTCTTAAATTGAAATTGGAAGTGATTCGTTCGGTTTTAAAAATATATCGTTTAAATTGAATTTAAAAATAGCCTTCCGAGCCACAGTCTCGAATTCGACGAGACCAGTTCCATTGGATCTGTAATATTGTATTATTATCGGATTTCAAATTTCGTAGCGTTTGGAGTTGTTGTGTGAGTGTACGATATATAAACGCATTGAAATTTATATCGAAAATTCAATATAATAACTGGGTCCAAAAGCTATCTTCTTCATACGATCGAATTAGGACTCGAAACCTTTTCCATTGAGTTCGGAATAGGTGCATAACATTATAGACGCTAGTAGCATGCCTCGATAGGAAGTCACAATTTGTGTTGTGTTTATCGAAACGATTTAAAATTTAAAATATATATTCCTTGATTGACATATACTCACGTCAGCCTACAAAAACATCATTTCGTTCCCTGAAAACACACAAGCCGACCTACTCTCTGCTTAATCTCGTACTTTTTGTCTTCCATCAGAGGCTTAAATCTAATCGAAATCCGCCTTCGTTCTTCTTAAAATCGTGCTGCTTCCTTTCACAATCAAGATTTAATTCTCAGAGAGAAATTCAATGGTCGCTCCCTCTGTTAAAGCAAATCAAAATGTTTGCTCCTCAAATTTCAACCGCGTTCTCCTTCTCTCTTCTTTCCCTCTAAGTCGAAACGAAATTGATCGCAATCTCATGCGATGAAGTCGCGATGTCTATGCGAGACTAGGGTACGATGCTCTGAAGCAGGTTGGCGATGCAAACGATTTAGCTCGCGAACTTCTTAGCGAGTGTGATGTGAGGGCGTCCGGGTTCGGTTGTTCTAGGGTTTGGATTTTGGGGAGGGAACGAAGTGATTGGTGTTAGTCACGGGATCGTGGAGGTGGAGGGAAGATTGCGAAGTGAACGGTTTGGCGATGGTCGTCATAGTTTTTTGAGATGGGCCATGCGATTCGCTCGAATTGGAACGGCGGTAGGCGACTGGCGGTGGGTCTGTGATGTCAGAGGTAAAGTTGGTGGCTGCTCTGAAAAGAGTGCAACAGTGTGGGTTTTCTAGTTGTAGGGTGTTGGTGATGGCGAAGTCATGCCTGAAGGAAGTCGTGTGGATGTCTGTTTGGGTTTTAGTTTCTGCCTGGAAGGTAATAAATAATTTATTTAAACTAAATTAAATAAAGTGATTTAGTAAATAGTGGCATTTCTTAAAAATAGATTTAGTGATTAATTGTTAACTATTCAATTCGCTAAGTAATTTATTAGTGGAAATTTAGATTAAATTTATTTTGTTGCTAAAAATATTTTATTAACCAAACTATTAGTTTGAAATAAATCATAGGTTAATTAAATTATTAAATTGGAAATTAATTGTTCGATTAATTCAAAATATTAATAAATTGTATAATGTTTACATAAGGTTTTAAATCATGAAAACAAGCCGGTTTGGTGTGGACTGCATCAACAAAATCAAAGGTGAGTTAATCTCACTCGTCTGGTTTAATATAAATTTAAATGGTTAAAATTAAATAATTGGTTGAATGGTTGAGTTGATTTGATGTGCTATATTATAGTATATAATACATCTTGGAATGATTGATTTTCCGCATTTTTATAGCGAATGAGACCCTACGCGCCGCATAATAGCGGATGATATTATATTTAATCCCATATACCACGATATTCCACCTCGAAGTGGAATTGGTATTTTATGTTGTGCTAACATCTGTCGATGCAGGGAAACGGGTTGGAGGAATCCAACTGGATTCCTCAAAATTATTTCTATTGTTAAATATTTTCTGCTATGAATATTCGATATTCTGTGATGAATATTATTGGTAATTGGAATATTGAATGCTATGGTTTACTTGAATATTCTGGTACACTGAGTTGTCAAAATATATAAATTGGATTTTTAAAAGACAATAAAAGAGCGGAGTTTTAAGTACGAATTTGAATAAATTAAGAATGAATTGAAAAGGAATGGAAGTGATATTAAAATACTAATAAATAATTTCGAATATGGAGAAAAAAGGGATTTTGAATAAACAGAAAGATAATGAATTTTAAAACTTCAGTGTTAGTATTTAAAAGAATTATGCATTTACTTGAAATTTAAGATTTAAATTATTGAAAGGAATAAAGAAGAAATTTGGAACATCTGAAATTGGTATGTTTCAGTTAAAAGATTTAAAATCAAAACAAAAGAAAAATAATAATAAAGTCTATAATTAATGGATTTTTAAATGAATTGAGTAAGTAAAGGAATTTATTTTAAATGAAGTAAATTGGAAATCAATTTGGAATTTTTTTTAAATATTTGAAATTGGACATTTAAAGGAAAATGTGACTATGAAGTTTATAAACTGTGTTTATAAAAGCAAAGCAATATATCAGTGGATATTTGGAAGAGTAAATTCTCGATGGGAATTTACTAAAGGAATGGGAAAATTTGTTTAAAAATAAATAGTGCTTTATTTTTAAAGAATGTGAAGAGAAGTATATTTTTCCTTGGATAGCCAAGTACGTTTTCAAAGTAAATTTTTAAATATATGATAAAAGTTTTAATGTTGTTTTCAAAAGCATGTTTTAGAAAATGTATTATTTTTGAATGTTTAAATTCTAAAGCAAGTATTTTCCAAATCTATTATCGTAGTAATTATTTAAAGGAGACTTAGTATTTTGTTTTAAAGGAGAAAACCTAGGTTTATATTTTATAAAGTAACCTTATTTTAATTATTTCTAAAGTATTATATTTAATAAGGTATTAAAGTAGTTTTTTTAAATATAAATGTTAAAGCATATTTTTACAATAAAGAGTTTTTAAATTTATTTTAAAAATCTTAAGTTTTGTGCTTGGTGATTTCAATGGAAATAGAAATATTTAGGAAATTTATTATGTAAAAGAAGATGGTTTGAAACGGTTTTCAAAGGGCTGAAAATGGAAATATATCTTGCAAAGATATTTTGAGATAAATAAATAATTTGATAAATTATTTTTGTTCATGGTTATTGTGAATGTTAACCGACTATCAATATTGGCCAAATGCGCTGATCATTTCGAAGAGGCCGGGATCGGGTTTGCTACATTACAACGTGACAGGGGGTTCTCGCTTCGTGTTTGGTAGCGAACGGGAGACTCTTACCCCTACATGTCCCGGGGGTAGTATAAGGCCTTTTGGGGTTGGTTGCGAGTCGAGAGGCTGGTCGTAAAAACAAACTCGACCAATGTAAGCCACGGTGGGGCTGGGATGGTTGAAAAGCCTACCAGTTGTGGCCGCTGTCGATGGTTGAAAAGCTTAGACCATTACACTAGGTATCAGAGCACTAGGTTGGTGATAACCTTGGCTCTGGTGGGACTTACTCATAGAATAGAGTCTATAATACTCTAGAATGAGCTTGAGCATATTAATAGATATGAGCGCGTATTTGTTAGTGAATATAAAACTGTTTTATATCGTGTTGACTTATCGGTTGAGTGTTTATGGATTCTAGTCGATATGTGGGACGCCATGTTATCGATAGGGATTTCTAAACTCTTAAACAAGATAAACCGACACAGTATTGTTTTTAATAGGGTAAATGAAATAACTTTACCCAAAATTATTTTTGTATATGAAAGAAATGATTTTTCGAAATTGTTATAGTTATATATGGATGTTTGGTTGTCAGTGATGATAATATTAAATTATTATCATTAATGTGTAAAAAAAATTAGTCAAGTTGGACTGAATAAAACAAAGTTTGTGATTAAAATTAGTAAGTAACTGAATTATTTATATGGTATGCAAATGAAATGAAATTGAATATTGGATGATGTTTGATTTAAAATTATGTAAAATAAAGTGCAGAATTAGTTCAAACTGACTAAAAATAATTAATGTTTGGAAGTTAAATTTATTGGTTGAAAATGAATTTGTGAATGAATGTTAATAAGTGAGTAGCTTATAAAAATTTATAAAGGTTGAAATTTCCTAGGATGAAATTTACTTGTAAAAAAATTAATTAAGTTACACAGGTGCGATAATCAAATAAAGTAAATTAAAGAAGGGTAGTAAAATGGAATTGAAAAATATAATTTGGGTGGATTAAAAGAACAAAGTTCTAAGAATTATAAATTTATTTGAATTTGAAATAAATTAGTAAATGGAGCTAATTTAAAATAAGTATGGAAACGAAATTAGTTAGGAGAGTGAGTCGAATTAAATGAACTCAAGCTAAGTTTAATAATATTGTGATTGGATTTGAATTAAAGTTGAAATATAATTGAAATGGAACTATATCACAAAGTGGATACATTAAATGAAATTAAGTTCTTAATAAATTCAGTAGTGAATTGTTAATGTGAATTAAAATTTAAAAATGGATAAAATAATAAACTAATCTAATAAATTAGTGAAATAGTTGGGATTTGATCAAAGGAAAATCAAATCAAAGATTTAAATGGAGGTTGGCGAAATAAAATAAACTTAAGTTATTGGGTGGAATAGTTTGAAGAAAATAAATAACTTAAGTAAATTATGAGATGGTTATTTAATATATTGGTTGTCGAGTTTAATAAAATGGTTTAGAATCAAACTTTTTGGATATGAAAGAAAATGCAATAAAAGAGGGGGAATAAATTAAAATGGGATGGAATCAAGTGTAAATTGAGTTGGAATCAATTTAAATTGTTATAAAGCTTAAACAATTATTTATTCACATTAATATTGTCGAATCGCATTAGAAAATGGGTCGTTTGATGTAAACGAGATTAGATAAAATCCTATGAGTTATTAGAAGTGAATAGGAAGATTCTGAAACCAATTGGAATGGATATGAGTTTATTTTGCTTAGAATGTATTAAATAAAAGCGAGTAAGTTGTAAATCACTTAAACTGAATGGAATGGTTTGAGAATTGGTTGTAAGCAATTGTAATAAGTATTGGAACCTTTTATGTGCTTATGGAAATTTTATAACGTGTACTCTATGTGAAATTTATGTGTTAGTTATTGAAAGTAAGTGAAATGTTAATAAATTGCATATATTTAGTCCTTATATGTTTGATTTGAGTAAGTACAGGTGCCGGGAAGCCGTTTGGCTGGATTTGATCGTGCAAAATGCTAAAATAATAAGCCGCTTGCTTAAAAATGCTAAATAAACGTACGCCTACGCAATAAAAATAGGAGATATGAACTGTTTTTGTTTTTCTGACCGGGTGGGTCGATGTATATATATTTATATCTCTTGTTAAATTGCAAAAGCTCCTCCGTATAAAGGATTGGGAGCTAGAAATTTTTGAAAATTTTTGGAAATTTTTTTGTTAGCGATAAAACGATTTTAAATTGGAAATTGAAAAAAACTAGGGAATGAAACTAATTTTAAATAACGATATGAATCAGTTATAAATGGAAGATAAAATTAAATATACAAAGTTGAAGATAAATTGAATTCATATGGAAATGGGAGAACCAATTTGAATAGAAGTAGATATTGACTAGAGTAGTGAAGTGAAAATAAATAAAGAAGCATATTAAACGCTTATACTAAACTTAAGAAAGGAATGGTGAATTCTTAATTGGAAATTGATATTACAAATATATTCTAAGTTAATATTCGAATGAATAAATATTGACATTTTTTAAGGAAGTCGATAAAATGTTTTGAATGTTGTGGTTGGATATTATTGCTATATAGGATATACATGTATTGTAAAGGAAAAAGAAAATTGGTTTTGATTTCAGAAGATAAATTTGAATTACTCGACAAAAAGATTTGTGTTTAAATTTATGTATGAAATTTGATTGGGTTTCTAATCTAGCCACTTGCCTTTTGTTTTCTTTTGAAATTTGGGAGCTCGTAGAGGCATTTTGTAGTTGTACCGAGCTAGCCGCGCAAAGGAGAGGCTGGCAAAAAATTTCGGAAATTTAGGGAGTTAGAAATTTTTCGACAAAATTTAAAAATTTAAAATTTGGTTTTGAATTATAATTTGAAAGGTTGAACAAATAAAGTTGTTTGGAAACTATGCAAAAGTTTGGAAGGTTTGTTAGATGGATAGTGTGTCTTTAATAAAAAGATTGTTTTGGGAAGTTGTTAGAAACTGCTTGGTTTAGGGGAAAAAGGTAAACGGGTATTGGACCATTCTTCCTAACTAGTAATTTCGGGGACGAAATTCTTTTAAGAGGGGAGGAATGTGACGACCCGGAAATTTTAGGCATTTGAAATTAGAATATTTAATGAATTTTAAATATTTAAAAGTTGATTTTTAAATTGAATTCAAATATCACTATTTATTTGATAAATAAGTTATTAAAATTAAATAATTTAAAGTTGGGTAAAATATTGAATCTTCATTTTTAAGCTTGTTAAAAATAATTTGAAGGCTTGTAAATTTTATATTGATAGTTCCAAAGATAAAAAAAGCTTTTAAATTGAAATTGGAAGTGATTCGTTCGGTTTTAAAAATATATCGTTTAAATTGAATTTAAAAATAGCCTTCCGAGGCACAGTCTCGGAATTCGACGAAACCAGTTCCATTGGATCCGTAATATTGTATTATTATCGAATTTCAAATTTCATAGCGTTTGGAGTTGTTGTGTGAGCGTATGAATATAAACGTGTTGAAATTTATATCGAAAATTCAATATAATAACTGGGTCCAAAAGCTATCTTCTCCATACGATCGAATTAGGACTCGGAAACCTTTTCCATTGAGTTCGGAATAGGCGTATAACATTTTAGACGCCTAGCAGCATGCCTCGGTAGGAAGTCATAATTTTGTGTTGTGTTTATCGAAATGATTTAAAATTTAAATAAATATATATTCCTTAATTGACATATACTCACATCAGCCTACAAAACATCATTTCGGTCCCTGGAAACACACAAGCCGACCTACTCGCTGCTTAATCTCGTACTTTTTGTCTTCCATCAGAGGCTAAAATCTAATCGAAAACCGCCTTCGTTCTTCTTATAATCGTGTTGCTTCCTTTCACAATCAAGATTTAATTCTCAGAGAGAAATTCAATGGCCGCTCCCTCGGTTAAAGCAAATCCAAATGTTTGCTCCTCAAATTTCAACCAGGTTCTCCTTCTTCCTTCTTTCCCTATAAGTCGAAACGAAATTGATCGCGATCTCATGCGATGAAGTCGCGATGTCGATGCGAGACTAGGGTGCGATGCTCTGAAGGAGGTTGGCGATGCGAACGATTTAGCTTGCGAACTTCTTGGCGAGTGCGATGTGAGGGCGTCCGGGTTCGGTTGTTCTAGGGTTTGGATTCTGGGGAGGGAACGAAGTGACTGGTGATTAGTCACGGGATCGTGGAGGTGGAGGGAAGATTGCGAAGTGAATGGTTTGGCGATGGTCATCAGAGTTTTTCGAGATGGGCCGCGCGATTCGCTCGAATTGGAACGGCGGTAGGTGATTGGCATTGGGTCTGTGATGTCAAAGGTGAAGTTGGTGGCTGCTTTGAAAAGAGTGTAGCAGTGTGGGTTTTCTAGTTGTAGGGTGTTGGTGATGGCGAACTCATGCCTGAAGGAAGTCGCGTGGATGTCTGTTTGGGTTTTGGTTTCTACCTGGAATGTAATAAATTATTTATTTAAACTAAATTAAATAAAGTGATTTAGTAAATAGTGGCATTTCTTAAAAATAGATTTAGTGATTAGTTGTTAACTATTCCAGTCACTAAGTAATTTATTAGAGGAAATTTAGATCAAATTATTTTGTTGCTAAAAATATTTTATTAACCAAACTATTAGTTTGAAATAAATCATGGGTTAATTAAATTATTAAATTGGAAATTAATTGTTCGATTAATTCAAAATATTAATAAATTGTATAATGTTTACACAAGGTTTAAAATCATGGAAACAAGCCGGTTTGGTGTGGATTGCATCAACAAAATCAAAGGTGAGTTAATCTCACTCATCTGGTTTAATTTAAATTTAAATGGTTAAATTTAAATAATTGGTTGAATGGTTGAGTTGATTTGATATGTTATATTATAGTATATAATACATCTTGGAATGATTGATTTCCCGCATTTTTATAGCGGATGAGACCCTATGCGCCGCATAATAGTGGATGATATTATATTTAATCCCATATACCGCGATATTCCACCTCGAAGTGGAATTGGTATTTTATGTTGTGCTAACATCTGTAGATGCAGGGAAACGGGTTGGAGGGATCCAACTGGATTCCTCAAAATTATTTATATTGTTAAATATTTTCTGTCATGAATATTCGATATTCTGTGACGAATATTATTGGTAATTAGAATATTGAATGCAATGGTTTACTTGAATATTCAGGTACACTGAGTTGTCAAAATATATAAATTGGATTTTGAAAAGACAATAAAAGAGCGGAGTTTTAAGTAAAATAATTATAGCGAATTTGAATAAATTAAGAATGAACTGAAAAGGAATGGAAGTGATATTAATATACTAATAAATAATTTCGAATATGGAGAAAAAAGGGATTTTGAATAAACAGAAAGATAATGAATTTTTAAAACTTCAGCGTTAGTATTTAAAAGAATTAAGCATTTATTTGAAATTTATGATTTAAATTATTGAAAGGAATAAAGAAGAAATTTGGAACATCTAAAATTGTTATGTTTCAGTTAAAAGATTTAAAACCAAAACGAACGAAAAATAATAATAAAGTCTATAATTAATGGATTTTTAAATGAATTGAGTAAGTAAAGGAATTTATTTTAAATGAAGTAAATTGGAAATCAATTTGGAAATTGATTTAAATATTTGAAATTGGAAATTTAAAGGAAAATGTGACTATGAAGTTTATAAACTGTGTTTATAAAAGCAAAGTAATATATCAGTGGATATTTGGAAGAATAAATTCTCTATGGGAATTTACTAAAGGAATGGGAAAATTTGTTTAAAAATAAATAGTGATTTATTTTTTTAAAGAATGTGAAGAGAAGTATATTTCCCTGGATAGCCAAGTACGTTTTCAAAGTAAATTTTTAAATATATGATAAAAGTTTTAATGTTGTTTTCAAAAGCATGTTTTAGAAAATTTATTATTTCTGAATGTTTAAATTCTAAAGCAAGTATTTTTCAAATCTATTATCGTAGTAATTATTTAAAGACGACTTAGTATTTTGTTTTAAAGGAGAAAACATAGGTTTATATTTTATAAAGTAACCTTATTTTAATTATTTCTGAAGTATTATTTTTAGTAAGATATTAAAGTAGTTTTTTTAAATTTAAATTTTAAAGCATATTTTTACAATAAAGAGTTTTTAAGTTTATTTTAAAAATCTTAAGTTTTGTGCTTGGTGATTTCAGTGGAAATAGATATATTTGGGAAATTCATTCTGTAAAAGAAGATGGGTTGAAACTGTTTTCAAAGGGCTAAAAATGGAAATATATCTTGCAAAGATATTTTGAGATAAATAAATAATTTGGAAAATTATTTATGTTGATGGTTGTTGTGAATGTTAATTGATAGTTAAATAACCGGCTATCAATATTGGCCAAATGCGCTGATCGTTTCGAAGAGACCAGGATTGGGATTAATTTCTCGAAAACCACTTCGATCCGGTTTGTATGTTTCGTGGGGAAACGAGTTCGGAGTCGAAGATGGAGCAGTGAAGTGCAGGGGCTAGTCACTACTAATCCTGAGGATATTTCCAAAATGGATGTAGTAGGAGTTGTGCCTTCGGTTCCGTTCGAACTCGGGACGGACTTGTATGGATGAATGCTTTCAGAACATCGTCGGTGGACGATGAGCATTCTAAGTGAAATGATCAAAAGGGTAACGCTTAGCCTCAAGCCTCATCAACCGGGAATGACTGAAAATCAGGGGTTATGCAGCAAGGCTAGGTGGGTAGCACCCACTTCAGGATGAGGTCATCCCTCTCTAGATGTCCCTTTTTATTTTGGCTTAGTGGTGCGGTTGCTGATCACATCCGTGGGGTGATCTTACTCGAGATTATCTAGTAAGGGGTAGTCCCGGTCTTGTGTTGCAGGGGTCGGGAGTGATCCTCGGTACAGTGGTCTAGGCCACGTACCGTGACAGGTGGTAACCCAATGCCTAGTCATTAGTTGGAAATCCATTCTCCCTACGCGTCTTTTACGAGTTTTCTTTGTATTACCCACTTTGTTGCTAGTAGCTAGAATTTAATAGATGTAATAATTTCAGCTATTTTAATAAGTATTTGTACGTAGACCCTGTTATAATATCAGAGAATTTTAATAAAAAGTGTTTTAGCTATCGTAAGGTAAAAACCCGACATGTTTATTTGTGGCGTGATCTTACAAGATGCTTTTGTTTTCAAAGGATTTTTGAAACTTTAATAATCAATTTGAGTGTGATTTCTCACGCTGGTATTCCAGACTGACTCGGGTGTTATTTAACTATAATGCTCGGGTCATGCCGAGTATTATAGAATACAGGAAAGGACGCTGTAGAGCTCAGGAGACGAGCTGGATGGCGATACGTACTTCCGTATTTGATTATTATTCCACTGTGTATCCAGTTGTATGTTATTAATGTTGTTAAACTCTGATGATGTATACTGATGATGTATGTATAAACTGATATAGCATTTGTTTTTGGTGTAAAGATCTGTGATTATCTATTATATTTTATTCTGCTGCGATGGTTAGATTCTGATGTTGTTTTCTATTTCCTTCTTCTACCTCTTCTTCTTTTACCCTAATGGTTCATATTTCTATTCAACTTGAGTTGATTGTTGTAGAATAGTGTTGACTCAAGGGTACGGATTCGCGGGCCGTTACATTAAAACTATTTTAATTTATTTAATCTATTATAACCTATTTAATCCAATTTAATCTATTTTTACCTTTTTTAACTAATTAAATTATTTAATCTATTTTAAATCTTTTTAATATAATTTAACACTATTTGATCTATTTTAAATTTATTTAATCTGTTAAAAAGATCTACTTAATATAATTTAAATCTATTAAATCTATAATTAATCTGTTTAAAACATATTAAACCTAATTAAATCTATTTAATCTATATTTAATCTATTTAAATCAAATTTAAATCTAGTTAAATCAAATTTAAATCTATTTAAACTATTTTACTATTTAAACTATTTTAATTTATTTAAACTATTTTTTACTATTAAACTATTTATGAGTATCTAAACTATTTTCTAAAATTGTAAAGTGTGTAAAGTTGAAGTATTTATATTTAAATCTTTGATGATGATACAACTTAAGTTGGAATCTGAAATTGATACCTTTTGGTGAAATGACGTATTTGAGTAAATATGATTTTGAAAGCGAAGACGATTTTTAAAGTGAATATTGTTTTAAAAGTGAATATGATTTCGAAAATGATATGGTTTGAAATCGAATATGATATTTTGATATTAAGTATGAATTGACTTTTAAAATATAAAAGAACCATCTGGTGTGAAATAAGCGTTTGGTTGTTAAAGAGACCGGGATCAAATATTGTCATACTCTCTTTCAATACCAAAAACCACTTTAACAACTGTGTACGTGGTGGAGATTGCATAAATGAAGTAGGATGGTTTGGCAAACGATTATGTATGAGGTATTTATGTGACCCTGTGCAACGACCCGTATTTTTACGGATCGAAGTATTGTAGAACTGTTGCTATTAGGTCGTTAGTGCCATTAAGTCGTTTAGAATTTAATTCGTTCGGAGCTTGAGTTAGACCACCGTAAGATAAGTCGTGTGGAGTGATGAGCAGTGTGTGTTAGGTCGTGGGGTGTCTTGAGTCGTAGGTCGTTAGGTCGGCAAGGGTTAGGTCGTGGACGACTTAAGGGGACGGCCGACTTAAGTGATTTCCAGCCTATAAATAGAAGTGCCTATCTTCATTTTTGGGATCCGGATTTCGAAGCGACGAAGTGCTGCCATTTTGAGAGCTCGACTACAACACTTCTTCACTTCTTTTCTCTACTCTAATCTAGTGCTTCCATCCATCCAAGATCGAAGATCAAAGATCTAAGAGCCAAAGTTGAAAATCTACATTCTTCGAAGAGAGATTTCACCGTTTGAAGCAGAATCTTGTCGGATCAAGCTAGATCCTTTGCTGTCCAGATCTGAAGTTAGTTGCTTTTGAGGTGTTTAGGTGATTCGGTGAGTGGTGGTTATCTCTCACACGGACCCAAAGGAGTATATTGGATCGGTGACTTGTTTGTGTGTTAAAGATAGTGATTTCATGCATTTTCCTTAAGTCTGCATGTAGATCCATCACTCATAAAGTTTTGATATCCATTCTACTACATGTTAACCTATGATAGTTCATTCATCAAGATATTACTTAGAATTCATGCTTGTTAGATTTGGACTCTTTATTTACTAAATTGTCATTATTGTTATAAATGTTTATTTAGATCTTGTTTGAATGATTGATTACTTGGATTAATGTTTGATTTGATTGATTGTTAGAAGTTAGTTGATTGATGATTTGATTTGGAAAAGTTTGGTCGAAGATGATTCAAAAGCCAAGAGGAAAAGCTCTGGAGTAAGGAAAGCTGCCTGTGGCATATGAAGCGGATGATAAAGCTCATATGGATAGATTTGATGATGATGTTGAGATGGGACTTTGCTATGATGCGAAGAGGCAAAGCATGATGTTGAGATGGGACTTTGCTATGATGCGATGAAGCAAAGCATGATATGAGATAGCCTTGGTTTAATCCAGACGGGATCATCCCAAGCATGTTGATAACTCGGTGATATGGTTCGAGTTTGAGGATAATGGTTGGCTCGAGAGGCGCTTGAGCTAACATGTGAATAGTCGTCGAGGAGGATGACTAGAAGGCTGAGATCTCATTGTTATTGAAGGTTCTAGCAGGCTCAAAGCAAGAGTACGCTGGGCAGATTCGATAGTCCCAAGCACGGGCTGCGACGACGTGCTAAGTACTCTGGGCAGATTCGATAAGCCTAGGCACGGGCTGCGATGACGTGCGGAGTTCTGTCTAGAACCGGGGTTACCATTAGCCCTTTGCGGACGGATGAAATAATGAGCCGGTCATTCAATTAACGATGATATCGAGGCAATGATAGTAGTGATAGCCAGAGTCATGGATGCTTGGATGCTTTGGTTGTATCATCATTCGGTCTCAAGAGCGATGTTTTATGGGTGCTTATCTGATCTTGGTTTAGGCCTTAGGGGTTTGTACTTGGAAAACATCGACCTTGACTCGAGTGATAATTGCTTTATTTTAACTGTCTGCTTTGTTATGGTTGTTTCTGCTTAATGGGTCTGGGGCTATCACTGTAGTAAGAGGTGGAGTGGGATGGTTGAGTTCCTATTCCTTTTTACCCTTTATGCTCTTTTGGTAAGTTTGATAGTTGATTTACTGCTCATTAAGACTTTTGTCTGACTCAAGGTTTTATGTATAACTCTTATTACCTTGGGCTGTTCATCCGTTTTGGGATGGGCAGACTAGGTAGCAGGTGACAGGTGCTGTTCTTAGTGACTAACGCTGTTGATGACGAAGACGAGCTGGAGGCTTTTGCGTTTGTTTTCTTACTATATGTACTGGATGTTCCGCTGTTTGTATGATTCTCTGAGTGTTATGTAGTGAGGCTTGCTGTATTGACTTTTCAGATTGTTGTGCCAAACTATTATGAGTTTATATGATGAATTATGTTCTATGGAGCTTCACTATGTATACTTTTCTATTGTATTTTATCTATGCACTGTGAATAATACGATAGAGTTTACTGTTTTACTTTAACCCTGATGATCGTCCATGGCGGCCTAGCACACCTTTCTGCGCACTATTTCCTTGTTTAGTGCAGGAGTCATGGGCGGTCGTCACATTTGGTATCAGAGCCTTGGTTAATCGATTTTAGCCAACGCTCGCTAACGTAACTACATATGAGAGGCGTAATTGTATTTTTATGGATGATTACTATATATAATATAGTAGCTTAGAAAGATTTGAACTTCTTATGCAGATGTCTCTCAAGGTATATTAATCATTTTCTTATATATATTAGGAATGAGTCGAAGAGAGAGACAAGCTGCTAGGGAAGGCCGTGCTTCTGAGGGAGTTGCTGATTATGCTTCTATGTTCGAGGCTATGATGACTTCGATCATGAGAAGAATACCAGCTCCAGGGCCATCAGTAGATGTTGTTCAGGTTCAAGCCCCAAAACCAGTGGATTTTGCTAAATTGTACAAAGACTATAGTGCTCTTGGAGGAAAGGTTTTCTTGGGGACAGAATCAACCATAGAAGTTCAGAGATGGATAGATTCTTGTAGGAGGATCTTTGGTGATTTGGGAATTGAGGATGCAACTAAGAGGAAGCTTGCATCAAGACAGCTTCAAGGGAGAGCTTCTGATTGGTGGAACTCTATCACCATTGATACTCCAGAGGAAGAAATTACTTGGAAGCAATTCCAAGTCAGATTTGAGGCTAAGTTCATTTCTACAGCTCAGAAATCTGCTTTGTTCAAGAAGTTTGTGGAACTCAATCAAGGTGGAAGACCAGTTCTTGAGTATGTTTCTGAGTTTGAAGCCTTGTCCAAGTATGCTCGGTCATATATTGAATCTCCTTACCAGAAGAATGAGAAGTTTATGACAGGTTTGGACACTTATCTTAGAAGACAGTTGGTGGATCATTTGGATGATCCATTTGAGAAGCTTGTGGAGAAAGCTCTCAGGCATGAGAATCTGTTTCCTAAGGAAGGATCTGTTGTTGCTGTAACCAAGGAAGGGTTTAAACCACAGCAGGGTGGAAACAAAAAGAGGAAGCAGCAACAACAGAAGGGTAAGGATGACCAGAAGAAGCCGAAGGGTGAAGTGACCTGCTACAACTGTCAGCAGAAGGGTCATCTCTCCAGAGATTGTAAGAAACCGAGAGTGCCGGCGAAGTGCCACAACTGTGACAAACCGGGGCATTTCAGGAAGAATTGTCCGGGACCGAGGAAGGACAAGCAGATTGTGCAAGCTTATGCTTTGGGGGCTGTGCCATCGTCTTCGAAAGCTCCTACCGCGGAAGAGAAAGGAAAGAGTGTGGTGGTTCAAGGTACTCTTTCCATATGTGGTGTTCCAGTTAGAGTGTTGTTTGATACTGGGGCGTCGCATTCTTTTGTTTTAATGAACTTGTAGGCCGGTTGGGTTTGGAACCGGATATTGTTGATAGACCATTGGTTGTGACTAATCCAGTTGGGGGTTCGTCTTGTTTGTGTATGGTATGCCGTGGTCTGGTTGTGTCGAGTCATGATTGCTCTTTTGTTTGTGATTGTTTTGTTCTGAACTTTGCGGGGTTCGGAATTATTTTGGGTATGGACTGGCTTAGGAAGTATGCAGCAAGGATTGATTGTGAGAGGCTGGAGGTGACAGTCGAGAACGTGGAGGGGCGAAAGGTTGTGTTACGATGTAAGCATGAAGAAGGCGTCTTCATGAGCTTCATGTATTCGCTAGTTGTTCCACGAGATGGACTGTCATCGGTGCCTATTGTGAATGGATTTGAGGATGTCTTTGACGAAGTCAAAGGGTTACCGTCGCATAGGGAGATCGAGTTTCGTATCGATCTAGTTGAAGGAGCCAGACCAGTTGTGATGCCTCTTAGGCGGATGGTGCCTAGGGAACAGCAAGAGTTGAAGGTGCAAGTTGATGACCTTTTACAGAAAGGATTCGTTCGGCGTAGTGTGTCCGAATGGGGTGCACCAGTTGTGTTTGCAACCAAAGCGGATGGATCGTTGAGGTTGTGTGTGGATTATCGTGAGCTGAATAAAGTGACTAAGAAGAACAAGTATCCATTTCCGAGAATAGATGACTTGTTTGATCAGCTTCACGAAGCTAAGGTGTTTACTCAGATGGATTTGGCAACGGGATTTCACCAGTTGAGAGTGGCAAAGGATAGTGTACCGAAGACTGCTTTTAGGACACCATCTGGTTTCTATGAGTGGCTGGTAATGCCGTTTGGATTGACCAATGCACCAGCATATTTTGTGGATCTTATGAATGGAGTGTTCAGGGATCAGTTGAACAAGTTCGTACTTGTGTTCGTGGATGATATTCTGGTTTATTCCAGAACTGAGGAAGAGCACAAGACGCACTTGCGTATTGTTTTGGAGATCTTGCGAAAACAACATTTGAGGGCTAAGTTTTCGAAGTGTCACTTATGGAAGAGTGAAGTGAGGTTCTTAGGCCATATTATCTCTGGAAATGGAATAGCGGTTGATCCCGCCAAGGTGGCAGCAATCCAGGATTGGGTTAGACCTAAGAATGCATCTGATGTAAGAAGTTTTCTTGGATTAGCAGGATATTATCGTCGGTTTATTAAAGACTTTTCCAAGATAGCTGCACCATTAACAGGATTGATGAAAAAGAACCAAGTATTCGGATGGGATGCTAAGTGTGAGCAAGCTTTCGGAATCCTAAAAGAGCGACTGACAAGTGCTCCTGTTTTGACTATTCCAAGTGGAAATGATGAGATGGTGGTTTACACCGATGCATGTGGTACTGGACTTGGAGCAGTGCTAATGCAAAAGGATAAAGTTGTTGCGTATGCAAGTCGACAACTGAAGCCGCATGAAAGGAATTATCCGACTCATGATTTGGAGTTAGCAGTGATTGTATTTGCTCTGAAGATGTGGAGACATTACCTATTGGGAGTTCGATTCGAGTTGTTTACAGATCATAAGTCGTTGAAGTATCTGTTCTCCCAAAAGGATTTGAATCTTCGACAGCAACGATGGCTAGAGTTTTTAGCATCATATGATTTTGGTATAGCCTATACTCCGGGAAAAGGTAACGCAGTGGCAGATGCGTTAAGTCGAAGACATGCAAGATTGGGAGCCATGTTTTCAAAATGGAAGAGCCTTGAGTATTTGGCTGGATTTGACTTCAGGCCTAGATGTGAATTGGAACCTGAGATGTTGGCAAACTTATCGATAAGACCTACTCTCGTGGAAAGAATTGGCGAGAGCCAAAAGCGAGACGATAAGCTTATTAAGATTATCCGTGATTTAGAATCTGGATTGGACCCAGAGAAGGATAAAGGATTCGAGGTTGATCGAGAGGGTTGGCTTCGGAAACAAGGACGACTGGTTGTTCCCGATATAGATGAATTGAGGAATGAAGTTCTGAAGGAGAGTCATCACTCGAAGTTGACAATTCATCCGGGTGGAAATAAGATGTATCGGGATATGAAGAGAACCTATTACTGGGAAGGTATGAAGAAGGATGTTGGAAATTTTATTTCCAAATGCATGAACTGCCAGTTGGTAAAAGCCGAATAGAAGAAGCCAAGTGGATTACTTCAGTCGTTAGAAGTTCCTACATGGAAGTGGGAGCAAATATCGATGGATTTTATCGATGGGCTACCTAGAACCAGAGCAGGGAATGAAGGGATTTGGGTCATTGTAGATCGTTTGACTAAGAGTGCGAGATTCATTCCTGTTCGATCAACTAGGACTGCATCGAAATTGGCTGAGCTGTATGTTAAGTGGATAGTTCGATTCCATCGTATTCCGAAGAGTATAGTAAGTGATCGAGACCCATTGTTCACTAGTGGATTTTGGAAGAGCTTCCAGGAAGTTTTGGGAACCGAGTTGTGTTTGAGTACAGCTTATCATCCCCAAACAGATGGTCAGACCGAGAGAGTCAACCGAGTTTTGGAAGATCTCCTCAGAGCATGTGTTTTGGATTTCGGAGGATCATGGGAAGATTATCTTCATTTGGTGGAATTTTCGTATAATAACAGTTATCAGTCAATCATTGGTATGGCACTGTATGAAGCATTGTATGGAAGACCGTGTAACTCTCCGACATGTTGGATAGAAACAGGAGAAAAGTTGATACTTGGGCCAGAAATGATTCAACAGACTACGGATTGTATAGAGATCATTCGGCGACGAATGAAGGCAGCCCAAGACCGTCAGAAAAGTTATGCCGATAAGCGTCGTAAGGATTTGGAATTCGACGTAGGAGATATGATTTTTGTGAAGATTTCTCCACTGAAGAATGTTATTCGATTCTGGAAGAAAGGAAAACTGACTCCGAGATTTGTTGGACCATTCCCGATCATCGAGCGAATTGGAAAGCTCGCCTATAAATTGGAGTTACCAGAAAAGATGTCGGGTGTGCACAATGTTTTTCATATATCGTATCTACGGAGGTATGTGCACGACCCAAATACGGTGGTTTCTGCTGATAGCTGTGAAGATTTGGAGGTTGATCCAGTTGTTAGAAGACCTCGTAAGCCGCTTCGTGTTGTGGAAACTGACACGAAACAGCTTAAGAGGAAGGTAGTCAGGTTGCTCAAGGTACAATGGAGTGATGATGTTAACGACTGTACATGGGAGGAGGAAGGAAGGATGAAGGCAGCCATCCCGAACTCTTCGAGGTATGGCCCTAAGGTGTCGTGACATCTCATGAATTTGTAACTCGTTCTAGTTTTAGAATTCTGCATGCTAGGCTAGTAATTGGATGCATGGTTTGTTGATTGCTATGGATGGTAGGCATGCAGAATAGTTTTGATTGTTCTTGTTTGTTTGGAATTTCGGGGGCGAAATTCCTAAGGGGAGAGAATGTAACGACCCGTATTTTTACGGATCGAAGTATTGTAGAACTGTTTTTATTAGGTCGTTAGTGCCATTAAGTCGTTTAGAATTTAAGTCGTTTGGAGCTTGAGTTAGATCGCCGTAAGATAAGTCGTGTGGAGTGATGAGTCGATGGAACGACTTAGGAAAGTGGCCGACTTAAGAGATAACGGTTTAAGGTGATGGAACGACATATAGGGGTGGCCAACTTAGTGGAGCCAACAACTTAGGAGTTTACGACTTAAGGCAGTTGCCAACTTAGGAGAGAGCGACTTAAGGTGATTGGCCGACCTAAGGGAACTAACGGCTTAGGGGATGCCGACTCAAGGGTTAATGGCTTAAGGGGTTAAGCGACCTAAGGCTTAGGTCGTGAACGAGTTAAGGGTGTTAGGTCGTTGGGTCGCTAAGCCGTGTGTGTTGAGTCGTCCCTTGTGTTAGGTCGGCAGTGTAATTGAGTCGTAGGTCGTATAGGTGCTAAGTCGTAGAGTGTTGGGGCGGCTTCAAGGGTTAAGTCGTAGGCCGTGGGATTTATGAGTCGTGAGCCGTGTGTGTTGAGCAGTGTATGTTAGGTCATGTGGTGTCTTGATTCGTAGGTCATTAGGTCGGCAAGGGTTAGGTCGTGGACGACTTAAGGGGACGGTCGACTTAAGTGATTTCCAGCCTATAAATAGAAGTGTCTATCTTCATTTTTGGGATCCGGATTTCGAAGCGACGAAGTGCTGCCATTTTGAGAGCTCGACTACAACACTTCTTCACTTCTTTTCTCTACTCTAATCTAGTGCTTCCATCCATCCAAGATCGAAGATCAAGATCAAAGATCAAGATCAAAGATCTAAGAGCCAAAGTTGAAGATCTACATTCTTCGAAGAGAGATTTCACCGTTTGAAGCGGAATCTTGTCGGATCAAGCTAGATCCTTTGCTGTCCAGACCTGAAGTTAGTTGCTTTTGAGGTGTTTAGGTGATTCGGTGAGTGGTGGTTATCTCTCACACGGACCCAAAGGAGTATATTGGATCGGTGACTTGTTTGTGTGTTAAAGATAGTGATTTCATGCATTTTCCTTAAGTCTGCATGTAGATCCATCACTCATAAATTTTTGATATCCATTCTACTACATGTTAACCTATGATAGTTCATTCATCAAGATATTACTTAGAATTCATGCTTGTTAGATTTGGACTCTTTATTTACTAAATTGTCGTTATTGTTATAAATGTTTATTTAGATCTTAGTTGAATGATTGATTACTTGGATTAATGTTTGATTTGATTGATTGTTAGAAGTTAGTTGATTGATGATTTAATTTGGACAAGTTTGGTCGAAGATGATTCAAAAGCCAAGAGGAAAGGCTCTTGAATAAGGAAAGCTGCCTGTGGCATATGAAGCGGATGATAAAGCTCATATGGATAGATTTGATGATGATGTTGAGATGGGACTTTGCTATGATGCGAAGAGGCAAAGAATGATGTTGAGATGGGACTTTGCTATGATGCGATGAAGCAAAGCATGATATGAGATAGCCTTGGTTTAATCCAGACGGGATCATCCCAAGCAAGTTGATAACTCGGTGATATGGTTCGAGTTTGAGTATAATGGTTGGCTCGAGAGGCGCTTGAGCTAATATGTGAATAGTTGTCGAAGAGGATGACTAGAAGGCTGAGATCTCATCGTTATTGAAGGTTCTAGCAGGCTCAAAGCAAGAGTACGCTGGGCAGATTCGATAGTACCAAGCACGGGCTGCGACGACTTGCTAAGTACTCTGGGCAGATTCGATAGTCCTAGGCGCGGGCTGCGACGACGTGCGGAGTTCTGTCTAGAACCGGGGTTACCATTAGCCCTTGGCGGACGGATGAAATAATGAGCCGGTCATTCAATTAACGATGATGTCGAGGCAATGATAACAGTGCTAGCCAGAGTCATGGATGCTTGGATGCTTTGGTTGTATCGTCATTCGGTCTCAAAAGCGATGTTTTGTGGGTGCTTATCTGATCTTGGTTTAGGCCTTGGGGGTTTGTACTTGGAAAACATCGACCTTGACTCGAGTGATAATTGCTTTATTTTAACTGTCTGCCTTGTTATGGTTGTTTCTGCTTAATGGGTCTAGGGCTATCACTGTAGAAAGAGGTGGAGTGAGATGGTTGAGTTCCTATTCCTTTTTACCCTTTATGCTCTTTTGGTAAGTTTGATAGTTGATTTACTGCTCACTAAGACTTTTGTCTGACTCAAGGTTTTATGTTTAACTCTTATTACCTTGGACTGTTCATCCGTTTTGGGATGGGAAGACTAGGTAGCAGGTGACAGTGTTGTTCTTAGTGACTAACGCTGTTGATGACAAAGACGAGCTGGAGGATTTTGCATATTGTTTTCTTACTATATGTACTGGATGTTCCGCTGTTTGTATGATTCCCCGAGTGTTATGTAGTGAGGCTTGCTGTGTTGACTTTTCAGATTGTTGTACCAAACTATTATGAGTTTATGTGATGAATTCTGTTCTATGGAGCTTCACTATGTATACTTTTCTATTGTATTTTATCCATGCGCTGTGAGTAATACGATAGAGTTTACTGTTTTACTTTAACCCTGATGATCGTCCATGGCGGTCTGGCACACCTTTCAGCGCACTATTTCCTTGTTTAGTGCAGGAGTCATGGGCGGTCGTCACACCCTGACTCCCGTGAGTCGGCTTGATGTGGCTAAAACAGGAGCCATGCCGGGCCAAGTGAGGCCATACCTCCTATCGGGCACATTACTTCGATACCATTCAATTACTTTGTGATTGATTTGGTAGCCACCCCTTGATTTTGATCTGGGAATGTGTTCCGAGGTGGGTTATAGTAAGTGTTATGGATTACAACCAGTCCGGATCCGCAAAACGGTAGAATCCTATCTTGGACATTGCCTCGCATGCCTTGTCGTATGCCTTATTGCACCTTCTATGAGTTTGTTTTTTATCGTATCTATGGAGTGCTCCCTGATAGCCCACTTGCGGGTGGAGTTTACAGTATCTGTATAGACTACGGCATTATATAAAATATGTTAATGGGGATATGGATGACGTCTTAACGCTATTTTAATACTTTACTTTACTGTAGACACTATTATAATAGCATATTGTACTACATAGTAGATAGTTTAATGGATCCTTAGGAGATGGTAATCCCGAACATCTCTTAAGTTATTGCACTCACATTAGACACTGGATAGGAACTGTCAAACCCCATAAACATCTCTGACGCCGTCACATTCATATTTAATATTGATTTAACTTATATAATACTTTTTATTTCTGACTCGAGTGTTTTGTATTTTCAATTCGCTCGGGTCAGTCTGAGCTTTTCATTTTATCGAAGACTGCTTTTTGGAGGACGAAGACAAAGATATAGTACTATTATTATTTGTTTATGTAACATGTGGTGTAGCCCCGAGGAGGATTGAGCGCTCGTTCATTGATTATTGGCAATAGAACGTCACTCTGTGGAATCTTGTGACAATGTCAAATAGAATGAAGTGATTCCATAGTCAACGGTAACGTAATTTGATCCAGAGCATTATTTAAGCCTCTAGGGACACATCGCTTATCTAGTGGAGGAGGCTCATCGTGAGGCAGTGCCACAAGAATGACTATCATTTGAAGTTTAACTATTACAAAATGTCTTGTTTTGGATGGAGTAAGTGTAGAGGCTTGAGTGGTAGAAGAACCGGTATCGGGAGGAGTATAAGGATTAGTACTAACTTTAAGATGAGGCGATCGTCGAGTTATTCTAAACTGAAAAGCTTGACAGCGAACTCGTTTAGCTATGTTTTACTTTAAAACTTTCTTTAATTAAAAACCATGTGGCCAATGTGCAGGATCCAATGGATGCCGACGTGTGTTGACCAATCAGATTCTGAACTCCAACCGGGGGAATGTAAAGTGTTGGTCTATGTAGTATGCGTCTTGTGTTCAAAGCATGGTGTATGAAACATACTAGAGATAGCTCACTTGTGCTGGCAAACAAACTGCATCACACGACGGAACTATGTGTCAGATCATACCCGTTATCGTAAAGTAAACGATAACAAAACTATTGTCTTGAGTGATACAGAGCTTTCTTTGTAGAAATACAGGATAATGATGTATAACTTAAAATATCGATGCTACCATTCCCTAGAACCATCACACTGGAATCAAGTCATCAATCCACATTCGACCAAAGCTTGACGAAGATTGTTTACGTCGATTCAGTGAATGAAGACTTATTGCATACGACAAAGTCAAGATTATCCAAAGATGAACTTGGAGCAAAGTGTGTGAGAATGTGAAGCGAACACTAAGCACTAAATGAACCTTGAAATCAACTCGGTCTCGAGATTAGAAATTTGGTGTTGGCCTCATAGGCAACTCGAGTTTCCCCTAGAAAGTGATGAGCCCCTCGCGCATCGTATCATAGGCTGATTGTCGGTAGTGGATCGATGATGGCATATAAAGCATCACCAGTGATGTGGTGGCAACGATGAGGCGAAGCAGTGGTAGCCATAGCGACATCATGATCCAAGAACCCACCTTCAGATGTAGATCTACATCTGAGAACATGTAAGGTCGGGGATTGATGAATTCATGACCGAGCTAATGAAGATAGTGATGAAATCTTCCAAGGCAACATCGGTAGCGGCTGTCGAAGTGGTAGACGCGGAAACTACGTGGTGTCGAGGTCAGAGATCTTGGATGGCCTGTGGAGGTCGCCAAAGATGAATACAATGCTGGAAAATGAAATCAAGTAGGGAGAAATTTTGCTAAGTCCTAGTTTAAATACATCTTTGTGAGCATTCATAAACCATGTGGTACTAACGCATTTGGTTGGTACCGACATGATTCGGTCGTTGATTTATAAAAAAAAGGAAGAGAAAAGAGAAAGCATACCTGATCAAGATGTGATACGGTTTCTACTATGACAAGAGCTTTCACTTGGTTGCTAGATGAAAGTTGGTACATCAACTATTTGAAGTAATGAACAGATATTTTCAGAATAGATTAGACACTTTAAAGATGACGACTAGCTACCCAGAGACCCTTTTGCAACTAAGGTATTATTACTTGTCTTGATCCAAAGCATATTTTGTTTCACGAAAATATACTTTTGGAGGCAAGTGTTATCCAACGTTTAAATTGAGCAACTTTTAAATGGATCTGGATGTCGAGACGAAGATGGAATGGATCAAGAGTTTGAGGGCATGCTTAGAATGACTCGTAGAAGCAACTCAGAAAGTTAGAAGCAAAAAGAGGCAAAACAACATGGTCGGTACCTACCACGATTATGGTACAGAAAATTTATATTTTAGTTCGAATGACACTTTTTAGTGTAAACGAAAAATGATAGTTACAACTATTATTTTACGATTTACGCTGGAAAGTGTTTTTCAGCCTAAGAAAGAGATTTCTTGTCTCTAAAACTAAAATTTTCTTTAAATTTTTGCTTGAGCCTTTATTGTTTTTTGCGTAAATAATGTTAAGTACATAAAAATAAAAATCAAACTATAGTTGTATCAACGCTAGCTACTATGTCGATATTTCCAGAAGGGCATCTCACTAAAAGCATAAGAAAATCAAAATATGTTGTCGTAAGCGAGACAACGTAACCTAAAAGCCCAAAGCAACATTGAAAATTAAGAAATACAGTCATCAAAATGGTTTTGAATAAGACAGAGAAGAGAAGAGAAAATAACAACAAATTGAAATAGGGGTGCACACTACTTCCATGCACAACCGATATCTGCTGTTTTATTCCAAAAGCAGCTGCCACTAATTTTTAATCAACTCCTAATTTTTTTTGTTTTCTTTATGTGTAATTAATATAATATGTTAATCGGCGGACCAGGCAAGAAATCGGGTGCATTGGGTCATCTTTTTTTGACCTATACTTCATTCTCATTTGATTATTCTCTTTATTTTATTCTCTATATTCAAGTCGACGCTGTCTTCTTTTGTGTGCCATTAAAGTTAAGCTGGCTCTAATGATGTCCACCTACAATACAATGATATTGATTTCTTTTTATGTATCTGGGGCTTTTAATTTCATGTCGGTTTTTTATATTTTAAGGTCCTATATAATTATATAGTTTGATATTTTGATTCGTGTACTAAAAGGTGAAAAATATTTATGCATGGAGGTTTTGATGTAGACATCTACATCCAAGCATTTTTCATAATTAATTGCCTTTGTATACCACGAAGAAAATATGAGTCTAAGTCCATTGCGTACCAATTATCAATTCAACCGTTGTCCTTTCACCCATTTATACATAAATGCACTTTGAATATTGAAACTTGTTTGAATAGTAAATTCATTTGCTTCAAAATAAACTTTGTGATGCGTCTATATACACGTGCATTACGTAGGATCTATTAATATTCATAAGGGTATTCTATTTGATTTTTGGTTGGATCAACCTATCGATTCAGAGGCAACAGTATAATAAATTTGACATTAAGAAATGCGTGTATAAACTAAATTTGAATGATTTTTTTTTTCTAGTGAAGTGATAGTTTAGATGTTTATTTAGGTACTCGCTTTGATCGGGAGTTATGTCCTAGTGGAAACGGTATTATTCGATTATTATTTTTTTCTTTAAAATTTGGTGCGAAAGAAATAAAAAATGAACGGAAACAACCAAATCATTGGCTTGGTTCAGCCATGATCGCGCATGTTGATACACATGAAGCCCATAATGCATATGAATTTTTTTTAGGATTACTCCTTGAATTTTGATAATCAGCAAACAGTCGTCGTTGCTATTCCGAGAATTCTTATGTGAAAAGTTAACAGAAAATTATTATCAATGACAAAACTTTTCAACGTTTTAGCCTCTAGATCTTCGGTGTTTTAGCCTGAATGATAACTTTTTTAAGGTATTAGTTTTTAATTATTGATAGCAGTTTTTAGATATCAGTTCGTAGTTATCGGTAGCAGTTTAGAAGTATCAGTTTTTAGTCGGTATCAAATTTAAAGGACAAAAATTTGAATATTTTTAGGCTCAAGAACACGACCTCAATATTTTAACTATAAGGACAAACATTCTCCTAAAAATTAATCATAAGGACAAACAGCCTGCAAAAATTATTCATAAGGACAAGCATTCTTGCAAAACTGTTACCGAACTAAAAACGATACCTAAAAACTGCTACCAATAAGTACAAACTGATACTTAAAAACTGCTATCTATAACTAAAAACTGATACCTAAAGAAACTTGTACTTCAGTCAAAAATAATGAAGGACCGTACTTGAGGCTAAAATGCTGACAAATTTTGTCCTTGACAATAATTTCCTGGAATGAATAACAACCTTTCACTAAATAATAGATGGTTGTTTTAATATATTAGCAAATAGACACAATAAATAGGACGACAAACAGGTTGATCCGGACGTGGGTGTGTTTGTATCCCATCCTATAAAATATTCGGAGGGACACGAACCAGATAAGATTTAAGTTCAAAAGTTGTTTATATGACCAGACAAGATTTAAGTTTGTACAAGCTAGTCAATATTGTTCGTATAGTAGAAAAATAGCGAATAATTTCAAACAGACATATTTTCGTACATTTTTTCTTCTTTTAATTCATGTCTTAGTGAGAATCAAACAGACACGGAACAGATACTTTACAGCCTCAACCCAACACAAACATTGGACGACCATACAAAGTTTACACCGCTTACAATAATTAAATCACACTAATTATCGTCAGGGTTATGATTAAATTAATTATGAATATAGTAGCTACCAACATAATTACTAATAAAAAAACATATATTTACAAGGAAGAAGATGAACATCCTGGCATTGCCAAAATGGTCTCGCTAGTTGTGAATAAGACTGTTATGATAATGATAAATTTATCATTACTATACCAATGCCAAGTAATAGGAATCAACATTGAGCTACGATAATATACTAATGTTATTATTACAGTAAATTTAACAGTAAAGAAATGCCAGCACCAATGTTAGTAGTACCAATGTTGTTAATACGGTAATTTTACCATCATATCAATTTCATCAACTTGACCATGAACAACTTTAAAGATATACAAGGTTTAAGAAGATATTTATAGTGTTATTCATGATGATGTTCTTTTTTTTTTTTAAATGTTCCAGCTTCAAAATCTGATTTTAGCAGCTTTATTGTTTCATATCATTGTAAGTAACTTAGGATGAGTTTTGAAAATTTTCTACATTAACTAAAATACATCAAAATGTTGATATAATAATTGATGGAGTTGCAGCTAGTAAAAAAAAGTTACCATTTTGTCATTATCAAAATCTTAATACAATAAAAAATTAATGTCTTTATGTAGTAGAAAATTCACCATTAACAATTAACGGTTTATTAGTTTATCGGTACATCAATGGTCATTTTACCAATGGTAACCGTTGACCAACAAATTAGCCAACCTTGAAATTAGAGTAATATGTTTGTGAAAGCAAAGGTTACTGTTTGCGCCAAAAATGGTCACAAACCCCAAGTATCGTGAAAGCACCAGTGTATGAATACAAATCAGCAATATTCAAACACAAATCTGAGATCTAAGCAATACTACATACAGCAATCCAGAATTAACAATCAGAAACGCAAGATTTATAGTGGTTCGGCTATCTCCGGCCTACGTCCACTTTAAAGTTTTATCTTTTATTGATCATCCTTGTTGGTTACAGATGATTAAAGCGATTACAATGAAGCAATTCATCACAGGAGATATGATCGATACGAGTTGTGATTTTTCGGCAGGCCGTGTGATTCGAATCGATTGATTCGTATCGATGTCTTCGAGTAGATCAGGGCATGTGATTGTAGGATGACGTGTTGCGAATTTCCAGGATCGATCCATCTTATGCGCTGATTTTACCGAGTTATCCGCATCCAACTCCGAAGCTTCATTCGCATCAACCGTTGATTCGTATCCACTCACTTCAGTCCTTCCTCGAATCAATTATCAATTCGCACTTGTTCATTAAAGCCCTTGTTCGTATCGATAAATGTTGGCACACTTCGTATTGATCGCTCATCGATACGAAATAAACTCACTCGAGCATGATGGATGCGAACAAGGACTCCGGCGCTACCGATTCGAACAACCACGAACTGGATGGATACGAACTATGCTTACCTGCGACCGATGCGAACTGAACTAGCCCCTGATCGATACGAAGCAGTCCTACCATGTTGCATATGAACCGAAATCGACTTGACGCTGTTGTTTGGATCGATGCGATTACCTTGATCGATTTGAACTCGGGGATACGAACCAGGGTTTGCTTTGATCGATGCGAACCTGACCATTTCGAACTGCACAAAACTCGATGGATTCGAACATACTGAGGCGATGTCATTTCGATGGATACGAACCTGATGGATTCGAATAGAACATCACCTCAACTTTTTAATGGATACGAACAGCATATCCTTTTCACCTTGTATAGATCATATCTTCTTTATACGAACTCTGATTAATCTGAAATTTGAAACATAGCTTCTTCTTTCTTTGATCATCATCTCCAATCGATTCCGTCCTGATCGAAGCTCGATCAAATTTTAACGACATCGATTGCAGCCTTGTTTCAAATCGATCTCCAATCCTGATATCCATTCTTCCTTTCCAATTGGTTGATATTCCAGCCTTGACCAAAAGGTGGGATAGCATTTGCCCCCCAAAACATGCCTTGTGATAATAAGGCGTGTTTTGAATAGTTCTGAATCCGATATCCGTAGTCCATAGCCATATCATTAGAGTACATCATCCTTGACTGCTCCGAGCCGATGCCCAATTCCAAATCCAGCAACCAAAGCCTTAGCCAATTCCATATCCATTCGAACTCGACAAGCGAGTCCTAATCCATCCTTATCCAATAGCCAATAACCGAATCCAGGACCTCTCCGAGTCGATATCCAAATCCGTAACCTCTCCGGGCTCTTGCCAAGCGCAATCCACATCTGACGACCGCGGTCCAGTGTCCCTATACATTGAGCTAACCTATCTGGGTCCTTGCCAAGCGCAATCCACACTTGACGATCGTGGTCCAACGTCCTTGGACGTTGTACAATGCCATGGCTTAATTCCTAAGCTGAATCCTAGTCTCTCCGGACCCTTGCTGAGCATAGTCCATACTCGACGACCTGAAACAATAATCGATAATATGGGGCCTAAGCCCTAGGCCGAATCTTGATCACTTCGGACCCTTGTTGAGCATTGTCCATACTCAACGACCTGAATAAGCCAATTTGCCACATGCGGACAAAGAGACTTACCCCTTGCCAGATATAATCCATACTTGACGACCATTTTCCAAAAAACCAGATGAAAATCCAATCAAAATCCAAATCAAACCAGAAAATCAGAAAACCAAACCAACATCCAAAACAGAAAACAATCATCCAAACGAAAATCCAAACCAGAAAGCAAACAAAACCAGGAGTTCAAACCAAACTCCAAAACCAAACCAGAAAAGCAAGTGTCCAATCCAAAGACCAAATACAGATTTCGCAAACCATGGCATCGCGGTTTATCATCATTCAGAGCATGCCTAGGGGCTATCTCTGTCCCCATACATGAGTAAATGACTTTTCCGTTTGCAAGTAGCTTGTTACTTATTTCATATTATTCCGGTCAATTGATAACCAATCGACCACCATTCCTGAGCCTCACACCATCGTTGCTCGAGCTAGGCGGTGGTTGCTCCTGCTCCACCGCTGCATTCCGTGCCCCAACATACTGCCTCAATTTTTCATTCCTCACATGCTCCTCAATTATGTCCTTTAAGTGCCTGCAGCTGTTGGTATCATGCCCGTCCAAATCATATGTGACGACCCGTAATTTTTGAGCATTTGAAATCGAAATATTTAATTACTTTTTAAATATTTAAAAGTAAACTTTTAGCTTGAATTTCAGAATATCACAAATTATTTGATAATTAAATTATTAAATTAAATAAGTTGAAGTTGGGTAAAATGTGGAATCTGGAGTTTTAAGCTCGTTAAAAAATAATTTGAAGGCTTATAAAATTTATATTAATAAGACTGAGGATAATAGAAGTTGTAAAACTGAATTTAACGGTGATTTGTTCAGATTTGAAATTTTATCGTTTAAATCGAATTTAAAAATAGTCTTCCGAGGCACAGTCTCGGAATTCGACGAAACTAGTTCCATTGGGTCCGTAATATTTAATTACTGTCGGATTTCAAATTTCATATTGATCGGAGTTAGTGTGTGGGTGTATGATATATATAAACGCGCTGAAGTTTAATTGAAAATAAGAAAATACTGTACTTGTTAGTCAAACTTAATTTACATCAGAATCTTTCCAGTTCTTTCCAGCGCACGCTTCCTTTGGCTTCCCAAACACGATTCTTCGCCCTCTTTTCTTTTAGATACGAAACCATTTCCATTTCCAGTGAAATTCAGATGCTCAAAAAAAAAGGCAGATAAATGATCAAGAGCTTTTTTATTCGTTTTCCCTTCGATTCAAAACCCTTTCGAACTCATAGCTGGAAAACAAAAAAAGGGGGGTCGCGATTCTAATTTTCCAGTTCCTCAAAATAAACCCAATCGCCTCCTGCTTTTGCTTGTTCTAACAGAAGCTTCGTCTTCCTCTTCACGAATCTATCATGGCCGCCTTTCGAAATTCGAATCAAGGATTTTATTTTGGGAAAGCGAAGTCAAACTCGGTTCTATCGAAATCGATCGACTTGGAAGACGATCCATTGGTGAGACAAGGCTTCTTCGATTAATTCAGGGATTCGATTTGGGATAGCGCTGCCTCAGGCCGAAGACTCGCAATTCGATGAAGGACCTATGGGGGTAAGGCGAAGTTAGATAGTATGAATGGTGATGTGGTAGCATCCGGCAGTGGAAGTGGGGGTCGCGGGCGCGTCAGTGGCCGGAAGTGGCGTGCTGGTTCTCGTGCAGTTGGGGTCTCGAGAAGGAGGAAGGTCGATCGAAGAGGGAGGCTGTTAGGTATTTTCTGCTTTTGGTTTTAGCTGTAAGATTTGAGAAAAAGAAGATAAAAATTAATTTATTTACAGCAAGATTTATTAAAAAAATATAAGTATAACTCTATATATACACACATTTAAAACCTTACTGCTTCGTTTAAATAAGATTTATTTTTCTGGGAATGTAGTAGTCAGTATGCATATATTTAAGTACTGATCAGAAAATTTTATATTTATATATGTATAAATAAATAGAAAATAATACATATAGATGAGATTTTTGGAGATAAGAGTTATATTTAAACTTGGATTTTTGAGTACTATTACCTTTAGATATATATACAGTAATATGTTGAAGTTATATAGGAATTTTTAAAAAAAATTGAAGGTTTATGTAAATTAGATTTTTTGAAATATATGTAGTTTATTTTGTTTTTAAATATATCTGTAGCTCCCAAGTGAAAAGGAAATAAAGATAAATATTTCCAATCACTAGTCTATTTTCTAATAATTGATTATGGAGATTAACCTATTTCATGATTTTAACTTCTAAAATTATTTATTATAAGAAAATAAGTTTGAACTAAATCATTAGTTAATCAATTTATAAAATGAGACTAATTGTTCGATTTGTTCGAATATTAATAAATTATATAATGTTTATACAAGGTCTAAAGACGTGAGGAGAAACAAGTCGGAATGGAAATGGACCGCAGATAAAATAAAAGGTGAGTTAATCTCACCCAGTTAAATTTAAATTTAAAATTTAAATTCAAATTATTAAATTTAAATAATTGTTTGAATGCTTGGATTGATTTATGTGCTATAGTATGGTATATTTTAGAATTGGTATTTTATATTGTGCTAACGTCTGTGGATGCAGGGAGAACAGGTTGGAGGGATCCAACTGGACCCCTCAACTTTATTTAATTATTTAATATTCTCTGTTCTAAATATTTGATATCCTATAATGAATTATGTGGAAATATTGAATGTTATGGCTTGATTGTTATAATCGGACAATAATGAATTACCAAATATATATAATTTGAGTTTGGGAATGAAAATAAAAGAAGTGAAATTGTAAGTAAAATAATTATGGAAATTTGAATAAATTTAAGAATGAATTGGAAAAGAAATAAAGTGCCTTTAAAATTCCAATAAATAAATCTTAAGTTTAGCAAGGGAAATTTGAATAATCATAAGATTAATGAATTTTAAATTTTAGTGTTATTATTTAAAAAAAAAAGAATAAAACATTTATTTAAAATTTAAGATTCAATTTATTGAAAAGAACACAGAAGAATTGGGAAGAAGCTGAAATTGGTATATTTCAGTTAAATGATATAAAATCAAACGGAAAATAATAAAAATAAAAATAAAGTCCATAATTAATGAATTTTGAGATAAACTGATAAGTAAAGAAATTTATTTCAAATGGAATAAATTGGGAATCAATTTGGAAAATTGATTTAAGTGATTGAGGTTGGAAATTCTTCCTGGATAACCAAGTACGTTTTCAAAGTATATTTGTAAATATAATTAAAAGTTTTTAAGTTGTTTTAAAAAGCAAGTTTTAGAAAATTTATTATTCTAAATATTTAAAATTATAAAGTAAGTATTTTCTTTTAATCTTTTCTTTTCATCTATTATAGCAATAATTATTTAAAAGAGTGACTTAGTATTTTGTTTTAGAAAGTGTAAATCTAGTTTTATATTTTATTAAGTAACTTTATTTTCAAATATCCATATACTATGTATTTTTACAAATTATTGAAGTAATTTCAACTTGAATGTTTTAAAGTATATTTCGAAGTAAAATGTTTTAAATTATTTTAATAATCTAGTTTTGTGCTTGGTGATTTCAGTGGAGATAGAAAATATTTGGGAAAGTTTATTTTGGGAAAAAGAAAGAAGGGTTAGGAACTATTTTTCAAAAGGTTTTTGAAAATGGAAAATATATCTTATGAAGACATTTTGAAGTTAATAAATAATTTGGGAAATTATTTATTGGTTGATGGCTGTTTGTGAATATTAATTGATAGTTAAATAACCGACTATCAATATTGGCCAAATGCGTTGATCGTTTCGAAGAGACCGAGATCGAGATTTATTTCTCGAAAACCACTTCGATCCGGTTTGTACGTTTCGTGTGAACGATTTTGGATTCGAAGATGGAGCAGTGAAGTGCAAGAGCTAATCGCTACTAATCCTGAGGATATTTCCAAAATTGATGTAGTAGGAATAGTGCCTTTGGTTCCGTTCGAAACCGGGATGGACTTGTATGGATGAATGCTTGCGAAACATTGTCAGGTGGACGACGGGCATTCTAAGGCATATATTCTGAAAAAGTAACGCTTAGCCTCAAGCCTCATCAAATGGGAATGGCTGAAAATCAGGGGTTATGTAGCAAGGCTTCGTGGGTAGCCCCCACTGGATGGTGAGGTCATCCCTATCTAGATGTCCCTTTTATTTCGGCTTAGTGGGCGGTTGTTGATCCCAACTACGGGGTGATCTTGCTCGGGGCTGTCCAGTAAGGGATGGTTCCGGTCTTGTGTTGTAGGGGAATTAGGGTGGCTCCTCGGTACGCTGATCTAGACCAGGTACTGTGACAGGTGGTACCCCAGTGCCTAGCCATTAGTTGGAATCCATTTTCCCTACGCGCCTGTACGATTTTGATTGTGCCCAACTATTGCTGAAACGTGAGATGCAAGAATTTCAGCTAGATTCTATTTTATGTTCTATAGACACTATTATAATATCAGAGGACTTTAATAAAAATGTTTTAGCTATCGTAAGGTAAAAATCCGACATGTTTATTTGTGGCGTGGTCTTACGAGATGCTTTTGTTTTCAAAGGATTTTTGAAACTTTAATAATCAATTGGGTGTGATTTTCTCACGCTGGTATTCTAGACTGACTTGGGTGTTATTTGACTGTATTGCTCGGGTCAGGACGAGTATTATAGAATACAGGATATGATGCTATGGAGCTCAGGAGTCAAGCTGGATGACGATACGTACTTCCGTACTTGTTTATAGATATATATTCTGCTGTGTTGATTTGATGTGTATCCAGTTGTATGATATTGATGTTGAGCTGTGCTTGATGTACTCTGATGATGTAATATATAAACAGAGATATTTGATTTTTGAGTAAAGATCATTTATTATCTATTATATTTTATTCCGCTGCGATGGTTAGATTCTGTTAATGTTTTCTATTTTCTTCTTCTACCACTTCTTCTTTAACCCAAATGGTTCGTTTTTCTGTACAACTTGAATTGATTGTTGTAGAATAGTGTTGACTCAAGGGGTATGGATTTGCGGGCTGTTACAGTTGGTATCAGAGCTTAGGTTGGTGATAACCTTGGCTCTGGTGGGAATTACTCATTTAAAATAGAGTCCTTAGTACTCTATAGTGAGTTTGAGCGTATTAATAAATATGAGCGCGTATTTGTTAGTGAATATAAATTGTTTTAATATTGTGTTGACTGGTTTATTGAGTGGCATATGAACCTTCGTCGGCACGGTCTGGACAACTATATCGAAGGGGTTTCTAAACACTTGAAAAGAAGAATTGACACGGTATTGTTTTAATGTGGGTAAATGAAATAATTTTACCCAAAATATATTTTGATATAAAGAAAGGTTTTTGTAAACTATTTTAGCTAATATATGGTTGCTTGGATGTTAGAAATGATAATATTAAATTATTATCATCGTTGTGTAAAAATTTAACTAGAAATTTAAAATATAACCAAAGTTTAAAGAAATAAATTCATTATAAAATGAAATATATATATATATGAATTATAAATGTAATTTATCAATTGAAATATAATTAAATGAGAATTTTTATGAGCATAAGCTATGCAAATGAATTATAGTTAAAATTGATTTAAGCAGGATTTGGAAATTTAAAATTCCGGAGATTTTGAAAGTGTTTATCGAAGTGCTTTGGAGATAAATGATAGCATTATTGCTTTGAAAGTATTTATGAAAGGAAATTGTTTTAAAAGGATTTTGAAAGTGATATAGCATTGAAACCACTTGGATTATTGGGAAATAATTCTGATGATGACGGCCGCATCATCAGTATTCATTTTCGAATTTCTAAGTGAAGAATTGCTACCAAATTGATTTTTTTAGAAAAGCAAGTTGTTTTTGAAAATTTCAAAGGAAATTTGTTGGGGATAAACCAGGAATGGTATGACTTTTGAGAAATGTGACTTGAGATGATGGAGATTTCAAAATGATTTGAACCCAAAAGTCGGGTGTTTAAAAGTCCTAATGAGTTAGTTGTCAGCTTATAAATTGAGATGATTTTTTTAAATCAGGAAGGAAATATAAGCTTTGAATGTTGAAATTTAAATTTAAAGTGAAAAGTTAAAAAATGAAATAAGCTTGGATTGAGGAAATAAAAATTTAACTGGATTGAAATTAGTTGGATAGGCTGAGAAATAATATCCAGTTGTATTCGAATTAAGTTGAAATCGAATTGAGTTAAATAAATCTGAGCTTAAATAAAATTGAATTGAAGTAAAAGTTCAGCGAGTTATTGAATGAAATTGGATTCTTATTTTAATAGGTAAGAAATAAGTAAGATAAGAAATAAATTGCTTAAGGATTGGATTGAAATAAATAAATTAGAATGACTTGTAAAAGAATTAAAAATCCATAGAATAAAATATGCTTGGGTTATAAATAAGCATAAGGCTTGAGTTAAAATAAAAGATGAACATATTTAAGCCTAGAATGGATGTGATTGTATAAAATAATAAGTTGTGACTTATTAAATTGAAAATGGAATACAAAGCCCAAAATCCATATTTTGATGAATTGAAAAATGAAAAAAGAATCCAAACTTGAATTATAAAATAAATTTGAACTTAAGAAATTAAATGAAGAGATTTTGAGATTAAAAATCAAGTGTTGAATTTAGTACAGGGGAAGGATTAATTAGATAATAAATTAGTTAATGAAATTGAATGGTGAGTTTATGATGAAGTTTGGAAATAAACTCAAGTTATAAATTAAATTCGACTTAAATTGTTGATGAAGTAAAAGTAATTGAGAATGAAGTTGAATTGTGAGTTCATAAAATTGGGTGGTAAATTGAAAACGGATAGTGGATTCAGAACTTAAGGTATAAATTAAAATTTAACGTGAAGTGTTAACAAATTAAATATAATTGAAATGTATCGAATAAAAATGAAATTTGATTGAAATAGTAATAGTTTGAATTGCAAATAAAATCCAAACAAGTGAAAATAAATTTGAATCGAAATAGAATTTGGTGGGTTATAAATAATATTTAAGGAAATGTAAATTCAAAATGGATTGAGTGGATAAACTAATTATATTGAATAAATAAATGGATGGAATAAATAAGAATCAAATGGAAGTGAACTTAAGTTTGAAGTGAAATAAATTGAGTAAATTAACTTAAATTGAGAATAATTAGAAGCTCGACTATGAGTAAAATTGGATGACCATTAAATTAAAGTTTAGTTTGAATTAATTCGGGAATGGTTAGAAATGAGCAAGCTTGGAATGGGTCGAGCTAAATAAATGGTCGTGAATGAATTAAAATAAAAAGGAAATTTAATGGGTAATGAAGATGAATCACCCTTGTTAATGGTTTTGAATGAACTAGTTTGGTTAATAAAATAAAATGTAAGTGAATGGATTCAACTTTAAATGCAATGAAAATGAGAATATACTGATTGTGAATAAATTCGAAATGGAATAGAATTAAGTGTAAGTTGAGTCGGAGTCAATTTAAATTGATTATAAAACTCAAGTGCTTATTTATTCACATAGATCTCGTCAAATTGCAAAGAATAAATTGTCATTGAATATAAATGGAAGTTATTAAAATGCCTTGGATGGATAGGAGTAAAATAAATTGATTTTGAGAATAATTGGATTAAATATGTGTTTGGTTTGCTTAAAAATAAATTAAATGTAAGCGATTGAGTTTTAAACCATTCAAATTGAATGAAAATGGTTTGTAAATTAATTGAAACAGTTGAATTGGTATGAAAATTGTATAAATTGCTTACGGAAAAAGTTTGATGTGCATTTCTTTTGGAATTCATATGTTTTAACCATTGCAACTAAGTGAAATATAGTTAAATTACATATATTGGCACTTACATGTTTAAATTGAGTAAGTACAGGTACCTGGAAGCCGTGTGGCTGGATTTGGTTGTGCTATTTGCTAAAAATAATAAGCCGCTTGCTTAAAATGCTAAATAAGATACGCCTACGCAATAAAAATAGGAAATATGAACTTTTTTTGGTTTTTCCGACCGAGTGGGTCGATGTATATATATTTAGCTCTTTTGTCAAATTGCAAAAGCTCCTCCGTACAAAGGGGACTCTGCCAAAAAATTTCAGAAATTTTGGGAGTTAGAAATTTTTGAAAATTTTAGAAAATTTTGTTAACGACAAACAAATTCAAATTGGAAACTAAAATAAGTTAGTAAATGAAACCAATTTAAAATAATTAGTTATAAATGACAAATAAAATTTAAATATTTAAATATTCAGAGTTAAAGATAAATTGAATTCATATGGAAATGAAAGAATCGATTTGAATAGAAATGGATATAAACTAAAGTGGTAAAGTGAAATAAATATAAGAAACATATAAAATGCTTATGTTAAGTAAGGAATGGTCAATTCTTAATTGGAAATTGATACTACAACTATATTCTAAGATAATATTAGAATGAATAGATATTGACATTATGTGAGGAAGTCGATAAAATGTTTTGGGAATATTGTAATTGGATATTAGTGCTAAGCAGGATATGCAGGTATTATAAAAGGAAAAGGGAATTGGATTTGATTTCAGAAAAATAAATTTGAAATGCTCGACAAAAAGGTATGTGTTTAAATTTCTGTGAAATTTGATTGGGTTTTTGGATTGAGCCACTTGGCGTTTTGTTTTCTTTTTGGTTTTGGGAGGCCGTAGAACCATTTTGTAGTTGTACCGAGCTAGCCGCGCAAAGGAGACGCTGACGAATTTTTTTGAAAATTTAGGGAGTTAGAAAAAATTTGAGAAAATTTTGATAATTCAAAATTTAGTTTTGAATTATTATTTGAATAGTTGAACAAGTAAGTTATTTGAAAACTATAGAAGGTTTTGGAAAAATTTGGAAAGTTGATAAGAATAATAATGAGTCTTTTATAAGAAAATAGTTGGTAAAATGTTGAATTGTTAGAAACCGTTTAGTTTCAGGGAAAAAGTAAATGGGTATTGGGCCATTCTTCCTAATTAGAAATTTTGGGGACGAAATTCTTTTAAGGGGGGAGGAATGTGACGACCCGTAATTTTTGAGCATTTGAAATTGAAATATTTAATTAATTTTAAATATTTAAAAGTAAACTTTTAGCTTGAATTTCAGAATATCACAAATTATTTGATAATTAAATTATTAAATTAAATAAGCTGAAGTTGGGTAAAATGTGGAATCTGGAGTTTTAAGCCCGTTAAAAAATAATTTGAAGGCTTATAAAATTTATATTAATAATACTGAGGATAATAGAAGTTGTAAAACTGAATTTAACGGTGATTTGTTCAGATTTGAAATTCTATCGTTTAAATCGAATTTAAAAATAGTCTTTCGAGGCACAGTCTCGGAATTCGACGAAACTAGTTCCATTGGATCCGTAATATTTAATTATTGTCGGATTTCAAATTTAGTATTGATCGGAGTTAGTGTGTGAGTGTACGATATATATAAACGCGCTGAAGTTTAATTGAAAATAATAAAATACTGTACTTGTTAGTCAAACTTAATTTAGATCAGAATCTTTCCAGTTCTTTCCAGCACACGCTTCCTTTGGCTTCCCAAACACGATTCTTCACCCTCTTTTCTTTTAGATACGAAACCTTTTCCATTTCCAGTGAAATTCAGATGCTCAAGAAAAAAAAATGGCAGATAAATGATCACGAGCTTTTTTTTCGTTTTCCCTCCAATTCAAAACCCTTTCGAACTCATAGCTGGAAAAAAAAGGGGGGTCGTGATTCCAATTTTACAGTTCCTCAAAATAAACCCAATCGCCTCCTGCTTTTGCTCATTCTAACAGAAGCTTCGTCTTCCTCTTTACGAATCTATCATGGCCGCCTTTAGAAATTCGAATCGAGGATTTTATTTTGGGAAAGAGAAGTCAAACTCGGTTCTATCGAAATAGATCGACTTGGAAGACGATCCATTGGTGAGCCAAGGCTTCTTCGATTAATTCAGGGATTCGATTTGGGATAGCGCTGCCTCAGGCCGAAGACTCGCGATTCGATGAAGGTCCTATAGTGGTGAGGCGAAGACAGGTAGTATGAATGGTGATGTGGTAGCATCCGGCAGTGGAAGTGGGGGGTCGCGGACGCGTCAGTGGCAGGAAGTGGCGTGCTGGTTCTCGTGCATTTAGGGTCTCGAGAAGGAGGAAGGTCGATCGAAGAGGGAGGATGTTAGGTATTTTCTGCTTTTGGTTTTAGCTGTAAGAATTGTGAAAAAGAAGATAATAAATTAATTTATTTACAGTAAGATTTATTAAAAAATATAAGTATAACTCTATATATACACACATAAAAACCTTACTGCTTCATTTAAATAAGATTTATTTTTCTGGGAATGTAGTAGTCAGTATGCATATATTTAAGTACTCAGAAAATTTTATATTTATATATGTATAAATAAACAGAAAATAATACATATAGATGAGATTTTTGGAGATAAGAGTTATATTTAAACTTGGATTTTTGAGTACTATTACCTTTAGATATATATATAGTAATATGTTGAAGTTATATAGGAATTTAAAAAAAAAAATTGAAGGTTTATGTAAATTAGATTTTTTGAAATCTATGTAGTTTATTTTGTTTTTAAATATATCTGTAGCTCCCAAGTGAAAAGGAAATAAAGATAAATATTTTCAATCACTAGTCTAGTTTCTAATAATTGATTATGGAGATTAACCTATTTCATGATTTTAACTTCTAAAATTATTTATTATAAGAAAATACGTTTGAACTAAATCATTAGTTAAGCAATTTATAAAATGAGACTAATTATTCGAATATTAATAAATTATATAATGTTTATACAAGGTCTAAAGACGTGAGGAGAAACAAGTCGGAATGGAAATGGACCGCAGATAAAATAAAAGGTGAGTTAATCTCACTCAGTTAAATTTAAATTTAAAATTTAAATTCAAATGATTAAATTTAAATAATTATTTGAATGCTTGGATTGATTTATGTGCTATAGTATGGTATATTTTAGAATTGGTATTTTATATTGTGCTAACGTCTGTGGATGCGGGGAGAACAGGTTGGAGGGATCCAACTGGACCCCTCAACTTTATTTAATTATTTAATATTCTCTGTTCTGAATATTTGATATCCTGTAATGAATTATGTAGAAATATTGAATGTTATGGCTTGATTGTTATAATCGGACAATAATGAATTGCCAAATATATATAATTTGAGTTTGGGAATGAAAATAAAAGAAGTGAAATTGTAAGTAAAATAATTATGGAAATTTGAATAAATTTAAGAATGAATTGGAAAAGAAATAAAGTGCCTTTAAAATTCCAATAAATAAATCTTAAGTTTAGCAAGGGAAATTTGAATAATCATAAGATTAATGAATTTTAAATTTTAGTGTTATTATTTAAAAAAAAAGAATAAAACATTTATTTAAAATTTAAGATTCAATTTATTGAAAAGAACACAGAAGAATTGGGAAGAAGCTGAAATTGGTATATTTCAGTTAAATGATATAAAATCAAACAAAAAATAATAATAATAAAAATAAAGTCCATAATTAATGAACTTTGAGATAAACTGATAAGTATAGAAATTTATTTCAAATGGAATAAATTGGGAATCAATTTGGAAAATTGATTTAAGCGATTGAGGTTGGAAATTCTTCCTGGATAACCAAGTACGTTTTCTAAGTAAATTTGTAAATATAATTAAAAGTTTTTAAGTTGTTTTAAAAAGCAAGTTTTAGAAAATTTATTATTCTAAATATTTAAAATTAAAGTAAGTATTTTCTTTTAATCTTTTCTTTTCATCTATTATAGCAATAATTATTTAAAAGAGTGACTTAGTATTTTGTTTTAGAAAGTGTAAATCTAGTTTTATATTTTATTAAGTAACTTTATTTTCAAATATCCATATACTATGTATTTTTACAAATTATTGAAGTAATTTTAACTTGAATGTTTTAAAGTATATTTCGAAGTAAAATGTTTTAAATTATTTTAATAATCCAGTTTTGTGCTTGGTGATTTCAGTGGAGATAGAAAATATTTGGGAAAGTTTATTTTGGGAAAAAGAAAGAAGGGTTAGGAACTGTTTTTCAAAAGGTTTTTGAAAATGGAAAATATATCTTGTGAAGGCATTTTGAAGTTAATAAATAATTTGGGAAATTATTTATTGGTTGATGGCTGTTTGTGAATATTAATTGATAGTTAAATAACCGACTATCAATATTGGCCAAATGCGTTGATCGTTTCAAAGAGACCGGGATCGAGATTTATTTCTCGAAAACCACTTCGATCCGGTTTGTACGTTTCGTGTGAATGATTTTGGATTCGAAGATGGAGCAGTGAAGTGCAAGGGCTAGTCGCTACTAATCCTGAGGATATTCCCAAAATGGATGTAGTAGCAATAGTGCCTTCGGTTCCGCTCGAACCCGGGACGGACTTGTATTGATGAATGCTTGCGAAACATTGTCAGGTGGACGATGGGCATTCTAAAGGATATATTCTAAAAAGGTAACGCTTAGCCTCAAGCCTCATCAAATGGGAATGGCTGAAAATCAGGGGTTATGCAGCAAGGCTTCGTGGGTAGCCTCCACTGGAGTGTGAGGTCATCCCTGTCTAGATGTCCCTTTTATTTCGGCTTAGTGGACGGTTGCTGACCCCAACCGCGGGGTGATCTTGCTCGGGACTGTCCAGTAAGGGATGGTTCCGGTCTTGTGTTGCAGGGGAATTAGGGTGGCTCCTCGGTACGCTGATCTAGAACAGGTACTGTGACAGGTGGTACCCCAGTGCCTGGCCATTAGTTGGAATCCATTTTCCCTACGCGCCCGTACGGTTTTGATTGTGCCCAACTATTGCTGAAACGTGAGATGCAAGCATTTCAGCTAGATTCTATTTTACATTCTATAGACACTATTATAATATCAGAGGATAGCTATCGTAAGGTAAAAATCCGACATGTTTATTTGTGGCGTGGTCTTACGAGATGCTTTTGTTTTCAAAGGATTTTTGAAACTTTAATAATCAATTGGGTGTGATTTTCTCATGCTGGTATTCCAGACTGACTCGGGTGTTATTTAACTGTAATGCTCGGGTCAGACCGAGTATTATAGAATACATGATATGATGCTGTGGAGCTCAGGAGTCGAGCTGGATGACGATACGTACTTCCGTACTTGTTTATATACATATATATATATATATATATATATATATTCCACCGTGTTGAGTTGTTGTGTATCCATTTGTATGATATTGATGTTGAGCTGTGATTGATGGACTCCGATGATGTAATATATAAACAGAGATATTTGATTTTTGAGTAAAGATCATTTATTATCTATTATATTTTATTCCGCTGCGATGGTTAGGTTCTGTTAATGTTTTCTATTTTCTTCTTCTACCTCTTCTTCTTTAACCAAAATGGTTCGTTTTTCTATACAACTTGAGTTGATTGTTGTAGAATAGTGTTGACTCAAGGGGTATGGATTTGCAGGCTGTTACATCATAGAAGAGACGGTGCCTTCGTGATGTCCTCTCCCATTCAGATAGTTCTCTCCTAGCCGGCCTTCGGTAAGGAAGGCGGTCCTGGGTCTCCATGTATATCCGCTCCAGCATCTTATTTAGTCCCGTGTACGTGGAAAATTTTGGATCCTTCCATCGCTTCCTAGCTTTCCCAGAATCATTATCCAACTTCCTTTTTCCTTTATTTTTTTCCGAGCCTCTTCTGGATGGTCCTTCGCCCTCGGTCGCATTCACTTCCTTTAACTTTAAATCTGCACATGCATCCTCTTGTCAAAGGAATCTCTCAGCCTCATGAAAGAATTCCCCGAGACCCAGTGGTGGGTCTCGTATTAAAGATACCTTGAAATCTGAATCCTCTCTGACTTCTGACACTGCTGCCATTAAAACCAGTGATGGATCCGCCCGATCCACCGAAGCAACCGCCGCATTGAATCAAGTTAGAAAAGCTCTAAGTGATTCATCCGTCCTTTACTTTATCGATGTTAGCGTCATCACGTTTTTAGGCCTCTTAATATGAACCCGAAATTGCCTTAGAAACCTATCCACCAGCTCCGTCCATGTTCTGATAGATCCTTCCTTCAATTGCCTAAACCATATTGGGGCTATATCTGTCAAATACATGGGGAAACATCGGGCCATAACTTCCTCCGATTCCCCCAGCACCTCCATGTGTCTAGTGTATCTCATCAGATGATCTATCGGATCAGCCTTGACATTGTATACTTCCACATTAGGTAGCTTGAAATAAGGCGGATTTCGAGCCATCCTGATTTCCCATGTAAACGGACTCTTATTCACTCCTTCCAAATCTCTATTGGTCAGACCTCCACACATAGTTCTCCTAATAATCTCAGCTAATCCAGCATTATCTGTCAAAGGTTGCCCCCATGCCCCCGAGGGAATTCCGGTACATACTCCCCATGCGGTTCACTAATATTAGCGCTCGCTCTAGCCTGTTGAGCTCCATCCAAAGGCCTTCCAGTGTCAGATCCTGCGAGCCTGCCCCAAAGCCTTTGTTGATTGCCTTCTGGTTCTATATCCTGTCCTCCATTGGGTTCCGCGACCCTAGTTCCTTGTTCCACGTTCGCAGTCATTGTAGTCGGTCTAAGGTTTTGTGTTCCTACAGCTCTCAACTGTTCAAAGAAAGTTTGCATCATGTCCTGTTGACTTTTCAACAATCTCTCTTGCAATGAATTGGCCATAGCCTCGATTTCATCCCTGGTGATGTAGATCGAAGCTTGTCCTTCCCCAACTCTGGAGGATGCTTCTTGACTTCCTTCCTGTTGGCTTCTCTCAGCCCTCTGCCTTCTACTAGTTTGTCGAGTCATTCTCTCTAAATATGTATCCTTCAAGCTCTTCAAATCCGAACTTCAATCCGATGTAGCGGGCGCTAGTTGTTCTCAATGAAAGCACCAAAGTGTTTGCGCCAAAAATGGTCACAAACCCCAAATATCATGAAAGCACCAATGTATGAATATAAATCAACAATATTCAAACACAAATTTGAGATCTAAGCAATACTACGTACAACAATTCAGAAATAACAATCAGAAACGCAAGATTTATAGTGGTTCGGCTATCTCCGTCCTACGTCCACTTCAAATTTTTATCTTTTATTGATCATCCTTGCTAGTTACAAATGATTACAACGATTACAATGAAGTAATTTGAGTACAACAGCGATGGTAAGGTGTAGAATTGAAACCGACAGAGTCTGGACGTTGAATAGCCAAAAGATCCTTATTCTGTAGTCCTCAGGGGGCTATTTATAGATGTAGGAAGCTGATATCACGCTCAAACTTCGGGAGACTTCTTCTGGCATGTGAGGGGGCCCACGCGACCAATCCCACCAAGTTTCGACTTGATCCATGATCGATACGAATCAATTTCGTATCGGTCAAAAAATGATCCAATCGGGCTGAAACTTGGCAGGAACATTCTTTACCTTATATGCAAGCTGCTGTGAAAATTTCATTGCATTTGGATCAACGGTTTAGGAGATATGATCGATACGATTTGTTATTTTTCGGCAGGCTGTGTGGTTCGAACCGATGTCTTCGAGTCGATCAGGGCACGTGATTGTAGGATGACGTGTTGCGAATTTCCAGGATCGATCCATCTGATGCGCCATTTGACCGAGTTATCCGCATCCAACTCCGAAGCTTCATTCGCACCTACCGTTGATTCGCATCCACTCACTTCAGTCCTTCCTCGAATCAATTATCAATTCTCACCTGTTCATTGAAGCCCTTGTTCGTATCAATAAATGTTGGCACACTTCGTATCGATCGCTCATCGGTACGAAATGAACTCACTCGAGCATGATGGATGCGAACAAGGACTCCAGCGCTACCGATCCGAACAACCACGAACTGGATGGATACGAACTATGCTTACCTGTGATCGATGCAAACTAAACTAGCCCCTGATCGATACAAAGCAGTCCTACCATGTTGGATACAAACCGAAATCGACTCGACGCTGTTGTTTGGATCGATGCGATGACCTTGATCGATTCGAACTTGGGGATACGAACCGAGGTTTGCTTTGATCGATGTGAACTTGATTGTTTCGAACTGCACAAAACTCGATGGATTCGAACATACTGAGGTGATGCCATTCCGATGGATACGAACCTGATGGATTCGAATATGACACCACCTCAACTTTTTAGTGGATACGAACAGCATATCCTTTTCACCTTGCATCGATCATATCTTCTTCATACGAACTTCAATTAATCTGAAATTTGAAATATAGCTTCTTGTTGCTTTGATCATCATCTCCAATCGATTCTGTCCTGATCGGAGCTCGGCCAAATTTTAACGACATCGATTGCAACCCTATTTCCAATCAATCTCCAATCCTGATATCCATTCTTCCTTGCCAATTTGTTGATATTCCAGCCTTGACCAAAAGGTGGGATAACAATTACTTGCCAACACTAGGCTTAAAATGTAAAATGAGGAAAAAGTAAGCAAATTAAAGTAAATGACACAAAGATATAGCATAGTTCAGAAAAGCTAGCCTATCTCCACTCTAAAGAGATTTTACTATGTTTCTCTCTTACAATTACAAGGAATTACAAGAGACTAATAAAAAAATTAACTTTTAGTTTACAAATCATTGTAAACTTAAGAGGTTTGAGATGATTTGCGTATTGGAGAAGTGTATTCTGAGCATAAAAATCAACCACTTTAATGTGGCATGGCATAGAGTATTTATTGTAGTGGATATGAATGATGGATGACTGAGATTGTGCAATATAATAGGTGGAAAGTGCTCCCAGCTGTCATTTAATTGCATGTGTTGATGGTAGAAAGGTGTAAAGACGAAGTGGAATGTATGGCTGAGAAGTATGCCAAGTGTCACCATATATCAGGCGCATGCTACAAAAGTAGGCTTGTTTTACTAGACTTACTACATTACCTAGTACATATGGCTTTACTAATTTTCGTTTACTTTTACTTGCAAAGGTGGCAAGGTGGATGGGAAGCTTAATGGCCAGTTGCTTGTTGTCGAAGGTTACCAAGTGAAACCGAATATGCTAAGGTTGGATCATGAAGGAACATGACAAGATAGAGTGAGACAAGACGGGCTGCTTGAAACCTATCATAGGCGGTCTAAGAGGGTCGAGCAATGGACGAGTCATTTTGACTGGGTCAAGTCATATGTGGTCATGTCAAAGTGAACCGAGCCAGACCAAGCATGGGGATCTAGGCCTGCCTATCCGTGTCTTACTTGTTGGGTCTCTGAGATGATGTCATATTCAAAATGAGCTGGTATGAATTGGGTTGGGTCAAATGCAAGCTGACAGGCCAGGCCTTGATGCGTTAGACGACTTAATCATACTTGGGAGAAATTTAAGCAACTCCCAAGCTCATCTCTATAAGCAGGGGTAGGTTTGTCAAATCACAAAGTTCCCACCAATTGATTTTTCTATTATGCATTTAATGTATGTCACGGGTGGCATTACGCTATTGGTTGGGATGGTTTATTTTTTCAGACATGGAAGGGGTGCACACGTTTCCAACACCACTTTGAGGTGACAATGGCATTGACTACACCTAGATGGTCGAGATCTAATGTATTTCAAATCCAACGGCTGTGATGAAGGGGACATGTATATAAATACCCTTCATCTTCTCCCTTTCCATTCTTTACCGAAGCAACAGTGGTCTCTACAATTAAAAATCTCAACCCTTAAAACCCTAGTTTTGAAGCCTCCTTCTACGAAAATCAGTAAGCTCTCCTCTTCCTTTTCCTTCACTTCTTTGAGAGTCATGGCCATGAAAACTTGAGCTTTCATTTTTTGTTCCTTTTAACTATTGTGTTTTATAACGCATGAATTTCCCGCTTTTGTGTTGATGTTTGGTTGGAATCCATGCTTTTCTAGCCATCTTTGATGTTAATCAGCCATCGCTGCCAAATCAACTATGGTCGATCGATGTTGGAAAACTCCTCAATGGGCCTACAATTTGTAATAGTAATATCAGCGATAATATTAGTAATGGGCTATATACTAGGCTTAATTTAATATCTATGGGCTTTAAGTAACAAATGTAGAGTAATAGGTAAAGGAAATAAAGCATTTAACCTAGCTTTTAGTAGCCATTCGAGTCATTAGCCGGTCATCATAGGCGCTTGGCCTAGGTACGCCATGGGGCGGCTGTCCCATCTCTTGTCGGGAAACTTGCACCCGGGTTTTGTGAGACTTGGTGGTAGGGCTATTGTTTAACTATGCCTTTAGTGTTTCAAATAATAGCCTCTAGGTCTTCTTCGGTCGGTAATTCCAGCCTTAAAGTTTCTAAACTTCCAGAGAGGATGGTAAATTTGGCCAAGGCCTTAGCCAAGCATGAATGTAATAACGATATGACCCGATATCCTACAATTGTCGATCAACCTAACCACCCTCCATCGGCCTATTTCACTTAGTCCCTTGGCTATTTCAAGGTCAAGGTCATGTTGCCCGACATCCCTACTTTATCTCTATCTCGAATGCCTTATCTTGCCTTCGGTCAGCTTATACCCAATAACTACCGGTTTCTATGCAGGCTCTATATTGCCCGCGTCGAGCTTCATCTTCCAAAGCCAACTGCTGAACTAGTAAATATGGTTTTCTGCTTGTATAAAGAAGTTGGCTACCCAGTTGGCACCTACTCCCACTTCCAAGCCCAAAAAAACTCGTCATTTTTATAGGTGTCTTGAGCAAGGCCGCTCCAAGCTGGATGGGCAAGTATTTCTTTGTCCCCCATGGAGTCAACCCTAAGCTACATCACCTTGGGTTCCTAACCTTAGTAAGTCCTTTTCTCTCTCATTTTCCTTTTACTCTTTCCTTTGCTTTCCCTTACTTAACTTGTCCATTGGTAGGGGCTTCTATTGATATTTATGGCGTCATCCATGGAACACTGAGCGACTATTTTGACACCATAGTTACAGAAGGTTTACCAAATAACCAAGTTGGGACTTGAAGGTCCTGGTGACTGACACTAACCTCCATCAAGTTACGCTAATGAGGAGAGTTCATACCATGGTTAAGGAGCGAGCCACCTTGATAAAGAAACAAGAACAAAAAGCAATCATGGAGAAATGAGACTACTCCAAGGTCAAATTTCAAGACACCATGAACATGATGAAGGCCAAGGGATATGATGAGATTGTCATAGTTATGGAGTTTGGAGAGTGGCAACAAATTGACCTTTATAAGCTAAGTGATGTAGTGTCAACACTGCAGTGGGAAGAATACGACCCACATCAGTTAGTTTACGTCCTGATCCATCGGCATAAGACACCGTCCATTGATTGGATACTAAGGTGAGTTCTAAAAAATGTAGTTTATGTGAGGTGGTTACAAGAGCTTGACATCTGCAGGGACACAACCATCTGAGCAAATTCCAACATATGACTCTTTGTATCCTAGATACGAAGCTGAGCCTCTGGGTGAGCCTTCTATTTGGATAGATCAAACTAGTGTAGGTAGCTCGACCACATGTACCCACCCTTTGTCATAAAGCAAGGTCGGGTCGGTACAAATGGTATTTTTCTTACAAACTTTCAGTTTTCTTTCGCTTGAACTAACCATGATTTTCCTTGTTTCAGTGGCCGTCAAGCCTTCATTCGATGAATTCGATGACAATGACACCATTGTTCTCATTATTGTGACTCATGCTCCTAAGGCACCTAAAGTAGGTCAGCAAATCATTAACTTGACCCAAAGCCCTGAGTGGTCGCTCCATCACACCATTGAAAGCAAAAAGAGGAAGAGGTATGAGTTCGGCATGTTCTCACCTATTGAGATCATCCCTCTTTACTCCAAGTCTCTTTGTATTTATGATGAGGAGGAGCTGGCTACCGAGGGTGATGTAGTGCCTTTGGTGTAGGTAATTTTGTAGACTCCTATGGCTTGGATATTGAAGGTCTGGACCACCTGATGATGGCTTCCTAGCTCATGTCCATGGAGATCCTATCATATCCCTAACGGGCTAGAAATGGTTGGAGCCGACACTTTCTAGAGGCGATGGTGAATATGTAAACCTGGGATGCCTTGTTAGTAAGTTGCCAATTTTGAATTTTCTTCTTATTTCTTTGTTATTTTTCTAACACTTGTTGTTCAATTCGGTTATTATTCCATTCGCATAAGTCACGTGCTGAGAATCTCCAAGGAGAGTTGAAGCCACCGGAGAATTTCTAATAACAATCAATGCCGAGATCGTGAAGGCAAAGGAGGTGGCGAGGGGGTTGAGGCGAGACGCTCATGAGTCTCAACGAAAGTCTGGAGAAGGTTGAGAAGGAAGCTAAGGGTCTGTAGAATGACTTGAGAGAATACACATCTAGATGCCAAACCTTTGCGGATATAGAGGCCACTAAGAAGGCGAAGGAGGATAGATGGTAGAACTGATTGAGGAACCTAATAAGGATCCTGATCAAAGAAAACTATCGCTTCTCAATCTCTATAGGAAAATTCAATTTCGAAACCTTTTCCCAAGCCTGGGAGGAGGATGGTCACAAAGATGAGGGAGGTTGGGAATATCATGCCGGTCGACTTTATATAGAAGTAGTTAGACCCATTAGGTCATCACATGATGAACCTTTTATGTAGATTTTTTTGCCCTTTTGTATGCCTAGTAAGCGGGTGTGTACCCTATATTTTTTGGATGAATGAATTGATTATTTTTTCAATGTGAAATTTGTATAGGTGTTTTACTTCTTTATCTTTTTTTGTATGTCTATTCATAGTTTGTAACATAGCATACTTCGCCAGTATAGTCCTCGTATTTTTTGCACTTAGAACATTTTCATAAGATAGATAAAATAGTAGTATGGTATTGAGATGGGCGGTGAGAGTGGCATGTTCATGTTAACCTTGCACTTGACTTTTTATGAAATACACTATCAGCATTTCGAGACGGGCTTGAATATGGGCTTAAGTACGAGCCTATGTTGAAGATCTTGGTCATGATTAAGAATCGAGGCAGGCATATGGTTGTCGGGCTTTCTTGCATTCTAGGATGTTGGGTGGACCCGACACGAACCAGAGCGTTGAGTGGCTCGAAGGTTCTCTTAAATGACACATGGTAGGATTAAGTTTCGGATGGTCCTGACATGAACCTGATCATTGAGAGGATCGAAGGTTCTCTTAGGTGTAACATGACAAGATTGAGTGTCAGGCAGTGCCGGCATGAGTTCTCGGCACGAACTTGAGCATTGAGTGGCTCGAAGGTTCTCTTGGCTGATGCAGCTAGATGATATTGAGCCAGATTAATTTAAGCAGGAACACTATGGATGTCTAACTTAAGCGTCACTAGAGGTAACAACATTAGTCTCTAAATAGTGTCGTGTCCCGTAAGAGGGATGGGAACCATCATGGGTGAAGGATACAGAACCATTGTAGTTGTGTCTCCAATCATTGATGCACCTCGGCACGAAAGGGAGAGTCGACTCACCCAAAGCCACAGGGCAGGTAGTTAGGCCCCAAGTAGGGAAGCGATTGCTTGATGATTTAATCTTACTGGATAGCCTAATAGTCCCCAAATAAGGAAGTGAATGCACGGCAATTCACCCTCGTGGAAGCCGGCTAATAAAGTAGGGGTGAAACTTGTGTAATCTTTGGAAGAAAAGGTTGGTAGTCCCCAAATAAAGTATTGAGTATATAATAACTCGTCCTCATTGGTAGCCTATAGAGGTAGCGGACGGTCCCGACATGAATCTAAGTGCTGAGCTCGAATGTTATCTCAGGTGACACATTCCCAGTTTGGAAGTCCCCAAGCAAGGAAGTGAATGCATGGTAATTCACCCTCGTTGGATAGCTGACTTGCAAGGAAGGGAATAAGGCTCATGCAGTCCTTAGCAGCAAATGTTGGTGGCCCCCAAACAAGGTATTGAGCATATAATAATTCGTCCTCGTTGGATAGCTTTGGTGATCTTGTTAAAAAAATTGGCTCTAAAGTATTCATTGTATTCTTCACAAAAGATGTATTACATAGCCTTATAATTATGGTTGGCTTTCATATATGACAGGACTAAAGGTGTGCAATATTCTAAGTGCGAGGAATGTGGTTCTGTCCGGGTGAGAGTGGTGGTAAGCACCATTTGTCAAGGCGGCGCTGGTAATATATGACCCCCCCCAGTTTGGGTCGAGCACTCCTTTAGCCAAGTTCTTTGTATTTGTGAATACCCAATGTTGAACTAGATCATTGACAATGAATTGTTTTTGTTTTGGCCTAGAGTTGTAGTGCCCGACTATTATTCTCTTCTATACTTCAGTATGGAATTTGACTTCAGCTCTTCATTCTTCTATGGTGTCAAGCCCAAGTTTGAGTAGTTCATCATTTTTCTCAAGCTTGCCATTAAGGTACCGGGGTGAGAGGACATCTATTTTAATGGGTAATACAGCTTCATGCCTATAGGAAAGTGAAAATGGAGTATGGCCACTTGAAGTGTGGTTGGACGTGTAATAGGATCAAAGAACGAGCTATAGTTCTTTGGTCCAGTTTCCCTTAACTTTCACGAGACGCTTTTTGAGTGTTGATTTGACGGCCTTGTTGGCCTAGACTTCTCCATTTTCTTGAGGAGGGATAACGGAAGAGAAGCATTTCTCTATCATGTACCTTGCATAGAAGTCTTGAAAGAGGCTGCTCTCAAACTGGGTGCTGTTGTAAGTGATAATCTTCTTCAGCAGGCTGAACCGGTAGACGATGTTCTTGATCACAAAGTTTAATGTCATAGGGGCGGTGATCCTAATGATGGGTTCAGCCTCAACCTATTTGGTGAAGTAGTCGATGTCGACTATCGCGTGATTGTAACCTCCATTAGCAATTGGCACCTTTCCGACCAAGTTAATTCCCTACATGACGAATGACCATGGGAAAGTCATGAATATAAGGAGGGTATAAGAAGCTATGTAGATTTGGCAAAGCATTAACAATGATCACACTTCTTGATGTATTCAATTGAATACTTGATCATAGAAGTGTAGAATACAATAGCCTTTGATTTTTGTTTGATGATCATAAACACACACATATATATTCGTTTAAATGTATTTGTATTGTACTATTTTTTTCACATAATTAAATAAACATTTGTTGAATAAAATAAATAACTTGGAATTCTTATTTAAATAAATATTTTATTTCAACAAATATTTTATTACAAATTCAAATGGTATATATTTGAGCTCTCACTACATTTATACATTTTCAATTACAATACAACTTCAACTACAACACAATTTTCACTTTATGGTTTTACATACATATTACACCTCACTACATAATTCACTCATCACTCATATTTGATCTTCGACTTTATTCCAGCATGTATCCAGCATTTGAACTATATGAAAAATAAACACTGACATGGTAAAATTGAAAAAGAAATATTTTACAATGTAAAATGAAGTATGCGTTTGAAAATATTGTTTGCCTCGGTTAATTGGGTTGTTCATCATCATTCTTTTAATTCATCTTATGCGAACAACTTGTGACATACACAATGTATCACTATACATGCCATAAGGTCATTCACACCAATATACACTTTTTTGTTAAAATAGCAGAGACAGGTCAGCATAAGGTCAAATCCAAGCCTTGTTGGATTCATACAACTTGACATCATATCAGACCAGTCAACTTGAACATGAAAACTAGGTAACATTAAGGAATGAACATACATACATGGAGCTAGATTCGGGCATGAAAATAATGAGGCAGATTCGATAACAAAAGCAATAAGAACAGACCGACATCTCAAGAATCAGTCAAGTGCAATGCAAAGTCATATGAACATGTATACAACCACACTTATATGATAACACATCAGACTTTGCAATGCAACCAGAGTACAAAGAAAAATGTTCAAGTAGTTCAATATAAATGAATACAAGGAACTGGACATTTAACTCGAAGCAAGTTCAACTACAACATGACACCAGATCATATGGAGTCAGTCTTAACCAAAAGTACAAAGGCTTCAGACATGCTCAAAAAGCTTCAGACATGTTAACAAGTTAAGTAAGAGCATCAAGCTATGCAGACCCATAAAGATACAACATGATAGCAACAATATAACTCGAAGTAACCAGACTAGACTAAAAGTGCATATGCAAGATAATTTTCAACATGTTTAAAGTGATGCACCTTATACATACACACACATATGAAACAGAGGAGACTTTAGGCAGTTCTCTGAAACGACACATGAATTTACAAAGCTCAACTTCAACATGAACCAAGCAAGCAGTTCAAAAACAAGTTCAAATAATTTCAAGCACGGTTTCATATGTACATATATGTATGTATACATACACATGTCAGTTCAGGTATGAAGGCAATACAGGGTAACCCAGCAAACGGAGAAAGGAATACAAAGAAATCGAACATTATCTGTTGCAGTGAAGTCAATCAAAGGAAACAAATTGAACAATTCGAACTTTAAGTCCAGATTATCTAAAATTCCAATTCCAAAGTCGTAGGAGCAGAAAGAACGGAACAAAATTCAAACACATTCAACCGATGATGAGATGAACAAGTCATAATCATCACAAGCATTCAATCAGTAATCGAACGGCCAAGCAAATCAACTGGAATATTCAAATCAAAATATACGAACGATAAAATAGGGTTTCGATGCCTATAAATTGAAACCATATCATCATTGGCAAAACATCGAGTTCGAGCCCAAGCAAATAAACAGAGCATAAAGTCGAGCATAATCAAAAATCTGAAAGGGGCAAAAATACATATTGATTCTAATCCATTCGACTCGACCTTGGAGCAGCCATAAGCAAATTGAAGAAGCAGCAACGTGAATTTAGGAACGAAGGCATCAAAGCAATCAATTTGAACTCCTAATTCCAAGTGGCCGCTTCATGTAAAACGAAACCCTAGTTTTTGAAGAGCAACCAAAAGGAATGGCCAAAGAAAGTACTCAAACGAAAATAAATAAAGGGAAGACAGTCTCTACTCTAATTATTAATTGGGCCGGTTTAGTTTAAATTATATTGGGCTTCATTTTTAATGTAGGGTTTTTATTTAGTATTTTTATTTTGTAATTTCTTTTTAAAATTGTGTAAATCTCTAGTTGTGTAACTAGATACAAACTATGGGGCACAGTTTGAGAATTCACAACTCAGTGACTGAGTTGTGGTAGGGTTTTGAGCTTAGAGTTAGGTTAATCGAGTTAGCAAGTGTCGCGAGTTTACGTATTTTTATAAGCATGTGATTACCTAGTTTCTAGTAGAAACCTTGGGGGAAGCGCGTAGGCAGTTTTTGTCGAAGCTGGGTAAAACTATGTGTGATCTTTTCTGCATTGCTTTCTGTTTATTTTAATATCCGTATTAATTTTTATTAGTATACCATATTCACCTCCCCCTTCTCTAGGGTGAAAACGATCCTATAAGTGGTATCAGAGCTAGAAAAAACCTTTTTTGTAAAAAAATTGATTTATTCTTTCAGTGACTTCTTTTAATAAATGCTTTTGCTGAAGGTTAGTCCACAGTTAGACCATCCATGTTCAATGGTGAATATGCATGATGGAAAAATAGAATGAATTTTAAAAAAAAAAAACCATTGATGCATGGAATATTGTTGAAACGGGATATAGTATACCAACAATAATGGTAGATAATCAAGAAGTTAAAAAACCTATGGATCAATGGACAGATCTTGAAAATAAAAAGCAAATTGCTAATGTTAAAGCTATGAATTCTATTATTTTCTCATTAGATCAAATTGAATTTAACCGTGTCTCACATTGTCTAACTGTACAGGAAATCTCGCACACACTTGTAGTGACTCATGAAGGAACCTCTCAGGTTAAGAATCTTGTCTTTTCATGCTTAGTAGCGAGTACGAGAACTTTAGAATGGCAAATGATGGAAGTGTCAAAGAAATGTATGGATGACTTTCTAATCTTATATACAAATCAAAATCTCTAGGAATACCATACACAGAACTAGAAATAGTCCAAAAAATTCTCAGAATTCTTCCATGAAATTTTGAAGCAAAGGTGATTTCTATCCAAGAATCAAAGGATTTGAAACAGGTTAAAGTTGAAGAACTCATCGGAAACCTCACCACTTATGAGCTAGAAATCAAATTCAAGGAAGAACGTAAAGGAGAAGATATGCGTAAGAAATCAATAGCTCTCAAAGGAACAATATAAAGTGAAGATGATGACGGTGATGACGAAGGAGCAGCTGAACTGGCACTAATAATGAGATTCAAAAGGTGGAACCGCAAATATGGAAATTCTGCCCTAAATCAACAACCGAAGAGCAGAATCGTCAAAGTTCTAGACAACTCAGAAGAGCAAAAGATCATTTTTCACAAGTGCAATAAACCTAGTCATATCAAGCCAAAATTTCCTCAAAATCAATTCAACAAAAGAAAGAAACCAAAATGGAGAAGTTTTGTAGCTACTTGCGGTAAAAGTGACGAAAATGATAAAAGCACTGGCAGTGAGAGTGAAAGAGAAAACCAGCGTCTTTTAGGAGAAACGAGTGACAACGATGATGATGAGCCAAACGAGGTATCAAAACTTACTTACTTGCAATTACTTATATATTTTCATGAAGTAAATGGATGTTTTGAAAGACTTAGAGAGAAATATGCTAAAATTGAATCACAAAGAGATAGTTTGATAGAACTAAATAAGCAGTTTGAACAATTAGTTCAAAAATATAGAAATAAGTGCCCTCAGTGTGATAAGTATCTATCATTTGAAGAGGAAATAAAAAATTAGAAACTAGAATAAAATGCTTGAAAATGAAATTCTGATTTTGAAAGAAAGCGAAAATACTAGGAGAGAATTTTTTTAAAATGCACTTTGTTATTGAATGAAAATGAATCTCTCAAGTCATAAGTCCAAAATTGTCTACAACTTTAGAAATTTTTTCCAAAGGAGAAAGATAACTAAATATGGTATGAGAGAAACAAATTTTTAGTACTATTAGACAAGGACTTGGGTGTACTCAATCCGAAAGAGTTAGAAATGAAACTAATCATGTCAACTTCAAGTGCACGATTTGTAGAAAAATTGGACGCAATCAAAAAATTTGCTGGTATAGTCCAAACACACTAAAACCATACCAATTTGGGTTTCTAAAGGCATGAATATAAAATCCCTTAAATCAAACAAATATGGGTGCTAAAAGGAACAAATGTAGACTGTCTTGGTTCTACGCAAAATTTGTTTTTCAAAATTTCTTGTCACTAACAATCATTGACCTATGAAAAAAATAGGTCACAAAAATCTCTCCTAGTGTAGGTGTGTTTGCCGGCTAAGGAAAAACAATAGTGGTACCTAGATTCTAGTTGTTCCAAGCACACGACGAGGGACAAATCAAAGTTTCTTAGCCTAGAGAAGTACAAAGGTGGCAGAGTCACAATGGGCAACAATGATAAATGTAAAACTATTGGTAAAGGTAAAGTAAGTAACGGTACATTTACCTTAAACAATGTATTATATGTTGAAAATCTGCATCATACTTTGAATTTAATATGTCAATTATGAGATAAGGGAATGAATGATGTTTTTGATTCTTATTTGTGCAAAATTGCTGACCAAACATCAAAGAAAAATCGAGGTACGATTAGATCACTTCTTTATCTTACTGCTTTCAGGCCTGATAATATGTTCGTTGTTTGTTTACTGCACTGTTTTAATCAAATCCAAAAGAATTTCATTTAAAAGCTGTAAAAAGGGTTGCAAGGTATTTGTTGCACACCTCAATGTTTAGTCTATGGTATCTAACTAATGATAACTTTAAGTTAAAGAGGTATTCGGATGAAGATTATGCTGGTAGTCTAGTTGATAGAAAAAGTACTAGTGTAACGTGTTCTATATTGGCACATTCGTTGGTTGCATCACATTTCCAAAGAAAAAATCTGCATATATTTTATTTCAGCTGATTTTCAATTGGCAGGCATTTTTACAAAACCCCTTCCAGGAAATAGTTTTTTGTCGACTCAGTTTAGGCATTTTAGAAATTAAATTTATATTTTTGGATTTGATTAAATGCCTATGCTAACTAATCTGATTCCCTATTGATTATCGAAAAGATAAATAGTGACTGAAAAAAGCGACGAGTGTGGATATTAATCATACATTATGACTTGAGACAATATATTCAGTAAATTTCTTTAAAAATTTAAAAAAAAATTGTAATAACTTTAGTTGGTAAAAATTTCATGACCATCTCTATTCCTATCATATTTCTATGACAATCGCTCGTCAAAATTCAATATAGTATGTCAAAATGTGGTATTTGAACATGAAATTATTCATTTTTTTAATTAATTAGCAACAAAATCATCCATAGGCACTCACTCTCATTTAAAAGTCCTCATAGTTATGCATGCGTGAACTACTTGGAATCTTTGATTATGTGCTTCCATGCTTATTTAAAAATCCTCACGGTTATGCATGTATGGAACATATATCAAAATTGTTTTAAATAAGTAAGTTAATTTTAACCCCATTTAAAAGTCCTTATAGTTATGCATGGTTAGAAGATGCTTGGAATTCATTTTTTAATAAAAAGTAGGTTTGCTACTAATCTCATTTAAAAGTCCTAACGGTTATGCATGGTTAGTAAGTATTCAAATTCCTGTCATAAATATAACACAAATGGACACGACTATATGGTTTTCTATGTCGACATCACACTATCACTCTAAAGTGGAATATGAAACTAACAGAGTATTAATGATTTTTATTCGATTTTTCTTGAAATTTAATATTTATACTCGATTAGATATTAATGTTGTATTAATGTCCATCACTTTAACACTCTTTTCTAATATTGTTACTCTTTTACTGATAATAAAAGGGGGAGAGAGAACTTAAGATTTTGGCAAATAAGTCATGTTTTTTATTTGCATAGCATAGTCTCATCTAGGCTCATTGCATTTTTTTAATATTTTATTTGCATATTTTTCATGCATATGGGATGAGGGAGCTTTGTTTTAGGGGGAGTATTCAAATAGGGGAAGCTAATAGAATTCATCAAGGTCAAATAAATTTAATAAAGTCAAAATCTTAATATATGTTTGTTATTATCAAAGGGAAAGATTGTAGAATATAATAGCTTATAATTTTTGCTTGATGATAATAAACATATATATATATATATATATATATATATATATATATTCGTCTAAATGTATTTTTTATTGTACTATTTTATTTTATTTCACATAATTAAATAAATATTTGTTGAATAAAATAAAAACTCGAAACTCTTATTTAAACAAATATTTTATTCAAATAAATATTTTTTTACAAATTCAAATAGTACAAATTTGAGCTCTCACTACATTTACACATTTTCAATTAAAATACAACTTCAATTACAACGTAATTTTCACTTTACAGTTTTACATGCATATTACACCTCACTACATAATTCATTCATCACTCATATTTGATCTTCAACTCCGTTCCATCATGTATCCAGCATCTGAACTATCTGCAACATAAACACTGACATAGTAAAATTGAAAAGAAATATTTTGCAGTGTAAAATGAAGTGCGTGTTTGAAAATATTATTTATCTCAGTTAATTGGGTTGTTAGTCATCGTTTTTTTATTCATCTGACACGAACAACTTGTGGCATGCATAATGTATCACTGTATATGTCATAAGGTCATGCACATCAATATACACTTGTTTGTTAAAATAGCAGAGATAGGTGAGCATAAGGTCAAACCAAATATAGACTTGATTCAACTCAAGTGCAAATGCAAATGCAAATAACAACTTGACATCATATCAGACCGGTCAACTTGAACATGAAAACAAGGCAACATTTAGGCATGAACATATGTACATGGAGCTACATTTAGGCATGAACACAATGAGACATGGATTCAATAACAAAGGCAACAAGAAAAGGCCAGCATCTCGAGAATCTATCAAGTGCGATGCAAAGTGATATGTATACAACCAGACTTATATGAACACACATTAGACTTCACAATGCAACCAGAGTATAAAGCAAAATGTTCAAGCAGTTCAACATAGATGAATAGAAGGAACTAGACATTTGACTCGAAGCAAATTAATTAAAACATGATACCGGATCATATGGAATCAGTCCCAACCAAAAGTACAAAGGCTTTAGACATGCTCAAAAAGCTTCATACATTCTCACAGGTCAAGTAAGAGCATCAAGCTATGCAGACCCATAAAGACACAACACGACAACAACAATTTAACATGAAGCAACCAGACCATACTACAAGTGCATATGCAAGATAAGTTTCAATATGTCCAAAGTGTTGCACCATATATATATATATATATATATATATATATATATATATATATATATAACAACACACACACACAAACGAAACAGAGGAGATTTCAAACAGTTCTCTGAAATGACACATGAATGTACAAATCTCAACTTTAAAATAAACCAAGAAAGTGGTTCGAAAACAATTTCAAATCAATTCAAGCACAATTACATATATACTTGTATGTATGTATACATATACATGTTAGTTTAGGTATGAAGGAAACACAGGGTAACCTAGCAAACGGTGAAAGGAATACAAAGAAATCGAACATTATCGGTTGTAATGAAGTCAATCATAGGAAACAAATTAAACAAATCAAACTTCATAAAGTCCAGATTATCTCAAATTCAAATGCCAAAGTCGAAGGAGCAAAAAGAACGGAACAAAATTCAAACATATTCAACTGATGATAAGATGAACAAGTAGGAATCATCACAAGCATTTAATCACTGCTAAGCAAAGCAACTGAAACATTCAAATCAAAATATAATAACACACACACACACATATATATTCGTTTAAATATATTTGTATTATACTATTTTTTTCACATAATTAGATAAATATTTGTTGAATAAGTAAATAACTTGGAATTCTTATTTAAGCAAATATTTTATTCAAATAAATATTTTATTACAAATTCAAATAGTACAAATTTGAGTTCTCACTATATTTACACATTTTCAATTACAATATAATACAACACAATTTTCACTTTACGGTTTCACATACATATTACACCTTACTACATAATTCACTCATCACTCGTATTTGATCTTCAACTTTGTTCCAACATGTATCCAGCATTTGAACTATCTGAAAAATAGACGCTGACGTAGTATAATTGAAAAAGAAATACTTTTCAATGTAAAATGAAGTAAGTGTTTAAAAATATTGTTTTCCTTACTTAATTGGGTTGTTCATCATCATTTTTTAATTCATCTTACAAGAACAACTTATGACATGCCACAAGGTTGTGCACACCAATAAACACTTGTTTTTTAAAATAGCCGAGACAGGTCAGCACAAGGTCAAATCCAAGCCTAGACTAGATTCACCTCAAGTGCAAATCCAAATAACATCTTGACATCATATCAGACCAGTCAACTTGAACATGAAAACTAGGCAACATTCAGGCATGAAAATATATACATGGAGCTACATTCAGGCATGAACACAATTAGGCAGATTCAATAACAAAGGCAATAAGAACATACCAGCATCTTGAGAATCAGTCAAGTGCAATGCAAATTCATATGAACATGTATAAAACCACACTTATATGAACACACATCAGACTTTGCAATGCAATCAAAGTACAAAGAAATATGTTCAAGCAGTTCAACATGGTTGAATACTATGAACTGGACATTTAACTCAAAGCAAGTTCAATTACAACATGACAGCAAATCATATGGAATCAGTCCTAACCAAAAGTATAAAGGCTTCAGACATGCTCAAAAAGCTTCAAACATGCTCACAAGTCAAGTAAGAGCAGCAAGTTATGTAGACGCATGAAGATACAACATAATGGTAACAATTTAACTCAAAGCAACTAGACCAGACTACAAGTGCATACGCAAGATAACTTTAAACATGTTCAAAGTGATGCACCACACTCACACACACATGAAACAGAGGAGACTTCAGGCAGTTCTATGAAACGACACATGAATGTACAAAGCTCAACTTCAACACGAACCAAACAAGCAGTTCAAAAACAAGTTCAAATAATTTCAATCATAGTTACATATATACATATATGTATATATACATACACATGTCAGTTCAGGTATGAAGGCAACACAGGGTAACCCAGCAAACAGTGAAAGGAATACAAAGAAATCGAACATTATCTGTTGTAGTGAAGTCAATCAGAGGAAATGAATTGAACAAGTCAAACTTCATAAAGTCCAGATTATTTCAAATTCAAATTCAAATTCCAAAGTCGTAGGAACAAAAAGAACAGAGCAAAGTTCAAACATATTCAACTGATAATAAGATAAACAAGTCATAATCATCACAAGCATTGAATCAATAATCGAATGGCCAAGCAAAGCAACTGAAATATTCAAATCAAAATATACGAACGATAAAATAGGGTTTCGATCCCTATAAATTGAGCGTACAATCCAGCATAATCAAAAAATGGGAAAAAATACATACCGATTATATTCCATTCGAACTTGACTTTGAAGCAGCCATAAGAAAATTGAAGAAGCAGTGAAGCAAATTGAGGAATGAATGCATCAAAGTAATCAATTTGAACTCCTAATTCTAAATGGCCGCTTTAAGTAAAACAAAACCCTAGTTTTTGAAGAGCAACTGAAAGGAACGGCCAAAGAAAGTACTCGAACGAAAAAATAAGGGGAAGATAGTCTCTACTCTAATTATTAATTGGGCAGGTTTAGTTTAAATGATATTGGGCTTCATTTTTAATGTAGGGTTTTGTTTAGTATTTTAGTTTTATTTTGTAATATCATTTTAAAATTGTGTAAATATCTAATTGTGTAACTAGGTACAAACTACGGGGCATAGTTTGAGAATTCACAACATAGTGGCTGAGTTGTGGTAGGGTTTTGAGCTTAGAGTTAGGTTAATCAATTTAGCGGATGTCATGAGTTTACATGTTTTTGTAAGCGTCTAACTACCTACTTTCTAGTGCAAACCTTAGTGGCAGCATGTAGGCAGTTTTTGCCGAAGCTAGGTAAAACTTTGTGTGATCTTTTCCGCATTACTTTCTATTTATTTTTATTTCCGTATTAATTTTTATTAGTACACCCTATTCGCCCACCCCCCTCTAGGGTGAAAACGATCCTACAAGTAGGACGGTAGTAGTCTTGCTCGGCGGCTTTCTTGACTAAGCTTTGCCCTCAACGTGATCCCTATGTAACCCTTCATCCAGCTCTTTTCAGATCTGGTTGGCTTTATCTTCGGACATGCACCATTGAAGTGGTGTGGAGTACCTCCGTTTTAAGAACATCCCATCTATGATCATATAATGGAGATCCCAGCAGAGAACCTTCCTGGCTTCATTGTGGTCGGTAGGAAGTTCTTCACTTGTTAAGTACTTAATCAGGAGGATCATGAGTTTTCCATGGATGATGTGTCAATCTCCGTTGTTGTTGCCCCAGCTCGTAGCAGAAGGTGTTTAGAATCTCTAATGGAACCGAAGGAGTAGCTTCTTTTGGGTTGCTTGCTACGTTGGTTAGCCGGCCAGCCTTAGCATTCTGCTCCTTGGGTATCTGCTCTAACTTCAACTCGACGAATGTACTAATTATCTTCTTGGCCTCTGTAACATATAAAAATAGTGTCTTGCCCTTGACCTGGAAGTGCTTGATAATTTGATTTACTAGTTGTTGAATACATGGACGTAATTCATGTGTAACTCCTTTGTCATCTTAAGTCCGGCTAGGATGGTTTTGTACTTGACTTCATTATTGGTTGCTTTGAAAATGAGGCAGACTATAAAATAAAGATTTCTCTCTTTAGGAACGACAAATACCATGCTAGTCACTACCCCTTCGCATTTGACCCCACATCCAAATATAGGCGCCAAACTTGCTTACTTGTGATGGTTTCTTCTTTGTCATTTTTGGGCTTGAGCATTCGACAATGAAGTCAGCAGTGGCATGGCTTTTGATGGAAGTGCGAGGATGAAATAAGATGCAATGTTGCCCAAGCTCGACAGATCACTTTGGTAGACATCTTTTTGTATCAAATCGATTGAGGATTTGCTTCAATGGCTAGTTGTTTAGGGATTTTGATGGGATGAGCTTGAAAATATGACTAGAGCATACGTTCAACCATGAATAGGTGGAAAACGAGCTTCTTCAACTATGTATACCTTGTTTCAGGGCCGAATAACCAGTTGTTGACATAGTAGATCAACCATTGAACCTTCTTGTCTTCTCTACTCTACGTAGTGTTGATTGCATGGTCATACACAACAAGGAAAATGTGCAGAATCCTCCCCATCGATAAGGTGGGAAAGTACTGGGGTGTTGCTAAGTTTTGCCTTATTTCTTGTAATGCTTTAGTGCATTCATTGCTCTTAGTAAACGACTTTCCCTTCTCGATGAGGTCGAAGAAGGGTAAACACTAATCAGTAGCTTTAGAAATGAACTAGCTCAAAGCTGTGGCCATCCCATTCAGGCTTTATACCCGCTTTATAGCTCTTAGGACTTGCATATTTGGATGGCTTAGATTTTACCAGTATTAGCTTCAATTCCCTTGGAGCTTACAATATAGCCGAGGACTTTTCCGAAACGGACGAAAAAAGAGCATTTTTTTGGGGTTCAGTTTCATGTTGTACTGAAACAGCATGCAATCTCGGCTAGATTCTGTATATTCCCTTTGGCCCTCTCTGACTTTACCAACACGCCTTCCATACTGGCCAATCTGTTCTAAGAATACATAGATGATGAGCCTTTAATAGGTGGCTCCCACATTCCATAACCCAAACGGCATGACACGGTACAAATATAAACCGGCATTTATGATGAATGAAATGTGCTCTGGATCTGGGTCGTGCATGTCGATGTGATTGCACCTCGAATAAGAATCCATTAAGGTAAAAAGCTCATTTCCATTGGTCGCATCTACTAGCTAATCGATATGAGACAATGGGAAGATATCTTTGAGGTAGGCTTTGTTGAGGTCAAAGAAATCAATGCAAGTTCTCCAAGCCCCACTTAGCTTTCTAACAGCAGTGGGTTGGCAACCCAAACTGGATATTCTACCGCTTGGATGAAGTTATTGGCCAACAGCTTTTCTACCTCTTCTTTGAGAGCTTGATACAATTCTTGGTTGAACGGTTAACCCTTTTGACGGACGGGGGTGGCTTTATGATCAATATTAAATGCATTACAAATGATCTTGGGGTAAGGCCACTCATGTCAACGTGGCCACATGAAAAATGTCTTTGCTTTGCTATATGAATATGTCTAACTTATCTCTAACTTCCGAGGCGCGTTCTATGCTGATTTGAACATTTTCGCCAGGGTCAGCGCAATCTACGGATATCGAATCCAATCGAGTAGGCAGCCCGCCTTTAATATTTGAATCTTACATACGATGGTCGAGTAAGTCGTCATCGAGATTTGAGCTAGTTTCCAAGTCGCATTGGCCAAACATTAAATCATGCACGCTATGACATTCTCGACCAGAACAGACGATAGTGCTCGAGTCAAGGGGTTGAGTTTTCCCGGCACTCACAAATGAGTTTGCCAATGTTGAGAGGGTAGGAGTTGTCATGTTGGATGTCCCTGCTTGCTAATGGGTTGTGACTTGCTCATTCCATGCAGAGATGAGCTCTTTGGTTCTTTAGGTAATGGCTAATGAGATGGATTCATACCATTCCAGTCTTCATTGTGATAAGTGGTCCAAGCACGATCCCGAGCACTACTAGGCTTGGATGATGCACGACTAGTTCATATAGCTTCACTACTTTGGATGGTCTTGGCACGAACCTTAGCGCTGATGGGCTTAAGGCCAGTCCTAAGTGACACATCATTGGTAGTTGCATCTTTAAAGGCAAGGATGGCATCGGCCAACCTTGAGCATTACTAGGCTCAAGGGTACTCTCAAGTGATACGTTGCCGGTTGTCATGATTGGATCCGGTAGGTCGTTGTTCATAGGGGGATTGCTGATGTTGATGCCTTGACTTTAGGGATAGGGGAGGTCTTGGCATGTACCTAAGCACTGACTGGCTTAAAGGTTCTCTCGAGTGACTCATCGGTAATAGCTGCAAGTTCCTACTGAAATAAGAGGACTCCTTTCTTGGTTTGTCTGAGGGAGGTCCCATAACATTCCCTACCTTTTTATTAATTGCCCTAGATTTCCTTAATCCCTCATAGGACAAAGAACTTCATGAATCTTTGATATAAGTGGCTCTTTACCGAATGTGGTCACGAGGGAGATAGAAACCATTGGAAAAATGCCTACAACCCCAAAACCATAGATGGGCAAGGCACGTGGGGTGAGGTTGGAGGAAGCAGGCAAGAGGCAAAGAGCTTGAGAGCCTAAAAAACAGCTTGAACATGATACTGACTGAACTATTCCATCCACGAAGGCTCGATGCATATTTGAATTAGCCATTGCAAGAGTGATGATCATGGGATCATGGTGGGGGTAAGAAGTGGCTTTTCTGTCATTAATAGTGAACACGATGGGCCGATCTATTTCTATCCTGGGTGCTTTGGATGCTCGATGCTTTAAATAATAGATTCGGCCGGCTCAATCCACTTCTCTATGATATAGGGGCTGTGCTCTTAGGATGCTTTTGGCTACATAAGGGTCCTTACATATGGTCAAGATGTTAGTTATGGTTGCGACGTTGTTGTCGATGTGGTGTCGGCTTGTTGTTATGAGCCGTCCTTTGTCCCACTTGATGCCAAACAAATATGCCAAACAAACTCTAAGAGCATCCCTTCTTGGATCAGGCTTTCAATTTCTCTTATGAGCACTCGGCACTCGTTGATTGAGTAACCGCTGATTTGATGAAACCGACACTATTTGCTGTTGTCACTGGGTTCCTCCCTTCTCCAGCCTCTAGTGGTTAGTCATTGGTATTGCACTTGGTTTCTAGTGGTGAGATACTTAGTTTTTAAATCTTGATTCATACTAGCATAGTTAGTGTACCAGGACCTGTATTGGGTGCCAGTTTATCCTCGTCTTTTGGTGTTATCTGCCAATTATTGGATCGACCGGTGCTCTTACGCGGACCGACTTGACTTGTACATCGGGCTCGATCGTCACTGTTAGAAAATCAATATCCTCCAACATCCTTCATCCTTGTAATGTCATTTGCACATTGATAGAAATCACCTAGGGACATACTCAGCTTCTTTTGGAGTTTTTTTCCTAACTCTTGATTTATACCTAACTCCCGAGTAGAGGATCAAACTTGGTTACACTTCTTAGCACCCTTTGCTTGAGTGGATTCTTTGTAGTTGTGATCTACATATGACAGAAGACTCTTGGTTGGCCCCTATCAAATGTTTCTTCGCTCACTAGCCATCATAACTTGGGTCGTTGAGGTAAGAACCTAGTTTTGAAGTCAGCATACATCTGGATCCAAGAATTAATGTTGCCCAGTTGTAGATGTACGAATCAACGGGAGGCCACCCTTGGAGAGTGGAGGGGAAGAGCGGGAACTTTGCTGGATTGGAAAGGTGGTTAGCACGGGTGATGAAATTGAATGCATCAGTTTGATCTAGTAGGTCAGCACTTTCACCGTACTTATTAATAGGCGGCAAGGCATACCGCCGATGGATGCAAGTCTTCGGGTTTCTTGGAAAATGGCTCTCTGTTCTCATCGCCAGAAAAAGCTTCGCCCTGGCATTCCGATCTTGCAGTTTGTTGACTTATTGGTAATTGATGTTCAGTTCCTACCAAAGGTCAGCGTCGACATGTTGTAGGATTGTCTGGCCAATGACTAGTTGTGGGCTTTGATAGAGTTAGGTATATGCCTAGGGGCACTCATGTAATTTGTTACACATATCTAACTCGATAACCAATCTTGTTCAAAATAAAAGATGTTTTCTTTCTATTATATACTTGATATAATGAGTTATATTAATTAATTTAATTAAAAGTATATTTAATAGAAAATCCATAAATGGTATATTTTGTTATAATAGTTGCAAGGTATTGTAACTATGTGTAATTTATCACAGTAAAATTAAACATATTGTTTTAAATATTCCAAGTCAATATGTATCGAGACTGGATATCAATACATCCGCCAAGACTAGATTATGTAATGCTCTCCAAATGTATGGTAGTGTATTACTTATGACTGTCCAGGCATCAAAGTGTTACGTACTAATAGTTATTGGATAACCATGAAATAACTCACTCGATAGTTTTCTATTGGTTAATATATACAAGGTCAAACAAAATATATCAATGCAAAAAAGTTACACAGTTCTCTCGACTTGAGAATACTAATAATCTTCAACATGGAAACTCCGCCTTGATTATAGTTAAATCATGGCACAAGTCCATCAAACGAATATAGTTGGGTCAAGTAGAAGCACTGAGAGTGAAACACTATTCAAGAGAGGATCCGTCTTCCCATTTAGACGAGTTAGTATCATGGTCAACTGAAATCAACTCAAAGTCAAAGTCTCTGGCTAGAGCAGTATAGTTAATAATGATTGTTATTATTGAACAGAGAACGTTTTGTTTGGACTATGGAGTTAAATATGGATAATATTGGAATTTTTGCCACTACCGAATTCCATAAGTTTTGACGTGATATGTTTTGATGATGAAAACTTGTGTAAATAATTATCACTACTAAGTAATGCTTAAATAAGTGAAATTCGATTTCACCACAAAGATGTTTAAGCGATTAATTCAACCAAAATGCCACATCACTAGCTAAGGTAACGTGTTATTAATATTTGAATTGCTCAGTATTAATTGCTGAGTGAATCTATACCTTTGAGTTGCACAACCGTAATAATGAATGAACAGAATAAACTACACGATTTAATCAATTTATAATCATTGTAAGTCAATTAAATTAATTAATATTTCTAAAATTTTGATTAATATATTTTATTTTATTTGTTTTCATATAATTAGTATTTAATAAGGTGCGTAGATAAAAGTTTTAAACGCACATATCAATATATGATATCAATAGATTGTTTGAATTGGATTTAAATGAAATAAATGCTAAGTGGGTTTCAGATCACTTGAGACCCATGATTCCTCCATGTTTGGCCACCCACATAAGAGAGAGAGCACAAGTTTTCAAAAGAATTAATAAAGGGGCAAGAATAATGTAAAGAAAAAAATCTTTCTTTGATTAGCATTGATTGCCTTCTTATTTCATTCTTTTCATAACCTTTTGGTTATCCATTCTTTCTGTAACTTTTCTATTTCTCCCTTCCTCTCTACTTACTGAAAATATGAAAGCTTCCATGGCTTCAAAAATTCACAAAATCAAATATAAATTAAATTTGTTCATTAAGAGTGGTTTATCCCTCTTGATCCTTGCAAATTTTGGAGGCTGATTTTTGAATCTAGGAGCTTTAATTCATTGTTCAAGGTATGATTTATTAGCTACATCCATAGGTAATTTTCTTATTTAAATTCGCTTATGTATTTGCATGATTGATATACAGATTCCTATGATTCACTTCAAGTCTTATTTGAGTATATCATGTTTATTGTATTGTTTTGATTTAGATCTATATTTGTTTATCATCTCCCTTTAACATATGTTCATGACAAACTGATATGTTTCGAATCTCATATCACTTTTGATAACTTATCATTATTCTCTATATTGTTTAGATTTGTAAATTGCTACCATAAAATTTACACATGCCTACTTGTCCACATTTCTTTTACTTTATTTTAGAAACTTGTCAAATTAAAAACGAACTTTGAATGAGTTTTTTTTATATAATTATAAAACAATCACATACTCAAATGCTAATGAATTGTATATGTTAAGTTATCTACTGTTCTTTGAAATTGATCTTTAATTTCATATGGTAAATTCTTGTGTATGATTATTTCAATTCTTGTAAAAAAAACTTGACTTAAAATTAATGAATGGATTTTACTGCAAATTCTAATTCTTTATAGTTTTCTATATTTAAAGTCTCATGTAAATCTGGATTATTTTGTTTCCTTACTAAATTAAAAGTTTAATGGAAACTGTTGAGTTTAAAATCAAAACTTATTTGTATAAATGTATATCTACATATATCATATGCAACAATATTCGCACATATATGTTGTTTAGATCTAAATTATTAAATTGCAATAATCATGTATATGGAAATATACATGTTTAACTTAATTCAATTTGTAAGAAAATTTCGTACAATAATGTAATCTTTTGTTGTCAAATCTTTTCTTTAATTGAAATCATTCCCATTAATGATAATTTTGGATTTCAAATTATTTAAAACAACTAATGGGTTCTCACTTTACATACATACTTATGTACGTACGTATGCATATATTTCATTAATCGAAATTTGGACAACAAAGACATGTGTAAATTTGGTTGATAAGTTATAAATGACATTTAATGTATTAATTATTACAATTAAAGAATAATAAAAATGAAAGGTTTCTCGCACTTGATATATTGTCATATATTCTCTTTATTAATTGCACATAGTAAGAGAGGAAAACAAAAGGTTTCCCTCTCTAAATTCATTTATACATGTTTCATTTACACATATGTACACCACTCACACAAATGAATGTATTTGATATATTCATATAATACCTATAAGTTTAAGTTATATTTAAATCTCTATGTTAACAATTTAAACCAAATGAGATTTTATTTAAAATTTTGTTAGATTGGATCTGATATACATTTAGACTTCATATGCCTAATAAAGATCCAAAATAGTAATTTTTTTAAAATTCTCTCATTTCTTCCACTGTATGATAACCTAGTTCCAACAAGCTCAACCGACATTCTATGGAGTTGGAGATCCACGACGATGATGAGTTAGGGTGAAAGATCTCCTCTCACTATGTACAAACGATGAACGTGAATGACTGGTCTACCCCTCTCTTGATCGATGCCTGACCGCACTTCTATAGGATAGAGAGTACAACATGGGGCTCTTGGCTCTCCACCGATGGCATGGGCACCACCCTAAGACACTCAAACCTAAAATATCGAGCTATGTTTGTCGTCCAACGACATTCAAAAGCTGATTGTCATTCCACTAAAGGGAATGAAAATGTCTTGGTTCCTGTTCGTCGACGAAATTCTATCGGTTTAGAAAACCGTCGAACGAATTTAAATTAAAAATAACCGCAAGCGCACGGTGTACGAATGTAGCACGCGGCAAATACGGGTCGATCCACAGGGAATTCATGATTTTAAAATTCTATTCAATCAAATTATACCAAAGTCGAGAGTGAATAGCTAGAATTGTAAGAAACTAGCAAAAGAAAATGATAAAAATATGAGAGTTAAAAGAACAATTTAGAGATAAATCCACTCTCTAGATCATATAAATCAACAAAATAAAGTTATGATCTCTCTTTTCTTGTCATTAATGAATTAGTTGATGTGCTTATCATAAGTATGGTATATTTGTGCTATTAATTAGCTCAATATAAACCATCAAACTATAACACAGCCACTAATACACATTTAACTCTTATGAAATATGACAATAAAGTTAAAATAAAAATCTATTTTAAGCATAGCCTATTAACTATTGTTTAGAAATATAGGCTATCAAATTTCAATTTCAACATTCACTTCTTTTCCATAATCATATTTAGATGAAGAGGCAATTTGTGTTATGTTTGTTTAAGCATAGCCTATTTGTTATGAACAACATAGACTATCAAATTCAAAGCTAAAAAATATCATTAAACCACTTCAAGTGTTTCCGTTAAAGCACAAAAAGAGAGCATAAACATCAAAATGTTGCATCTACATACTAGAGAGCTTCATTACCCCTAAATTGTAGGGATTAAGCTCTCATATTTGTTATCAAATCAACAAATGTAGAAAACAACATGAAATCAAAAAGAAAGGAAAATGAAAGGTAATGGAAAAGACAACTATTCTAATTGCATAAAGGAAAATCTACACTACTTGCATAAAAGGAAATGAACATGTAATTAAAAAGAAACAATAATTAACATTGCATAAAAAAAGAATTACATAAGAGAAGAAATGGCTAAGTAGCCATGGAAAGAAAGAGAGATTTGATTTATTTTCTAAACTAAAACTAACTAACTAAGAGGAAGATGGCTACATGAAAAATAAGGGGTATTTATACAAGTTAGAAACCCTAATGCATATTTTTGGGGAGTACCCAAAATGCCCTTGGAGGAAGTGTGGTGGCCAGGTTATCATTAGCTTTAATAATCCCCCACTTAAATATACATGAAGCTTTAAATGTCTTTTAGCATGTGCATTAGCCTTTAATTTGTACATTAGGTAGTGGGTAGGTGGGGTCCTCCATGTTCTTCACTTTGAATTATTTCCATCTTCATTCCTTTGTATTCATTTTGTGCATGCATATTCCTTCATGAACCCACTTGTAATTGAGTGTAATTTCCTACAAAATAATATAAAAATTTCCAATTAAATGTTCTCAAATTAATATATGCACAAAAATGACCATTTTGCCTCTGGATGAAGATGATTATGTGACAATTTCAAATAATATGAATTTTGGTTTAAACAAGTTAAAATACCCAATATGATCATTTATTTAATTCAAAAAGAATAAGTATGGTGGTTAAAATATGCACATTTACATGCACATCAAATACCCCCACACTTATCTTTTTACTCGTCCTCGAATAAACTAAAACTAAGGTAAATCCGTTTTCGTAGGGAGCACGATTGCATTGAGCGTATGCAACAAGCCGTTAAACCTCTGGGTGTCCCAAGTAGGACGAGTGTTGTCTCGTGAGGGTTTTCAGCGGATACTACCCACAAAATCCAAATGCATGATGAATATATTTACAAAATGCAAGATTTATTTACAAAGAGATGAATGCAAAATTTTGAAAATATTTACAAATGAAGGATTTATTTTTAACTTGACACAAATAAGTTAAATATAGGTTTTGGTTATTATCTTGAAAATTTATGTCATTTACTCGTCAAAATTTCCAACAAAAATCAAGTTATCATAACAAATAGACAATAGTTTAACTTGTTGTTTCGGTTGATAACAAAGTGTAATTATAAAATGGATCCTTAGTTGATTATCAAAGTTTATCAAAGTGGTATTTTCATTTCTTTTCAATAACAAATCAAATCAAATAAGTAAAAATAGTGCTAGGATTTCAATTGCTTGCTCTCTCATTATTTGCAAGAAAAATTACACACCTAGCTCAGGTAAACTGAAGCCAGGTATACCACCCATGCACTGCCTTTCGGACTTATGTGAGGGAAGTACAGAGCATGGCGAGTGCACACACTTTCGTGCATACACCTATCGACCGTAAGTGGTTTTTATTAAGTCTATTTTTTTTACATGTGTTACATACATGCATAACCGTGAGGACTTTTAAATGAGTATGAAAACACAAAATCTTTATCAAAGATTCCAAGTAATTCACCCATGCATAACCGTGAGGACTTTTAAATGAGAGCGAATACTTTGGATGTTATTTTTTTTATTTTTTTATATTTTTTAAGAGAGAGAGAGTTTTGCAAAATCATCTTAGCACCATTTAACTTATAAGACAAAAAAATGTTATATCCTTTACTTTAAATTCACCACTTTTAAAACAAAGATTTTCAATTGGGATGTATTTCATAATTAACACGTATGAATCTTCCTATATACTAGTTAAACCATTGTTATTTATAATACAACTTCATTTTTATTTTTGTTAAGACAGATAAATTTTCAATAATTTCAATTTAATAAACCAAAACCATATATTTATCCTATGGTGTTTCTTTAAAAATAAATCAAAAGCGCTAAAAAAAAAAGAAAAATACTTCTTTTGTTTTTGGATTTTTTTTTTTGAGTTTTTGGAAGAAAAATGAAAAATTAATCCTGAAAAAATCAGAAGAAGATGAGTCTCCCCCCACACTTGATTTTGACTGTGTCCCCACAGTCAACCCAAGTGAAAGGAACGTTTATTATTATTTACATGAAAATGAAATGTATTTACACGAGATCAGAAAGTATATCGTCAAAAAATAAATAAAGCGGTCTTCCAAAGACCAATTCATTTGTCTCGTCAAGTATACGAGACACGGCTTAAGCTCGAAAAACCAATTCGTAAAAGATTCCGAAGTTGATTGTCGATTTGAAAAAACGAATGTCGTTTTATTGAGAACCATATGAGTTGTTTTATTTTCAATGATTTTCGGGGTTGATAAAACAATTGCTTGAAATTTATTTTCACCAAATTCAAGTTTATCATCGATTTCAAAATCGAAATGGTGATTCAAATCGTCCCCTACAGAATTTAGCAACTCATTTTCAAAAAGTCCATAAAACTCATGTTCGTTAAATTCGACTTCCTTCATTGGATTATTAACAACTTCATCATGTAAATCGAGCTTAAAATTCAAAGTTGTCGTATTCAAATTTTCAGAAAAAGGAAGATCAAAGTTTAAATCGAGTTTCGCACCCTCAAAAGAATTGAAATCCAACTTAATCAACAACTTGATTAAGATCGTCATTATCAAATTCAAAAGTTGTTATTTGAAAATTGTCGATTTGGGTAAAGGGTGGATTATCACTTGAATCATCACACGTTGAAATTTGATTTTTTTTCTCACGAAAATTTTCCAATGTTTTAATCAACAAATTCGTGTGATCATCGTAAATTTCATTCATTTGCTCAACAAAGTCAAATTTGTAATTATTAACTTGAAAATTTTCGATTTGGACTTGTTGAGAACAAGAATTGTCAATTTCGATAAACGGTAGATTATTATTTGATTCTTCGTGGGTTGAGATTTGATTATGATTTTCACGATAAGTTTTGTATTTTTCAAGTAAATCTCCGTTATCTTTTTCCATTTCGTCAACAAAATCAAATTCATGATTATTGATTTGAAAATTTTCACTTTGAATTTGTTGATAACCAAAGTTTTCAATCGTATCGCTATTGAACTATTCTCATTGCCAAATTCGTTTGAAAAGTTGTTCTCATTTTCATGTTGAGTTTGAAATTCATTTTGGAGTTCGAAATTAAATTGGCATGGGTTATAATCGTAATCGTTTGAATTTTGAATTGAATTCAAATTTTGAAATCCTTGACTCGAGTTATTACACAAATAAGAATTAATAAATCATTTATTTCTTGATTTTTTTCGTGTAGAAAGTTCGAGTAAAGATGAAATCATTTCAATGCTATTTTCAAGAGTCGAAGGTTGGTCATCGTTTTGAAAACTTTGTTGTTCAAAATTCAAATTGTTTAAAGAATAGTTGTCGTTAAAATATCCATACGAATTCGGAGTGAACTCATATGGATTATATTGATTTTCACAACTATTGTAAAATTCAAATGAATATTGAAGTTCGGACATTTTCAAGAATGTTTTTAGTTTTTTTTTGTAAAGGAAAAATATTTACAAAAAGAATTTATTTTTCAAAATGGAAAATCGACCTTTGTTTTGTTTTTGGTTTTTCTAAATTTTTTTTAATGAAAAGATTATATATATATATATATATATTTTTTGGATTTTTTGATTTTCTAATTTTTTTGGATTTTTGAAATTTCAAAGAAACAGATTTAAAATTTTCAAAGGAAAAGGAATATTTACAATTTTTAGTTTTGGATTTTGAATTTTTTTTTTAAATATGCATGAACTAATGCATATAAATGAATGCAATGGTTAATTACAAATGCTTTATCCTAAGTTAACCCAAAATTGTATAATCACACACTCTCTTAAATCAACAAAAATATTTCTCAGCCAGGTAACGGGCAGGGGTTATCGTTGCACCACGAATCACCGTAGCAATGCAGCCGAAGATTTAAGTACCTTCAGAGGAACAACCACTATAATATTTACGAATCACCGTAATATTTATAAATGGTTATTACTCTGTCGTAGCCTAGACACCAAGAAATTAAATTGTTCAAAGAAGACAACTATCAATATACAATTAAGTGAGTTATTATTAAATCAAATTCTAAGATGAAATGCAAAGCTGAAATAAAACGTGTATTAACAATGCAACTACGAATGAATTTTTTTTATTTTTTAAAATGCAAATGCAAGCAACCAACAATTCAATTCAAATAAAATTAGAAACGAAAGTAGATTTTTTTAGCAAGCAGAGCAATTTATTTTGGCTAGCTAAGGAAGCAATTTTTAGCAAGTTATTCTTCCTTTATTTCCTGCTTTGGCAACCTAAAAATTAAAAAGAAAGATATATACAATTTTTTTTTTTTGGTTTTTTTTTGAAGGAAACTTAAAAGTAGGGTTTTACTTAAAAAAAATTGAGAAAAAGAAGACTAAAACAAATGGAAAATCAAAATAATTAAAATCAAATGAAACAAAACAAAACAAATGAAGAAAAGACTTGTATGTTGTTATTTTTTTATATTATGAAGAAAACAAAACTAGAAAACTTGCCTTTTTTTTTCTTTTCTTTTCTTTTTGTTGTTTTTTTAAAAAAAGGAAAGATTAAAAACAAAAGGAGTAAATACCTTTTTTTTTAAAAAAAAATAGTAATAAACTAGGGCCCGGCCCAACTCAGTTAAATAAAACAAAACACACCCAACTTTCTCAATCAAAAACGAACGAACACATCTGCGAGTCGTACTCGCAATTTCCAAATCATCGAATTTTCCAAAATCTCCCACCCAAATTTCGTACCCAAGTTAAGTCGATTTCTGCAAATCAAAATCTTCTCTTCTGTTCTTTTGGTGGAGTTTGAGGAATTGTACCACGATTTTGTAGGCGATTCTGGTTATGAGGCAAGTTGGATTCGCGATGTGTATGTATTGCGATTTGAGGTCATGGTTTGGGGATTGCTGATTGAGTTGGAGTTGCGCGTGTTGGTCTGAGTGAGTTCGATTCGGGGCGAGGCGGTTGGGAGTCGCAGTGACGTTGAGATGTTTGGAATGAGATGCTCGCGAATTTGTGCACTGAATGGTGACTGCAAAGAAGGGTAGCAACAGTTGCAGTGGGGGAAGAACTGTTAGATGCTGACGGTGTTGGTTGCAGAAGTAAGTGGTGGTAAGAAGAGTGTAATGAAATACAAGATGATGTATGCACTTGAATGTAGCTGCTGTTGTGAGATTGTAGTGGGTTGTTGTTGGTGTTTTGTTTTGACAGAGGAGATATATGGCAATGGAACCAGGTATTTGATGTAAGTGCTTTGGTTGATGGTATGAGAGGTGATGGATAGGATCGTGGCACTGTCAGTGATGTTTGATGGCAGGTAGAAGAGAGAGGATGTGCAATTGTGCCAGAGATGTAGTTGTTACGAATTGTTGCTGTGGATGGCAAGTTTGAAGAGAGTGTGGTGGGTTGAAGTGATATACTGTGATGTTTGTGTTATTAGAGGAGGATGGGGAGTAGGATGTTTGAGTAGCAGTTTTGAGATGGTTGAGTGTCGCGGAGGAGGAGTGTCTCGTGGTGGCCACTGTGCAATAGTTAGCAGGTAGGTGATTGTTTATGTTTGAAGTGTATGTAAGGGAGGATGTTTTGGTGGAAGTATTGATAAGTCAGTATATGTTGAGTGGTTGCAATAGTCAGAGGTGTTGAATGAAGTGGATGTGAATTTGTGAATAGGAGAAGTTACGGTGCACAGGATGTGATGTTGATGGGGGTAATATGTGAAGTCAGAACAAATGGATGAAGAATAGTTGTGTAGAGTGGTTGAACCGATGAATGTATGTATGCAGCAATGTGGTGACTGTTTGAGTGGTGAAAACGCTGCCTTGTTGAGGGAGAAAAGACAGTAAGTTGTGGTCTGGATTCAATTGAATGGTGTGTGACAATGGTTTGTAAGAGGAACGTGGAAGTAAGTGGTTCTGAGGCAGTTGAATGCTGAGATGATCGGTAGTTGTGTTGAGGAGAAATGGTATGAAGTGGTATTTGACTGTAGGAGGTGATGGTGGATTACAGGGGTATGCAGTGTTTTAGACAATGGTTTGTATGCAAATGTGGAAGCGGTGATAAGAAGTGGGCAGTGAGTTGATGGTTGGATGTACTGTTGCTACCGGTGGATGTTGGAAGGCGTGGATGGAACAGCAGCAGCAAGGGGGTTGCAGGGAAGTGGTAAGGTCAGTGGAAAGACATTGAAAATGGTGTGTGAATGTTTGTATGTGGTGAAATGCAACTGTAATAGGCAGTGTAGTATGAGGTGTTTGATGAAGTTTGACAGAGGCAAGATCTGCAGTAATGAAAACTGTAAACTGTGAAATGAAAAAGAAAAATGAAAACTGTAAAAAAAATGTAAAAATGTGAATAGTAAATGAAAAGTGATTTTTTTTTCGTTTTGAAATTGTATGTGCTCTTTTTTTTAAAATAAAAATGTGTATGCAAAAGCAACAAACACACAAACAAATGCAAACAAAATTCACACAAACACAAACAATTTTTTTCTAATAAGCAAACAAGCACACAAAATAAAATCACACCAAAAATCAAAAGAAAAATAATTCGAAGAATAGAAAATTAAAACCAAAACAATTCCCCGGCAACGGCGCCAAAAACTTGTTCGTCGACGAAATTCTATCGGTTTAGAAAACCGTCGAACGAATTTAAATTAAAAATAACTGCAAGCGCACGGTGTACGAATGTAACACGCGGCGAATACGGGTCGATCCACAGGGAATTGATGATTTTAAAATTCCATTCAATCAAATTATACCGAAGTCAAGAGTGAATAGCTAGAAATGTAAGAAACTAGCAAAAGAAAATGATAAAAATATGAGAGCTAAAAGAACAATTTAGAGATAAATCCACTCTCTAGATCATATAAATCAACAAAATAAAGTTATGATCTCTCTTTTCTTGTCATTAGTGAATTAGTTGATGTGCTTATCATAAGTATGGTATATTTGTGCTATTAATTAGCTCAATATAAACCATCAAACTATAACACAACCACTAATAAACATTTAACTCTCATGAAATATGACAATAAAGTTGAAATAAAAATCTATTTTAAGCATAGCCTATTAACTATTGTTTAGAAATATAGGCTATCAAATTTCAATTTCAACATTCACTTCTTTGCCATAATCATATTTAGATGAAGAGACAATTTGTGTTATGTTTGTTTAAGCATAGCCTATTTGTTATGAACAACATAGACTATCAAATTCAAAGCTAAAAAACATCATTAAACCACTTCAAGTGTTTCCATTAAAGCACAAAAAGAGAGCATAAACATCAAAATGTTGCATCTACATACTAGAGAGCTTCATTACCCCTAAATTGTAGGGATTAAGCTCTCATATTTGTTATCAAATCAACAAATGTAGAAAGCAACATGAAATCAAAAAGAAAGGAAAATGAAAGGTAATGGAAAAGACAACTATTCTAATTGCATAAAGGAAAATCTACACTACTTGCATAAAAGGAAATGAACATGTAATTAAAAAGAAACAATAATTAACATTGCATAAAAAAAAGAATTACATAAGAGAAGAAATGGCTAAGTAGCCATGGAAAGAAAGAGAGATTTGATTTATTTTCTAAACTAAAACTAACTAACTAAGATGAAGATGGCTACATGAAACATAAGGGGTATTTATACAAGTTAGAAACCCTAATGCATATTTTTGAGGAGTACCCAAAATGCCCTTGGAGGAAGTGTGGTGGCCAAGTTATCATTAGCTTTAATAATCCTCCACTTAAATATACATGAAGCTTTAAATGTCTTTTAGCATGTGCATTAGCCTTTAATTTGTACATTAGGTAGTGGGTAGGTGGGGTCCTCCATGTTCTTCACTTTGAATTATTTCCATCTTCATTCCTTTGTATTCATTTTGTGCATGCATATTCCTTCATGAACCCACTTGTAATTGAGTGTAATTTCCTACAAAATAATATAAAAATTTCCAATTAAATGTTCTCAAATTAATATATGCACAAAAATGACCATTTTGCCCCTGAATGAAGATGAATATGTGACAATTTCAAATAATATGAATTTTGGTTTAAACAAGTTAAAATACCCAATATGATCATTTATTTAATTTAAAAATAATAAGTACGGTAGTTAAAATATGCACATTTACATGCACATCAGTTCCTTATGCATAGTTATGTCCAGGTCAATGTTAATGACGAGACTTGCCCCACATATAACATGTCTTCTTGGATGAGCATAAGCATCCATAACCTGGATTTCTAGCACCACCCTACCTCGGGCCTCGACGATGTTCATGAGGTAACAAACATTGGGAATGACAGGTTATAGAGGAGTAAGTTCAAACACTTGAGAGGGTAGTGGAACAAAGTTCATAGTTGTCTAAGCATCTAATCTGGTCCCGAATTCACTTACCTCGTGGGCTAGAGTTCCCACGCTGGTCAAGCTTTGGAGGATAGTTCGCCACATGTCATTGCTGATCATAGGGACATGACTGGCGGCGTTGACGACAGTGTTACCGTAAGTCTCATCATCGTTAGAGTTGATGAGTTCATTCTCACCATTACGATTTAACGTGGTGAAACATGAAAAGAGTGTGTAGAGATGAAAACAATGAGTAAAAGTGAGAGCTTAAAGAGGAGGATCTCATTTTAGCACCAAAATATTGACTAAAAAATTAACTTATCTCAGAATTGGACTAATGTGTTCGTGAAAGTAAATGTTACTTGCCAACACTAGGCTTAAATGTAAAACGTGGAAAAAACAACCAAATTAAAGTAAATGATTCAAAGATATAGAGTGATTCGGCTAAGCTTGCCTACGTCTACTATGAAGATGTCTTATTATGTTTCTCTCTTACGATTACTAGAAATTACAAGAGAAAAATATGGAAATTAGCACTTAGTTTACAATAATTCTAAACTTAAAAGTTTTGAGTGGATCTGCTTGCTGAAAATGTAATTCTGAGCATAAAAATCAAATCCATTGATGTTGCATGGTATGAGGTATTTATAGTAGTAGATTCAAATGATGTACGACTGAGACTGCACAGTAAAACAGGCGGGGAAGTGCTTATGTTCCTCGATTTGGTCGCATGAGCCGATGGAAGAAAACTGCAAATACAAAGTGGAATGTGTGGCTGAGAAGTATGTCAGCTGCCACTCTGTACCAGGCATATGTTTTGCATTTATTGTGGCGACATGCTATAGGATTAGGCATGCTTTTGGCAAACTTGCTACAATATCTAGTACGACTGGTTGTATCAAATGTTGTTTACTTTTACTTGCTCATGTAGCAAGACGGATAAGAAGCTTAGCGACCAGTCGCTTATCGCCGAAGGTTGCTGAGTGAAATCGAAAATGCTAAAGCTAGATCTTGAAGGAACATGCTGAGATAGTGACGAGACAAGTTGCTTGGGACCGGTCGTTGGCGGGTTGAGTGATGGGCTATAGACGGGTTGCTTTAAGCTGAGTCAAGTCATATTAAGTGGCCGTGTTGAGCTGAATCGGGCCGGGCAAGGCACAGGGATCAAGGTCGGCTTATATGTGGATTGTTGTTGGGTCTACTGAGATGGAGCCGGGTTGAAAATCGACCGGTCTGAATCTGGCTGGGTTGAATGTTAACCGACTTGGATCTGGACGTGGCCTTGTTATATTGATTGATTTAAACATATTTGTGAAAAAGTCGAGTAACGGTCATTGTAAACTATGGACGATCATTTTTGACTTAACAATGGTATTTCTATAGTAATAATTTTTTCGTATCGTCAACAGTTACCATTACCATAATAATCATAATTGCGGTCATTTTAATCGTTAGTAATTAATATAATGAGAGGAAGACGTGCATTCTTGTGCAAATTGAAAGAGATGCGTGAAAGTGGTAATTGAAAGCGATTTATTTTTAAATTTTAACAGTTTATTTAAATGGAGTAAATGTATAGACCACTCCTCTGAGGCATCGAGACTCTAGATGCTACGTCAAATTAAAATGATCAAACTTTTGTTTGAAACGCACCTAAATTTAGCTGCTTGGTGTTTTTATAAACACAAAATCCCCGGCACACGTCTTTCCGTCATTTAAATATTGTACGGTTAATCATTATAAGAGCTCTCGTTTTGAATTTTTATAAGTAAACCGAAAATCATATTTTCAGAAGCAAACCTTGGTTTTCCAATTTCTCTCTTTTTCTAAACTCGACGCTTTCAAAGAACAAAATCCTCTTTCAGTTTCCGCTCTACCTTTTCTTCCTCCTCTTTAAGAATCCCCAAAATCGTCAGTTCTTCCAGAACTCAAAACTGTCGGTTTTCCAACATGAGAAAATCTAAGCTGGACTCTGTAAAAAAGCAGCGATCTTTCCAAATTCTGTTACTTCTCTCTCTAATTTACGCTCTTTTCCTACTCTTCGTCGCCACCCCTTTCCATTTCGCAGCCAACTCTGCTTCCGGTGCCACCTCATCCTCCTCCAGCGATCTATTACGCGTCCGCCGCGACGTAGTCAGAACCCTTTCTCCGAGACGTCCTTCTCGCGTCATCAGTTCGTCCCCTTCAGAACGCACTAGGGTTTCATCTTCGTCTTACGTTTCGAGCTTAAAATTCGACCATTACAAAGCTAATTTCAATCTATCCGAGCTCGATAAAGCAGTAAATCAAGCATGGATTAGTGGTAAAAAAGTGTTTTTGGAGCTAAAGAACTCGACTTTACCAACAGCAGAGGAAATAAATGCAAAAAAGAATGAAGAAGAATCATGTCCCCATTCGATCATGTTGACTGGAGAGGACTTTGTTAAAAAGGGAAAATTGTTGGTGATACCATGCGGATTAACGCTTGGATCACATGTCACTTTGATTGCGAAGCCCAATTTTGCGCATGCAGAAAAAGATCCAAAAATTACCATTAAAAGAGAAGGTGAAAATGAGGTGATGGTTAGTCAGTTTATGATGGAGTTGCAAGGCTTAAAGACGGTAGATGGAGAGGACCCACCAAGAATTTTGCATTTTAATCCAAGGTTAAAGGGAGATTGGAGTGGAAGGCCTGTGATTGAGATGAATACTTGTTATAGAATGCAATGGGGATCTGCTTCTAGATGCGAGGGTTGGCATTCTAGAGCTGATGAAGAGACTGGTATGATTTTATCTTTACAAGAAACCTCTTATTTTTTGAACGATGCATACGTTTAGTGCTTTGTGCAAGTATTCAACACTTTTAGTGCTTATTGGAGCCGTTGATGCTTATTGTACTATGAAATATGCAATAAACAGAACTTTTTTTTACTGCAATTAAACACGATTAGAAGTAATTAACATTCAACAATCAAACCTCTTATTTTGAAACTAAAGCAAACCTTAAATGAACAGATGTAGCTTAAGTCATTCTATGTGATATTATGTTTTTTTTCTTTCTTTCTCAGATTGGTCTTGTAGTTTAGTATTGTTAATACAAGACTACATTATATATTTCTAGCATGACAATCTTATTTGTTGTAAGCGTGTCATGTTTGTTTGAAATTATGCAAATGCCACTCTAGTATTGGGAATAATTTTGAAGCAGTGTATTGAATATACTTTACAAGCTGTCTTAAGTTCATGTCTGCCATATTTTTATCTGTTAAGTTATCGCCTGGCCTTTAATTTTCTTGGTTAATAGACATGACGTTATGGTTTTGATGATAAAGATAATTTTACGTTAGGATTTACAGCTACTCATAATTGTTAGGTGGAATTTCATTTTCATTTCTAAATGAATTTAACATATATGAATTAGTCTTTAGCTACTTGTACAAATCTCTCTGATTTGTTATTCATGCATATTGACTTCTATCAAGTATCAATCATTTCAATCTTGGTCTGTAGATGAGAAGTCACAATTGTTTTTGTTATGCTCTTCTAAAAATGATTTCTCATGGAAAGGGACCATTTTTGATAACTATGACACTTCAATTTCCGTGTAAAAACGACCCTCTAATTCTTTCTATTTGCAATTTTCGTTTGCAGTTGATGGGCTACCAAAATGTGAAAAGTGGATTCGTGACGACGATAATCATTCCGAAGAATCTAAAACACAATGGTGGTTAAACCGATTGATCGGAAGAACTAAAAAAGTCTCTTTTGATTGGCCATATCCATTTGTCGAAGACAAACTATTTGTTCTCACGCTTAGTGCTGGATTAGAAGGCTATCATATTAACGTCGATGGACGACACATAACATCTTTTCCATATCGTACCGTAAGTAGCAATCAAACATCACTAATATATTAAAAAATGATATGCTTACTAACAGGTAGTTACAACATTTCAGCCAATAAAAGACACTATAGTTAGTAAACTATTATAAACAAGAGTTATGGAAAATTAACACATGCTAGTAATCAGATATCACTAATGATAATGTCATACACATGTTATAGGGATTTGTTCTCGAAGATGCTACGGGTCTATCAGTTAATGGAGACTTGGAGGTGCATTCGATATTTGCTGCTTCACTACCCACATCCCATCCTAGCTATGCACCACAAAGGAGTTTAGAAATGTCGCCTGAGTGGCGAGCCCCACCACTTACGGATGAACCTGTGGAGCTCTTTATCGGGATACTTTCGGCCGGTAATCATTTTGCAGAGAGGATGGCGGTTAGGAAATCGTGGATGTCAGCGATTAGGAAGTCGTCAAAATACGTGGCACGATTTTTCGTTGCTTTGGTAAATATTTTCCTTACTTCTTTATGCATGAATAATATTTTCGTTGGAAGTTTGGTTTAAATAGTATTGGTTTTATATTGCAATGTAGCATGGAAGGAAAGAAGTAAATGCGGAGTTAAAGAAAGAAGCGGAGTATTTCGGTGATATTGTGATTGTACCATACATGGATAGCTACGATCTTGTTGTATTGAAAACGGTTGCAATATGCGAATATGGGGTATGTCTCTTATTGTCTTGAAGCTTTACCTTTTTGAAGTAATTAGAAGAGCCAAATTTTATGACATTTGAGTACAACAGAACAAACTGCCATGCTACTATTACTGGTGGTCGACTGAAATTTTAGAAAATAATTTGATTTTGAGGAAATTTGTTTTGATTAAGGTTTCTTGTTTTTGGCAGATACGTAGAGCGTTAGCAAAGCATGTAATGAAATGTGATGACGACACATTTGTTAGAATCGATGCGGTGATGAAGGAAATCAAGAAAATTAAGAACGATGAAAGCTTATATATGGGTAATATGAACTTCTACCACCAGCCTTTACGAAATGGAAAATGGGCAGTTACATATGAGGTATGTCCATTATTTCACTGAATAGTGCTTGGGGTATAACAAGCTGGTTTGCAAGACTTCTTGTAATACTTTGTAAAATTATGTATGTTTGGGTCATTCAAATGGGACGTTTCTGTGCATGTTTTGAATTCGGAAATGTAATATTGTGCTACTTGTTTGAAAATAATAGCTCCCTATGTTTGGGTATTTTTGTACCACAATGGTTCAAATAATCAAGGTATATTGAAATGATGTATCTCAAACTTGTTTTTTACGTTTTCAGGAATGGCCTGAAGAGGTTTATCCACCATATGCAAATGGGCCAGGGTATATTGTGTCATCCGACATTGCTCAGTTCATCGTATCAGAATTCGAAAAGCACACGCTGAGGGTAAGTCCTTAAGTCGCTTAATGCAATTCTTTTATTGCTTGCTTTTTCCCCAAAGTCAAAAATTAATCAATCAAGCATGAGGCTTGTTACTCGACATCTGTTGGCATATGCACCAATTCAAAAAGCAGTTGCTATTGGCACTCTTTCCACGCACTTGAGAATGTGTATTTTTTGCTAGTGGGGCAAGCTTTTGCTTTATTACCCCTTTTTATGGCCATATTTTGTATGGAATCTTGTGAGAAAAAAGATTTATAGTTTAGTGATAATTATGGACTCAGGGTGGAAGAAAGATTCTTCCTTTTCATACTTTATTTTTAAATGTACGATTATCTGATTGATTCAGCCTAAACATATGAGGAGTATAAAATAGTTGCACATGTGAATTTGATCACTTAACCATGGTAAAAAGATAAAAGCATAGTAAGAAAAAGCAAGTATCATCGATCATTTGATCACTGATCCCAGTTAAGCAAGTATTATTGATCATTTGAATACTAGCGCATTCATTTAGACTTGCTCATTCAATGAGAAGCAATAGCCATCTTGCCTCCCAATGCACAGTGGCATTATCATGTACATCTACATTAACATTCTTGAAATATCTAAGCAAGAGAAAACACATTGCATCAACCTTACAATACATTTTTCAAGAAATTAGCAACTTTTTCTATAACGACGTCCTTAAAATTTGATCTTTGCATCTTCATTGTGTTCGTGGTGCTTTTGCCGACTTTATGAGCTACTTATTGTGTTAACCTGCATGAACCTGGTGTTGTAGTAAAACAATAGGATAAATATTGAAGGCTCATGAAATAACAAATGTGATGCAGTTGTTCAAAATGGAAGACGTGAGCATGGGGATGTGGGTGGAGCAATTCAACAGCACGAAGCCGGTGGAATACGTCCATAGCTTCAGATACTGCCAATTCGGATGCATAGACGAATACCTAACGGCTCATTATCAATCTCCAAGGCAAATGCTCTGCATGTGGAACAAAATACAAGAAGGAAACCCACAATGTTGTAACATGAGATGATCATACATCTATTTTTTTAACACAGCCTAGAGTTTTCACAAATGTTTTAGGTAAAAGAGTTCGCCTGATATGAATGTTTATAGTGTAGGAGCACTGGTCTTTCCATTCCATTTATTGTTTCTTTTTAAGCTTGCTTGCTTTTGTAACCACAAGTATATATAGATTATGTACATGGTAGAGAGTAAAAGGGGAATATAGATTATGTTATTTGCCATGTTTTGTAGAGTTCAACGTACCATTTAAGATAACACTATATATATCATCATATAAAATCTAAGTTTTTTGTATGGGCCTACTGGTGGGAGCCTACTAATTGATTATGTTATTTCTTGGTTGTGATATAATTGCATAAACAAACGGTTGATACAACAGTGTACCTATGCATATGAAGATATTTTGTGAAGGATGATAATAGTCTGGCGTTGGCGGTGGATGAATTCTTGTTTGGTAGAGGAATATCTGCTATCCATTAATTTGTATTGTAGCATGTGCAACAGCAAAGAGCTACCCATTATTTTCTGTTTTTTAACCACTTTTAAGTCCCTTATTTTTCATTTAAAATTAGACAGCAGATTTTATTGCGATCCACATGATAGGTAGACCCAGACGAATTGATGATTCTTTTGAACATAACATTTCATAAATAAAAACTTGTAGTTTTCTCATAAAAAGTTTCGGGGCCTACAAGGCGTTTTCCTGAACTTTTCAGAGATGTTTCTTTATTTTTTGTTGGCGTTGAAAAGTAAGAAAAATAGGAAAACAATGATTTTTTTTTTTTGGTACGTGTAGTGGCTAAATAAAGTAGAAATAAAAGGTTAACATGTTCAATGCACAAACAGTTTGGACTGCACCACCAGGCACCGGGTATGTATGTATTGGTCGTTTCAGTCATAAAATCTCAGAATGATGACCGTTAAACAATGAACAAATGAGGCTTGCAATATGAATATACGCAGGCCCTACAAAATATATTCTATCGACATATATGGTTGGGATCACTTGTATATTTGCACGAGTTTGATTAAGGACCCTACACTCTGATCGTACTGTTTTCTACAACGTTCAATCTATATGAGCAACTTACAAAAAGGGGAATAGGTTTGCATTATGAGGCATGCCGGCCCTATCAATTGTTTCTCCGTCCAATTCGAACATAAATGTCTTTAAATGTTAGGTTATGCGATGGGAATTGAACTCCGATTGTATTTTTTACATTGAATAACATACATACCACGTGAAATACGACACGGTTGTTATATGAATTGTTGTTTGAATTGCACTTTAGTACTGTATATTTTTAAAATCAACTTGAATATCTTCTTCATTGCTGCCCCCCCTTCTCCCCCCCACCCCCCCCCCCCCCCCCCAAACACCAAAACCCTTATTGCTCTAGTCAGCTGTCTTGGCAACCTTTTCCTAGACCTAGACTAGGTCTGTTAGAAGGACACACATTATATCTATAGATTTTGACGAGTGAATGCATAAAGCTTGTAAACACGACCAAACTTAAAAACATCTTACATTCGACTCGCATATTGTGGAAGGATCAAGATCAGTTAGAACGTTTGTTTTGATGATCTCAACAAAACTTACATTTCTACCTATTTATAGAAATATATAAAAAACATAGATAGTAACAACTTTTAAACAAAAGAAAAAGAAAAAAAGACCTTGGAATCAAGTACAAGCAATCAACAAATTTTACTGAAGTCGACAATTCAAGAGAAACTGAAGCAATCACTTGAAGACAAACCGAAGGTCAATAAAGAAGTATTTCTTTTATTATCGAGTCTTAGAATTTCAAAACCCATATATAACCTCCAATTCTTTTCATACTTTGCCACATCATCTGTTACCCAACATTTCACCCAAACGACATTTAGATGGAATTAGACTACGGAATGATGAAGGGATGGACTTCATAATCAACTACAAAGATCAAACGAAGAATAAGGGAAAAATTGTCCAAGTTCATGCATTGATACCAATCCATCAAAAGATAGATTCCCCTTAGGGTATTGTAGCATGGGTCCCTGTGCTATGATGAAGAAAAAGACAAATTTTGGATATGAGAGATGAATCGGTACCAAATCTATCAAAAATACCCCTTTCCCCTAGAAATCTATAGCATGAAGACTAACACATTTTTAAAGAAAGATACAAACTCTAGACGAAGGCCCCTGACCGGTACCGATCCGTGGATGGATCGATACCAATCCATCGTGCCGTAAAATTTGGTCCAAATTTGATCTGATTTCTTTTCTTCTAATTTGAATCTGTTGATTGGCAATTTAAAAACATATCTAGCGAATATGAAGACCCAATTCGATTATATAACCATCTTCTCCCATAAAGAAAGGACTTTTAACACTTTGATCAACTTTTGTTTGGGAAGAAGTTGTCATTTCAAATCTAGAAATTGTATTTCGATGATCTATTACAATTCTGTAGTTCTAGCACGAAGTAATCAATAAAAACAACAAAGTAGATGTAGGCCATTGTTTTGAAAAACCATTATAAAGACTCATGTGCTCCTTTTCTTACGTGTGTCTCTTTACTTTCTTTCAATTTTACACGATCGGAGTACTAGCCCAAAATAATGATTAATATTTTTTGGTGCTTAAACTTGAAGTACAGGCCGGATCTCAATTTGCTACTAGGATTTGAAAATATCTCCGAAGGGACAAGATAGAAGATGTGACCAAAAAAGAATACTAGTAAGATAGTGACGAAACATGAGTTGGATACAATAATGGATGCGATGGATAAGAAAATGGAAGCAACACAATGAGTCATTATAAAGGAGATACAGAAGCAATTTGTATCTATTGAGCAACCTCAACAAGGAGAAGGATATCATCCTAGGGATCAAAGAGATAGAGGAGATTCTTCGTCAAAAACGCATGAAGAAAGTTCTATCGATTGGTATAGACCTGGAAAGGAAAAAGCTCGGGATGGAGGTGCAGTGGAAAAAGTAAAGAGATTGAGTTGATGCATGAGACCAACAATGGATTCGTACCGATCCATCGAGGAGAGAGGAAAATGTTTGAGTGCTATTGGATGTGTTGGTGGTGATGTGGATCGAGCCGCGAATTCCATGAATGAAGGTATGAGAGAAATTCAAAGAGAAACACTCAAAGAGGACGCAAACGGAATCGACATCGTACGACGCCAGAATGAACGGACCCCCCCGAGAAAAGGAAATGTAATAACCCTAAAATTAATAATTAGTTAAATAAGGTAATTAAGGGGATTAATAAAAAGGGTTAAAAGGATATGAATCAATAGAAGTGTGTATGGGGCCCAGGCCCAACTTATTGTGGGACAATATACGTGTTAGCACCAAAAAGTGGCACAAACACCCAATAGGTTATAGAAGAGAAGTGAATGAAGAAATGTAAATGAAAAATGAGTAAAAGCGAGACACAAGGTGTTTATAGTGTTTCGACCAACAGATGCCTACGTCCACTTAGAGTTTCTATTGATTATATTGCTGTTTTGTAAGTACAGTTCTTATAAATCGGTAGAGATCCACGGGTGCTTATAAGAAAATTATGTAAAGGTTGCAAGGACGCAAAAAGTGTCCCCGAAAATGAACCCTTAGCCTCCTATTTATAGCTGTAGGCTACCAATAAATGATCCACCACGTCTTCCACCATGATCTCCACATTCCAGTAGCAATTTGCCTCGAAGAAACGTGGCGATCCATAGGCATGGATCGATACCGACCCATAAGATCTTTTTATGGATCAATTCTGCTACTTTTTGATGTGGCGACTAGTTGTTGGCTTCATAATTTTCATCTTGTTTATATTGTTATAAGCTTTTTTCTAAGCCAATAAGACAAATTGATGGTGGAATGGAGTTGCTGATTTCAGGTGCTCGAGTTGTTCGATAGCAAACTACACACACGATCGGTCTAATGAAGCTTCAAAATAAGTTGCCGGCATCATAATTTGGTAGTAGGAGGAAAGTGGGGGCAATTGTAGGGAAGCTTTAGTGATCGGCACTGATCCATCAATCAGATTGATTTAGCTTTGGAATTTTTTGAGATGACATCGCTTCCATTTTGTGACTCTGATTTCACTTGGTTTTTGATTTCTTAGCTATCTCTCTGGACTTCCTGCCTTGATAAATTTTAAGTTCAACTCGCCAGTCCATCCAAATACTGCATGGTCAAAACACCGGATAACACTTACCCTTCAAAGTACATCTTGTTTTCAACATGATGTGCTTTGAATAAAGACAATTGAGGACTGCTATATCAGGTTTTAATCCGTGCTTCGAATAGGTGTTATACTTTCTTCAGATTATTTCGATGAAGTGCTGCGTCTTTTGCTATTCGTCGCGACGCTTGACCAACATTTGGCATTATAAAACTGGAGCGTTCTCTTACGATCTGTCATTCTGAGTTTAGTAACTTGAAGTGGGTTTCTTTTTCATATTTTTCAGGTTTGAACTTTCCTTTGATTCCAGTTGTTGAGTGTCGAGTATGTACATGCACACGTGCTTCGATCTTCCATCATGCTTCAATTCCATATGCATGCTCATTCTTGTGGAGTTTAATAAGCATATGCACATATACATGCATGCACATTTATCGCTGATTCATTATTACATTTTTGATGTTCGATATCGATCTATGCCCATGGATCGGCACTGATTCAGCCCTTAAGAATAGGCAAGTCAATTGCATATTTTCTTGGTTCGGGGGTTATAGGCTTGACCCATTAGCATTTCCTTCTTTACTTTATTTGCCATTTGAACTCAAGCCTTCATCCACCATTAACATTTCCTTGTTTCTAAATTGAAGCTTGCAATGCTGCTTGACCTCCTGAACTACCGCCTGATAGAGTTAAGGGTATGCCCTAAGGGCAATTATGTAATTTGTTACATATATTCAACTTGATATCCAATCTTGTTCGAAATAAAATATGTTTTCTTTCTATTATATACTTGATATAATGTGTTATATTAATTAATTTAATTAAAAGTATATTTAATAGAAAATCCATAAATGATATGTTTTGTGATAGTAGTTACAAAGTATTGTAAATGTGGGTAATTTATCAAAACGAAAACAAATATTTGCTATTTTAAATGTTCTTAGTCAAGATGCATCGCGATTGAATATCGATGTGTCCACTAAGACTAGAGTACGTAACGCTCTCCAAACGTTGGGTAGTGTATTAATCATGGCTGATAGGGCACCTAAAGGTTACGTATCGATAGTTATTGGATAACTATAGAACGACTCACTAGATAGTTTTCTGTTAGTTAATATCGATATGACCGATTTACATAGTTTTCTCAACTTAAGAATACTGTAGATCTTCAATATGAAGCTCCGCTTTGATTATAGTCAAATCGTGGCATGACGTTCCATCGAGTGACTATAGTCGGGTCGAGTGGAAGTATTGGAAGTGAAGCACTACTCAAGAGAGAATTCATCTCCTCAGTTATATGGGGTTAGTATCACGGCCACCTCAAGTCAACTTAAAGTCTCTGGCCAAAGCAAATTAGTTAATAACAATTGTTATTATTGAACAAATGATTTTGTGTTTGGACTATAGAGTTGAATATGGAGGATATTGGAATTTGACAATTACCAAATTTCATAAGTCCAAAGTCATATAGTTTCGACAAAGAGAATTAGTGTAAATAAATGTCACAACCGAGTAATGCTTAATAAAGTGAAATAGGATTTAACTGAAACTAAGTAAGCGATAAATTTGACCAAAATGTCACAGCATTTGCTAAGTGACGTGTGAACATTAATATTCGAATAGTTCGATGTTAATCGCTAATCAAATTTGCATTTGATGAGCCACACAATCCGAATGATGAATTCTCTTTAGATCAAATGATTTAATTAGTTTATAATCATTATAAACTAGTTAAATTAATTAATATTCATGAAATATTAATTATAGAAATTTGAATATGATTTGATAAATAAATATTATTGTATATATTTATAATAATATTAAATATATCGATCAATATGCGATACTGATAAGCAATTAACTTTGATTTAACTAATAATATTTATTTGGGCCTAAAATGTGTTCAAAGCCCATAAAAGGGACTATAAATTTCAACCAAAATGAGGGAAACATAAACCGTAAGATGGTGCAACAAAGGCTTGGAGATGGAGAGCTAAGATGGAAGAGAATTGTAAGAGATGATGCATGATGTTAATCTTAGAATATCTCCAGCTTCTCCTATATATAAGCATCTCTATGCTCAACCTTTAGAATCCTTATTGGCTACCTCCTCTTTCCATTGTGCTGGCTAAATTATACATCCTAGTGCTCCAGCACAAACCAAATTAAATCAACTCAAATCAATAGCTATTCGATAGCAAATGGCCCGCAATGAAAAGGCTAGCACTCTGACGAATCATGAAGGTTTCAAAAGGAAGGGAATTCGTCATTATAAGTTGTACTTAAGGGCATTAGATTAGGTAAATATTTATTTTTATATATGATGCATAATCTTTGTATAATTTAATATTGTTCATACACACACACACAACTATTACTGAATTGTTTGTCACGCGAGTTTCATATAGGTATTGTTGTTGCCATATATATTAATTGGTTATGTATATAAAATAACAAAACAATTTTCTATAATAGATTTGATACACATACCCGAAACGATCTTACCTCATTTATTATTATTTTATTAATTTATTTACACATATATTAATATATTAATTAATTAACTTATACGACTAATACTAAACTATATAACTATATCATATTAAACTAATATTTTTAGAATGTATATTTATATAAATTATAATTTTTAGTAACTGTAGATACTATTTTAGTAATTATTTAATATATTATTATTATTATTATTTAATTATTATATGAATTAAAAATTTATATAAAATAAATTATGTTTTTTTGAAATTAATTTATCATATAGAAGTTTTCAGTCAAAAATTAGATTTTTTCAAACAGCTTCTAATAATTTTTTGTAAAAAAATCATTTTATTTAGGCCGAAAGTAATTAATGAATAAAACATTATAGTTTGATTCAGAAAAATCTCAAAATGTTTCGTAAGCTATAAAATATGATTTCAGATTTTTCGAAAATTAAAAATTTTAAAAATATTTATTTTCTATCATTTATTTATTGTTATTTAACTAATTAATTCATAATATCTATATATTAATATAATAAATTATAAAATTTGTACTTGTTGTGCATTCGATCTAGAACATTAAAAAGGAAGGTTTTTAATTTTTGTAATATATATAAACCATTCTAAATCATATTTACATTTAAAATACATACATCATACATACATACATATATGTATATATATATGTTGCTTTAGTACATACATATATTTATGTACATATATCTTAACATATAAAAAATTTGATCTTATATCTTTATTTTATGCATGTGTGTATATATATTTATTTATATATTATTTAACACTATAGAATACATATGTGTAATATTTTCTCATAATATACTTATATATATACTCTTGGTTTTATATATAATAAGCATAAATATACATATATTTGTGCAACATACAATACATATAGAATGAGCTAACAAGTCCATTGCAATGTAAATCCCAGCATCTATATACAGACATGTTATACCCTTTCATGGAATATCATGTTACAAATGCACATACATACACATATGTATATGATACATATGTATATTTATATATAAATTGAAAATAAATTAGATAAATTTCCATCAAAAATTTATAAATTTAAATGAAATATATGATTTTATTTGAATTAAATTTATAAACGTCTTAAATAAATTAGGCTTGGCCTGATAAGGATCCTATAGGATAACCTTTATTTGAACTTCACCCATAACTTTCATCGCGGGTTGGCCCCTGTTCCAATACCGCTACCACCTCCTTCTTGACTCGAAGCCATCGGTCGTTCCATAAGGTTTGGACCCGATCCAAGATTTCACACTCGAACCCATTTCCAGATCCGAGCCCAACACTTGAACCAATCATCTTCTTCAAGCCCCGACACCCCTAGGTAGGCGACGATGACGATGGTGAGGTTCGAATGGACTTCACGTTGATGGATGGACTTGGACTCGGGGGATACTGTGGAAAAAGAGGAGAGGGTCCATCTAAGGATATGGATCAGTATCGATCCAACCCTTGATGGATTTTGAGCTTTGATTTCCTTGGTGAAATTTGCATAGTTTATAAGCATTCAAGTCTTGCCGATCATTATCTCCTAGGTTCCAAGGCATTTTCAATACATGGTCAATAACGCGAAGCTCATTGGGATGGCCATCAATGGCGGCCACTTTGAATAACATCCAAATTTTCAAATGAACTGTTGCACAACATCGGACATTAACACTGCACGATAGTGTAATTTGCACCATACCATAGTGTTTCACTTTAGCATAGGAGCACAACTTTTAATCTTTTTGATATGAGTTATATGTTGAGTTTTGATAGCAATGGGACAAAAACATTTCGAGCGTCTCTTTGCTTTAGCTATAGGCACATCATCTCTAAGATATGCTGAATCTGATAACAGTTAAGCTCGACTATGGTTCCATTTGCATGACGAACTACAACGCAGGCTTTATCTCAGTCTGAGAACCCACAAGCAGAACAACCACTCTAAAAAGTTCCAATAGAGCCTATAGGAGGCCCAAAAGTCGAAGCTGCGTCCGATACACTTGATGCTGCCATCATACTAGATAATTCTGTTGATTCCCGTTGCTTTAAAGATTAAGGAAGGATCACTCAGAAGAATTTGTGCAAAACATGGCATCCTATTTGAGGACGCATTAGTTTTTATGCACCACTAAAGGGCACATCATCCGCCTGCTAGGCATACATCATGCAATAAGTAGATGTGCCTAGCAGGATGTATTCCACTGTAAAACTAGTTTACCCGACAAGTTCTATATTTTATGAGGCTGGCTCCAACTCAGCTCCATCCAAATAACTTTGCATTCCTTTATAACATGTTCATCATATTTTTTCATCATTTAAACGTAGTTCCCAATAACCAAGAAATTTGGTATCTATACATCTTCAGGCACTACAAGGGAAATCCTTCCCTCACTTTCTTAGAGTCATCCAGAGGCAGTAGAATTGTAATTGGCATCTAGAATAAACTGAGCTACTTCAAAGATGAATTCTTTTTTATTTTCTATCCTTTTAGAATCTCACAACGATGTTTGTCCGGACATGAGCTTTATTCTTGTCCTTTTCATACAAGTCCATGTTCATAGTCTATTATCACAGAACATCCTTTTTTTGTTCTTCGCAGATGTATCACATAAACCTTGCAATGTAGCCTTAGCCGAGACTCTCCGACAACTTCACGAAATTTCGCAAGTAGAAAGGGACGCTAGGATATTGCTCAGCGACGAAAACCTACAGGCCTATAACTTGTTGGATATTGATCGTAGAGTCTATCCCACTCCAAAGGCCATTGCCAATGATGAGGATGGTTCTTCATCCGGAGATAATGAAGATCATTCATCGGTGACCCCAGTTTAGAGTCTAGTAGTTGACGTTGGAGAAGTATAGGAACATGTTGAGGAAGGCAAAGGTGGCGAGGTAGGCCATGATGATGTTGATGTAGGACACAAGTCACCCAATAATGGCAACGGTGATAACCAGAATTTTCCTTTAAAGAAATGACCTAAGATAAGGGTTCTCCCCACGAGGTATATGAGACAAACTCCACAAACCACCATGGCAAAAGCGACGGCCGTTCAGCCTTTGAAGGACCCTTATGAAAATTTTAGGCCTATTCTAGATGAAATCGACTCTTTTGGCATTAGGAATACGAGCATTAGGGATGTTGTGTCCTCTATCCACTTTTAAGAAGATGTACCTTCTAGCCGAGCGGGGAGATTACTCATGTCAGCAAAATTCTAACCCATGGTCCATTGGGGGGACACTAGGACACTAGCACACACACACACACACACTGCACTTTGCTTAACTTATGTCGTGTTCTTATCGTCATTGTCTCATTTGCAGATTCAATAGAACGATGTGGTATGTTTGAATCTCTTGAGGACCAAATGGCCTATTACCTAAAATGTAAACTAAGCACGCACCACCATGGTATCAGATATGACTCTGGTTCTAGTCAGCGTTCAAACCACGATAGTCGAGAGAAGGGTTATTAGTCAGAGGACTCGTCATCAAAGCATCGATCTTGATCCAAGTGACCCTAATCCAGGGGTTCGGACAAGCACTCCAACTATTCCGATGATGCTTCTCGCAATGACATCTCTCACGATCCTTCTTCGGCTTTCCTTCCTACCAAGAACACAGTGCCATCTCTCACTTCTCAGCATTTTGATCGATCATCTAAGCTTGTTGCTTCCAACTATTCTCTCCACAAAACTAGTAAAATCCCCATCGAGCAACCTATCATCACAACTGAGCAGCCAAGCATGTCCAACCCTCAGATGGCTGAACTACAATGCCGCTTTACAAAGATCTGCTTCAAAGGCATTAGGTTTTCTCCCAATTTGCAAAATGTTCTCATAGAGGTCAAAGATTATTTGCTAGCGTAAGTTAGTCATGGTTATGACCAGTATTTCATATGGAAAGGTTGGCCGAGCAGATCTCTGAATACGTCAAGAGCGTAGACGTTGAGGCTACAGAACTGTGACATATGGAGAATCACAATGATGAGACTATCGCTCACCTCGATGCATAGTTTTCCAAGCTAAAGAAAACACAGGAGGATGCCGAACAGAAGGCTAAAGAACCGAGTGAGATAGTCGACTGGGAAAGAAAGGACCATTTAAATCAAGTTGAGTTTGTTCCTAATAGGAACCATAAGCTGGAAAAAGTGGTGGAAGAGCTAAACGCACACCTCGTCAAGGAGAAGAAAGAGAAGGACAAAGCCCTTGCAATGGCCTAAGGCTACTATGATGAGATGCTCGACACTTTCAAATACAGAGATGATGCATTGGATAAGGCTAAGAAAGTGGATGAGTTGGTGGCAGCCACGTAGAGGGGGGTCAAAGGCAGCCACGTAGAGGGGGGTCAAAGGCAGGTTTGAGCCACTCATCATAAATTACAATGCCAACATATTAAAATTTATAGATTTGGCATGGCTTACCAAACACTATCCTTGAGCATTAGTGTTGGCACGGGAGAAAATTGTTCTTGAAGACCAGCAGAATTTGGAAGGAGGTGAAGTGAATCTGGCAGAGTTGGAGAGCCTGATTCTGATCCCAGATGAGATTGAAGTCCTTAGAGCTGGTGAGCTCATTTTGCATCTAGAATTGGCATCCATGGTCTAGAAAGACTAAGCCGAAGGCTCTAGGACTAAACCTCAAGATCTCACCATAGGGCTCATTTTCGAGCCCCAACCACCTTTCACTCTATTTGTCCCTCCGTACAATCCGAATGTACCGTAGATGCCAAAGACTAGCACGTTATCCCCCATTTTGAAAGGAAATTCAGATGGAACTCCTCATGCTGAGCTTCAATCTAGCAGAAGTATCTTATCGACCTCATTCAAATTTGAGAGAGCCCATATGACACCGGTCGATATCGCTAATCTCTCATTTCATCTTTCTCAAATTTTAGGTCATCCCGTGATCACTAGCCCATCAAAGGAAGGTTCCCAACCGGATCAACAAGCAACAATGACTGAGTCAACAATCGTGTTTGCTTCTAGGACAATCTCGAGCATTCCAATTGGAGACACTCTAGGCCTAGGCATGTAGATAATTAATGCCTTGGAAGAAAAGATGACTAATAAATTCCCTAGAACCTAGGTTAAGGAGGATGTTGTTATAACCGGGACTTCGATCTTTTATTAGGGCCCGGCATGCAAGAGTTGCTTTAGGCATAAGATCTACAAGCCATGGAGGTCAAGCAAGAGTTATTCTACTTTTTCCCTCCTCTTGTGTCGATAGCCTTACCCGAAAAGATCATCTTTGTCTAAGTTACTCTTTCCATACTCAGAAGTTCCCAAAGCACACCAGTCGGGTCTTCACATGGCTCCCTACCTAAGGGTCAAGGAAATGGGAGTAGGAAGAAACTAGAGGAGCCCGATGGGCAATCTTCTGGGGAAGAGAAGAAGAAGAAACACAAGAAGCTATCTATCTCCTTTCTGCTTATGGTCAAATAGTTTTGGAACTTGTTTTGCTTTGAGCCGATTTTGTGTGGGTTCGGCCCTCGCCTTTTGTTTCTGGCTTAGTGCTAATAACACTTTTATCTTTTTTTGACTTTTCTTGATTTGAATAATAAAGTTTTTATCCTATTCAATTCTTGAGTGAGTTTGCTTAAGTTCTGAGAAATGCGCTTGTTATTACGCTCCTGCATTTGCAGACCATTTCTCATTATCATTATTGGAATAGGTTATTGGTCCTTTTTTTGGAAAGCGAGGGACGATCATCCTACATCTATTTTTATGGCCCATATGTGACCATGTCCGTTTTTGAAACTTGGTCGAATTCTGATCACCTAGAAAAGGTATTCAAACATTCTTTTCGTGGACGTTTTGAATGCAATTAGGCTTAACTCTGGATTTCAAATGAAGTGATTCATCTTTAGAAGGCAATTTAGAAATCCTTCTTCGGGGTACATGTTTTGATCATGCCAAACTCTGGGCACCATTTGAGATAGGGATTTAAACATCTTCGTCCAAGATTTTCACTTTCGATCGTGCCTAACTCCGGGAATCGATAGAAGTTTGAATATAAGATCTCGCTTATCTTTGGGCGCCGACCTTTCACCTTTCCTTTCTCCAGGCAAGGGGTGGATGCTTTACTGAACTCTAGGCCTGATCTATAAGGGAAAACTATCTCATTATGCCCTTGAATGCTTGTACTCCCACCTCCAAGTCATGGGTTGAAGGAGTTGACAGGTGTCTATCTCTGAACACCAAGTGTGGATATGCTTCATGGGTCCAATCATGGACTTCGAAAGGTCAATCAGCACCTATCTCTAGGTATTTTCATACCTGTATTGTGCACATGAAAATTTATTTATGTTTATCACATTCCACAATATTATAGTTACGCAAAGACAGAGTCATAGATTCGGGAAGTCATTTCATGTTAAAACACGAGAAATGATAGATTTTGTCTTGTTACATCTAACTTAACAAAATACTCATAAAGTCAGATTTTAAGTGAAATAGCATCGTAACTTTTTTCTATTCCACACTTAGGGAAGTGGGACCCCATCCATAGTTGCTAACTTGAATGTTCCATCTCCAAGTTGTGCTCGATTATGTACGGACCTTCCTAGCCTAAACACATATTTACGGGGCCTTGGAAGATTTTTTTTGAGAACGAGGTTGCTAATCTCAAAGGTCTAGCTCCTGACCATGGTATTAAATATCAGGCGACCCGTTTTCGATATGCAGCCACTCTCAGATCACTTCATCATGCTTCTAATTGACCATGTCAAAAGACTCTAGTAATAGCTCCACATTCGTTATAGGGTCATAATGAGTCACTCGACAAGAAGGTATTTTGAGTTTAATAGGAATCATAGCCTATGATCCATAGGCTAAGGCAAAAAGGGAGTGGCCAGTCATGGACTTGTGAGTCGTTCTGTAAGCCCAAAGTGCTAATGGTAATTCATCGACCCATTTGCCTTTGGTCTTCTTTAATAGCTTCTTGAGCACGGACTTAATTATTTTGTTCACTGCTTTTACTTGTCCATTTGCTTGGGGATGTTCCAACACTGTGAATCGCTTTCCAATATGATGCCAATGGCAAAAATAATCATCTTTAGGACCCCAAAGCAATATATGATATTCCTGACTACGAAGTTGATCGCCTTCTTAGTAATGATCATGGATCATGGCTTCGCTTCAACCTATTTCGTAAAATAGTCAACAACAACGATGGCTTACTTCGCGCCACTTTTAGATATCGCAAGATGCCAATGATATCAATACCTCAAACAAAAATTTGCCAGGGGATGATCATCTGTGTAATCTCCGTTGGTGGAACTCTAAGTATCTTTGTGAACCTCTAGCATTTGTCATACTTTTTAGTGTATCAGCTGCTTCTCGGTTGATAGTTGGCTAGAAGTCCCCGTAGCAAAGAATTTTCTCTGTTAGGGTTTGCCTCCCCCCCTCCCCCGTGTGCTCACCAAAAGCCCCCTCATGAACCCTTTGAGGACTCGCTTTGCTTCATCATTAGCAACACTCTAAAGTAGGGAACCGAGAATCCCTCCTGTATAGTAATCTTTCCTTAATAATGTAACTTGAAGCTGGAGGAAGGAGCCATTGTCATTTGTTCTTTCTGTCGAGAAGGGTTTCCCTATACAAGTAACTCTCGATCAGAGCCATCCATGACTCCTTTTCAGACTCAACATCCAATATCCAAGCGATGTCCATTCGGTCGATGCTTAAAGCCAAAAATGTTTCCGCCAGGACCAGGCCCATACCTGAGCTAGCCAACTTGGATAGCGAGTCGGCCTTCACATTCTTCTCTTTGGAAATATGCGTTATAGTGTAATACTCGATATCGTTAAGCAACTAAAGGGCTCTGTTCAGATATGGAGCTAGCCTTGGTCTCTTTGACTAAAACTCCTTTCTTACCTGGCACACCACGAGTTGAGAATCACAAAAGATGTGTAAAGTTTTGACTCCTAGTTCTTTCATAATTTTAGTTCTACACTTAAAACTTCATACTCTACCCCGTTGTTTGTTGTAGGGAAATCAAGTTTCAAGGCATAATAGACTGAACGTACTTGGAGGGTTACCAAAACAATACTTGCCTTAGAAGAATGCACGTTAGATGGACCATCGGTGAACATCTTCCATCCAACATCCCATACTCCGCTGCTCTCTGGAGTATCATCTCGTGTAGTGCATTTAGCTGTGAAGTCCGCCAATGCCTGGCCTTGGATCGACCTTCGAGGTTGATAAGTTATGTCATATTGGCTCAATTTAATGTTCCATTTTTACAGCCTTCCAAAGGTCTTAAGTTATTGTAAGACCTATGTCAAAGGTTGGTCGGTAAGAACCTCGATCGGATGAGTCTAGAAGTATGGGTGTAGTTTGCTCGAAGTGATCAATATGAAACATGCCAACTTTTTCAACTTTTCATAATTTATTTCTACCACTGTTAACTACTTGCTAATGTAATTACCGACCTCTAGATTCAGGACTCCTCTCGTATGAGCACGGCGCTCAAGACGTGCACCGACATTGCTAGGTAAATAAACATGTCCTCATCTTCTAGCAGCTTTCATAGGATGTAAGGCCTCTCTAGTTGATCTACCAGAGTCTAGAAAGCATCTATACACTCTTATGTCCAAGCAAAGTTCTTCTTCCATTTATTGATGACGTGAAAAAAGGGAAACACTTATCGGTGGCTTTGGAGATAAAGCGAACCAACGCAATGACCTTCCCATTCAAACTCTAGGCCTCCTTAATCGACTTTGGGGCTTCAATGTTTCTTAATCCTATGATCTTCTTTAGATTAGCTTCTATTTGTCTCGAGTTCACTATGAAACTTAAGAATTTACTCGATGCAACTCCAAATGAGCATTTTAAAGTATTAAGCTTTACTCCATATTTATGGAGTACACTGAACATCTCTGCCATGTCCTCCACATGGTTAGTCGACCGTTGCGGTTTTACCAGCATATCATTGGCATATACTTCCATTGAATGCCTAATTTTTTTTTAAACATTGAATTCACTAGTCTTTGGTAAGTTGCTCTAGCATTTTTCAAACTAAAAGGCATGACGAGATAACAGTGCAACCTAAGGTTAGTTATAAAGATGACATGTTCTTGATTTGGAACGCGAATCAGAATCTAGTTGTAGTCCGAGTAGACATCCATAAATGATAGCACTTCGTATCCAGTAGTTGAATCTACTAGCCGGTCAATTTTCGAGAGCAAGAAGCCGTCTTTCGAACATGCCTTCAAATTGGAATAGTCAACGCATGTTCTCCACTTTCCATTGGACTTCTTCATTGGGATTGGATTGGATACTCATTCCAAGTACAAAGCATTGCAGATGAAGCTATTGTTCTTCATCTTATCGACCACTTCTTTCAATGTAGCAGGTCCTTCCAGACCAAGCTACGGCGATTCCTTTTTACGTGAATGCATTTGGGATTCACATTTAATGCATGGCATGCTATCTTCAAAGATATTCCACACATGTAGGATGCATCCAGGCAAACACATCCAGGTTTTCCTAAAGAAAACCAATCATCTCTTTCATCATCCTTGTGCTAAGTTGAGATCCGATGTTCAGAACCCACGTAAAATCATCCTGACTAACTGGGAAGTTGATTGTCAACACCACAGGAAACATCCTTGCATTCTCTGGCTCTTTCCTTTAACCCATATCCTTATGGAACTAACTGTATTTATCGATCCATAGCTATGGTGGTGGTTGCTATGCATCCAAACCTTTGATGTAAACAGTTCTTTCCACACCTTTTCCTTTCTCTCTTCACTTTGCCTATTTCAGCTCAGCGGCATAACATTCCTGGCCAAGCCCTTGATTACCTTGTACAATTACCAAACCATTCTTCATTGACAATTTCATCGTCAAGCACCGCAAGGCTATGGCTACTCGAAATTCAACAAGGATCGGTCGACCCAAAAAGACATTACATGTAGCGTAAATATCCAGAACAACAAAAGGCACAACTTGCACTCTCTTATGGCCGCCCTCTCCAATCACCATCGGCAAACCCACATATCCCACCAGATCAGTAGCAGTCCTGTTAAATCCCTAGATTTGAGATTTACATGGCTTTAAGTCCTTGCCCTTCCGAAGCATCCGGTCATAGGCTTTCTTAAACAAAATGTTTACTAAGCTCCCACAGTCAAAATGCACTTTCTTACAATCGCAGAGCCAATCGTGGCCGAAATCACCAACGGATCAACAGTCGGGGCCTCCACAACGTCAGTATCTCTATTTATAAATACAATGTCATCTTTCATAGTTTCGAGTTGCTTTGTCGAAGCACCGTTTTTGACTACAAAGCAGCTTTCATTCATGGCATGCTTCAATGCATTCACATACCTCTCCTTCTTGTCACAGCACTTCTCAGCTTGATTTGGTCCACCAATGAAAGTATTATCACCAAACGTTTCTCAAGCCACTTGGGCTCATCAACACCAGGCACGGCTTGCCCCTATTGGGGGTTTTAAGTTCTCTGCCCGCTATCCTATAAGGCTTTCACAAATTTTTGCTGCAGCCTTTTCTTTCGAATTAAATCCTCGATCACATCGCGTAAATGCCTACACTCATTTGTGTTATGACCATGTGTTTCATAAAGTTGACAAAACTTGCCTGACCTTTTCTCTTTCTCAATCGACTCCCTTGGAACCGGCTTTCTGTATTTCTTGGTACCCTGAGTAGCCAAGTATATGTTCTCGATCAAGTTGATCAATGGGTTGTAGTTGTCATATTTCGGGATTTTACTACGTCTCCTCGAATCCTATTTCTAATCTTTATCCCCAGTATTGCTCCTGCTCTGTCCACCACTTTTATTCTCTATATTCACATCCACATTGCCACAATTTCCTTCGGACCACTTCACAGCGATGTTACTCTGTATCACTTCTACCGACTGTCCAGTATTAATTTTCTCGGTGGTCGTGCTTGCCTCTTCAAGTGCAAGAACTGAGCTGCCTTTCTATAGAACATGTCGATTATCGGTAGGGATTTCATCTTTAACCATGTCTCAAAATCTGTATCCGGATAGATCCCCTTAATTAATGCCATCAATACAATATCTTCTTGTGTGTTGCTAACTTCGGTCACTGTGGTATTGAACATATCCAAGAAATCTTTCAATGTTTCTCCCATTTCCTAGAAGAGATTAGGTAGTGATAGGACGTCATATGGGTGGTTTGTAAATGGAATTGCTCAATGAATTTTTATGCCAATTGCTTAAAAGACGATATGGATCTTGGTGGTAGCCGGATGAACCATATCATTGCCACTCCTTCTAGAAAAATCGAGAAACAACGACATCTCACAGCATTAGTAGCTTTAGTAGAATCTATATGCCAGTCATATTTCAATAAATGTTGTCTCGGATCCATTTTCCCACTGTACAGTGACATCGTTAGCATCATAAACTTCCTCAGGTATTCCTTACGTAAGATCTCCTCCACGAATGGATTTTGGCTCAGGGTGGAACCCCATTCTTCATTGCTTTGATGCTGGTTCTCACTCACAAGTCTCCTTACCATATCAGCCAAATCCGAGTCTGCTAGATCTACCGAAGGATAGTAATCATGATCCAGTCCGATGTTTGGCCTAGAAAATGCTCTTGCTTAGTTTCACGATACCTAGGTCCTGACTTTAGGAGGTCCGTTCGTTCATCAATTCTATGTGCATAGTCCCTTCACAGCAGATTCATAATGTCCGTTTAATTTTTATCATTTTGGCCATCTACAACACAACAAGAAGCCAAACCAGCATTATCATTAGGAAGTCGACCACTCGAACCAACATTTTATGGTCTGGTACCGATCGCTCTTGATGGATAGGTATCGATCCATAAACCTTTTCCTCAATTTGGTCTCGACCTCTATTCAACGTTCCAACCTCTTTTCTAACCATCTTCTACTTCTTGTCCCTCTGCCATTTGCTGCGATGATGAGCAACTATCAAATTCTGAATCATAATATGTCAAGTCCCTTCTGCTTCTTCTATGGCTATTAGTCAATTGATTCAGTAAATCCAAACTCTGCTGCATTTTCCATTTCAACTCATCATGGCTCTTTTGTGGCTTATCATTTGTTTGTTTCATCATGCTGTTCTTCTCGACCTTAATAATCACATCTATCAGGTTCTGAACATTTGTAGCGGTTGGCTGTGCAATGTCCTTAATATGTTGGGAATCGACATTCTTGACATCCTCAACAACTCTTAAAGTGACGGATCGATCTCTTTGAGGGGCCATTTCGAATAGATTCTAGTAAACCTTCTGAAAATCCGAGTAGATCAAAAGTGTAAAAAACAGAGAAATTGGATCTATCTCTCGAATTTAAGCAATCCAATAGTAGATGGCAGATACAAACGGCTTTAAAATCATGTTTTTAGTGAAAGCACCAAAATGTTGGTACCAAAAAGTGATGCAAACATTGAATAGATTTTATAAGAGAAGTAAACGAAGAAATATAAATGAAAAATGAGTAAAAGAGAGACAAAAGACATTTATAGTGGTTCATCCAACTGATGCCTACGTCCATTAAGAGTTTCTATTGATTATATTGCTATTTTGCAAGTACAGTTCTTACGGATCGGTAGGGATCCATGGGTGATTACAAGGAAATTATGTAAAAGTTGCAAGGAAGCAAAAAGATCCTCATAAATGGGCCTCTAGCCTCTTATTTATGGCTGTAGGCTATGGAGAAACGATCTCCATGTTTTGTTAGCAGTTAGCCTTAAAGAAACATGGCCATGTCAGCAATATTGATGGATCAGCCCCGATCCATAGGCATGGGTCGGTATTAATCCATAAGATCTTCTTATGGATTAGTTCTACTAGTTTGTGATATGGAGACTTGTTGTTAGCTTTGTGATTTCCATCTTGTTTATATTGTTATAAGCTTGTTTCTGAGCCAATAAGATGGATCGGTGGTGGAATGGAGTTATTGATTTTAGGTGCTCGATTTGTTTAATCGTAAACTACACGGTTCGATCTAATGGTGCTTGAAATAAGTTATTGGCATTATAGCATGGTAGTAGGTGGAAAGAGGGGCAATTTTAGGAAATCTTTAGGGATCACATATGATCCATATGGATGGATCGGTATAGATCCATCGAGATGGATCAGCATCGATCCATCAGTTAGGTGGATTTAGCTTTAGAATTTTGTGAGATGGCCTTGCTTCCATCTTATGACTTTGGTTTCACTTGGTTTCTTAAATTCATGTCTATCTTTTCAGGATTCCTACCTCAATAACTTTCAATTTCAACTTGTCCAGTTCATCCAGATATTGCCTGGTCAAAAGGCTGGATAACAATATTTTACTCATTTCTACTCTTTCATTTCATTCTACTTGAACTAAAAACAAAGCTAGAGAAACTCATTAATGATGGAAGCATAAGAAGGAAAATAAGAAGTAGATACAAAACACAAGCTAGAAGAGGCTAAGGAAACTTGAGTTATACATCTAAAAGATCTAGGTGAATAATAATTAACCCATTAATCTATTTTCTTATACGCATGAGATCAGTTTAGATCTATATGATGGATCCATACTGGTTTACATGTAAAAGTATAAAAGGTTTAATGACTGTTTTGGGGAAGGATGGTAAATAATGGGTGTTTTTATATGTTTTCCCTATTTAAGTAGTTTTGAAACCTAACAAAATTTTCACAGGATGTTTATAACCAAATTTATGAAGTGGGTTCTTAGTTTAAGAGATTTATAAGCTTATATGAATTTATATGAATTTTTAAGGTTGTTCAACCAATAAAACGATAAGAAGAATCCCCTAAAAAAGGCGAATAAAGTTAAATAATGGAAGAACTGGGGTTCAAGCGATTTAGGAAATTTATCAAAAATTTCTATAATGAAGTAGAAGTAAAAGTAGTTTGATACTATATTGGGGTAGATGAGTACTACGGGAGATGCAGCAAAATAAACTGCATATAAAAATATATTAGCAGGGGTTGGTAAAAAGGGGACAAGATCCAATTTATTTGCTGAAAAAGATGCTACAAATAACAGAAACTACAACAAGAATGAATAGAAAATCGACAAGTTTTAAGACGTTGTCAGAGATGTCAGGGTTGTTGGGGTACGACATTGGGGCGGCGGCTCTGTTTGTATTGAGTAAGAGAACTTCACTAGATATTAGGGGATCATACCGCGCTTAAATTTAGAAGAAAAGGAACACTTAATAAGTATTGCATATGGCATATTGCGTGGGTCGGGCAGATTCTGTGCTATAAAGATATGTAGATATAAGACTTATAAAGTAGAATTCAAGGTGACTCAGGGAGAGGCAAGGTCAAAATAAGGGAAGGGACCCTATATTAGTCAAAAAGGGAAGGATTTGGAAGGGCTATTGACACTAGATGAGACACTCACTCGAATGCACACCAAGGAAAGGTGGAAGAGGCATTCAACTTTCAAGAACCGCCATAGTGAGTTCCAAGTAGTTCCAAATCAACAAAAGAGTGTTTAAAGGCTACATGTGAGTATCTTTGTAGTCCACTACAGTGGTTGATTGCAAGCAGTCTGAAGAAAAAGAAGTAAATAAATACTGTAATGGGGTAATTCCAAGCAGTTAGAAAATTTGGTTAATAAATGTAAGACTACAGATGGTTGTTTCTTTATAGTACAAAGACCAATAACTAAATAGTTGAAGACTACTTGAGTCTAGATCTATGCAGTTCAAGTTAAAGAATGAATTTAACAGTATACTACAATGAGGGATTCCAACTAGTAATAGACAATAGGCATACTTCTAAAGAATGACTCTAAAAATACTATGATCGTTGATTCCCACTAGTAATACTTAAGAATCAAACCTTAATGGGTGGCTAAGTAAGCACAACAAGTACCGCTGTATAAACTTAGTAAACATTGAAAAAGTATTGCGAGGGATGCAAGTGTAAATGGACAAGTAATGAAGAGTCTATAAAACAAAATAGGGTGGGTCTGTGCTAGGAGCGCAATATTTCATACTTAGATTTTAAAATAATTTATAGCAGGATTTGGATGGGGTCAATGCAAGCTGCGTAATCGTAAAGAAAAATCGACTTAAGGAAGCATTTAATTGAAGACATAAATAAAAAATAATTTTGCGAGCAGTTTAAAATGTTTCACACGTTATTGATTGAATAGTGAGGGAAAACCTAACATATGCAGTGTAGGTTAATCTCACTATGTGTTGGTTTTTGAGGACAGTAATTTTTCACACCAGACTTTATGCCCGACCCATGTTTTTATTATTATTTTCCCCATAAACTCATAGGTACTCATTTGAGGTTGAGTTTATAGGCTTAGGTAGGTGAGAGAATGGCTGAGGTATGAGGACTGAAGATGGAGCAAGAGGCTCTCTAACTAATATAGATTTTGTTTCCACTATATAAAGGAGTGCGAGCCGCATCTTCATACGTTGACATAACTCTTTACTATGTTATTTGTCTATTATATTTTGACCCCTGCATAGGCATGTTTTTAGGAAAATATTGACTAAAGTATTGTAAATAATATTTAACAATGTGTAATCGAATTACTTAGTCGCTCTGTTTATTTACCTTGTATTCATGTTATAGTGAACTCGGTCACCAGAAGATCATTTGGATGATGACAACAACATCAACATTGTAACGACCGACCTTTTCAACCCTCAAATGTCGAAACTAATATATCCATGTTATTCACATATCGAGCAGCCAAGCATCAGATAAACTGATTGCTAGGGTAAATGAAAAAGAAGAAAAGAAAAGGAATAAGAAAGAGGAGAACAAAAACATTAGAATCTCACATGCGAAATGATAATATATAATATCTCAAAAGATCCTTACAAAAAGGAAATGTAACGTCCCGCCTTTCTGCACGCTTTATATCGACGATAAACCACACACGTCCGACTTAAACCATACAAAAGGGCGGATTGTTATGGGGTAAATAAGAAAAAGTAGAGAAAGAAAAAAAATAGAATCTTACAGCGGAACGATAAAATATAATAATCAAATATACAGTTCATGAAGCTGTTTTACAAAACATTTGATTATACTTGTATAATTTATGCAGCGGAATTAAATGGTGTAGTGGAATAATATAGTAGATAATAGTACTACAAATCTTCGTCTTCGTCCTCTAGAATAAAATCTTCAAATCCTGAAATATTTAGGCTAACCCGAGTGAATTAAAAGGACAAAACACTCGAGTCAGAACTAAAATATCTTATGTGAGTTAAATCAACAGAAATAAATATAAGTGTAATAACTTAAGAGATGCTCGGGATTCACATCTCCTAAGAATCCGTTAAATTATTTACTATGTAGTAATATTTCGCTATTATAATAATGTCTATTTGTAAAATAATAATAGCATTAAGGGGTTACCCATATAGCCCTTAACACGTAATAGTCCCAGCAGTCCATCCAATATCATAGTCCCTCCTAATCGAGAAGCCACCAGTCAATTTTATTTGAGAATAATTCTTAATACTTTAATTCAAATTCAAATTCATATTTATCTTCCAGCCTAAACTTTATTTAAGTCATTATAAATAAAATTTAAATAAATACTTAACCGTATTACACCTTAATAAAATCAACTTTTATTATTAAACTTCCTTTATACTATTAACCCAATTTTATACATAGCTTAGAACCAAGAAATTAATTATATATATAATAACTTTTATAAAATATCCAATTAAATATCTCATAAAATAATATATTTCTTTACAAACCATAGAAAATCATTTCAAAATATTTTTATATATGGACCCGGTGCCTGTATATAATTTTCTATCCTATGGTCAAGTGATACAGATATTTATCATTTCAATCCGTTATTTAAAAATAAAACGCGGTTGTATATCATTTCAAACCGTAATCCCGAATCAAAATAAATGCATAACAACTTGCAGATTATGATGATCTAAATAAAGCATCCATCATCCATCATAAAATCATACATCCATCACAATCATCATACAAAACAATCAATCAATATCAATATATAACTGATAATATATAACAGGTAATTAACTGGCAGTTATATTCAATAATGAATTAACGATTTAATTTAAATAAATGCAATAACTAAGATGATGATTAAAAATATACAAAAAAGTCATAAATAAACGCATAATCAGAACAAAATTAAATTTACAAACATAAGAAATTTTAGAAGTTGTGAGTGGGTTAAAACACTCACCTTTTGAATTTAAATTGAATTCAAATTCAATTTAAACCCAAAAATTAATCAGCCACCAAATCCATCCAAACAAGCGCCAAAAAGTCCGGAATCCCAATACGAACCTAGCGGAGAAAACCGCGCGTGAATTGGATACAGTATGTAAAAGTTATTAACATAAGAAGATAGGCATTTTAATTTAGAAATTAAATAAAAATAAAACTACGCACTTACACGTCAGCTCTACAACCCAGCTCGCTACAGTACGAAGTTCAACCTCAACCCATCGCGCACGCAACATCCTGCTGTTCACACGTGTTATGACCCAGAAACCCTACTTCCCATCATCACGCACGAAGATGCCACGCCACGGCGCGATCGCGACCAACCACGAAATGACCCGCCGAACTCGCCTCAATGTTCAACGTGGTTCCGACGCCTTCGAACATGCGCGAGATGAGCCGCAACCGCCGTTTTATTATCCCTAAATCGAATTAAATACGGCGATCAAGCCGTTAAACTTACGAACCAAACTCACCGATGAACTCCGCAAGACCTCCTCCACACCATGGTAACGTCGATTCAATGATCAGAGGAAGATGATCGCCACAATGAACGGTCGTGGCTTCTTTACTCGATTCCAGCCATACATAAATCTAGATCAGAAAACGAATTGTAGATTTAGGTTGCGCTCGTCGAGAGCTTCAAATTGATACAAAATTTGGCATATTTTGTGGAGTTTGAAAATTTGACTTTGATTTTGAATTGTAGTTGGAATTAGGTGTTTGTCTGCCATTGAAATGAGAAGGCGAAAGAAATTATACATACAGGAAAAATGAGAAATAGAGAGGCTAGGGTTTATAACAGGGTATTTATAGGTAGGGTTGAAATAGAATGGATCAGATAAGATAGATATACGCGCTAACGATAAAGTGGACCAAAAAGCCCGTTCTGACTCTGGAACGAAATTGGTTCTTCCCATATATCAAAATATATGTTTTAAAATATTTTAAACGCAGTGGAAAAAGATTCAAGTCCAAATTCCATTGTATGGAAAAGTTATACTAAAATAAATATTTTTCAAATTGATTTCAATTTCATTGATTTCAAGGCCTTTCGAGTCCGTACGATCAAACGATAAGTCCGATCGCTACGAAACTTGAAAACCTACAATAATTCACCATTATGGATCCGAAGAAACTGGTTTCGTTGAAACCCGAGTCAGTGGTCAAAATGGCTATTTTTATATTAATTAATTAAAATAATAAATTAAAAAATTAAATCAAATTTCAATTTCAACTCTATAATTAACAAATTTCATCAATTTTAACTTTCTTAAACAATTTACACTAAATTAACCAAATTTAAATGTCAATTTATAGTCGATAGATTTATAAATTTTAGTGTTAACTTCCAATTTCATTAAATTCAAAATTATAAATTTAATTTCCAATAATTCTATTAACAATTTTTCATTCTACTATTCATTTCATTATTATCCACCGGATGAAATTAACATGGGTTCATGGTTTATTACATTATTATTCACAAATTTTATCTTAATTTCAATAAATGTAATAATTAATTTCATTTACAATAAATTGAGTTAATTATAATTTATTCCAATAAATTAACTTGATACAACTTCAATCCTTTTTATTAAATCAATTATTATTCAGTAAACAAAGATAACATTTGTTTTACCCTTTATTACATTAGTATGTTCAAATTTTCATCTTTCCTTTGTATTGACTACCCTATTTCCATGTTATTTTTTTCTACCAATACACACGCTAATTGCGATTAACATTCTAAATAAATTCATTTACTTGGGTTCATACTTTCCATTATATCGATTACTACACTATGAATAAATCTACAATCCTATTTATTTCATTATTACATTCACCCTTTCCGTTACAATCCTTAAATACTTCTGCTTTTATTTAATTACCGTTACCTATATTATTATTATTCCATTAGCTAATTAAGTAATTACATTCGTTTCTTACGTTTCAACCTCATAACCAATTATAAAAGATTCCAATATCTCACTTGACCTTTCCTTTCAAATTTCCGTTTATTAAGTTTTACATTATTACATCTTTATTTCCATTCCTTAAATTTACACTTAAGTTTATGTTCTAATTGACTAATTATCATAACCCTGAATAAAATTTACGATATTCCAATTATTACCCAAATTTACATTAATGTAACATTAAATTCAGATATATTGCAATTTCGCCATTTATTATAATTACTTATATCATATGAATTCATTCTATTACCCTAAATCAGCCATTAATTCATATATTCATACAATACTTACATTTATTTACTTAATTTGCATTTATAACTAAGTCCTAACATTTAAATTTATTTTCATTAAATGGAATTTCCTTCCATCCATTTATTATTAACTTTAATTAGTATTGTTTACCATGCATTAACATTATTACCTAAATTTACATGAAGTTACTATCAATCAATATATTATTGCATTGGTAAATTAAATGCTTACCTTTAATTACTTATTTTAAATTTTTATACTCAAGTGCAATAATTAACACTATTTCTTTATTGGGATTTAACTCCAATTATCAATAATTAACTTTCAAATTACCATTGCTACACTTCTTTATAACATTTATTTCATTTTAAATTATAAATTTTTTATTTCTTTCTAAATTTAATCACAAAGATCCAATTCAATTAACCAATTAATTTATTAAAATTTACGGGTCGTTACACTCTCCTCCACTCAATACTTTTCGTCCCCGAAAAGGAAAGAAGGTAAAGGAGTAACTTATAAATCAATATATATTATTCAAAATATTATATACATAACAATAAGTTTACAGAATAGGATAATTTAAATAAAATATATAGATTTATAAACAATTAAATTTTTATATATTCAAATTAATAAGGTTCGGAAAACATTTTCAAAATATTTTCTAAGTCCATAATTTACGGAAAATTTTGGCAGAGTCTCCTTTGTACGGAGAGGCTCTGGAGAAAATATAATATCGAATATGACAATATATAACATATACTTCCAAAATAATATATATCCCAACACGGGAAAATAATATAACATCGCTATAAACCGTAATCCGAAGACGTACCTATTGGTCGGGCAATTACGCTTAATTATGAAACCAAAAGCAGTAGCAGTTGCTTCCATAACCTGTATTTCACTTATATAATCCAAAAGGTTAACAATTATATAAATGAAATATTTAAAGTGGTTTCAGCCATAAACAAACAAATCAATACAAACATCAATCACTTGCAACATGGCATACAACCATCACATAGAATCAACACAAATCAATCATTCATTCATATCAAATAAGACAAATAGTTGTTCGGGTTAAAAATCTTCAAATTGTACAGAATGAAAAATAAACTCTAAGCGCACTATTTACTCAACAGTCTCTGATGAAGCCAAATAGATTATTCATACATTCAAACAATTTTAAAGTATCTTTACCCAAACAACCATAAACCAAAACAAACAACAAATCCAAACAATTGAATTAAGTTCATTCTTTTTAATTTCATTCGTATAATAATTTATCTTTTTAATTTACATTTTATTTCTTACAGTTTCATTTACTTTTATTTATTTCTGAAAAAAAATCTCATTTTTACCTATTCATATCATGAAATTTTCCTTTTATTATATTACATTCATTTATTCACTGCTTAACTTAATTTATTACAGTATTCATCTCTCTGCTTATTTTCAAAATAAATGACTTCAACACTTACTTAAGTTTATTAGCATTTCTTTATAACCTTTCTATTATATTTAATTAGTGGCCTTTCAGTCATAACTTAAGTATATAATAATTATAACATTAAATTCTTATTTATAAAAGCAAATTCATTGAATACTTTTATTATTTCAAATTTTACTTGTACAACTTCTATTACATTTCTTATTAAACATTACAACTTTTAATATTTGGTAAGTTACATATATGCCTTTAAGAATGTAACTGAAAGTTACAAAAGTTTATTTTATTACTCTTAATTAACTTAATGCTTAAAAATAATATCCTTTGTCTTATAGGTTCCAAATGTCAAATTTCTTTTAATCTAATTTATAACCTAGCATTAAATCACTTATTTTAATTGAAGGTTCCAATTTATAAATCAGTTATATTCCATTTTTCTACACTTAATTGAAACTATTTATTACGGAAACTTAAGAATTAAATACCAGGTTTTATTCAAAATCATTTTAAAATAACAGATAAACATATGCTTGAAATTTATATATCCAATTATAATTAAAATAATTTAAAATTTTATATTTGTTTATCAAAATAAGTCTGCAGTAAAACTACTATAGTAGCCTTCCCACTTTGAAAATCGAAAATGAAGGTCGACGGTGCGGCCGCCATCACCAAAATTATTTTCCAGCGATAGAGAGGGAAGTACAGAGCTTATTCCTTTTCAAATTTCTTAAAACAATACTTTCAAATTATATTGAAATATTTATATCAGAAATTACTTCTAAATAATATTATTATATTTCAAAATCCTTTGAAAGCAATTTTTCAAAATCTCAGACTTAAGTTCTAAAATTTCCAAATTTCATTGATTTTATTTTCTATCTCATTTTACCTATTATTTTTAAATTTTATTACCTAACAACCAATATATTGTAACCAAATATATATATCATTTATACAAATTTTATTTAATATATAGAAAATATGATAGGCAAAATTATTTCATTCGCCTATATTAAAACAAATATTATGTCGGTCTGTCCTATTAAATGTTTAGAAATCCCTATTGACGTCATAGCGTCCCATGCATCAACCAGAATTTATAAATACAAAACGAAACAAATTAACACAATATTAAAACCTTTTTATAACACTAACAAATACACTCTCTCATATATATACATTCAGCGACTCATTATAGGGCATTACCACCCTATTAATAAAGAGTCAAACCCCATAAAGCTAAGGTTTATCGCAAAACCAAAGCTCTGATACCAGATGTAACGTCCCGCCTTTCTACACGCTTAAAATCGATGATAAACCACACACGTCCGATTTAAACCATACAAAATGGCAGATTGTTATGGGGTAAATAAGAAAAAGTAGAGAAAGAAAAACAAAATAGAATCTTGCAGCGGAACGATAAAATATAATAATCAAATATACAGTTCATGAAGCTGTTTTACAAAACATTTGATTATACTTGTATAATATATATCAAAGTTACACATACCAGAGAATAATAATTTATGCAGCGGAATTAAATGGTGTAGCGGAATAATATAGTAGATAATAGTACTACAAATCCGCGTCTTCGTCCTCCAGAATAAAATCTTCAAATCTTGAAATATTCAGGCTGACCCGAGCGAATTGAAAGGACAAAATACTCGAGTCAGAACTAAAATATCTTATGTGAGTTAAATCAACAGAAATAAATATAAGTGCAATAACTTAAGAGATGCTCGGGATTCACATCTCCTAAGGATCCGTTAAACTATTTACTATGTAGTAATATTTCGCTATTATAATAATGTCTATTTGTAAAATAAACTTACTTTTTAATAGCATTAATGGGTTACCCATATAGCCCTTAACTTGTAATAGTCCCAGTAGTCCATCCAATATCATAGTCCCTCCTGATGGGGAAGCCACCAGAGGATACCACACGGGCTACGGGAGAAAACCAAACTCGTACAAGGCGCGCTATGGTAGGTGACACGGCACAACTAGGCAATGCCAGGGTAGATATACCAATTACACTTTCGGGTCGGTGGTAACGCGCAGCGCGCAGCTACCGCCCACCTCGAGCCACACCCCCAAAATAAAAAAACAAAAGTGGCCACCGAATCAATCCAAAAGTTAAAGTATAATATCGAAGGGATGTGTCCGACCAAAGGTGCTACCTCATTAACCCGTCAATCGCTCCTGTTTTAGCCACCTTATGCCAACTCACGGGAGTTGGATCCACGTATTTACCTCAAAGGAAACGCCGCCACCATCCTACTTCATTCTGGAATCTCCACCGCGTACACGGTTGTTAAAGTAGTTTTCGGAGTTGGCAGAGAGTATGACAACTTCCGATTCCGGTCTCTTCAACAACCAAACATTATTATAACACCGCGGTCATTTTAAAATAATTATACTTCTAAACCAGAGTAAAATATTCATTTCAAAACCATATAAATACGATATCACTTCCTCTTTTAAAAACCAAATCAATATGATATCAATTTCAAACATATTCCTTTTTTTAAAACCATAACATTTTCAAAGTTGTAATATTTCGAAACCAAAACTTGAAATATAGCCTTTCAAAACATAAAACTTTGAACTTCATAACTTTGAAACATACTACACAACGTAAATGGTTTAAATATTAAATTACTTTATAAAATAAAATAGTTTCTTCACCTTCACAAATCAATTCCGATTATAGATTCAAATTCCCAAATAAACCATTTCAATTACCATATATTTCAAAGCTTTAAATATTACCCCATTTCACAAGAATCCTTTGATAAGTTCATATATATCAAATTTCATTACTCTTATTTCGATTTGAAATATTTACTTAATAAATCAAATATCATTTAAGTAAACCTTTGAACTTCAAATAACAGGATATACTTTCAATTTAATTTAACTTAATAATATTCATTTAAATCAACTTGATATTCATTTAAATCCTCTAAAAAAAATCAAGTTATAAAAATCATACCTTTTAAAATCTCAAATTTATTTAAATTCCAAGTCAATTTTATTTGAGAATAATTCTTAATACTTTAATTCAAATTCAAATTCATATTTATCTTCCAGCCTAAACTTTATTTAAGTCATTATAAATAAAATTTAAATAAATACTTAACCGTATTACACCTTAATAAAATCAACTTTTATTATTAAACTTCCTTTATACTATTAACCCAATTTTATACATAGCATAGAACCAAGAAATTAATTATATATATAATAACTTTTATAAAATATCCAATTAAATATCTCATAAAATCATATATTTCTTTACAAACCATAGAAAATCATTTCAAAATATTTTTATATATAGACCCGGTGCATGTATATAATTTTCTATCCTATGGTCAAGTGATACAGATATTTATCATTTCAATCCGTTATTTAAAAATTAAATGCGGTTGTATATCATTTCAAACCGTAATCCCAAATAAAAATAAATGCATAACAACTTGCAGATTACGATAATCTAAATAAAACATCCATTCATCCATCATAAAATCATACATCCATCACAATCATCATACAAAACAATCAATCAATATCAATATATTACTGATAATATATAACAGGTAATTAACTGGCAGTTATATTCAATAATAAATTTAATAACGATTTAATTTAAATAAATGCAATAACTGAGATGATGATCAAAAACATACGAAAAAGTCATAAATAAATGCATAATCACAAAAAAATTAAATTTAACAAACATAAGAAATTTTAGAAGTTATGAGTGGGTTAAAACACTCACCTTTTGAATTTAAATTGAATTCAAATCCAATTTAAACCCAAAAATTAAGCAGCTACCAAATCCATCCAAACAAGCGTCAAAAAGTCCGGAATCCCAATACGAACCTAGTGGAGAAAACCGCGCGTGAATTGGATACAATATGTAAAATTTATTAACATAAGAAGATAAGTGTTTTAATTTAGAAATTAAATAAAAATAAAACTACACACTTACACGTTAGCTCTACAACCCAGCTCGCTACAGTACGAAGTTCAACCTCAACCCATCGCGCACGCAACATCCTGCTGTTCACACGTATTATGACCCAGAAACCCTACTTCCCGTCATCACGCACGAAGATGCCATGCCACGGCGCGATCGCGACCAACCACGAAATGACCCGCCGACCTCGCCTCAATGTTCAACGTGGTTCCGAGCCATCGAACATGCTCGAGATGAGCTGCAGCCACCGATTTATTATCCCTAAATCGAATTAAATACGGGGATCTAGCCGTTAAACTTACGAATCAAACCCACTGATGAACTCCGCAAGACCTCCTCCACGCCATGGTAACGTCGATTCGATGATCAAAGGAAGATGATCGAACCACGATGAATGGCCGCGGCTTCTTTACACGATTCCGGCCACATATCAATCCACATCAGAAAACGAATTGTAGATTTAGGTTGCGCTCATCGAGAGCTTTGAATTGATATAAAATGTGGCATATTTTGTGGAGTTTGAAAATTTGACTTTGATTTTGAATTGTAATTGGAATTAGGTGTTTGTCTGCCATTGAAATGAGGAGGCGAAAGAAATTATATGTACATGACAAATGAGAAATAGAGAGGCTAGGATTTATAACATGGTATTTATAGGTAGGGTTGAAATAGAATGGATCGGATAAGATAGATCTATGCGCTAACGACATAGTGGCCCAAAAATCCCGTTCTGACTCCGGAACGAAATTGGGCCTACCCATATATCAAAATAGATGTTTTAAAATATTTTAAACGCAATGGAAAAGGTTTCAAATCCAAATTCCATCGTATGGAAATGTTATGCTAAAATCAATATTTTTCAAATTGATTTCAATTGATTTCAATTTCATTGATTCCAAGGCGTTTCGAGTCCGTACGATCAAACGACATGTCCGATCGCTACGAAACTTGAAAACCTACAATAATTCACCATTACAGATCCGATGAAACTGGTTTCGTCGAAATCCGAGTCAGTGGTCAAAATGGCTATTTTTATGTTAATTAATTAAAATAATAAATTAACAAATTAAATCAAATTTCAGTTTCAACTCTATAATTAACAAATTCCATCAATTTTAACTTTCTTAAACAATTTACACTAAATTAACCAAATTTAAATGTCAATTTAGAGTTGATTGATTTATAAATTTCAGTGTTAACTTCCAATTTCATTAAATTCAAAATTATAAATTTAATTTCCAATAATTCTATTAACTTATTTTTCATTCTACTATTCATTTCATTATTATCCACCGGATGAAATTAACACTAGTTCATGGTTTATTACATTTTTATTCACAAATTTTATCTTAATTTCAATAAATGTAATAATTAATTTCATTTACAATAAATTGAGTTAATTATAATTTATTCCAATAAATTACCTTGATATAACTTCAATCCTTTTTATTAAATCAATTATTATTCAATAAACAAAGATAACATTTGTTTTACCCTTTGTTACATTAGTATGTTCAAATTTTCATCTTTCCTTTGTATTGACTACCCTATTTCCATGTTAATATTTTCTACCAAGTGCAATAATTAACACTATTTCTTTATTTCACTCCAATTATCAATAATTAACTTTCAAATTACCATTGCTACACTTCTTTTTAGCATTTATTTCATTTTAAATTTTAAATTTTTTATTTTTTTCTAAATTTAATCACAAAGATGCAATTCAATTATCCAATTAATTTATTAAAATTTACGGGTCGTTACACTCTCCTCCACTCAAAACTTTTCGTCCCCGAAAAGGAAAGAAGGTAAAAGAGTAACTTATAAATCAATATATATTATTCAAAATATTATATTCATAACAATAAGTTTACAGAATAGGATAATTTAAATAAAATATATAGATTTATAAACAATTAAATCTTTATATATTCAAATTAATAAGGTTTGGAAAACATTTTCAAAATATTTTCTAAGTCCATAATTTACGGAAAATTTTGGCAGACTCTCATTTGTACGGAGAGGCTCTGGATAAAATATAATATCGAATATGACAATATATAACATACACTTTCCAAAATAATATATATTCCAACACTGGAAAATAATATAATTTCGCTATAAACCGTAATCCGAAGACGTACCTATTGGTCGGGCAATTACGCTTAATTATGAAACCAAAAGTAGTAGCAGTTGCTTCCATAACCTGTATTTCACTTATATAATCCAAAAGGTTAACAATTATATAAATGAAATATTTAAAGTGGTTTCAGCCACAACCAAACAAATCAATACAAACATCAATCACTTGCAATATGGCATACAACCATCACATAGAATCAACACAAATCAATCATTCATTCATATCAAACAAGACAAATAGTTGTTCGGGTTCAAAATCTTAAAATTGTACAGAATGAAAAATAAACTCTAAGCGCACTATTTACTCAACAGTCTCTGATGAAGCTAAATAGATTATTCATACATTCAAACAATTTTAAAGTATCTTTACCCAAACAACCATAAACCAAAACAAACAACAAATCCAAACAATTGAATTAAGTTCATTCTTTTTAATTTCATTCGTATAATAATTTATCTTTTTAATTTACATTTTATTTCTTACAGTTTCATTTACTTTTATTTATTTCTGAAAAAAAAATCTCATTTTTACCCATTCATATCATGAAAATTTTCTTTTATTATATTACATTCATTTATTCACTGCTTAACTTCATTTATTTACAGTATTCATCTCTCTGCTTATTTTCAAAATAAATGACTTCAACACTTACTTAAGTTTATTATCATTTCTTTATAACCTTTCTATTATATTTAATTAGTGGCCTTTCAGTCATAACTTAAGTATATAATAATTATAACATTAAATTCTTATTTATAAAAGCAAATTCATTGAATACTTTTATTATTTCAAATTTTACTTGTACAACTTCTATTACATTTCTTATTAAACATTACAACTTTTAATATTTGGTAAGTTACATATATGCCTTTAAGAATGTAACTGAAAGTTACAAAAGTTTATTTTATTACTCTTAATTAACTTAATGCTTAAAAATAATATCCTTTGTCTTATAGGTTCCAAATGTCAAATTTCTTTTAATCTGATTTATAACCTAGCATTAAATCACTTATTTTAATTGAAGGTTCTAATTTATAAATCAGTTATATTCCATTTTTCTACACTTAATTGAAACTATTTATTACGGAAACTTAAGAATTAAATACCAGGTTTTATTCAAAATCATTTTAAAATAACAGATAAACATATGCTTGAAATTTATTTATCCAATTATAATTAAAATAATTTAAAATTTCATATTTGTTTATCAAAATAAGTCTGCAGTAAAACTACTATAGTGGCCTTCCCACTTCGAAACTCGAAAATGAAGGTCGATGGTGCGGCCGCCATCACCGAAATTATTTTCCAGCGACAGAGAGGGAAGTACAGAGCTTATTCCTTTTCAAATTTCTTAAAATAATACTTTCAAATTATATTGAAATATTTATATCAGAAATTACTTCTAAATAATATTATTATATTTCAAAATCCTTTGAAAGCAATTTTTCAAAATCTCGGACTTAAGTTCTAAAATTTCCAAATTTCATTGATTTTATTTTCTATCTCATTTTACCTATTATTTTTAAATTTTATTACCTAACAACCAATATATTGTAACCAAATATATATATCATTTATACAAATTTTATTTAATATATAGAAAATATAATAGGCAAAATTATTTCATTCGCCTATATTAAAATAAATATTATGTCGGTCTGTCCTATTAAATGTTTAGAAATCCCTATTGATGTCATAGAGTCCCATGCATCAACCAGAATCTATAAATACAAAACGGAACAAATTAACACAATATTAAAACTTTTTTATAACACTAACAAATACGCTCTCTCATATATATACATTCAGCGACTCATTATAGGGCATTACCACCCTATTAATAAAGAGTCAAACCCCATAAAGCTAAGGTTTATCGCAAAACCAAAGCTCTGATACCAGATGTAACGTCCCGCCTTTCTACACGCTTAAAATCGATGATAAACCACACACGTCCAACTTAAACCATACAAAATGGTGGATTGTTATGGGGGTAAATAAGAAAAAGTAGAAAAATAAAAACAAAATAGAATCTTGCAGCGGAACGATAAAATATAATAATCAAATATACAGTTCATGAAGCTATTTTAAAAACATTTGATTACACGTATATAATATATATCAAAGTTACACATACCAGAGAATAATAATTTATGCAACGGAATTAAATGGTGTAGTGGAATAATATAGTAGATAATAGTACTACAAATCTGCGTCTTCGTCCTCCAGAATAAAATCTTCAAATCCTGAAATATTCAGGCTGAATTGAGCGAATTGAAATGACAAAACACTCGAGTCAGAACTAAAATATCTTATGTGAGTTAAATCAACAGAAATAAATATAAGTGCAATAACTTAAGAGATGCTCGGGATTCACATCTTCTAAGGATCCGTTAAACTATTTACTATGTAGTAATATTTCGCTATTATAATAATGTCTATTTGTAAAATAAACTTACTTTTTAATAGCATTAATGGGTTATCCATATATCCCTTAACATGTAATAGTCCCAGTAGTCCATCCAATATCATAGTCCCTCCTGATGGGGAAGCCACCAGAGGATACCACACGGGATACGGGAGAAAACCAAACTCGTACAAGGCGCGCTAGGGTAGGTGACACGGCACAACTAGGCAATGCCAGGGTAGATATACCAATTACACTTCCTGGTCGGTGGTAACGCGCAGCGCGCAGCTACCGCCCACCTCGAGCCACACACCCAAAATAAAAAAACAAAAGTGGCCACCGAATCAATCCAAAAGTCAAAGTATAATATCGAAGTGATGTGTCCGATCAAAGGTGCTACCTCATTAACCCGTCAATCGCTCCTGTTTTAGCCACCTTATGCCAACTCACGGGAGTTGGGTCCACGCATTTACCTCAAAGGAAACGCCGCCACCATCCTACTTCATTCTTGAATCTCCACCGCGTACACGGTTGTTAAAGTAGTTTTCGGAGTTGGCAGAGAGTATGACAACTTCCGATCCCGGTCTCTTCAACAACCAAACATCATTATAACACCGCGGTCATTTTAAAATAATTATACTTCTAAACCAGAATAAAATATTCATTTCAAAACCACATAAATACGATATCACTTCCTCTTTTAAAAACCAAATCAATATGATATCAATTTCAAACATATTCCTTTTTTTAAACCATAACATTTTCAAAGTTATAATATTTCGAAACCAAAACTTGAAATATAGCCTTTCAAAACATAAAACTTTGAATTTCATAACTTTGAAACATACTACACCACGTAAATGGTTTAAATATTAAATTACTTTATAAAATAAAATAGTTTCTTCACCTTCACAAATCAATTCCGATTATAGATTCAAATTCCCAAATAAGCCTTTTCAATTACCATATATTTCAAAGCTTTAAATATTACCCCATTTCACAAGAATCCTTTGATAAGTTCATATATATCAAATTTCATTACTCTTATTTCGATTTGAAATATTTACTTAATAAATCAAATATCATTTAAGTAAACCTTTGAACTTCAAATAACAGGATATACTTTCAATTTAATTTAACTTGATAATATTCATTTAAATCAACTTGATATTCATTTAAATCCTCTAAAAAAAATCATGTTATAAAAATCATACCTTTTAAAATCTCAAATTTATTTAAATTCCAAGTCAATTTTATTTGAGAATAATTCTTTATACTTTAATTCAAATTCAAATTCATATTTATCTTCCAGGCTAAACTTTATTTAAGTCATTATAAATAAAATTTAAATAAATACTTAACCGTATTACACCTTAATAAAATCAACTTTTATTATTAAACTTCCTTTATACTATTAACCCAATTTTATACATAGCATAGAACCAAGAAATTAATTATATATATAATAACTTTTATAAAATATCCAATTAAATATCTCATAAAATCATATATTTCTTTACAAACCATAGAAAATCATTTCAAAATATTTTTATATATAGACCCGGTGCCCGTATATAATTTTCTATCTTATGGTCAAGTGATACAGATATTTATCATTTCAATCCATTATTTAAAAATAAAATGCGGTTGTATATCATTTCAAACCGTAATCCCGAATCAAAATAAATTCATAACAACTTGCAGATTATGATGATCTAAATAAAACATCCATTCATCCATCATAAAATCATACATCCATCACAATCATCATACAAAACAATCAATCAATATCAATATATAACTGATAATATATAACAGGTAATTAACTGGCAGTTATATTCAATAATAAATAAAACAACGATTTAATTTAAATAAATGCAATAACTGAGATGATGATTAAAAACATACGAAAAAGTCATAAATAAATGCGTAATCACAACAAAATTAAATTTAACAAACATATGAAATTTTAGAAGTTGTGAGTGGGTTAAAACACTCACCTTTTGAATTATAAATTGAATTCAAATCCAATTTAAACCCAAAAATTAAGCAGCTACCAAATCCATCCAAACAAGCGCCAAAACGTCCAGAATCCCAATACGAACCTAGCGGAGAAAACCGCGCGTGAATTGGATACAGTATGTAAAAGTTATTAACATAAGAAGATAGGCGTTTTAATTTAGAAATTAAATAAAAATAAAACTACACACTTACACGTCAGCTCTACAACCCAGCTCGCTACAGTACAAAGTTCAACCTCAACCCATCGTGCACGCAACATCCTATTGTTCACACGTATTATGACCCAGAAACCCTACTTCCCGTCATCACGCACGAAGATGCCACGCCACGGCGCGATCGCGACCAACCACGAAATAACCCGCCGACCTCGCCTCAATGTTCAACGTGGTTCCGATGCCATCGAACATGCTCGAGATGAGCTGCAGCCGCTGATTTATTATCCCTACATCGAATTAAATATGGGGATCTAGCCATTAAACTTACGAACCAAGCCCACCGATGAACTCCGCAAGACCTCCTCCACGCCATGGTAACGTCGATTCGATGATCAGAGGAAGATGATCGAACCACGATGAACGGCCGTGGCTTCTTTACACGATTCCAGCCACATATCAATCAATATCAGAAAACGAATTGTAGATTTAGGTTGCGCTCATCGAGAGCTTCGAATTGATATAAAATTTGGCATATTTTGTGGAGTTTGAAAATTTGACTTTGATTTTGAATTGTAGTTGGAATTAGGTGTTTGTCTGCCATTGAAATGAGGAGGCGAAAGAAATTATACGTACAGGACAAATGAGAAATAGAGAGGCTAGGATTTATAACAGGGTATTTATAGGTAGGGTTGAAATAGAATGGATCGGATAAGGTAGATATATGCGCTAACGACATAGTGGCCCAAAAAGCCCGTTCTGACTCCGAAACGAAATTGGGCCTACCCATATATCAAAATAGATGTTTTAAAATATTTTAAACGCAATGGAAACGGTTTCAAATCCAAATTACATCGTATGTAAAAGTTATGCTAAAATCAATATTTTTCAAATTGATTTCAATTGATTTCAATTTCATTGATTCCAAGGCGTTTCGAGTCCGTACGATCAAACGACATGTCCGATCACTACGAAACTTGAAAACCTACAATAATTCACCATTACAGATCCGGTGAAACTGGTTTCGTCGAAATCCGAGTCACTGGTCAAAATGGCTATTTTTATGTTAATTAATTAAACTAATAAATTAACAAATTAAATCAAATTTCAGTTTCAACTCTATAATCAACAAATTTCATCAATTTTAACTTTCTTAAACAATTTACACTAAATTAACCAAATTTAAATGTCAATTTAGAGTTGATTGATTTATAAATTTCGGTGTTAACTTCCAATTTCATTAAATTCAAAATTATAAATTTAATATCCAATAATTCTATTAACTTATTTTTCATTCTACTATTCATTTCATTATTATCCACCGGATGAAATTAACACTGGTTCATGGTTTATTACATTTTTATTCACAAATTTTATCTTAATTTCAATAAATGTAATAGTTAATTTCATTTACAATAAATTGAGTTAATTATAATTTATTCCAATAAATTACCTTGATATAACTTCAATCCTTTTTATTAAATCAATTATTATTCAATAAAAAAAGATAACATTTGTTTTACCCATTGTTACATTAGTATGTTCAAATTTTCATCTTTCCTTTGTATTGACTACCCTATTTCCATGTTAATATTTTCTACCAATATACATGCTAATTGCGATTAACATTCTAAATAAATTCATTTACTTGGGTTCATACTTTTCATTATATCGATTACTACACTATGAATAAATTTACAATCCTATCTATTTTATTATTACATTCATACTTTCCGTTACAATCCTTAAATACTTCTGCTTTTATTTAATTACCGTTACCTATATTATTTTTATTCCATTAGCTAATTAAGTAATTACATTCGTTTCTTACGTTTCAACCTCATAACCAATTATAAAAGATTCCAATATCTCATCTGACCTTTCCTTTCAAATTTCCATTTATTAAGTTTTACATTAATACATCTTTATTTCCATTCCTTAAATTTACACATAAGTTTATGTTCTAATCGACTAATTATCATAACCCTGAATAAAATTTACGTTATTTCAATTATTACCCAAATTTACATTAACATAACAATAAATTCAGATTTATTGCAATTTCATTATTTGTTATAATTACTTACATCATATGAATTCATTCTATTACCCTAAATCAGCCATTAATTCATATATTCATACAATACTTACATTTATTTACTTAATTTGCATTTATAACTAAGTCCTAACATTTAAATTTATTTTCATTACATGGAATTTCCTTCCATTCATTTATTATTAACTTTAATTAGTATTGTTTACTATGCATTAACATTATTGCCTAAATTTACATGCAATTACTATCAATCAATATATTATTGCATTGGTAAATTAAATGCTTACCTTTAATTGCTTATTTTAAATTTTTATACTCAAGTGCAACAATTAACACTATTTCTTTATTGGGATTTCACTCCAATTATCAATAATTAACTTTTAAATTACCATTACTACACTTCTTTTTAGCATTCATTTCATTTTAAATTATAATTTTTTTATTTCTTTCTAAATTTAATTACAAAGATCCAATTAAATTAACCAATTAGTTTATTAAAATTTACTGGTCGTTACAGAAAACTTTATATATATACAACAATTAGAGTAAAATAACCTATCACCAGCCTGGACAGTTATAACAGCCTGTCCTTACAATTGCTAATATATACATATAAAGTAATGCAGCAGAAATAAATACTACAATAGGAATCATCCACTCCTCCCGAAGAGCTCTAAAGCATCAATCTAAATCTAGAAATGTACACTGGGCAGACCCAAGTATTATAATAAAATAACATCCAAATCAGTTTGGTAACTGGCATGAGAAACTCAAATCATTTGTATTATTTAATCTAAAATAAAGGTATCTTGTAAAACTGCAATGCAAATAAACATGGATGGGTTTTTGCCTTACATTAACCAAACCGTTGCTAAGTGCATCTTACTCTATTTTTAGTCATTTTTCCGATGTCAAGGCTAGTTCAAATCTTTCATAAGAGTCTTCAATTCGAACAGATCATGGATCCCCAAATGGATTCCAGCACCTCGAACAGGTCTCGAAACCACGCATGGATTCCAACGTCTCGAACAGATCCACTTCTAAGAGATAGAATGCGTGTCTCAATATTGAAATGGTTTTCGATAAGTAGAACACTTACCGATCCCGGTCTCCTCAAGACCGAGTCGATGAATTTGGTCGTATCTAACACAATGAGAATGATTGCATAAGGAAACTAAGTTCCATATACTACCCATATGCAAGTAATGCATAAGCACCATCAATTCATACAAAGAACGGTCAATTCATACAAAGAATGGTCCAATCACCTAAACGACTTTTAATCCATTTTTAATTAATTTATCATATATTAATTAAAAACCTCTTTTATTAGTAAAACTCCTTTTTTGCTAATAAAAATTGTTTCATTAATTTGAAACTTTCCTTGTTTAAGTAAACTCTCTTACAATTAAACTTCTTTATCAATTAAACTTCATTAATTAAAAACCTTTAAAACTTCTCTTATTAATTAAACTTTACCGGTAAATTTAAAATTTCACTGTCCATTACTACTCTTTTAATACCTTAAAAAGTATTCGTATACTTATACATATATTCGCAAATCAATAGCACGTTTTGCTTGCTTTAGAAACAGTCAAAGAGGTTAAAAACAAACATTACTTACACATTGTTATTATAAATCTTTCTCTCTTTTATGCCTCAAAACTCATACTTTTCTATCTTTTCCCAAAAGGTTTCATACTTGTTATTATCTTTAAAATTAAATTATTAAAGATCTAAGTATATTCCTTAAATCACTTAACAATATTTTATCATTTTAAAATATTATTCAAGCGTTTAAAAACAAATGTTACTAAAACATTGCTTACAACAAAACCAAAAATACTTTACTTAACCATTATCTTCAAAACCCTCTTTAAAGGTTAAATTACATTTATAAGGGCTTATGACAAGTGTTACTTAAACATTGTCACAACAACCTAAATCATTTCATACTTTAAACATTATCTTTAAGACTTGCTTCTTTAAAGATTTAATTTTACATATGGGTTGAAGAAAAATGTTATTTAAACAATATCACTACAAACCCAAACATTCGGTTATTTTTATCTTAAAGTATTCATTAATAAAGTCCTAATTACATTCTTGATTGTAGTCTTAACTGTAATCTAATTAGTTACTACCTCTACATTAATTTAACAAATTTATATATGTTTACTTAACTTCAAAAAAACCATTTATTTTAACTAAAGTGTTAAAATTCAAATCTTCTTTTATTACTTTATAAAAAACTTAACATACTTTTTAAAACTAATATATTAACTAAAAACCTTTTCAAAATGATATTTATTTAAAAGCTAGGATATTTAATAAAATTCTTAAAAAAATTAAAAGGTATTATAAGTGAAGATACTTAACCCTTTAATAAAATAATATTATAATTTTAAAACAATTTATACTTAAAATATACTTAAAATACTTATAACATGGTTTAAATTATTCATTTAAAATATTTCTTAAAGGTTACTATTTTATTATTTATTTAAAGCTTAAAAAGGCACGTCCTCTTCTTTATTAAAATAGGCCACTTTATTTAATAATTCATAATTAATTCTTAAAAGTATATAAAGATCCTAAATTTTGTTTAAAATGTTTTGATATAAGTTAGAAAACATCCCTAAAAGGAACAAGGCAAAATACTTTAATTTAAAGTTATTTATAAACCATTTAAAGTCTCAAACAAAAAAGATAGCACTTACTAAATTTGTGAAAAGTTGCTGCAGCAGTTTAAGAACATTTCAACAAGACTAGAGTGCTAAGATAGAAATTGTAGCAGTTTAGAAAGTGCTATAATAAGTTCCGGGCACCTTAAAAAATGTTTTCAAGGCGAAATGTTATCTTATGTTTAAAAATAGGGGTTATAGTAGTTTCAGAATGCTATCAAAAGTTTTCGAAATGGTTTAAAAGCGTTGCATTTTGAAACTTTGCAAATTCTTACCTAAAAATCAGTGTTATCTTCTGATTTTGAAATAGTTAAAAGCATCGTAATTCAAAAGCAGTGCAAAGTCTCAGATTTTGGACAGAGAGCAGATTTTTTCATGTTTTCACTGAAATGTTTAATTCGATTTCACTATGATAGCAATTGGTTTTAACTATAATATTTTTGCGGTAGGTAGCATATTTTGCCCACTTAATTATCATGGAAAGAAATCCTAAGAAATATTTATCAATTTAATTATAAAAATTCAACATAGTAAGGCATTTTTTGAAATGTTCGAATAACGACTTTTTCGCCTAACTTTTGCTATTTTATTTGACCTATTATAAATTATTTTAACATCCGATTCTTTCAGACGGCAAGGCAACATATTATACTTGTTAAAAAAATAAAGAAACCCTTAGGGATCTCATCATAAATCATTATAGATGATGTCAAATAAATGGCCTTTTCTAAGTGCTTCTATAGCGACAAGTCACTACAAAACCAATTTAATTCAATTCCAATCCAATCAAAGTTCATCCAAATCCTATGTGCTTCATGTCAAGGCTATGCAGAAAGTTATACAAGGTCTATAAGTCCACAATCATCATCTACATATGTTGTTTGCTTTTCAAAGCAAATATCAAAACCAATCAAGTAATATAAAATCAATTGCATTTACTAAAGTAAAACACAAGCATATATCACTACGTATATTTATTAAGTGGTGAATAAACACATAAAACTCCTTTCTAACTCTTTGCACAAGACTTGTAGAACATACACATGCTTCCTACCATCGCCCAAAAGTCCTTCCTAGTCACTACAAAGTTCTTGACCACCTTGCTTTCTTCCCCCATGCTCACAGCCAAGCTTCCAAACTTGCTTACGCGTTTGCCCCGTTTTGACTCCCTTCCACTTTGATTTAGCACATCAAGTTTTGAAATCTTTTTTATAATATCATGAAGAGATTATGGTCCAAATTTTAGAGGATCAAGTATAGTGTCTTTTTCACTCCACAAAGATCAAGATCAAATTAATTTTTATTCCTTTTCCTCGACGAAAGATATATCTTTGACTTCTCAATTACTAATGATCAAGTAAGGCATAAAATGTTGGATCCTTTTGTTAAAAAAGATATGGAAATTTTTGGGGGATTGTAGAGAATTAGTTATGATTTTTGAAAGTAAACGGACAATTTCTGGATTGAAAAACAGGGCCCGTGAAATCACTCAATTTTCACTTGTTTTCAACTAATCTACTCTTCGATTTTGCAAAAGCGATCAACATGAAAGTTGTTGCTTGTTGAAACATCTTTCCATGTAGTACATTATTATTAAATTTGATTTAGTAGAGAGAAAGTTATGGCTGAAATACAAGAGGGTGTTTTCTTGGTTTGGTTTATGGTTTGATATTTTGTTTTGCAAAATGTATAGATGGATGAAGGAACAAAGCAATTTCCTATACAAGCATAAGATGGTCACCATAATCTTCCACTCTTCCTCCTATAGATTTCCTAAAAAGCTTAACCCCCTATGTACTCCATCACATCCCTTTCCACCTCATTACTTTGGGTACAAGTTTCTCTAAAACGCCCTCCACGATATTTGTCTTAATTCTTAACCGTCTACTTAGTTTAATTAATTCTTGGTTGTGAAAGGAGAGGTGTTAAAATTTTATAAATGTGTTCATATGTTTTCTAAGTCATGCATAAGAAGTTCAAACAACTTTTATCAAGTAAAAAGTCGTTTATGATAAAACGATTATCGGTTGCATTATTGATATTTCTTTGAACTATTTATTTTTGTAAATAAATTTTGAAAACAAGTTTTCCTTCACTATTTATTCATCAAAAAGTGGTTAATAAGGTTAAAAAATCATTTTTATTAAAATTAAATCCAACATTTAAATAATTTCGATATTTAAATATAAAGCGTTTGAAATTCTAGGTAGTTACAATCGACATTGATCTTCGTGTTTCAAGTGGGGGACATTACAGAGTTGGTATAAGAGCATGGTTAGGGACACAAATATAACAGAGCTAATAAATGATAAGAGTAGTATTTAGGATAGGGTAGGCACATCGAGAAGGGGATGCGCTAATATATATGTATATATAACGTACTTGTATGTTGCTATACAGATATGTAGGAAGATATATCTATTCTTCTATTGTTATTTCACTCTCTATCCTTTTGTTTTTGATGAATACTTGCTTAACATAAAAAGCAAGATGGACTTGAGAAGTGGACGGATCACAATAGAAGGGGAAAGTGTAAGAAGGGAGAATGATGGAACTTGGTTTGACGAAGGGAACATGGGAGAGCCATAGGAGATGGAACCGTGCATCAGAGGCGGCACAGACAAGAGCTGTGGTCATGAGGGATTATCCTAGGATAAGCAAGGATTATAGAAATCTGGGAGTAAGGCATTTACTCGAAAAGAACCTACATTTGAAGTACTAAATTAGCCGAGAAGTTGCGATGCATCTTTAGTGATCTAGGATTGAATGATGGATAGAAGTGGAGACTGGAATCAAGGCAGCTACAAGATGATGTGTTTGATTAGTGGGAGACTGTTATTATTTAGATCCTAGAGGAAGGAATCACTTGGGAGTAGCTCAAGGAATGATTTGAGGTGCAGTTTATTTTTGAATCTCAACAAAAAGTATTGTTAAGGGAGTTCATCGATTTGAGGTAGGGTGACCTTACTTTAGAATGATACATTTATAAGTTTAGTGCATTGGCTAAGTATGGTAGGAAGATCATTAACACCCCTATGAAGAAGAATGAGAAGTTCATTAGAGGCTTGAAGAAAGAGTTTGATCATAAGGTGATGGCTCATCTAGCATCTCCTTTTGAGTTTGTGGTTGATATGACTAAGAGATATAACAACATGTACCAAGAGAAGAGAATGGTGGAGATAATGTCTAAGGTCGAATAAAAGAAGTTCACCCATATAATAAAGGCAAGAAAGGAGTAGTGAAGGGGAAGGGTGCAGTTGCTAATATTGAAGTTGCCATTGTAGAAATAGTCTGCTACAACTACGGATATAAGGGACACTATGCTACAAAGTGCCCTATGCCTAAGAATGCTGCAAGGGTGAAGTGCTTCAAGTGTGATAATGTGGGACATGTGAAGAAGGACCATCTAGAGCTTAAAGCATAGGTGTCTGCTTTAGAGGGACAAAGAGATGGACTATCTTGCAAGGATAAAGGTAAAGGAAAACCTTAGAAGATATCGCTCTGATTTCTGGTATTTCGGTTAAAATATTGTATGATACTGGAGTTGTACATTCATTTATAGCTAAAGACTTGGTTGATAGACTTGTGTTAAGGGTTACCTATTTAGTCACTTCCATACATGGAGCTAATCTGATAGGAGAGTATGGCACTCTCGGATTGAGATGCACTGACCTTGATATTGAGTTAGGTGAGTGTAAGTTTTTTTGTGATCGTTACGTGTTTTACTTTATAGTATTTGGAATTATTTTAGGGATGGATTGGTTTAAGAGGTATGATCTAGGGTGCACAGCGCTAAAAGGATAATTGCTTTGAGTCATCTTGACCATAGTGATAGGGTGTTGGTTGCATTGGAAGAATGTGCAGAACTATGCAAGAGAACATTATTTGCTTTGGCTATTGTAAATGAGGAGCTTAGAGTGGTACGAGTAGTGAAGGAGTTCAAGGATGTGTTTGGACTAGTTTCAGGGTTACCACCCTCGAGAACGGTAGAGTTTCGCATGGACTTCCCACTAGGGATTGAGCCGTTTAGTCGACCTCCTAATAGAATGCCTCTGAGGGAGATGGAGGAGCTAAGGGAGAAATTGGTACAGTTAGAAGGAAAGAGCCTCATAAGACCAAGTAGCTCACCTTAGGAAGCAGCATCAGTGTTAGTTAAGAAGTCTGATGGGTCTTTGAGACTATGAACAGACTATCGGAAGCTAAATGAGAGGATAATGAAAAATAGATACCCTTCACCAAGTATTGATGATCCGCTTGATCAGTTGAGTGTAGTTAGGGTGTTTTCATAGTTGGATTTGGCCATAGGGTTCCATCGACCAAGAGTTGCGGAGGAAAGTATTTCTTTAACTGCATTCAAAACTAGGTACAATACTTATGAGTGGTTGGTTATGCCATTTGGGCTGACCAATGCACCTGCATTCTTTGTAGACTTAATGAATACGATATTTCAAGAAAACCTGAACAGATATATACCGGTGTTTATAGATGACATTTTAGTTTACTCTAAGGTTGTGGAGGAGCACGCAACTCACCTAGGGCTTGTGCTAGGATGTTGAGACAACATAAGTTGAAGGCGAAATTTTCTAAGAGTCATTTTTGAAGAAGGGAAGTGAAATTCTTAAGCCTTGTCATTTCGAAGGAAGGATTAGCTGTAGATACATAAAACATGGAAGTAGTAAATGGGTGGAATGGACCTAAGACTGTGACTAAGATGCAAAGTTTTCTAGGATTGGCCGGTTATCACAGGAGATTCATTAAGGATTTTACTCGTATGGCAGCATCAATGGCTAGGCTTACCAGGAAGGGTGAGTATTGTTTTTGGATGCATGAGTGTGAGAAGGCATTTCATGAGCTGAAGCATAGACCGACAAACACGCTTATATTAGTGATTCCTGAAGGAATGATGATCTGACTGTGTATACTGATGCATTGGGTTTTGGGTTAGGTACAGTACTGATGCTGAAGGGTAGAGTAATAGCTTATACATCTAGGCATTTACGACCTTATGAAGTTAGGTGTCCAACGCATGATTCAGAGTTAGTCATGGCAGTCTTCTTGTTGAAGATTTAAAGCCAGTATCTCTTGGGGAAGAGGTCTTGCTACCATAAAATATCCTTTTGACCTTGTCGCAACCTATTGAATAGAAGACAAAGAAGAACAAAAGAAAGAAGATCCAGTAAGACCTTTTGAAGGAGCTGACATAACCAAAGGCTAGAAGCACCAAAATTTTCCGAAGGGGTTAAAAGGGTCGAAAGCACCATTCCACTTGAAGAGGTCCCCTTTCGAAGTAGGTGCTTCCGCATGCATGAAGACCTTTCGATTGAGTTAAAGAAACACCTTTTGAAGACAAGGAACTACAACCCTTTATATGCATGCTAAACCTTTCAAAACCAAAGGTTTTGCCTTTGCTCAAACCACTTAGAATTATACCTTAGATTCGACAACCCTTTCGAAAGCAAAATCAAGCTTTTCGAAATGGTCGAAGCCCTTAGCATTTAAGAAAGGTTTCTCATCGGGTCACAAGCATAAGTTCGGAAGCTACTAACGACGTCGAAACCATCAGCATTTCAACACCTTCGGAACATTTGAAACTATCTATTGATAGAGTCAAAAACTCCCATCTTCATTTCTTGTGACAACAAAGCAACATAAAGAAGAGAAGACGGAACCACCCTTTCGGTGAAGACGAAGGCATTCGAACCAATTCGAAAGCATTGCAGAGGGTTGCGCAAGTGTCAAAGGAGTTGGAAGGTGTCTGAAGACATTTCTCGACCAAGTCAAAAGTACTAGGTCAAAAGGTGCCAACCTGCATCTATGAATAAGACCTAAGGGGTCTGTTTTAGGGGATCCAAATTAACTCATTCCAAACTTGTACTTTCTTAAGTTTGAAAGTTATAAACCCTAATTAGTAAATAGAATTGGGGATAATTATTTAGCATAGTCATTATTGGCTTAATTAAGGGAAGCTTTTCGATATTCCTAATTATAAAACCGTGTGAAGGTCTTTTACTAGATTTAACTGCATTTTACTAGTCTCAACTTCAACGAAAGGCTCCTTCCGTAAGAATCGAAACCCCTACTTTTCACAGTAATCCAAGAACTTAACCGAAAACCACCATTCAACAAACTCTCACCTTCAAGTGAGTTGAAACCTTGACCCAAGCTGGTTTACCTTTGATTCCAGAACCAAACCTATGTCACTAACTAGCCTAGCTTTCGACAAAGTCAAAACCCACTTATACCAACCTCAGTCTTGTATCTTTAAAGCAATTCCTTTAGAATTTCATAGCTGCTTCGAAAAGGTTTTGAAGAAATTGTCAGATTACCTTTATTGGTATGAAAGACCAAAAAGAGAGGAATTCAAGTGTTTCGACTAAGTCGAAAGGTCAAAAAGAGAAATTTCCACAAGAGAAACTTACTCATAAGGTTGAATCAAAGGGAATACTCACATTCTATCTTCCTCGACTTATTCAAGAGAGGATAAAAAGGACTAACCTTTTTTTAAATCTCAGCTTTGGGGTGTTGACAAGTTTTCTTGTTAGCAAGTCTGAGTTATATACCGGCCATAAGTCTTGGGATATTTTTTCTCTTAGAAGAAGCCGGACATGAGCCAACAGAGATGGTTGGAGTTTCTAGCATCATACGATTTTAGGATATAATATACCCCATGAAAAGATAATCAAGTGGCCGATGCCTTGAGCCGGAGATGGCAAAGTTATGTTTTGGCAACGTTAGAAGAATGGACTGTGTCAGAAATGTTATCTACATGTAATGCAACATTAGTCTAGTGCGGGATTAAGTAGTGTAAACATGATATAGCATGTTTAGAAGTTAGAACTACGTTGGTAGAAAGGATAACTGAATTGCAGAAGAATGATACGTTCTGTGCAAATACAGAAAGCATTTTGAACTCAAGAGTCGAGGCAGTAGAAATGCATGGGTTCAATGTGGATGAGAAGGAGCATTGTGGAAGAATGGCAGGTTGTATGCTCCTAATACTGGAGAATTATAGAAGGAAGTATTGATGAATGTCATCGGACAAAGTTTATAATACGTCATGAAGGTACAAAGATTTAGTAAGATATAAAGAGAAGTTTCTTTTGGAAAGGAATGAAGGAGGATGTAGGAGAGATTATGAGAAGATGTTTTACATGCCAACAAGTAAAGGCGGAATATCAGAAGCCAAGTGGACTCCTAAAGCCTTTAGAAGTTCTGATGTGGAAATGGGTTTCAGTATCTATGGACTTCATAGATGGGTTGCTAAGAAAAAAAGAAGGAAATGAAGGCATTTGTGTTATAGTTGATAGATTAACCAAGTGTGCCTATTTCAACAGTGAAGGCTAAGCAGACTGCGTCAAAGTTAGCAGAAATATACGTGAAGATGATAATGAGACTACATGGGGTGCTAAGACCTATTATTACTGATCATTATTTGTTGTTCACTAGCATGTTTTGGAGAAGTCTATAGAAAGTATTAGGTACAGAACTATGCATGAGTACTGCGTACCAGCCATAGATAGGCTGGCGGACTGAGAGGGTCAACTAGGTCGTAGAAGATTTGTTGAGAGCATATATTTTAGACTTCAGTGGATCTTGGGAAGCCTATCAACATCTAGTAGAGTTCTCATATAATCACAGCTACTAGAGAAGTATTAGAATGGCTTGATAAAAGCTTTGTATGAAACGCCATGTAAGTCACATACATGTTGGTTGGAAGCATGATATAGGGTTCTGTTTGGACTAGATATGGTAAAGGATGTTACTGAGAAGGTAGTATTGATTTAAGCTAGGACGATAGAAGTGCAGTCTAGGAAAAATAGTTATGTTGATACAAGAAGAAAGGAAATGGAGTTTGTAGTAGGCAATCAGGTGTTCATGAAGGGCGATCGGGTGTTCATGACGGTTTCTCCGATGAGAGGCGTGATGCGATTCGGGAAAGCTAGGAAGTTAGCACCCAGATATGTAGAGATGTTTCTAATCATAGAAAGTTGGGAAGGTAACGTATAAGGTTGATCTGCATAGGGTTTTTGCAGGGATTCAGAGTGTGTTTCACATATCATGTTTGCAGAAATGCATTGGGGATTCGGGCACAGTAGTAGACTAGAAGGTAGCATAAAACTTGGTTATTAAACCAGGTATGACTTATGAGCGCAAACCTATTAGAATAGTTTATCGGGGTGAGAAGCGATTTCAAAATAAGGTAGTAAGCTTGTATGTGTTCAGTGGAGTGCAGATAAGGAGGACTACATGTAAAAATGGAGGATAAGGTTAGGAGGACATATACATAGTTGATTGTCAGATTAGCATGTATGCTATGTATTGAGTTATACTGATGCTAACCATTAGTTTTTCGCCATATTAGTAGGTCGTACGAGTATGTTTTATGTGTGCATGGATAGGAATTCATGGTAATGCTTAGGGTAAGCATAAAGGAGAAGATTAGCCTGTTGGTGACCTTAACCGAATTTCAAGGCAAAATTCCTTTAAGGAGGGGATACTGTAATAAGCCTAAAATTAATAATTAATTTAATAAGTTAATTAAGAGGGAAATGGAAGATTAATAAAAATGATGGCGTAAAAGGATATGAATCAATAGAGTGGGTATGGGGCCCATGCCTAACTTATACTGGCATAATATACATTACTCATTTCTGTTCATTCATTTCATTCTACTCAAATTAAAAACAAAAGCAAGAGAAGCTCGTTAATGGTGGAAGAATAAGAAGAAAAATAAGAAGAAGATTTAAAAAAAAAACAAGCTAGAAGAGGCTAAGGAAGACTAAAGCTATACATCTAAAGGATCTAGACGAGTAATACTTAACCCTTCTAATCTGATTGGTCTAGATCTATATGTTTTATGTATGATGGGGTTCATATTCATTTACATGTAAAAGTATAAAAAGTTTAATGAATGTTTTAGAGAAGGATGGGTACACATGGGGTATTTTCATGTATTTTCCCTATTTAAATAGTTTTAAAACCTAATGAAAGTTTCACAGGATATTTATAATCAGATTTATGAAGTAGGTTCTCAGTATAAGAGATTTTTAAGCTTATATGTATTTTTATGAATTTTTGAGGTTGTTTAACCTATAAAACAATAAGGAGTATCCCCTAAAAAGGCGAATAAAGTTAAACCAGGGAAGAACTGGGGTTCAGAAGATTTGGGGAATTTATTAGAATTTTCTATAACGAAATAGAAGTAAAGCCAGTTTGATACTACACCAGGGTAAAAGAGTACTACGGGGACGTAATAAAATAGACTCCATATAAAAAATATATTAATAAAGGTTCATAAAAAGGGGGCAAGATCCAAATTATTTGCTGAAAAGGAAACTACAAATAACAGAAAGTATAATAGGAACGAATGGAAAATCGACACGTGTAAAGATGTTGTTAGGGATGTCGGGGTTGTCGGGGTACAACATTGGGGGCGGTGGCTCTGTTTGTATGAGTAATAGTACGCGCTAGATATGAGGGGATCATACTATGCTTAAACTTAGAAAGAAAGGAACAATCAACAAGTATAGTGTATTACATGCGTCGGGCAGATTCTATGCTATAAAGATAAGTATACATAAGACTTACAAAAAGAAAAGTCAAGGGAACTTATGGAGTGGTCGGGTAAGAACGTGGGAAAGGACCCTGCGTTAGTTAAAGAAAGGGAGGGAGTTGGAAGGGCTATTGACACCAATGGAAACACTCACTCGAATGCACACCCAGGAAATGTGAAGAGAGGCCTTCAACTTTGAGGAACTGCGGTGGTGAGGGCCAAGTAATTCGAAATAAAAAAAAGAGTGTTTAAAGGTTATATATGTGTTTCTTTGGCATCCACTATAATGAGTGATTCCAAGCAGTTTGAAGAAAAATAAAAATGAATTACTATAGTGGGGGTGATTCCAAGCAGTCAGAAAATTTAGTAAACAAATATAGGACTACAGCTGGCTTTTTCATTGTAGTCCGAAGACTAACTAACTAATAGTTAAATTCTACGGAAGACCAGGTCTATGCAGTTCGACTTAAAGAATGAATTTAAAAGTATACCGTGTTGAGCAATCCCAAGCAATATTAGACAAAGGAAAACTTCTAAAGAATGACTCTAAAAGAGTACCGCAATGGGTGATTCCAAGCAGTAATAATCAAGAATCAAACTTTAATGGGAGGCTAAGTATGCACTACAAGAAGCGCAATATAAACTCAATAAAGATTGAAAAATTAATGCGTAGGGGCACATGTGTAAATGAACAACTAATGAAGAGTTATAAAGGAAATTAGGTGGGTCTACGCTAGGAGCGTAGTATTTCATACTTAGATTTTAAAACAATTTAACCTTGGACTCGGATGGGGTCAGCGCAGGGTGCACTCTAGTAAAGAAAATCTTCTTAAGGAAGCATTTAATCGAAGACATGAATAAAAAATAATTGCATTATTAGTTTAACATATTTCACATACGATTGATTAAATAGTGAGGGAAAACCTAACCTATGCAGCATAGGTTGATCTCACTATGTGTTTGTTTTCAGCGACAATATTATTCCCACAAGACTTTATGTATGATCTTTTTTTTCATTGTTTTCCCCATAAACTCACGGGTAATCATTTGAGTAGGTTGAGTTTATGGGCTTAGGTAGGTGGGATAATGGCCATGGTACAAGGACCGAAGATGGAGCATGAGGCTCTCTAGCTAATAAGGATTTTGTTTCCATTGTATAAAGGAGTGCGAGCTGCATCTTCATATGTTGACTCGACTCTTTATTATGTTATTTGTTTATTATATTTTGACCCTTAAATGGGCACGTTTTTGGAAAAATATTGACCAAAGTGCTGTAAAGAATGTTTAAAAGAATTTATTGTGTAATAGAATTAATTAGTTGCTTTATTTATTTGATAGTATATCATGTTATACTAAACTCACTTTAGTCTCTAGAAGATAATTCTGGTGATGATTGTAGCATCACCGATGTTCATCTTTGGGTTTAAAGTAGGGGACGTTATAGGACACCTAGGCAGCACGATGATATTTGTGAACATTGGGCAATGGTCTCGACAACCGCTAGAGGAACCATATACGCGGTGATGCAACCATCGTTTAGGGAAAAGCAAGACATTATGAGTTAATAGTCGAAAATATAGAGATTCCTTCAGCAAAATAATCAAGACGATAGTTGGGAGACCATCCCTAGTTAGAATCCGTTCACATTACAGACTACGGTGGTAAAGTACTCAAGGAAGTTTGTTATGCTGACGATTCCAAGATACAATGAATTAACTAATCCCATGCAACATTTATTAAAGTATGACTGGTACATGGATGGTGCCCAAGTGAATGATGATGTGAAATATAGGCGCTTTCCAATATTTTTGAAAAGATGGGCGAGAATGTCGTTTTACATGCTGGAGTCGAGGTCCACGTCTTCTTAAGATCAATTTGCAAACTTTTTTAAAACAGCTTAGAGTTCACTCTGTTCAGTCGGAGGTTACAATTTCATTGACAAGCATCCACCAAAAGAATGGGAAAACATGGAAGAGTTACCTAAAATGTCTTAATGTTGCAGTATTGGAGGCAAAAAATCCACATGATGATTTGTTGCCGATGGAAATTGTTGGTGAAGTGGACAAGGAGGCTCATGAAGAAACTGACCACATTGAAATATTATCGAAAGGCAAACTAATTTCAATGCTTGGAAGAGGCGAAAATGGAAAGACGTTGAAAGCTATCAATCAAGATGGACGGAGTGGTGTGGTGAAGAGTATCGCAACTGTTAAACGAGATAGTAACAACAGAAATAATAATGAAGGTAATAATAAATGGAAGAACTAAAATAGTGTTGTGGGTAAGAAGTTGAGACTTTGAAAATGTTTCCATTTCAATTATGGTGGTAAATATATAATACTGAATGATTCTGTAACGACCCTGGATTTTGGCCCTATTTTTTTAATAAATGTTTAATCTAATTAAATAAAATGTAAACTGATCATATTAAAATGAATATAATTTTGGAAATGTTGCCATTTGTTTATAATATATATTAGTATTTTGAAAGAAAATGAAATTTGAAAATTTGAAATAAATATCTCAATAATATCTACAATAAAAATCTATCTTATATAATTTAATAAAAATATTTTACTTTGTTTACATCTGATAAATATACATATGAATAATAATGTTTAAAATTAAAATCTAATTCTAGCAATATAAAATATAAATGTAAAATATGAGTCAAATTTATGTATATAATTTAAATATTTATAAATGTGAATATAACTTATGAATCTAATTCAAATATTAATGGCTAAAATATAAAATATAAACAGATGATACTGTTCAATATAAATATAAATATTATATATAAGTCAAACACATGAATATAACTTAATACTTGTTAGCTAAAATATAAATACAAACAAATGTATAAAGCTAATATGAGATACTATATTGAGTATAACTCAAATATTGTTAGTCATGGTCGAAATACAAATATAAATACAAACAAGAAATAAGTGGAATACAAACTTATGATTTACATTATAAAAACTGGAAATAAATAACAAAACAAATATTTTTATGCAAGACCAAAGTAAGGTATAATCATACATATGTGTTTATAAATTATTTGAGCTAGAAACAGACAAAAACAAACATATGTATATAAACAATTTAAGCTAGAAGATAACAAATGTGTTATACAAAGCTTCACACACAGGCCATAAATGCTTACCTGCAAGTTTGTACGTCTTCATACAAATATCTATATATGCACAGCAAAAATAATGATAATAGTGTAAACATAATTATATTATGTAAACCAAGTAGAAACCAAAGCAATTAATTTCTATCATCTCAGCACAATATTTTGTCAATTCAAATGTATACAAATCTGTACATCTCAGATATAAAAGTCTGCCCATATCAGAACAAATAACTACACCAGAAAGCACCTTCCTTCATACACTTATGGTCTTATATATATATATATATATATATATATATATATATATATATATATATATTAGACCACCTTCTTCTAGCTCATTCAACAATCATATAACAAAACCTGAGAAAACAAAAACAATAGAAAGAAGTAAAATCAAAATTAAATTCAAAACTGCAGGACAGAGTCAAGGGTAGTATCAACTACAGGCTACAAGAGGGAAACAAGAAATTATTCGCTGTCTATAAAATTTGGCAAGTGAGTAAACTTGATTTTAAAAAAAAAAGCTTTAAGTTTATTTAAATAGTCCAAGATTTATTGAAATTTTGGATTATACGTGCTTCAATTTGAATATATGTTGTGATGCTCTGTTGTGATGCTCTGTACTCCTCTAATAAACTATACAGGTTGTATATTTGCTTCCATGTTCAATTTACACTCATCCAATCATTATTGTGCTTAAAGTTTGTAACTGAAACAAGATGGTAAGCTTAAAATAAGATTTTTAAGGGTTGACTTCAAGCACACCACTGTAATATTGATGTACAGGTAAATCAAGTGATCATTGATAATATTCGAATGTTGCAAAATGTTGATTCAAGATTGTATATTGAATCTATACTGCAAATCAAAATTTTTAAAACAAAAATTAAGATTTATAGATTGATATTTAAAGAGTAGTTTGTAAATAGAAAAAGATTACATTTTTGCAAATTCTTAGTTATCGATTCAATTTAAATTGTTGAAATTTGTTTTGGAGGTAGTTTGAACATACATGATGTTGGGAAAAATATTGAATAATTTTTCAAATCAAGAATTAATTGAACGAACGCAAATTAGGGCTTGTGTTCAGTTTTTCCCCATGTTTGTAAAATTGTGTGATCGGCCATTCCACGCGACCGAGTTGCACAGAATTCTGGTGGAGGGTTGCTTGGCGTGATGTTGTCGTGTGGGCGAAGTTTCGACAACTATGGTGGCTTATGCGGCGGTGGCGAAACGATTTAGGGATGGACGAGTTTTTAGTTTTTCGGCTGGAGGTCTAAATTTCAACTCGAATTTCTTTGTAGAAATTCGAGTTTGATTTTCATGTTATCGCGTGTTTTGGGGTTTGCCTGATTGGTTGACGTTCGCCATTGACGAGTCGTGCCGCCGTGCACGTGTACGGCAGGAGATTGTGACAGCTACGGTGATGTTTTGGGTTGCGTAACAGTCTCGAGTCGTGCACGGGTTTTGGAGTTGAATGCTTCGGTCTAAGGCCGAGTTCGAACATGAGCAATGAACCTGATGTTTAATCTATATCTATGTTTTAAACAAAACTCGCTGGAAATTAAATAAGAAAAAAAGAGAGGAGAAGAAGACGCAGCGTACAGCGGAGTCTAGGGATAATCGCGTGAAGTACTCGATGCATCACTCGAAGTGGACACAGGGTAATTCTCGGGTTTTAATTGGGAAGGTCTCGGGTCTGTGGTATTTGAACTGCTGTTTATAAATATAAATAAGTGAAATGTTTAACACAATCAAGTTAAAATTTAATACTAGTTTAATTATGAAATTAATGTTTCACAACGTTTCTAATTCTTAGTTGCTATTTTAATTAAGGAATTAATTTAAATTAAGTATTAAGTTAACTAATAATTAAAGTTTGTAGTTAATACTATAATTGTTTATCAAAATTAAAAGAAGACTTTTAAAGGTTTAATTAAGTTGAACATTTAATATAAATAAATCATTTTTAGAAAGTAATTAAGAATAATTACTTTTTAATTATAATTAGTGATAAATTATAAGTAATTAATAAAATTGTAATCAACTACTTAAGTTAATTTATGAATGATTATAAGTTAATTAATTAAGTAATTTAATTTAGAATTAATAAATGATTAATTAAGTAATTAGCAGTTAACAAATAAGTAATTAAGTTTTATTAATTAATAATTAAGATTATTAATTAATGATTAAGGAATAGTTAATTTAGTTAAATAACTTGATGAAGGAAGTAATTAAATTAAATAGTGTGAGATAAAATAATTAAGTAATTAAGTAATTAAGAATTAACAATTAATTAAGAAATGATTAAATTAAATAATTTGAAAAGGAATAAGTAATTAATTGACAATTAAATATTAATTAAACAGGGTTAAGTAGTTAACTCTCAGGTGATTAATTTGAATTGAATTAATTACAAATGAGAATTTAAGATGATTGCTTATGGATTGTTGTGTAGAATATCTGATTTGTGATATATATTTGATGATATTCTGTGATGTTCTGTGATATGTTGTGATATATCTCTGATGATTGTATATGTTTCATCTGTGATAAATGCTATGTGAATTAAATCATTGAATTAAACTGTTTAAGTTAATTAGATAACTTGGCCTTTAAAATGGCGTTTGGATTTCGATGACACCAGGATCGGGTATCAATTTGATATTCCGAAAACCACATCGATCCAAATTAAACGATAGGTCGTGACTTATCAATTGGAGAATGAGATCGTGTTTCAGAATGCAAGGATTATTGTCGTTGACTCTGAGGGTGATTCCAAAATGAGTGTGACGAGATAATGCCTTTGGTTTCGTTCGAACCCGGAACGAACTTGTATGGATTGAATGCTTTCAACACATCGTCAGGCGGATGATGAGCATTCTAAGAAATATGTCTTGTAAAGGTAATCGCAGCCTCAAGCCTCATCAACCGGGAATGGCTAAAACAGGGGAGGTGCAGCAAGGTTAGGTGGGTCATGCCCAACAGGACGAGATATTCCTCTGTCTAGATGTCCCTTTATTTCGGCTGTGTGGGCGGTTGCTAGCTACAACCGCGGGGTTATCTTGTTCGAGACTGTTCGGTAAGGAATGGTTCCGGCCTTGTGTTGTAGGGGGCCGGGAGTGATCCTCGGTACAGTGATCTAGGCCCCGTACTATGACGGGCGGTACCCCAGTAGCCCTACCATTGTTGGAAATCCATTTTCCTTACGAGACCCTACGGTTTTGATTTGTATTACCCGCTTTTGTGGCTAGTAGCTAGAATTTAATGAATGTAACAATTTCAGCTATTTTTTATTTACTTGAAAACCCTAGACACTATTATAATATCATTGGATTTCCTATGAAATGTTTTGGTTAACGTAAGGTAAAAACTTACCCGTATTTATTTGTGGGGAGTCTTACATGATACCTTTATTTTCAAACGTTTTTCAAGGTTAAACAACTTTAAACTATTTACTCATACCTGACCTATGTCTGACCTGGAGTTTATATTTGTTTTTCATAAACTCTTGGGTACTCAAGTTTTTATGAGTAGCCAAGTGATAGGTTTCTAGAGAAGCTTGGAGCAGGAGTTCCAGACGTATGTAGCTATCTATCTAGTTCCGCTGTGTTAGTTGATATATATTGTGTCTCTGATGTATATAGTGACAAATGTATATATGACTGTCATGTGTATTGATACTGTATAACTCTGATATATGTAAAACTATGTAATAGTTATGTGATATATTATATTTTATTCTGTTCCGCTGTGAGATTCTGATGTTGTTGTTTCTTTTTTCTATTCTTTTCTTTTTCTATCCCTTTCTTTCTTAATGATGATACGTCTTTCTGGTAGTAGAAGGGCGGGTCGTCACAGATTCCATAGAGAATATTTAACTTGCAGCATAAGATACTACACGATATAAGGAGTCTGTTGTCAAGGACCTTTAACTCAAGTGATTAGAGGTATGATACTTTAGACAAAAGTTTTATATGTCACGGGTTCATGCCCGGAGACACCAAAATGAGTAGTTTGCTTGAATAAAGTATCATTCTTGTTATAAAAACAAGAGATATAAGAAGTTTTCTCCGATAGATGCTATAGATGAGGAAAAATGCTTGGGGAAGTAATGTTGGTTTCATGAAACTCATGGCCACAATGCCAATGAATGCCGACATTTGAAGGATATGATAGAGGAATTGATTAGGAAGAAGCAACTCCAAAAGTACGTGAGGAATCTGCGGTAAGGCGGACAATGTACAATCGGCCCCAAGGTAGCTACCTTGGGGAAACATGGAAGGGAATAGTGGAAAGGGTCCGAAATCACCATAACACGAATTGGTGATCAATATAATATCTAGAGGTCCACATCCCATGTAAAAGAGCTAGAATGAGATTGAACGCTAAGGAATTCCTTGGAACATGCACTATATGAAATGGGTTAATCTATCGAGGACGACGCTCCTACTAAGCAGAAAAAGAGGATTCACGACGATATTATATTTAGGAATTAAGATGATGATAGGGTCATGGAACATAATGTAGTGATAAAGATAAGGGAATTCTGTAGAGGCAATTGTGTAATTGTTACATATATTTAACTCAATAACCAATATTGTTCAATTAAAATGTTTTCTTTCTATTATATACTCAATATAATATGTTATATCAATTAATTAATTTAAATTGAAGTATGTTTAATAGAAAATCAATAAATAGTGTGTTTCGTGATAGTAGTTATCAAGTGTTATAACCATGAGTAATTTATCATAATGGAATTTAACATACCATTCTAAATATTCCTAGTCAAGTGTACCGAAACTAGATATTATACATCCATTAAAACTAGAGTACGTGACGCTCTCCAAATATTGGCAGTATATTACTAGAGATTACCAGAGGCACCTAGATGTTACGTACTGATAGTTATTGGATAACTGTATAATGATCACTTGATAATTTTTGTTGTTTAATATAAATAAGGTCAAATAGAAAATACCGATGTGACAATATTACACAGCTCTCTTTATATGTGGATACTATTGATCTTTAATGTTGAAGCTCCACTTTGATTATAGTTAAATCATTACACAACATCCATCGAACGACTATAGTTAGGTCGATTGGAAGCATTGGAAGTGAAACACTATTCAAGAGAGGATCCATCTCCTCCGCTACATAGGCCAATGTCATGATCAGTTGAATTCAACTCAAAGTCAAAGTGTCTGGCCAGAGTAGTTTGAGTAACAATAATTGTTATTATTGAACTAATAACTTTGTATTTGAACTATAAAGTTGAATATGGATCATAATGAAATTTTGACCATTACCAAATTCCACCAGTCCTGGCATGATATAGTTTTGACGAAGAGAATTGGTGTAAATAATTGTCACTACCGAGTAACGCTTAAATTAGTAAAATTGGATTTTATCCAAGCTAGTTAAGTGATAAATTTGGCCATAATGTCACACCACCTGCAAAGTGAGTTGTGAACGTTAATATTCAATTGTTTGATATTAATCGCTGACCAAATTTGTACCTAAATGTGACACAATCGAAATGTTGATACTTCTGTTACCTCCTGATTTAACTATTTATAATTATCATGAATCAATTAAATTAATCAATATTTATGAAACATTAATTATAAAATTTTATTTAGTTTATGTTGATCAATATTAAATAGTGTTTATATAATAGTTATAAGCACACATATGTATATACGATATCGACGTGCATATAAATTAGGTTTAAATGTTGTATTCATAGATCGGACTTCATGTGATTTAAGGCCCAAATGGGATCATGGGGGGTCGGCCATATCAGGTAGGAAGTGGGTGGAATTTTAAATTCAAAACGAGGAGATTTAGTAAGAGGATAAGAAGGATTTGGATCCTCTTTTCACTCCATGCCCTTGGCTATTTATTTGCCTCCAACCCTCATTCTTTACTACTTCCTTTTGTTCCATTCTAGACAAGCAAAGGCCAGCCCCTAGTTCCCTTCTCATCCTCAAAATTTCAAACTTCAGAACACTAAATTAAATTAAATCTGTGCAGCACTGGTAGCTCTCTCTGGATTCAGATCAGATTTAAGGAATGTTTTGATTAATCATTTCAAGGTGTGTCAATAAGGCATTGGATAAAGTAAATTCCTTGTTTACATTTTTATTTATGTATATATAAATATTTACCATGTTATATGTAAGTATAGATAGTGAATTAATATCACAAATGCTCATATGTTATCACCGCGACATTAAATGTATATGTTTGTATATGTATGTATGTATACATATGTAAATAAATAATATATATATATATATATATATATATATATATATATATATATGCTCTACTAACATTCGGCATCCAAATTTAATTTTTGTTTTATTTTATTTTCGAGATTAATAGTTTTTCTAAAACTAGTTTAATTCAAAACATATAATTTTGAAAATAGTTTAGTTTAAAACATATTCATAATAAATTTATATATTTTATATACTTATAAAATCAATCATATATATATGCATTACATGTTTTTGAATTTTAATTTTTTTTTTGAAAAACATATACATATACATATGTGTGTGTGTGTTTTATATACATATAATTTATTTAAACACAAAAAAATGTCACATATCTATACATCTATAAAATAAATATAAAATATTAAAAGAAAATTATTTAGTAAATTTTTATGCATCATAAATTTTACTTTAAAAATAAGAATTTTTTATTTTAAAAATGATTTTTATGCAAAAATCATTATTAAAAAACATTTAATTAACATTAAAACCTAAAAGAAAATTTAAATAAACCTATTTTTATTTCTTGCCTGAATGTGTGTGTGCACATATATCTTATTATATTTATATATATTCAATTAATTTTGTGTCAAACTACATATATATACACATATATTTTATTATATATATAGAATTCTTAAAATTACATTACGAATATGTTTGTATGGTTATGTATGAATACAATTTTTTTTGAAAATTTTGAAATATGCATATTTATTTAAAATTAGTACAATGTAATTTGTATTAGAATTTAAGTTATATGTATGTGCGTATATATGTATATTAAAATGTATATATTTTGTAAATAGCATTTTATAATATATATTTATATATAAATATTTATACATATATACATACCATATTATATGACAAATATGTATATGAATGGGCTAATATATCCATTGTGAAGTAAATCCCAGTTCTATATACGAGCATGTTAAACCACGTACACCATTTTATGTTGCGCTTGCACGTACACGCATATGTGTATACGCATATTATATTATATAATATAAAGTTGACATCAAATAAAACATTATTTATGAAGTAAATAAAATATCTAATTTTTTAGAATTTTTTTATAAAAGTTCTAAATGAATTTGGACAACATAGGCCCAACAAATATTTAAAAGGTAAAAAAATTGAAATTCACCTAATTTCTCCACAACGGGATGGTCCAATTCCAACAATGGTATAAGGATCGAATAACATATATGGTCTAAATTAACATTATTAAGGCTAACCTATTAAAGCTCATCCATAGTCTGGTGTCTAGAAATGTAGTGTCCAAGTTTGGTGTTAAACCGAAAATTGGTTCAACATGCAAAATGTTATACAAGATGGCGTTATCGAAGAAATTTCAACAGTATCCCTTGGTTTTCTGATTATTCGCAAAAAATTTTGAAATATGAGTCATATGTTCCAAAATGAAATAGGCGATATGCTCTAGTTATATTCTTTATTCAATTATGGACATATTACAAAATATGCAAATATGCAATTTTCTAATTATTTAAGCCATCATTTGAAAATATCTTATATATTATCTTCTTCCGTATTAGCCTTTTTTGCCATTAGAATTGTTCTTGAGCTCTTAAAAGAGAGAACTTGGAGAAGATCCAAATTCAAAAAGTGACTTGTGATAAGGAAGGAAAAGAAATTGAGGACCTCTTTCCATGATGAGGTGCATCTTTATTTATAGTGGTTGGAAGGAGGTAAGGCTTGCTTCCATTAGTGGTGTAAGACTTGATGGTGCCACTTGTTATGATACCCTTATGGTTGATTACTTCACATGGATCGTTATTTCGGTAGCTGCTTCAACATGAATGCCTTTGAAACTTTATGAAGGGAAATACACTAAATCCTCTTGATTTTTGTTCTCCTTGTCTTGATGATTTTTGATCCTCCTTTCTCTTGCATGGATTTTGACATTCCTATGACATTGAGGTTGTATGAAATTGATAACATACGATATTAACAAAACGCGACATCGATTAACAATGATGCATACTATTATATTGGCGACATCCTTTGTTGATTTGACGATATGCGACATATTTTTATGCATTGTAAAAATGTGGTGACCTTCTTTTGTTTTTATATTAGTGGAACGCGGCAAGGAATTAATGCATCACTGATTAGGTGCGGCATGGATGATAAATAGTATTGAAGAGATGCAGCATTAATAGAGGCAGTATTGATAAGTGACGGCATCAGCTTCATGCAATACAGATGAGTTGCGACATTGAAGATATATGACATCAGTAATCATATTGATGACTTATGATAAGCTTCGATCTTTTAGCACTTATTAATTGCTATTGACGACATGCGACATCCATGGGATGTGGCAGTAATAATATGTGAAGCCTTCATCACATTGTTGGCTTATGACATGCTGCCTTATGTTGATGGAATATGATATTGATGATATGAGCCATCCACTTTTTAGTGATACATTATGACATCCACTTTCTTTTTAATGAGGTGCAGTATTCTTTTTCATATGGTTCTTTGCTTTAACTTCAACACCACAAGCTTCGACATATAATATATGTACTTTTGACATCATTTCATTATCGCGGACGCTATTTTTTGGTGCGAAATTCTTTTGCCTACACGAGATGCTTTATGCTTTCAAGTCTAATATTTTCATTTTTCAATAAGTTTGACATTGCTTTATGTTCATAAGCGTGATAAATCATATCGCTATTGGATCTGATATCACTTCAGATTTGTGTATTTAATGCCCCGCTACTACCCCGCTCCAACCCCGCTATATCTCATAGCGGATTTCTACCGCTATGATTTTTCCATATAGCCCCAGAATTTAGCCTTTCCGCTTTAATCCCCGCTATTTCCGCTATATCCCGTTATTTCCGCTACATTCCGCTATTTCCGCTATATCTTTTTTAGTAAAATGAGTTGAAAAATTACATTTATACATTATAAAATTATGAAACTAATTTATTTGATTTAATTTTTAGTATATTTTTAGAAATGAAAATACTCTAATATTTTACCAAATTCAATTATGTTATATAACAGTTTTTCGTTTATTTAAGGTATATTCGCACATGTTTTTATTTAAAATTATTTATGTATTATTTATAATTCAATTGAATGATAATTTTTCATTTAATTACCATTTATATATTTGTAAAAACATTAAGTACGAGTTTTATATGCTATATTAGAGCCATCCACTATATCCCACTATATCCTCGCTGTATCCCCGCTATGACCTTTTGCACCTCCACCGCTTTGAATCTACCGAGCGCATTAACTGCACAGCTTCAGTTTTGACATTCTTATGCTTTTTATGATATTATTTTGGAAGCTATTGCAAGCCCATTGATTCGACATTACATTCTCTTGCCTTCATTTTTATTCTTTTTAGAAAATATGCGGATAACATTTGCCCCCTTGTATAAAAGAAGCTTTTTATACTTTAGTGTAAAACCATGAATTTTCTCACTTTTTTTAATTCTTTGCAAGGTTTTCTTTCTAACCTTGTTTTCCTACAAAACATAAAGCAAGCCATGATTTTCACTATTAACTTTTAAATTTGATTTTAGATAATTCTTTTAGGATTTTAACAAGATCAAAAAGGATCTTTCATTTGTAATCTAGTGTTCCTTTTTGAAGTTATGGATTTTCTAGAAGAGGCCAAAAATCTATTTGATAACAATTTTACTTGAATAGAATCCCATAGAATCAAGATTAAAAAATTATCTGGGAATAATGTTATCATGAATAGAGAACTAGAAAGCCATTTAAGAATTATAATTTCTTAATCTGAAAACCAGAAAACCATCAGGAAATATCATAGATGGGAGGATCAGAAAACCTTCTAGCAACATCATGAATAGAAGACTAGAAATCTGTTGGACGTTAATAATTTCTTAATTAAAATTATAGAAATCTGTTTCACAATAATGATCTCTTAAATAAATGCCCAGAAAGTCATATATTGATAATAATTTCTTAAATAGGAGAAGACCAAAAAATCATCATAGAAGACCAGAAAATCCATCTAGCAATAATTTTTGAATGTAAGACTAAAAAACCATTCTGGCAATAATAAGTGTTGAAATAAAAGACCAGAAACCCATTTTGGCAATAATAATCTAAATAGAAGACCAAAAACCCATTCTGATAATAGTCTTAATAATAGAAAAAAATCATTTGGTAATAATAATCGCTGAAATAGAAGACCAGAAAACCATCTGGCAATAACAAAAGACCAGATATCTCTTTAGAAATAATCTGAATAGAAGACCATAAAATCCATATGGCAATAATACGAATAGATTATCAAAAATTCTATCTTGCAATAAGATAACTTAAAATAGGATATCAAAGTTTTTCTAGAAAATATCAACTTACTGTAGACTGATACTTTGAACAACAATAGATATTCTGGTTGTTTAATGGAATGTTTCTAAAAGGTGTCTAATCTTTAAAGTGCTTATTTCTAATTACACTTTTAGTTTTGCTTTGGTGCAAAATAGCTCGAAGTCGATTATTCTTCCTCCAGATGATTACTTTAACTTTTGCTTTGGTGCACAATAGCTCGTATTTGATTGATCTTTCTCTAAAAGATTACTTGATTTTGTCTTTGAAGCATAATAACTCATATTTGATTGATCTTCTTATACAAGATTACTTGACTTTTTCTTTGGAGCATTAGCTTATATTTGATTGATCTTTCTTTAGGAGATTACTTTTGCTTTGGAGCAGAAATGGATCATTTTTGATTGATCTTCCTCTTAAAGATTGCTTTTGACCCATTTTTTAGGACAAAGTTAGATTTGCTTTTGAATTTGATTAGCCTTTTCTAAAGGCTGCCACGATCTCCCTTTTGAATTGAGTTTTATTTGCTTTTATATTTGATCTTTCTCTAGAAGACTTGCTCGATCTCTCTTTTGGATTGAGTTTGATTGTTACCATCTTAGGTGATGATTCTAAGTACCACAGTAGGTAATAGATTTTGATTGATTTCTGTGGCACCATTTTAGATAATGCTTTCAACTTAGATCAAACCCTTTATCCCTGTCTTATGCGATTATTTAGGTCCTTCATCTAGTGTATTTGGTTAGCGATCCTAAGCAAAACCAAAGACTTACCTAACCTCCCTCTAGGAGGCGCTTCAGTCAGGCCTTATAGGCGGTACTGAAGGCTAGTTCAGTGCCTTGGCCAGACCATTCTAGATGGGACCAAAGGCTTACTCAATCTTACCTCTAGGAGGTGCTTTGACTAGGCCATTCAGGTGAGATCAAAGGCTTGAAGATGCTTTTGGCACTATAAGATGGGCTCGAACCTCTACATGTTCGAAAAATGATCGAATATCCTAAACATATTTGAATTTCATATTTTGAAATAATTTCAAATATGATCTTTATTGAATTCAAAATTTAGAAATTAACGTTATCAATATTTTAAATATTTCCAGGAATGGACAAAAGCAACCTAGATTTAGTGACAAATTGTTGATTTCGCTTACCACATTCTATATCATCTAAAAATATTCGTCATCCTTCCTTTCTCGTTCATACATGACATCAATAAAATTTTCAATTCTAATATCGGAAGTTTATTGATGCCGAAACTAAGAGATTGTACTATAAATCATTAGAATAAATTCCATGAATCATCGGGATACACTTTAAGGTCAGTGGAATCTCATGAGTAACAAATGACGTCGGAGAAGACTGATGTCAAAGGAGTCAGATGCCGAAAGTATCTGATGCTGGAGTTTCAAAATTCAGAAATTGATTCAATAACGTCAAATTTGATGTGGCTGGATGAGTGATATCGCTAGTATCCAATACCGGGGTATCCTATATCAAGTAGAATGATATCGGAGGTATTCGATGTTGCAGTATACAATGTCAAAATTTTCATGTGAAAAATTGATTAATGTTAGAGATCTAAAGACTCTATTTCAAAAATGATGACTACGAATAATTCAAACTTCATATCTAAATTCGAGATCTGGGTTTGTAACTTTATTTTGAAATTTATGTATCCAGATCAAAGCTAAAGGCTCCATGTCGTAAATCATCAGGCTCCATAATTCATGTCAGATTTTAAGGATGACATGACTTCGTGTCAAAATTGGGAATATCAGGTGAATTCGACCATTACAAGTGATATTAGGAAACGCATAAGCATTAGCGATGGCGTCAGGTCTATGGAGAATCGTGCATATAGGATCTCGGGTTTATGTCAGATGGCTTCAACATAATTTCAAATGCCAAGCTTGAACTGGATTTCAAGCATAAGCAAGGCTTCCAACATGAATTAAAGGATTTCAACTGCCAAGGGTATTATACACATCCGGGTTTGAACTATATCAGTATCATATATGCATCTAATTTCAAATGTGTGCACTTTATAATTTTATTAAAGACCAATTGCCGTTACAAGAGATGTTTGATTACAAAGTTTTGATTATCTTTTGCTAGATTGAATCTCCAGAGTTGGAATCCACTGGAGAATCACAGTGAATTCCTTTTGAGATTGTTGTGAAGGAGGTAGAGAGCACAGAATAATTCCAACAAAGCTTTAGCAACCAGTCCAGAGAACATCCTATTTGTGTTGCAAGTAGGATGGTATTTATATGGATCAGAGAGCTTCTGGGCTAGTCCACTTCATCATCTTCTCGCAGGTAGGTAGGGAACGACCTATGGGGATTTGGTTTGCAAACCGAGGCAACACCATGGGCCCCTGGCGACCCATGGTACATAGGTCGCTAATGACCCATAGACTTGGCTCGTTTTGCGAGCCAATGTCTTTGCCTTTCCTTCATTGAATCCTTAGGTAGTTCGCTGTTATATCAGAAAGATATTTGGGTTGCCGATGATCTGAGCACTTAGGATTCTTTGGAGTTCGGAATTGGAGATGTTTCCATAGTCATCGTGGTTCCGTTTTAACGAAAATTTGTAGCTATTTGTGCTCAGCCGCTGATTGGGCTATAAGAATGTTGATCTCTCGATTTCGTTGATCCTAGTTATTGCCTTAGTGATATAGCTTAGCTTTCATCAACTTTTTGCCTTAGTCTTTCTTGTTAAGTTCTAAACCATTCTGATAACAATGGATTGTGCTGTCTTAAGTTAGATCTTTCTAGGATAAAAACCATATAACATTTGCCCCTAGAGTGCATCTTCGTTGTCAATAAGGCAATTCTCCAGAAGTTATCGCTCTCCCTATGTCCATTGATTTCCAACTGATCACATTAAATTTACGAATACGTGGCAGGTCATGCTGTCGGTCATCTAGCTTTGTTTCTGACTACTATCACTTGTCACAATGGATCAAATTTCTTTCTGTAGTTTCCCCGCATGCCTCAGAATGATGAATTGTCCTAGGAGATCGAGTTCAAGGAAGATGTGTGTAGCCTTCTCATTTTTTTATTGGTCGCTAGCGATCTATGTGGAATGGGTCGCTATTGTCTTGACTGCTTGAGAAAATTTACATTGTCAAGGTATTTTCCGCGTGACCCGACTACTTAGCGAAATTCTTTTGCTTCTCTTTGTTGCCTCCTTATATGCATGAGTTGAGCCGACTTATCCTTCATTCGACCGGAGACAGCTACCCACTTCACACGATCGATCCTTCGAGTGGCTCAATTCAATTCCAGGCGATTTGTGCCCTTGCTCGACCCAATTCACCTCTTCCTTAGATACACTCCATCCAAGCTCCACGCCGTGCATTCGCTATTAATTCATTTGCTTGAATCCAAACCATCCAAACCCTAGCTCACCTTTGAACTATAGCCGACCTATCATTAGCTCGCCATTAGTCTATTCCGTAGCTCATTGAGTTTGATCTTTAATTCTTCTGTGCCTTTGAGTCCAATTAGAGGTGGGTTCGTTTAATTGGTTTGCTAATTATTGCGTTGGCATAATGATTTGATGACGGGTTTCCATTTGTAATGTTGATTGTGAGAAGTTCAAGTTGATTGCAGTTTAATGGAGGAAGATAGTAAATCGAGTCTCAAGTTGTTTCCCAAAATGACATTTGGGCTTCAGCCCAATGCTTGACACGTTTTGCTATCTTTGTCCACTAGACTAGAATTGAATTGTGTCCAGTTTCACAGCTGTTATTGTATATCACATCACTAGTCGATCACGACCCTTTCATAAACTTTAGAATTATCCCGCTTGCCCATTACACGCTCGGCGTTCCTGTAGTGAGAAGAGTTTTCCACGTTGCTTCGTACAACGGATCCGTTATCAATCATAAATCGATAACGAGTAACTGTATAGGAAGTAGGATCAAAGATAGAAAACGAAATGACATCGGAAGTTCTTTTCTTCTTCTACTACGAGCGAACTATCTACACGGTATATGACGTTTGCAGTATATCGAGCAACGAATTTATCCCATATAGATAGCACACTTCACTCGCTCGAGTCCGCACTAGAAATACAATGTGGCGATTACAAGTCAATGTTTCTTTGGAATTCAATTGTGGCGGGGGAAGCTTTTAGTTTGGGATAGATTTACATGACCATTTTCGAACGCAAGTTGTATTATTTAGAATGAAGCAGTCATCCACACATCGTAAGTCAATTGGGGGAAGCCTGGCGCTCTCAGAAACCAAGTTATCATCTACTTCGCAAGCTCAATATGGTCAATTAGTCCCGGTTGGGCCAATCATTTATCATACGCCTCCTAACTTTAGAGTTTTTCTTAATTCACCTGAGAGAGCTTCATCGGTTGTTTCCACCATAATTCTTCAGAACATCTGTGCACAACGTGGAATTCTCGAAGAGGATGTTCGTCATTCAAAGAAGGATGAATTCGCTTATATGCCTCCCCGGGGGCACACCACTTGCCACCGATACATGTGTTTGAACGGAGCCGTGCCTCCCTTCAATGAATTTTTACGTGATACTCTCTTGAACTTGGGTGTTGCACCATTTCAGCTTCATCCAAATGGCGATGCCACCCTATACTTTTATTGTGGGTGTTCAACCGCACTCTAAGTTCTGATGAGTTGTGATACTTTTTGGCATTCAAGAGGAGAGATGATTGTTCCTCCTTGATTATAATCGAGGCCTAAAGAAACCGAAAAATCATAGAGCACTTGCAAACAACTTATGGTAATTCAAGATGCAATATTTCTTTGTCAAATACCCCGAGGGGTTTAATCATCGGTGGACGACAGGGGGTAAGTTTCCTTTTATTCATCGAGCTCTTAATGTGTTGTAGCAGAGTTCCTAACAAACCATCAATCTCTTGTAGTTATTCCAAGGCTGAACAGACACACAACTCTTAATGAAGTTTGTCAGATTTTAAAGGTTATCGATGCCGAGGAGAGGGGCATTAAAGTATTACTGACCGATGAAAACTTGCATCAATTTGGACTACTGGCTTCGGGTAGATCTATCGTTCAAGTTGAAATTCCCTCTTCTGCTTGATTCGGGGTTCATACAAGATCTATTCCCTCCTCCCGCGGTTTCGAAGGAGGCGCCTTTCAAGAGAGAGGAAGCCCGTCCAAGGGATCCAACGACGAAGCCCGCGAGGGGGAAGAGGCTATCACGATTGGATTGAGTAGTTTTGTTAGAATGCCTCCAATTCTAGAGGAAACAGAAGAAGAGATCTCGCAAATAGAAGGGAAGGCCGCGCTGGACTCAAAATAAGAAGAAGGAGAGCTTGAGAGTAGCAGCAATGAGTCCACTGCTAGTGACTACTTCTTGTTAGAATCTGACAGTGGGGACTCAGAGTCTTGTGATGAAACTTCGGTTATGAGTTCCGTTCTTCCGATCTCACCCCTCCCGGATATAAGTGATAAAGGCAAAGCTCCAGAGTCTAGAAGGCATCGAGACTCTCCGAGTAGGGATGTCGAAGCGGAATTCGGAGATTTCAGAGAAGTCTATGTTGACTTTAATGTGCTCTTGAAAGAAGGCTTTAAATTTGACACAGAGCCTCCCAACTTGGGTGATATCGTGCCAGCAGGTAGCCCGGTTGCACCCACAATAAGTGAAGTTAGTCCAATCCCGCCTACGACGACAGTTCGTTCTGGCTTGTGACGATGTTTTAGGCCCATATTAGGAACACTATGCATACCACGCTAAGATTACCCTCATTTTCATTCATTTCTCCATATTTATAATGTTTAACATATGTTTTTGAAACCATATATGTATGTTTCACGCCAAATATGATGAGAGGACGAGGTTTCTATGAAAACTTTGAAGAGTTTACTGACTCTCAACGGTATTCCAAACGCACCTCCAACCGTCATTAATAATGTGAAACAGAGGAGGAATATAGGAAAAGGAAAGAACTCAAAGCTGATACCCACCGTCAGAAAGAAAGGGATCGAAGCCGATCGTATAAAGGCGTGTATGAGAAGAGGAGTCTCTTGAGGAGAGGGATGGACCATCGAAAAAGTTGAAGTTTGAACACTATCCCCATTCTTCAGAGCTTGCACAAAACACTCTTCCATGGGCCAAGAAATTCCTATTACTTCTACCCCGCTTTTGCTTTCGACTCATATTTCATCGTCTTCCATAGTTACTGTTGCCCTCTATGCTTCTTTCCCACAATGGAGACATGCCTATTCCCTTCTTACAGGCCCCCCTAAACTTGGGGAAGCGCTTCCTGGCTGGTTTATGAAGAGGGTTAAGTTTGACATGGTCCTGCACCCCATTTGCAAGGGTTCCGTCATGCCGCATTTCCAAGCTATTTAGAGCGACCTGTCCTTACAATATCAGAATAGAATCTCACACGAATGGAATAACATACATTCTTTCAATAATAATCTTTACAGCGGAAAATTTAGAAATAAAATATCAGAGTCTAACCTAAATTCAGCTTGAAAAGTTATAAACATCCGTCCTTACAATTGCTAACAAACATCAAACAAAATACACTAAGTACAGCGGATAATAGAATATGTCCATACGATGATGAAGATCTCCAACTCTCCTTTGGAAACTTCAACTCAACCAGAAACTACTTGGATCTGACCCGAGTATTAAAAATACCCGGATCAGGCTTGATAAACTAGCATGAGATACTCGAACTTTAAAATGACTATGTTATCAAAACCTTTGAAAAGAAGGGTATCTCATAAGACCACGCCCACACATAAACACGGACGAGTTTTTACCTTATGATAACCAAAACATTTTTATACCAAAATAAACTTGATATTATTTTTAATGACATTCTTTTGAAAACACTTTTCAAATAAACTTATTCAAATAAGGTATCAATACCTGAACTAATTCTAAGGAAATATATCCGGACTAGGTCAATGGAATATACCGACGGGATATATGATACCAAAAGGGGTAGCTGAAATGTTTGCAAGTCATTACAACTATTTTGGGAATACAATCAAAACCGTAAATCTCGTATTGGGATTGGATTTCCAACATGATAGGAAACTAATGGAAAGATCAATTTGTATCCACGGCTTACGTCCATGACTCAAACGTCGTTATACAACAACACAAATGGCTAAAAGTGGATACAATCTGCGAATAACATCCAAGGACACGAACTTCATGCATCCCTGCCATAAGGCCCAAACGTATCTGGTACCTGGGGCTCAGAATAGAATCTCACAGGAATGGAATAACATATATTCTTTCAATAATAATCTTTACAGCGAAAAATATAAAAATACAATATCAGAGTCTACCCTAAATTCTGCATGAACAGTTATAAACATCTGTCCTTACAATTGCTGACAAACATAAAAAAATACACTAAGCACAACGGATAATAGAATATGTCCATACGATGATGAAGATCTCCAACTCTCCTCTGGAAACTCCAACTGTCTTCAACTCAACCAGAAACTACTCGGATCTGACCCGATTATTAAAAATAACCGGATCAGGCTTGATAAACCAGCATGAGATACTCGAACTTTAAATTGACTATGTTATCGAAACCTCTAAAAAGAAGGGTATCTCATAAGACCACGCCCACACATAAACACGGACGGATTTTTACCTTATGATAACCAAAACATTTTTATACCAAAATACACTTGATATTATTTTTAATGAGATTCTTTTGAAAACACTTTTCAAGTAAACTTATTCAAATGTTTGCAAGTCATTACAGCTATTTTGGGAATACAATCAAAATTGTAAACCTCATATTGGGATTGGATTTCCAACATGATAGGAAACTAGTGGAAAGATCAATTTGAATCCACGGCTTACGTCCATGACTCAGGCGCCGTTATAAAACAACACAAATGGCTAAAAGTGGATACAATCTGCGAATAACATCCAAGGACTCGGACTTCGTGCATCCCTACCATGAGGCCCAAACGTATCTGGTACCTGGGGCTCAGAACATCTGATAACCCAAATCACTACTATCCGAAATGCGAGCATATATATGACCACAAAGAATCCCACCATAACCGAGGTGTGAGGCTCACGAGGCTACGTTCAATTTCTTCAAAGCCACACTTTTCATACAAAACCACGCTTTGATCATAACAGGTTCCACTTTGAATGCCACATTATCATTCCATGTCACATGATTGATTTCTAGAAAAGTATAACTTCTTGAGCTTATATGTCTCGGGAAAAGGTGTTAAGCTAAAAGAAGTTGCCTTCTCCGCCACCAACTGATATACATTTATAGAAACCACTCAAATGTGATTTAGAATACAATGTCAGACAAACATCCATACAAGTTCGTTCTGGGACTGAATGAAACCAAAGGCACTTTCCTCGGCCATTATTGGGCGAGAAGCCCTTGCAATCCGAAAATCTCTACAGCGGGGAGACCACAGCTATAAATAACTCTATAATGGGAGCTACCTAGAGCATGTTCAACAAGCAGTCCTCACGCTATGAAGATCCATGGTCTTCAATAATAATCATCTTCAACATGTCTTCACTTTCGAACATATACATTGGTTCGAAGTGGTTTTCAGATAGGAATTACCCAAATCCGACTTCGGTTCCTTCGAATCCAATCATCGCTTTAAAATGTTTAGTTCATATGTGGATATCAATCATCAATCAATTACTTCATCTTTTATAAAATATCTTTCTTAGATATACTCCCATTTTCTTTTCAAATGTATATGGAATCATTAAGCCTCATTTATCAAATCATTTGGTTTATTTAAACCTTTCTTAAATCTTGGAATAATTTCAAATCATTTTCTCTTTTGCTTAGGAAAACATTTCCAAATTTTCATTGAATCTTAATCAAAGATTTCTTATATTAAAGTTGTACATTTAACTTAGGGAAAATATTCCCAAATTATTCACAAAATCTTACTCAAAGATTTCTTTTTTAACTTCAAATCATATTCTTGCAAATCGAAGATTTTCATAACAGAGCACTACTACCACTTTAAATATGGTAAATTTCACCTCTAGGGACTAATGATATGTTTCACATCTGGGGACTAATGGCAAGTTTCACCTTCAGGGACTAATGGCAAGTTTCACCTCCAGGGACTAATGGCGAGTAATCCTACATCATGAATATCTTTGTCTTTAACGATCATTGTCTTCAATATGTTTTATTTCGAAAATTAGTTTGAAGTGATTTAAGGATAGGAATCACCTAAATCCGATCCCAGTTCCTTTGTACAAACCATCGAATAAAAATGTTAAAGGGTTAATTAACATTAAAAGAGTTTGTTTATTTTCTTTTATCTTGGAAAAACTTAAATATGATCTTTTTAGAGCATCCGGGCTTTCCTTTCGATATATTCCACCCCTCGCCTAAAAAGAGAAAACATAGGCTAGGTAAGTTCGGGGCACTGGTTGCTCCATCCCTAACCTTAGTTAACTAACTTGTTTTATCTTCCCAGATCTCATAGGCGGTACAAATGTACTAATCATATCCGCATACTCAGTTTGTTATTACATTCATATTCTTCAATTTTTATATAAGTTTTATAAACAATTCCTATTAACCATTTATTCAAACTCTTATTAAAACTTTTGAATCATCTTTACAGTACTTAATTGTTCTTTTAAAGTCATTCACAAAAAATTTAGAAAATAATTGTTAAGTTTAAACTCATATGCAAAAGGTTATAGAATTCGCATCATAAAAGTGCTACGCAAAGTGCTATATAAGCCTATTTGATTTAAACAACTTTTAAATATTTGAAAATTCATATTTTCCAATCCAAATATCTTTTAAACCATTTTAATAGATTTATCAAATTTATTTAATATTTTTAACCATTTAAAAATATCATTTATAAAGAAATCCCGTTTTGGATTTCGAACTACAAAACCACGATGTTTTTAGAAAATTGTTTTGGACATATTTCAAAATCTACTTAATGAAATCTTGATTTTCTTTCTTCATTGGAAAACTATTATCATTATGGACCAAATTTTTTTTATTTCAAAGAAATCTTACTTATAAATCATTCTCTACTTCGATTTGAAGTTACGGGTCGAAATTTACGAACTATCGCAACGCGACAAGCTCGATTTTGACCAATTTTGTGAATTGCTTCGGAACTTGTCCGTAACACTTCAAATTTGTTTTAAACCATTTTTAAACTTATTTAAAATCATTAAGAGGCTAAATAACTTCCACACACATATGTGTATGGATTTAATTCTCATTTAATTAACTATGGTTAATTACTAATCATTTCTCTTATCATTTATCAAACAAGTTATCGACCACATACTCAATCACAAAATCAACCAATATGCAACCAAGTTATCAAACATTTAATTATTCAACATATTTAAACTTTTCAATTGTTATACTTGAAATAATTTATGGATTAATTAGTAAATATGAGTACTCATCTTTAACCAAATTGTACACTTCCTACCAACATTCATGTTATCCAACACTTCGCTATTTTCTTTAACTTTAACCAACTTCGAAAAATCCGCAGAGCTTCCGCAGCATCTTAAGTTTGCTTCTAGCCATTTGGAATGAAATCGGCGGCACTTCCTTCTCTTTTTCTTGCTCCGGAGCTTCACGACTTGCTCCTCTTCCTCCATAGGTTCGATCATGCCCTATTCCACTCTTTCCTCCATCATTTCTTCACTTCTTAAATGCTGGCATGTTCTAATGGTATTCTAAGGTCTTTGGCAAAGTTTGGTGGTGTTTGGAGTTGATTTGATATGGTTTTGAAAAAGTCAGTAAGCATTTGGAAGAGAATAAGCCATTAAAGCTTTAAAGAAGAAGAAGAAGAGAGCTTAGAAAAGAAAGAAGAAGAAGAATGAAAAGTGTGAAAAAGAAGTGAGAAAGTGGTTGGTATTTATAGAAAAAAATAAAGTGGTAAGTTACCAAAATATCCCTTTACCAAATTACCAAAATAACCTTACTTACTTCTTAAGTAATCTTATTTTTTTCAACACTTAACATCACATTTTAAATCATTACTATATGTCATTTCAGTTAGATATTAAGTAAAATAAGTAATAATTATGTTTCTTTGATTTGATGTTTTAATTTTTGCTTTGAAATGACATTTTGGTCTTTACGTGCTTACTTTTTCTTAATTGTTTTCTAGAAGTTTCTAACGTTGTTTAGTAAAAGTAAATTTGATTAGAGAATTAATTAATACTTACACTATTTGAATATATGTTCCTATATAAGAAAATAAAGGTGCGACGACGTTGCGACAACTTTTATTTGATAAAACGCCATTTTTCGACAAAATATTTTACGGTCACATTTTGACGTTTCCGTTAAACTATTTATTTATGTAAACCAAATTTAAAAATGAACTTTTTACTTCTTTAAATAAATTAAAACATTTCTCTTTATATTTTAAAATCATATTTAAATAACATCAAAATCCCCAATTTTATAGTGTATGTAAAACTGACAAAATGCGACAAAATTTGGTTATTTTTGTAAAACGATTGTTAACATACTTTTAAATCTTTTATTATAATTTTATTATCTTTATTAAAAGTTTTCAATAATATTTATCTTTTTAAATAAATATTTAAACCTATTTATTTAAGCATTTATTTATTTTTAACAAAACTTAACTTTTGTTGATTTGTTCTAAAATCCAAATTTATACTTTTTAAATTATCAACTATAAGAATAAAAAATTTCTCTATTATTATCTATTATATATAACTTGTTTATTTTTGTTTTAAACCTTCTTAAACGAAATCTCTCATTTTCGAAGTAGCAAAATTATGGGTCGTTACATTCTCCCCTACTTAAACGAATTTTATCCTCAAAATTACCCAAAACAAATGTTTGCCTAAATCGTTTATCTTCAAATTTAATTCCATATAATATACACAGATCATCCGTATGAAATATCTTATTTGATCTCCTATTCGAATACACAACTTTATTCTGAACTAGTATCGATCCCCCGATCCTCTAGTGCAGACTTTGATCAGGCTCTTTGTTCAGAAAACTTTGCTTTCCTTGCATAGCTCTCAACTGTGATAGAAAAATCAAGTATCTAACCACAAACCCTCAACAATATTTGTCGTCAAGAATCAAGTGATAAATCCCTTTAATTATTTATTTTTAAATATTTTTTATTAAAGGAAAATATTCTAAAGAAACCATTTTTTCACTCAAAAGATAATATATCTTTTAAAAGAGTTTTCCCACATCTTTTAGCTCGGTATATTTCCTTTAACACTATTGTTATTTATAAATCATTCATAAAACTATTACTTAAGTTTATTACATCTTATAACTTATGCAAATCGATCACATTTTAAAGGCTTAAATCCAAATTTTTAATTAATGCTAGAATTCATTAATAAAACATTTCCTAGGCTATAGTTTCCCTTATTGTTTATAATCACATTTGTAAATTATACTTATCCAATTTCATTCACTAAGAGTATTTCACAATCTTTTACCAAAAGTTTTCACAAATTTCTTAGCATGGAGTTAGGTATGATTCAGAAATTTTCGATTGTCCAAAATCGTCGGAAATCCCGCTTTATCTTATCAATTAGTGATCCCAATTTTTCTTTGGTTTAAACACTTTTATAAAGATTACTAATCAATTTATCAGTTAATGATTATTTCATTAATTTAAAAAAAATTACATAGATTGAGTAACTCCAAAACAATCTACGGAACTGGGTATTACCAATAGTATCATATATCCTCTTAACAAGAAGAATAATACTTAAGAGAAGTGCTTATCATCCGAACACATCACTTGCCCATTTTTAGTTCATTTTCGAGCCAATCGAATTAGTTATCATAAAATATCTCTTTTTATATTTGAAATAATAACATTTTTAAAATCCTTTAGATATTACTTTGTAAAACCTATTTTATAAATTCATTTTATCTTATATTAGTTAACTTCATTTAAATTACTACAATTTTTTTTACTTGAAATTAAATTCTTGTTCCTTTTTTTATTCATTTTTAAACAATCATTTAAATACATTTTTATCTTATATGTTCATTCCTTAAATAAATCTTATTATCAAACACCATATAGTCAAACTGTAAAATTCTAATCATAAGATGTTCATATTTAAATTTCACTAATCCTGATTTCGAACTATACAACTTTTCAAAATATATACTTTATAAGCAAAATATAATCCTGGGTAAAATTATTTCATTTACCAATTTTTTCAAAATCAGTGTGTCGGTTCGCCTTATTTAAGTGTTTAGAAACCCTCATCCATAAGGGTGATCAGGTGCATCGATCAGAATCCATAAATAACTTAACAGATAAATCAACACAAAACAATTTATTAGTCACTAAAAAATACGCACTCATATATAATACACTCAAACTCATCCTAGGGTGTTACTAACCCTATCTCTAATGAGTTACTCATCCTAGGATATTACTAAACCTATCTCTGATGAGTCTTTACCCAAACAAAGCCAAAGTTCTTGCTTAACCTACAGCTCTGATATCAAATGTAATGGCCTGATTTTCCGTACCCTTTGAATCGACAATAAACCACACATTTATAATCCAAATTTCACGAAAAGACGGATCATTAAGGGTAGAAAGAAAATAAAGATATAACAGAATCTCAAACGAATGGAATAATATATATTATTTCAATCATAATCTTTACAACAGAAAATTTTAAAATACAATATCAGAGTCTAATCTAAATTCAGCTTGGACAGTTATAAACATCTTTCCTTACAATTGCTGACGAACATCAAACAAAATACACTAAGTACAGCGGATAATAGAATATGTCCATACGATGTTGAAGATCTCCAGCTCTCCTCTGCAAACTCCAACCGTTTTCAACTTAACCTGAAACTACTCGGATTTGACCCGAGTATTAAAAATATTCGGATCAGGCTTGATAAACCAGCATGAGATACTCTAACTTTAAAATGACTATGTTATCAAAACCTTTGAAAAGAAGGGTATCTCATAAGACCATGCCCGCACATAAACACGGACGGGTTTTTACCTTATGATAACCAAAACATTTTTAGACCAAAATACACTTGATATTATTTTTAATGACATTCTTTTGAAAACACTTTTCAAATAAACTTATTCAAATAAGGTATCAATACCTGAACTAAGTCTAAGATAATATATCCAGACTAGGTCAATGGAATATACCGATAGGATATATGATACCAAAAGGGTTAGCTGAAATGTTTACAAGTCATTACAGCTATTTTGGGAATACAATCAAAACCGTAAATCTCGTATTGGGATTAGATTTCCAACATGATAGGAAACTAGTGGAAAGATCAATCTGTATCCACGGCTTACGTCCATGACTCAGAAGCCATTATACAACAACACAAATGGCAAAAAGTGGATACAATCTGCGAATAACATCCAAGGACTCGGACTTCATGCATCCCTGCCATGAGGCCCAGACGTATCTCGTACCTGGGGCTCAGAATATCTGATAACGCAAATCACTACTATCCGAAACGTGAGCATATATCCGACTACATAGAATCCCATCACAACCGGGGTGTGAGGCTCGCGAGGCTACACTCAATTTTTCAAAGCCACACTTTCATACAAAACCACACTTTGATCATAACAGGTTCCACTTTAAATGCCACATTATTATTCCATGTGACATGACTGATTTCTAGAAAAGTATAACTTCCTAAGCTCATGTGTCTCGGGAAAGGGTGTTAAGCTAAAAGAAGTTGCCTTCACCGCCACCAACTGATATAGATTTATAGAAACCACTCAAATGTGATTTAAAATACAATGTCAGACAAACATCCATACAAGTTAGTTCTGAGACTGAATGAAACCGAAGGCACCTTCCTCGGCCATTACTAGGCGAGAAGCCCTTGCAATCCGAAAATCTCCACAACGGGGAGGCTACTGCTATAAATAACTCTATAATGTGAGCTACCCAGAGCATGTTCAACAAGCAGTCCTTACGCTATGAAGATCCATGGTCTTCAATAATCATCTTCTTCAACATGTCTTCACTTTCGAACGTATACATTGGTTTGAAGTGATTTCAGATAGGAATTACTCAAACCCGACTCTGGTTCCTTCGAAGCCAATCATCGCTTTAAAATGTTTAGTTCATATGTGGATCTCTATCATCAATCAGTTACTTCATCTTTTATAAAATATCTTTCCTAGATATATTCCCATTTTTTTCAAATGGATATGGAATCATTAAGCCTCATTTATCAAATCATTTGGTTTATTTAAACCTTTCTTAAATCTAGGAATAATTCCAAATCATTTTCTCTTTTGCTTAGGAAAACATTTCCAAATTTTCATTGAATCTTAATCAAAGATTACTTATCTTAAAGTTATAATTTTAACTTAGGGAAAATATTTTTTAATTATTCATTAAATCTAAATTAAAGATTTCTTTCTTAACTTCAAATCATATTCTTGCAAATCGAAGATTTTCATAACAGAACACTACTACCACTTTAAATATGGTAAATTTCACCTCTAGGGACTAATGGCAAGTTTCACCTCCAGGGACTAATGGCAAGTTTCACCTCCAGGGACTAATGGCAAGCCTTTAACGATCATTGTCTTCAATATGTTTTATTTCGAAAATTAGTTTGAAGTGATTTTCGGATAGGAATCACCTAAATCTGATCCCAGTTCCTTCGTACAAACCATCGAATAAAAGATGTTAAATTGTTAATTAACATTAAAAGAGTTTGTTTCTTTTCTTTTATCTTGAAAAAACTTAAATATGATCTTTTTAGAGCATCCGGGCATTCCTTTCGATCTATTCCACCCCTCGCCTAAAAAGAGAAAACATAGGCCAGGTAAGTTTAGGGCACTGGTTTCTCCATCCCTACTTTTAGTTAAATAACTTGTTTTATCTTCCCAGACCTCATAGGCGGTACAAATGTACTAGTCGTTTCCGCATACTCAGTTTGTTATTACATTCATATGCTTCACTTTTTATTTAAGTTTTATAAACAATTCCTTTTAACCATTTATTCAAACTCTTATTAAAACTTTCGAATCATCTTTACATTACTTAATTATTCTTTTAAAGTCATTCACAAAAGATTTAGGAAATAATTGTTAAGTTTAAACTCATATGCAAAAGGTTATAGAATTCGTAGCATAAAAGTGCCGTGGAAAGTGCTATATAAGCCTATTTGATTTAAACAACTTTTAAATATTTGAAAATTCATATTTTCCATTCCAAATCTCTTTTAAACCATTTTAATAGATTTATCAAATTTATTTCATATTTTTAATCATTTAAAAATATCATTTATAAAAAAATACCATTTTGGATTCCGAACTGCAAAACCCAACGATGTTTTTAGAAAATTGTTTTGGACATATTTCAAAATCTACTTAATGAAATCTTGATTTTTTTCTCCATTGGAAAACTATTATCATTGTAGACCAAAGAATTTATATTTCGAAGAAATCAGACTTATAAATCATTCTGTACGTCGATTTGAGGTTACGGGTCGAAATTTACGAACTGCCGCTACGCGACAAGCTTGATTTTGACCAATTTTATGAATTGCTACGGAATTTGACCGAAACACTTTAAATTTGTTTTAAACCATATTTAAACTTATATTTAATCATTAAGAGGCTAGATAGCTTCCACACACATATGTGTATGGATTTAATTCTCATTTAATCAACTATGGTTAATTACTAATCATTTCTCTTATCATTTATTAAACAAGTTATCAACCACATAATCAATCACAAAATTAACCAATTTGCAACAAAGTTATCAAACATTTAATCATTCAACATATTTAAACTTTTCAATCGTTATACTTGAAATAATTTATGGACTAATTAGTAAATATGAGTACTCACCTTTAACCAAATTGTTCACTTCCTACCAACATTCATATTATCCAACACTTCACTATTTTCTTTAACTTTAACCAACTTCAAAAAATCCGACAGAGCTTCCGCAGCACCTTAAATTTGCTTCTAGCTCCTTGGAATGAAATCGGCGACACTTCCTTCTCTTTTTCTTGCTCCGGAGCTTCACGACTTGCTCCTCTTCCTACATAGGTTCGGCCATACCCTATTCCACTCTTTCCTCCATCATTTCTTCACTTCTTAGATTCTAAACCTATTCTAATGGTATTCTAAGGTCTTTGGCAAAGTTTGGTGGTATTTGGATTTGATTTGATATGGTTATGTAAAAGTTAGTAAGCATTTGGAAGAGACGAAGCCATTAAAGCCCTAAACAAGAAGAAGGAGATAGCTTAGAAAAGAAAGAAGAAGAATGAAAAGTGTGAAAAAGAAGTGAGAAAGTGGTTGGTATTTATAGAAAAAATGAAGTGGCAAGTTACCAAAATATCCCTTTACCAAATTTCCAAAATAACCTTACTTACTTCTTAAGCAATCTTATATTTTTTCAACACTTAACATCACAATTAAAATTATTACTTTACGTCATTTTCACTTAGGTATTAAGTAAAGTAAGCAATAATTTGTTTCTTTGATTTGATGTTTTATCTTTTGCTTTGAATTGACATTTTTGTCCTTTTGTGCTTACTTTTTCTTTATTGTTTTCTAGAAGTTTCTAGCCCTGTTTAGTAAAAGTCAAATTGATTAGTGAATTAATTAATACTTACACTATTTGAATATATGTTCCTATATAAGAAAATAAAGGTGCGACGACGTTGCGACAACTTTTAATTGATAAGACGTCGTTTTTCGACAAAATGTTTTACGGTCACATTCTGATGTTTTCGTTAAACTATTTATTTATGTAAACCAAATTTAAAAATGAACTTTTTACTTCTTTAAATAAATCAAAACATGTCTCTTTATAATTTAAGATAATATTTAAATAATATCAAAATCTCCAATTTACAGTGTATGTAAAACTGACAAAATGCGACAAAATTTGGTTATTTTTGTAAAACGATTATTAACATACTTTTAAATCTTTTATTATACTTTTATTATCTTTATTAAAAGTTTTCAATAAGATTTATATTTTTAAATAAATATTTAAACCTATTTATTTAAGCATTTATTTATTTTTAACAAAACTTAACTTTTGTTGATTTGTTCTAAAATCCAAATTTATACTTTTTAAATTATCAATTATAAGAATAAAAATTTCCCTATTATTATCTATTATATATAACTTGTTTACTTAAGTTTTAAACCTTCTTAAACGAAATCTCTCATTTCGAAGTAGCGAAATTATGGGTCGTTACATTCTCCCTCACTTAAAAGAATTTCGTCCTCGAAATTACCCAAAACAAATGTTTGCCTAAAGCATTTATCTTAAAAATTAATTCCATATAATACACATAGATCATCCATATGAAATATCTTATTCGATCTCCTATTCGAATACACACCTTATTTCCGAACTAGTATCGATCCCCCGATCCTCTAGTGCGGACTTTGATCAGGCTCTTTGTTCAGAAACCTTTGCTTTCCTTGCATAGCTCTCAACTATGATAGAAAACTCAAGTATCTAACCACAAACTCTCATCAATATTTGTCTTCAAAAATCAAGTGATAAATCACTTTAATATTTATTTTCAAATATTTTTTATTAAAGGAAAATATTCTACAGAAATAATTTTTTCACTCAAAAGATGATTTATCTTTTAAAAGAGTCTTCCCACACCTTTTAACTTGGTATATTTCCTTTAACACTATTGTTATTTATAATCATTCGTAAAACTATTACTTTAGTTTATTACGTCTAATAACTTATGCAAATCAATCACATTTTAAAGACTTAAATCCAAATTTTTAATTAATGCTAGAATTCATTAATAAAACATTTCTAGGTTATAATTTCCCTTTTTTGTTTATAATCACATTTGTAAGTTATACTTATCCAATTTCTCACTAGGACTATTTCACAATCTTTTACTAAAAGTTTTCACAAATTTCTTAGCATTGAGTTAGTTATGATTTAGAAATTTTCGACTGTCCAAAATTGTCGGAAATCCCGCTTTATCTTATCAATTAGTGATCTCAATTTATCTTTGGTTTAAACACTTGTATAAGGATTACTACTCAATTTATCAGTTAATGATTCGCATTATTTCCTTAACTTAAAAAAAAATACATAGGTTGAGTAACTCCAAAACAAACTAAGGAACTGGGTATTACCAATAGTATCATATATCCTCATAACAAGAAGAGTAATACTTAAGAAAAATACTTATCATCCGAACACATCACTTGCCCATTTTTAGTTCATTTTCAAGCTAATCGAATTAGTTATCATAAAATATCTCTTTTTATATTTGAAATAAATAATATTTTTAAAATCCTTTAGAGATTACTTTGTAAAACCTATTTTATAAATTCATTTTATAATAATTAACTTCATTTAAATTACCACAATTTTTTTACTTGAAATTAAATTCTTATTCCTTTTATATTATTCATTTTTAAACAATCATTTAAATACTTTTTTTTCTTATATGTTCATTCCTTAAATAAATCTTATTATCAAACACCATATAGTCAAACCGTGAAATTCTAATCACAAGATGTTCATATTTAAATTTCACCAATCCTGATTTCGAACTATACAACTTTTCAAAATATATACTTTATAAACAAAATACAATCCTAGGTAAAATTATTTCATTTACCAATTTTTTTTTAAAATCAGTGTGTCAGTTCACCTTATTTAAGTGTTTAGGAACCCTCATCGATGATGGTGATCAGGTGCATCGATCGGAATCCATAAATCACTTAACAGATAAATCAATACAAAACAATTTACTAGTCACTAACAAATACGCACTCATATATAATACACTCAAACTCATTCTAGGGCGTTACTAACCCTATCTCTAATGAGTTACTCATCCTAGGATATTACTAACCCTATCTCTGACGAGTCTTTACCCAAACAAAGCCAAGGTTCTCGCTTAACCTTCACCTCTGATACCAAATGTAATGGCCCTATTTTCCGTACCCTTTGAATCGACAATAAACCGCACATGTCTAACCCAAATTGCACGAAAAGACGGATCATTAAGGGTAGAAAGAAAATAAAGATAGAACAGAATCTCACACGAATGGAATAACATATATTATTTCAATCATAATCTTTACAGCGAAAATTTTTAAAATACAATATCAGAGTCTAATCTAAATTTAGCTTGGACAGTTATAAATATCTGTCCTTACAATTGCTGACAAACATCAAACAAAATACATTAAGTACAGCGGATAACAGAATATGTCCATATGATGATGAAGATCTCCGGCTCTTCTCCGGAAACTCCAACCGTCTTCAACTCAACCTGAAACTAATCGGATCTGACCCGAGTATTAAAAATATCTGTATCAGGCTTGATAAACAAGCATGAGATACTCGAACTTTAAAATGACTATGTTACTAAAAATTTGAAAAGAAGGGTATCTCATAAGACCATGCCCGCACATAAACACGGACATGTTTTTACCTTATGATAACCAAAACATTTTTATACCAAAATACACTTGATATTATTTTTAATGACATTCTTTTGAAAACACTTTTCAAAAAAACTTATTCAAATAAGGTAGCAATACCTGAACTAAGTCTAAGGTAATATATCCGGACTAGGTCAATAGAATATACCGACGGGATATATGATACCAAAAGGGGTAGCTGAAATGTTTGCATGTCATTACAGCTATTTTGGGAATACAATCAAAACCGTAAATCTTGTATTGGGATTGGATTTACAACATGATAGGAAACTAGTGGAAAGATCAATCTGTATCCACGACTTACGTCCATGACTCAGACCCGTTATACAACAACACAAATGGCAAAAAGTGGATACAATATGTGAATAACATCCAAGGACTCGGACTTCATGCATCCCTGCCATGAGGCCCAGACGTATTTGGTACCTGGGGCTTAGAACATCTAATAACCCATATCACTACTATCCAAAATGTGAGCATATATCTGACCACATAGAATCCCATTATAACTGAGGTGGCTCGCGAGGCTACGCTCAATTATTTCAAAGCCACACTTTTCATACAAAACCACACTTTGATCATAACAGGTTCCACTTTGAATGCCACATTATTATTCCACGTTACATGACTGATTTCTAGAGAAGTATAACTTTCTGAGCTCATATGTCTCCTAAAAGGGTGTTAAGCTAAAAGAAGTTGCCATCTCCGCCACCAACTGATATACATTTATAGAAACCACTCAAATGTGATTTAGAATACAATGTCAGACAAACATCCATACAAGTTCGTTCTGAGTCTGAATGAAACCGAAGACACATTCCTCGGCCATTACTAGGCGAGAAGCCCTTGCAATCCGAAAATCTCCACAACGGGGAGGCCACTGCTATAAATAACTCTATAATGGGAGCTACCTAAAGCATGTTCAACAAGCAGTCCTCATGCTTTGAAGATCCATGGTCTTTAATAATCATCTTCTTTAACATGTCTTCACTTTCGAACGTATACATTGGTTCGAAGCGGTTTTCAGATAAGAATTACCCAAACCCGTCTCCGATTCCTTCGAAGCCAATCATTGCTTTAAAATGTTTAGTTCATATGTGGATATCAATCATCAATCAATTACTACATCTTTTATAAAATATCTTTCTTATATATATTCCCATTTTCTTTTCAAATGTATATGGAATCATTAAGCCTCATTTATCAAATCATTTGGTTTACTTAAACCTTTCTTAAATCTTGAAATAATTCCAAATCATTTTCTCTTTTGCTTAGGAAAACATTTCCAAATCTTCATTGAATCTTAATCAAAGATTTCTTATATTAAAGTTATAATTTTAACTTAGGGAAAATATTCTTAAATTATTCATTAAATCATAATCAAAGATTTCTTTGTTAACTTCAAATCAAATTCTTGCAAATCTAAGATTTTCATAACAGAGCACTACTACCAATTTAAATATGGTAAATTTCACCTCCAAGGACTAATGACAAGTTTCACCTCCAGGGAATAATGACAAGTTTCACCTCCAGGGACTAATGGCAAGTTTCATCTCCAGGGACTAATGGCGAGTAATCCTATACTATGAATACCTTTGTCTTTAACGATCATCGTCTTCAATATGTTTTATTTCGAAAATTAGTTTGAAGTGATTTTCGGATAGGAATCACCTAAATCTGATCCTAGTTCCTTTGTACAAACCATCGAATAAAATATGTTAAATGATTAATTAACATTAAAACAGTTTTCTTCTTTTCTTTTATTTTGGAAAAACTTAAATACGATCTTTTTAGAGCGTCCGGGCTTTCCTTTCGGTCTATTCCACCCCTCGCCTAAAAAGAGATAACATAGGCTAGGTAAGTTCGGGGCACTGGTTGCTCCATCCCTAACCTTAGTTAAATAACTTGTTTTATCTTCCCAGATCTCACAAACGGTACAAATGTACTAGTGGTTTCCGCATACTCAGTTTGTTATTACATTCATATGCTTCACTTTTTATTTAAGTTTTATAAACAATTCCTTTTACCATTTATTCAAACTCCTATTAAAACTTCCGAATATCTTTACATTACTTAATTATTCTTTTAAAGTCATTCACAAAAGATTTAGGAAATAATTGTTAAGCTTAAACTCATATGCAAAAGGTTATAGAATTCGCAGTATAAAAGTGTTGTGGGAAGTGCTATATAAGCCTATTTGATTTAAACAACTTTTAAATATTTGAAAATTCATATTTTCCATTCCAAATCCATTTTAAACCATTTTAATAGATTTATCAAATTTATTTCATATTTTTCATCATTTAAACATATCACTTATAAAGAAATCCCATTTTGGATTCCGAACTGCAAAACCGCGATGTTTTTAGAAAATTATTTTGGACATATTTCAAAATCTACTTAATGAAATCTCGATTTTCTTTCTTCATTGGAAAAATATTATCATTGTGGGCGAAGAATATTTATTTCGAAGAAATAGGAATTATAAATCATTCTCTACGTTGATTTGAAGTTACGGGTCGAAATTTACGAATTGCCGCTAGCGAAAGCTGGATTTTGACCAATTTTATGAATTGCTTCGGAACTTGTCCGAAACACTTCAAAAATTTTTTGAACCATATTTAAACTTATTTAAAATCATTAAGAGGCTAAATAACTTCCACACACACATATGTATGGATTTAATTCTCATTTAATTAACTATGGTTAATTACTAATCATTTCTCTTAGCATTTATCAAACAAATTATCAACCACATAATCAATCACAAAATCAACCAATTTGCAACCAAGTTATCAAACATTTAATCATTCAACATATTTAAACTTTTCAATCGTTATACTTGAAATAATTTATGGATTAATTAGTAAATATGAGTACTCACCTTTAACCAAATTGTTCACTTCCTACCAACATTCATATTATCCAACACTTCACAATTTTCTTTAACTTTAACCAACATCGAAAAATCCGACAGAGTTTCCGCAGCACCTTAAATTTGCTTCTAGCTCCTTGAATGAGATCGATGGCACTTCCTTCTCTTTTTCTTGCTCCAGAGCTTCACGACTTGCTCCTCTTCTTCCATAGGTTCGGCATGCCCTATTCGACTCTTTCCGCCATCATTTCTTCACCTGTTAGATGCTAAACCTGTTCTAATGGTATTCTAAGGTCTTTGGCAATGTTTGGTGGTGTTTGGATTTGATTTGATACGCTTTCGAAAAAGTCAGTAAGCATTTGGAAGAGAAGAAGCCATTAAAGCTCTAAAGAAGAAGAAGAGAGGTTAGAAAAGAAATAAGAAGAAGAATGAAAAGTGTGAAAAGAAGTGAGAAAGTGGTTGGTATTTATAGAAAAAAATGAAGTGGTAAGTTACAAAAATACCCCTTTACCAAATTACCAAAATAACCTTACTTACTTCTTAAGTAATCTTATTTTTTTCGACACTTAACATCACAATTCAAATCGTTACTTTATGTCATTTTCACTTAGATATTAAGTAAAGTAGGCAATAATTATATTTCTTTGATTTGATGTTTTATCTTTTGCTTTGAATTGACATTTTTGTCCTTTTGTGCTTACTTTTTCCTTATTGTTTTCTAGAAGTTTCTAGCCCTGTTTAGTAAAAGTAAAATTGATTAGTGAATTAATTAATACTTACTATTTTAATATATGTTCTTATATAAGAAAATAAAGGTGCGACGACGTTGCGACAACTTTTAATCGACAAAACGTCGTTTTTCGACAAAATGTTTTACGGTCACATTTTGACGTTTTCGTTTAACTATTTATTTATTTAAACCAAATTTAAAAATGAACTTTTTGTTTCTTTAAATAAATTAAAACATGTCTCTTTATATTTTAAAATCATATTTAAATAATATCAAAATCTTCAATTTTACAGTGTATGTAAAACTGACAAAATACGATAAAATTTGGTTATTTTTGTAAAACGATTATTAACATACTTTTAAATCTTTTATTGTACTTTTATTACCTTTATTAAAAGTTTTCAATAAGATTTATATTTTTAAATAAATATTTAAACTTATTTATTAAAGCATTTATTTATTTTTAACGAAATTTAACTTTTGTTGATTTGTTCTAAAATCCAAATTTATACTTTTTAAAATATCAACTATAAGAATAAAAAAATTATCTATTATTTTCTATTATATATACAATGTTTATTTAAGTTTTAAACCTTCTTTAACGAAACCTCTTATTTTTGAAGTAGCGAAATTGCGGGTCGTTACACCGAAGGATGGGAGAAGATTTGTAAAAAACTAGCAGATATGAACAGAAATAACTGTCAGAGTTCCTCTCTTTCAAATCATAAAAGGATGATTTTGAGAGGGTGTTGGCCAGTTGCGATGTTAAGAGTATACAATTGGAGGAAGAGAAGGAGGCGGCCATTTGTGAAAGTAGGAGGAAGTATGATATGCTGAAGGAGTTAAAGGATGCGCATGAAAAAATTGACATCGTCTGGAGGGATGAGATTAAGAAACTTATGCGGAGGAGGCCAAGCTGAAAGAAGATGTGGCCGCTTGTAACGCCATCATCGAAGCCCAGAGGAAAACTATCGTTGACCATAATATGATTGTTGAGGGGCATAACAATACTATTTTCGACCAAGCTGAGACCATCGCTAAGCTACAGGCTCGGGTCGTGCAGCTTAATGCCGATAAAGCTGCTGTAGAAGTTCAAAAGGCCGCCGTGAAAGCAGATTACTTGGACCTCCAAGATGCTTTTGATAGGAAAATGGAGAAGCTGGATGCGACTATTCTGAACTTCTATGTTAATTCTCTGTTGCATCAAGGAAGTCTCGACTATCTTGGCTCGAAATTTCCGTGCACTCTCGACTTAGTTTGGAGCTAACAACGACGACGTCGTTCCGATCGAGAGTTGCAGAATGGCTATATTATTGACGAATCCAAGTAGGCATTAATTAAGGGCCAAGAAATTTTCTGAGTTGAAGGAGAGAAGGAGACCACCGATATTGCCCTGACGACTACCGCCGACGTGCTTAACAAGCCTTCCATTTCTGGCACAGGCGAACTAACAGAGCAGCTCCACGATCGGTCAACGAGTTCAGGACCAGGAATTATTCCTCAAGCGGCAGAGACACCAAAAGAGGGAAAAGGTGGTGAATACGAAATAGACATTCTGGAGCATTCCTTTGGCGTAGGTGTTGTCTTTGTCTCCTCCAAATTTGGGAGTTTCCAACTTACGCCGTAAGAGAAAGAGGAGTTTAATGCTTTCATTTTGATCTTATAGGTCCATCTACTTTTCCCATTGACATTCCAGCTACTTTGGCACCCGTTCCTGCAGCCATTTCCACATCTTTCGTGGTTGTTTCTGTTCCTGATCCGGCTCCCATTTCTACTTCTAGTTCGCAGCCTAAGCCAGAGGCCAAAAAGATAGCTATGCTCACGGCTTAGATATAACAACTGTAGAGGCCAAGAAGCAGGATACTCAGATGGAGCCACTGTAGAAGACTCAATACGAGCTGGTTACCATCAAGTAGGAAAAGGTCAAAGCGATCAAAGCCTTCAAAAGCTTTTGCCTAAGCCAGAGGCCAAAAAGATAGCTATGCTCCACGGCCTAGATATAACAACTGTAGAGGTCAAGAAGCAGGAGATTCAGATGGGGCCACTGCAGAAGACTCAACACGAGCTGGTTGCCATCAAGTGGGAAAAGGTCAAAGCAATCAAAGCCTTCGAAAGCTTCCGCAAATCTTGAAGGCGAAAGGCGAAGGGAGAGGCTTCTAAGAAGGCAGAGGAAGATGAGGACATTGCCACCGAGCTATTTGTTGACATTAACGGTAGTGACACCACTCCTGAGAAGAAGCAGAAGCTGCCGATCAAGGGTGGAAAGGAAGCGGCGGCAAGAAATGTTGAGCGGTTTGTGTGAAATTTAACTTGATTTTGGTCAATGGCTTGCAGGAAGATTGACTTATTTTTGTTCCATTTTAAGTCATTTTATTCAAGTGTAGAGTCTGCACTTTGCATCTTTACTATAGAGTCCGATTTTCTTTTTGTTGGCCGGTGTTGTGTGGGTACGTCCCCCACATTTTGACCCTATGTACAGGAAATTATAGGAAATATATTGATATTTTGACTATACTCATATCTGTCAGTTCATCTATGCTTTGTGTACTTGTGCTTGCTTTATTTCATACTTGTGATTATAGCCAAAACCCTTCGTTGGAAGCAATAGAACTTAGAGATTAACAGGACTCTAGAAGTTGATAGAACCTTTAGAAATTGGCAGAACATAGAAAATTTTTGTTTAGAAATTCATAGAACTTCAGAAAGTAACAGAACTTGGAAAAATCTTGTTTAGAGATTTTTAGAACTTTAGAAATTAATAGAACTTAGAATTTTTTTTTTAAAATTTCTTTGGAAACTCTTTGTTTGGAGTAATAGAGCTAGTGAATTTATTGTTTTCACGCATTTCTATCAAAGTACTGGTGTATGCCCCCCAGTCCACTGGGCCGTTTACTTCAACTAATTTTTAGATAATCAGTAAGTTAGGGTTTACATAATCTTTATTGAGAATTTGGCTAAGTCACAATTCGATTCTCCTTTTTGGGAAGTTTCGAAACTTTAGAATGCAATTTAAGCTTCTTGTGGTATTTCAACAATTATGCCATACACGAATATTTTAGAGGCGCATGGTGCATAGTTTAGTTGAGGGCAGGTTTTTCCCTTAATTGTCTATAGTTAAGGCTTTTCAATTGGTTTGTGGCATTCCAATCTTGTTGGAGCACAGGGCGGTTTTTTCCTTTAATTGTCTATAATTAAGGCTTTTCATTTGGTTTGTGGCATTCCAATCTTGTTGGAGTTGTGCTCATTATTCCCGAGTATGGGAGCAGGCGGCGCTGGTTATCTTTAGGCCATGCGATGAGCATGTATTTTAGTTCTCCCTGATGCTGCCTATCTTCGGGCAAGATAAGGAATTTAAGTTTTAAGAATCAATGCGCGATTTTTCATGCTCCTCGGAGTTGCCTATCTTAGAGAAAGTAAGGATCTAGTGTTTTGGAATTTAGTGCATGGCATATGAAGTGCGCGACCTTTTGTTTTTCCTTGGCGTTGCCTATCTTTGGGCAACGTGAGGAGTTATCATTTTAGTGCGCGGCTCATAGGATGCACAACCTTTTGTTTTTCCTCGGTGTTGCCTATCTTCGGGCAACGCGAGGAGTTATTATTTTAGTGCATGGCTTATGGGATGCATGGCCTTTTGTTTTTCCTCAGTGTTGCCTATCTTCGGGCAACGTGAGGAGTTACAATTTTAGTGTGTGGCTTATAGGATGTGTGGCTTTTGGTTTTTCCTCGATGTTGCCTATCTTTGGGCAACGTGAGGAGTTATCATTTTAGTGCACGGCTTATGTGATGCGTGGCTTTTTGTTTTTCCTCTGTGTTGCCTATCCTCGGGCAACGCGAGGAGTTACCATTTTAGTGTGCGGCTTATGGGATGCATGTCTTTTTTTCCTTGGTGTTGCTTACCTTCGGGCAACACGTGTTATTTTAGTGCGCAGCTTATGGGATAGCCGGCCTTTTGTTTTTCCTCGGTGTTACCTATTTTGGGGCAGCATGAGGAGTTACTATTTTAGTGCGCGGCTTCTGGGATGCATGATTTTAGGCACTTCTCAGTGTTGCCTATTTTCAGGCAATGCGAGGAGTGACGATTTTAGCCTTCTTGATGTTGTCGGGGAAACACCGGTTTTTGGAAGGCCAAGATCGGCTTCCGCCGATCTAATGGTTTGGGTCGATTTGCTTCCGTCAACCTGATGGGTTATTATTATGAACACGGTATTGTTGGTTTAAGAAGCAAATTTTATTAAGGAAAGAAGGGCAGTTGCTGCCTATATACAATGCCCTCGGTGTCTCAGGAGGGATTATTTGCTGGGAAATAAAAAATACATTAGATAGCTTTCAAACAAAGTAATTCGAAGCGATTCGTTGTTCCATGCCCTAGGAACTTGAGCTCCGTCGATGGCTGTTAGCTTAAAGGTTTCATCTCTTAGATTTTGATCGATGACAAGTTTTGTTCGAAGGTCCCTAAAATGGGGTAAACTCGCTTGACACAAGATCTCCCACTTTGAAGGTTTGATTGTGAACTTTGGAGTTGAAGTACCGTGCGATCCTTTTTGGTGGGCAGTGGTTCTCATCTCTTCTTCTTTTATTTTTTCATCAACCATATCCAGTGATTCGAGTAGGAGCTCCTCGTTTTGTTTTTGGTTGAAATTCTACCTTCGGTGCGAGGGGATTTCTGATTCAATGTGAATCATGGCTTCTAAACCATATGCTAGGGCGAATGGAGTATAGCCAGTTACCACTTTGTGGATAGTTCTATAAGCCTATAGTGCGAGTGGAAGTTCACCAACCTAGTTTCCTTTGACTTTTGTTAGTTGCTTTTTAATAGTGGACTTGATGACCCTATTGATTGCCTCCTCTTTCCTGTTTGCTTGCGGATGAACAACTATGGAGAAGCTTTTTTCGATTCGAAAGCGCTTGCAGAAGTCTTTGAACTCAACACTTTTGAATTGAGTTCCATCCTTAGTGATGATTTTTTTGGCACATTAAACCTATAAATGATGTTTTTAGTAACAAAGTTAATAACTTTCTCTGTGGTAGTGGCCAGCGGTTCCACTTCAGCCCACTTTTTGAAATAATCCACCGCAACTATTGCATACTTGTCCCCTCCTTTTGTTATTGGTAAGACATCAATCAAGTCGATCCCCAATATTATGAACGACCATGGACTGACCATCTGCGTTAGCTTCGTTGAGGGAGCACTCTTAGTTTGCCGAACCTTTGGCAGAGATCGTATCTCCTGACATGATTTGCTATGCCGCGATTTACCGCTGGCCAGAAATACCCATATCGAAGGACTTTCTTTGCAAGGGTCAGCCCCTTAGTATGTTCTCCACATTCGCCTTCATGTACCTCCTTTAGGATTCTTCACGCTTCATCATCGTTCACACACCTAAGGAGTGGGGTCGTGAATCCCTTTCCATAGAGTATCCCATCCTGTATTATGAACTGTGGCGCCTTCCAGAGGAGCTTCCTCCGTTGATTTCAGTCAGTTGGAAGGGTTACTACAAGTAGATAGTCCTTTATTGGCATCATCCATGTATCTGGTTTGGCGGTGGTCTCGAGAATCCAGTCTACATCCATTTCATCTATGCTTGGGTTGGTTAGAGTTTCAACCGGGACTAACCCTAACGACTGAGCTTCTTTGGAACTTGCTAGCTTAGCCAAGTAATCTGCCTTGGTGTTTTTCTCCTGTAGGATATGAGTTATAGTGTAGTACTCGATGTTGCTTAGCTGTTCTTGTACTTTAGATAGGTTCGGGGCAAGATTTTCTCTGCACGCTTGGTACACCCCTTTCACTTAGCATACAACCAGCAGAGAGCCACCGTATATATGAATTGATTTTATCTTGAGTTCCTTCACAACCTTCAGTCCAGTGATCAGTGCTTCGTATTCTGCTTCATTATTTGTTGCTTGGAATTCCATGCGCAAAGCATAGTTAATGGCTCGCCCTTCGAGGGTTCCAAACACTACCCCTGCTCCCGAATAGAAATTGTTGGATGCGCCATCAACGAAGAGTTTCCATTGGGTACTTACTTCTAACTAGACTTCTTCCTCATCATCCCTTATAGTTAATTCGTCGATGAAGTCGGCCAATGCCTATCCATTGTCGTCTTTCCTAGGGTGATATGCAGCGTCATATTGGCTTAGCTCTATATTCCATTTGAGTGGTCGTCCGGAAGTTTCTGACCAGTATAAAACTTGCTTTAGGGGTTGGTCAGTCGATACTTTTATTGGATAAGCTTGGAAGTATGGTCATAATTTTCGGGATGCGATCAAATGGCAGTATGCTAGCTTCTCCAGTTTTGGGTAATTCTTTTCAGCTTCGGTGAATCGTTTGCTAATGTAGTACATGGGTCATTGGATTCTCGCTTCTTCTCGCACGAGAGCGGCACTGAATGCATGTGGGGAAACTGCTAAATAAACCAATAGGTCTTCACCATCAACCGGCTTTGATAAGATTGGGGAGCTTCCATGTGTCGTAGCAGTTCCTCGAAAGCTGTCTAACAAGCTTCACTCCATTCAAAGTTTTTCTTTCCCTTCTTTAGCGCGTCAAAGAACCGTATGCACTTGTCCGTAGCTTTTGAAATGAATTGACTCAGTGCTGCGACTTTTCCATTCAAGCTTTGAAGTTCCTTCTTATTTTTAGGGGTTTGGACTTCCCACAACGCAATTATTTACTCTGGATTCACTTCGATGCCCCTGCTACTTACTATGAATCCTAAGAATTTCCCAAAGGCCACACCGAAGTGACATTTGAGTGGGTTGAGCTTCCTTCTATATTTTTGGAGTATTTCAACATTTTAGCGAGGTTGTCAAGATGGTCAGCAGCTACTCGCGATTTGACCAACATGTCATCCATGTAAACTTCCATAGTCTTTCTAATCTAGTGTTTGAACATAGTATTCACTAGCCTTTGGTGTGTAGCCTCAGCGTTCTTTAACCCGAATAGCATTACTCCATAGCAGTACAGTCCCAAATCGGTAATGAAGCTGATGTTCTCTTGATCTGGCTCATGCATCAGGATTTGGTTGTAGCCCGAGTATGCATTCAAAATGATAGCAATTCATGTCCTACCGTTCCATCCACAAGTTTATCGATTCTAGGGAGTGGGAAGCTATCTTTCGAACAAGCCTTATTTAGATCCAAGAAGTCAATACGTGTTCGCCATTTCTTATTTGACTTCTTGACTAAAACTAGGTTCGATACCCATTCAGGGTATGTTGCATCCCGGATGAAGCCGTCAATCATCATCTTGTCAACCTCTTCTCTCAATGCCTTGGACCGTTCGAGGCCCAAGCTGTGCCTTTTTTTGCTTTACCAATATGAATTTGGGGTCAATATTGAGCGTATGTGAGGCAATTTCAGGTGTTACCCCACACATAATGGAGTGTGTCCATGCAAATATGTCTAAATTGGCACGAAGGAATTTGGTTAGTTTTGACCGTATCCCGTTTCTAAGCTGCGGCCCAATTTTCAGGACCCGTGTTGGGTCATCCATACAGACTGGGACATACACCGTCAATTCTGTCGGTGCTACCCGATCCTCCCTCAAGCTCTTCTTTTTAGGGCCTAAATCCTTGTCGAATCGGCTACGGTCCCCGAGCCAGGGGCGGTTCTATAGTTGTTATTCGGAGGGTTTACGGATGTGGAGGGCTTTGCCCACATCCTTTCCTTTTTTCCTTTCTTCTTGACTCATGCAATTCTATAATGTAGCAATTTCAAGCTGCTCTTTGGTCTCCTTTCATAATTCCGACTCCGTGTTCTATAGGGAACTTCGATATAAGGTACCATTGGGCCAGTGCTATTCTGAAGTCGGCTAATGCGGGTCATCCCAAGAAGGCGTTGCATGCTGACATTTCATCCAGGATCACAAAAATTTGAATGAGGGTGACCCTTTGCTCAGCCTCTCCGAGCTCCACAGCTAGGTCAATTGTTCCTACCAGTTGTTTGGGTTCACCAGTAAACTACTGAATCTTTGTTTGGCATGTAGACAAAATTTTCATACCAATCTTCATTTGATTGAAAGTGCGTTTGAAGAGAATGTTAGTAGACCCGCCACTGTCAACCAACACCTGCCGAACTACAGCAGGTCCAATTCTTACCGTCTCCGTCATCGGATCAAGAGTCGGAGCTTCGATCCCTTTGGTATCCCGATCTCGGAACACAATATCGTCATGCAAGATCCTTTGCATCTTAACTGGAGTTTCATCTTCCACAGCCAAACATGATTCCTTCGGAGCATGCTTCAACGAACTTACATACCACTCCATTTCTCCCCAACTTCTCTATGCGGGATAAGGTCCCCCGGATATTGTTTCGACGATGAGTCTCTGGATAGTTCATTTCGACCCTTTTTCACTAGTTCCTACTTGATTCCTTCATTCTCTTGGGTGTTGAGGAGTTGCAAATTGATTGGGATTTTATGGTTGTCTTACATACTGCTGAGTTTGTTGTTCTGGATCAGTTCCTCGATGAGAATCTTTAGGTGGCAGCGTTCGTTCGTATTGTGGCTGTGTGTCTTGTAGAAGCGACGGAACTTCCCTGACCACTTCTGGTGCTTGGTCGCCTCCTTTCTGGGTGGCCTTTTGCATTCCTCGGTTCCTTGAATTGTGAGAAAAATATTTTCTGGTGTGTCGCTCAAGGTTCGGGCCTAAACCCTTTGAGCTTTTTATCGCTGCTATTTCCATTCTTCTTATTTGAGTTTTAACCTTTTCTCTTTGAATTTTCGTCTTTTCCAGTGCTTCCTTCGGTAGTCCGAGAAGTGTGCATATTTTGATTCATTGCTACATCGTTTCCTAGCATTTGCCGGTTTCTTGGTAGCAGATTTCCCTTCCAATTCCTACGCTTCCTTCAACCGTAGGTACTGACTTGCTTTGCAATTGAAATCTTTCCTGGTGGTAGATTGCTTCATTTTAATCCACTTTTCGAATTCATTTTCCAGGTGAATGGCATGAACTAACGCCATAAAAACCATATCTTTTTTGGGGTTTCTTACTTCTATCACTATGGTGTTAAATCCATTCATGAAAGACTTCAATGATTCGTCATGCCCTTGGAATAACCTGTATAGGGATGTGACTTCTTTGGCTACGCAGTATGGAGTCTGAACTGAACAAGGAACCTTATCGTTATTTGGTCAAAAGTAGAGATTGATCTTGGTGGAAGTCTAGTGAACCACATTGACGCAACCTTTTCGAGAAAGATAGGGAAGTATCTGCCTCGAACAGCTTCATAGGCATTCACTCCATCCATATACCAACTGTATTTGTACAAGTGAGGCTTCAAGTCCTTTATTCCATCATAGGACAGAATAATTGGCATTGTGAATTTTTCTAGACATCTCTCATTCAAGATTTCATTGGTGAAGGGAGTCCGACTTGGCATAGTTCGTCATCTCTTCTATCTTTACTATCCTCCATTAATCATTTAACCATGTCCACTATGTATTCCTCTGATATCTAATAGTCCTGAGGATGGTAATTAGTCACAGCGCCAAGTGTTTGACTTTGCAAATGGCCTTGGGGAGTGGGCTGAGACCTAGGCCTCCTATCTTCAGGAGAACCACTCCAATAGGGTCCCGTTGGCTTGCGGTTGGTCTAATTGGGGGCAGTTTGGGCATTCCTTGCATTAACAAATGCATTGGCATTTTTTCCAATTTTTCATCTGGTTCTCCATCCTCTAAGTCGGAAAGATCCATAGCTATGTTTTATATGGCGGTCTTTGCCCCTTGACTCAAATTCAGAATAGGTTTCCTTATGGCAAATGGAGTACTTGAATTTCCATCCATGTTAAGTCCTATTGTCGTCCCTTTTTCTGGTTGTTTTCTGTTTCTCCTATGTAGACAAGAAGCGGAGGAATTCCCTTGCTCATAGCATCCGTGGGTTTGGGCATAGTCCTTAGAGAGAATTTGACCATAGGTTAGGCGAGTGTTAAGCTTACCAATTAGAGTCATTTGGCTACTCTCCAGTTTTTGGTTGATCTCATCAAATAGTTTATTTAGCTCATCCCTGGTAGCAACTTCATGCTGACTAGAGGATGTTGGTGCCTGATTCCCTAAGTTAGGGCCATTTATTTTTGTTTGTTGGGGATTAACATCTTCTCCAGTTACTATTGCCCCTATGGACCTTCCAAAGGAAATTCTTCTTCTTCAAGGAGCCATTGATTCCAAATAGAGGAATCTTTAAGCAAAGATTCATGATCTAATTTCTGGACCTATGGAATCCAAAATAGATAGTAGATCTGGATTTTGAGTTGGAAGTTCTTAGTGAAAGCACCAAAATGTTGACCCAAAAAATTGACCAACACACTAGTCTAAATTTGAAAACACCATCCCTATTCTAACAGAGCAATATCACAGATAATGGATATAGAAAAATAAAAGTAAAAGAAAGAAGACTAAGAATTTTTATAGTGGTTCGGCTGTTAATAAATCCTACGTCCACTTTATAGTTTTATTAAATATTATTTTTTGTTACAAGAGATGTTTGATTACAAAGTTTTGATTATATTTTGCCAGACTGAATCCCCAGAGTTGGAATCCACTAGAGAATCACAGTGAATTCCTTTTGAGATTGTTGTGAGGAAGGTAGAGAGTGAAGAATAATTCCACTATAGCTTCAGCAACGGTCTGGAGAACATTCCGTTTGTGTTGCAGGTAGGATGATATTTATATAGATCAGAGAGCTTCTGGGCTAGGCCACTTCATCATTTGCACGCAGGTAGGTAGGGAATGACCCAGAGGGGATTTGGTTTGCAAACAAGGCAACACCAAGGGTCGTTGGCGACCCATGGTCCATGGGTCGCCAACGACCCATAGACTTGGCTCGTTTTGCGAGCCAATGTCTTGGCCTCTCCTTCATTGCACCCTTAGGTAGTTTACTGTTGGATCCAAAAGATGTTTGGGTTGCCTATGATTGAGCACTTAGAATTTTTCTAGAGTTCGGAATTGGAAATGTTTCCATAGTCATTGTGCATCCGTTTTAATGACAATTTACTAGCTTTTTGCGCTCAACCACTGATTGGGCTAAATGAATGCTGATCTCTCGGTTTCATTGGTCCTAGTCATTGCCTTGGTAATATAGCTTGGCTTTCGTTAACTTCTTGCCTTAGCCTTTCTGGTTAAGTTTTAAATAATTCCGATAACACCATATTGTGTTGTCTCTAATGACCTTGCTAGGTTAAAAACCAGTATAACAAATATATATCAACTACACACACAAACACATATCTATATATGTATGTATGTATAATTTTGCATATGTATTGATTTCAAATGTATAAGCTTTGAATACATATCAAGTTTGTATCAGAAGATTTCAAATATATGTGACCATGTTTCACGTATGTAATATTTCAAACAATTTTGTGAATAATCATAAAATGAAGGGGTACGGTTGGAATTTCTTTGAATATGCTATCTTGTACAACATTTTGGGTATTGAACCAATTTTAGGTTTAACAGTTTGGTTTGGGTAATCAATTACTCTATGATACCTAGCTATCAGCTGGCTCGAATTAAGAAGGCAAACCCAAAGTTTATTCCTATAAAGCCCAAAATTGATTTGGGCCTTCAGCCAGTTTCAAAATCGTGTTGAGATTAAAATAAAAGTTTTAAATTTTAAAGTTAAGCATAAAATAAGAACTTTTTTATAAATATTATAATATAGATTTTTTCAAATTGTTTTGATAATTAAAATAAATGTATTAAATTTAATAGTTAAATTTAAAAAAACACGTATTAAAAGTTACAATATACTTTTTCAAAACATTTGGAAATGTTGTAAAAATAATTTCGACAATATAATTTATTAATAAGATAAATGTGCTAAATTAATTAAATAAATAAGTTAATTTATTGAATATATATACATGTATAATATGTATAATGATATATGTTATGTTGTCTTGAATTATTTAAGATATTATGAGTATACATGTGCGTATAAAAGAATCTTTTAAATCAATAAAATTTAATTAAATTGTTTAACTAAATAAATTGACTAAAGGTTACTTAATATATTAAAACACACAAAAACAGAAGTTATACGTGTATTGTAATAAATGTTATAAGACACACACACACACACACACACACATATATATTCAATATAATATGTTATAATTGAATAATATACTAATTAATCAAAGCGTTAATGAATTAAACTAATTAATATAATGTTATACATAAAATATTTTATAAGTTAAATAAAGTATAAAAGTTTTATACTAATAAAACCTATATAATATAAATGTATGAATTAAAGGTGGAACATTAAAGAAACATTAAATAAACTTAAGGATTAAATACATACGTAAGAAGTACGTATACCGTGATTTCTGAGGTAACGAACTCAGCTTTTCGACCCTCGAAAATCGACAATAATATGTCTGTTGCGTCACATGCCGAGAAATCGAATGCCGGAAGACCCGATTGTTAGGGAAAAGAAAGAAGAAAGAAGACAAGAAGGAAACTAGATAACATAGAATTTCACAGCGGAATGGATAATCTATAATATATCTTAAATTTTTACACAAAAACAAAACTGTAATATATGTATTATAAAAATCAATCAGAATATACTAACTTATTTCAGCCCAGACAGTTATAGCAGTCTGTCCTCACAATTGCTAATAGACACAACAATGAATTGGTGGAAACTAACCATCTATCTAAATATGTCTTTGGGCCTCCAACTCGTCTCTTGAAGCTCCAGGCATCCAACTAATCTGTAATATGCTTAGTCTGACCCGAGCATTATAATAAAATAACACCGAGTCAGTTTGGAAAACCAGCGTGAGAAAAGCACACCCAATTGGATTTTTAAGTTATAAAACTTTGAAAATCAAAGGTATCTCGTAAGATTACATGCACATAAATACGATGGGTTTTTACCTTACGATAACCAAAATGTTTTCTATAGAAAATACATTTATATTATAATAATATCTAGGGTCAAAGTAAAATATGAATATAGCTGAATTTCTTGCATCTCACATTCCAACATAGTTGGGCATAATCAAAATCGTAATGGCTCGTATTGGAGATTGGTTTTCTAACAATGATTGGGCTACAGGGGTACCACCCATCATGGTGCATTTCTAGTTAAAATACACCGAGAGCCTCACATAGACTCCCTGCGAGTCAAGACTGGCTCTACCCCTTATTGGATAGCACCGAATATATCATCGCCTTGGTTGGTATCATCAACCTAAATGGACCCCGAGTGTACATGATCTATAATATCGATCTGGATTGGGTGAAGACCATACCCTAATGGTAGCAAACCACATAGCCTTGAAGCATCTCCCATGTTTTAGTCATTCCCGGTTAATGAGGCTTGAGGCTACGATTACCATTCAAAAACCTTTTCACTTAGAACACTCATTACCCTCCAATGAAAATGTGCTGATATGATTCATCCATATAAGTCCATTCTAGGTCTAAATGAAACCGAAGGCGCTATTCCTACTACATCCATTTTGGAATCACTCTCATAATTAGTAGCGACTATCCCTTGCACTTCACATCTCTATCTTCGATTTCATGCTCTTCACGGTGTCTTCACTTCGGAACTCATTCACTAGAACAAAGTGGTTTCTGGATAACATATTCAATCCCGATTTCTTCAAAACCACGTTCGAAAATTTTCGGTAAACTCAACCCCGGTTCTTTAGGAAACAAATGGTCAAAGATAAGATAAGAGATCACCTCCTAATTGTTAGTGGATAGATTTCCTTATCATTGTCCTAGGAGAATGAAACGAGATTTATACGCACAGTATAACATCATCAGAGATGACTCTTCCATATAACCCACGTGTTTCTCCTAGATATTTCCAGAGCTGCGTTTGGGTTCAACCTCGATAGTCAGTTATTTAATCATCGAATAATAAACATTCAATTAAGAATTTATTTCATAAGAAAAACCAACATTGGTTAAGCATATAAGCAACCACTAGCCCCCTTTTATAAACCTTTTACGGATAAAACCACACGTAAATTTATTTTATAGGAATACTTTTACAAGATATATCCACTGATTCTTATATTTTCAATACTTAGAAAATATCTATACACTTATCTCAATAATATAAGTATATTTACCAAACCGAGAAAGATTTTCTTCTCATTTGACTTTCAAATCATTTATAAATTTCCTTACAGTTCTCCAAACCATTCATAAATCATTTTACAAACCTTCCAAAACCATTTATAATTCCCAAAACCATTTATAATTTCTTTATAAAAATTCAATTCCTTATAAGCTTCTTATACATTTCAAAATCACTTATAAACCCTTTACGAACCCATAACCCATTTATAAAAACTTCTTTTATAAATCTATAAATCTGTTTCTAAAATTTGTTTATAAATATCTAACTATTTATAAACTCTTTCTCCTTGCAAATAACCTTTCCTTAAGTCTTCAATCTGTTTTATAAATTTCTTTATAAGATGCAAGTCTTTCAACTCTATTTATAGTCTTGAAACATTTATAAATAATTAAAATCATTTACTTCAAAACATTATTATATAATAATTATTATTTACAATGAACATTATAAATAAATGGAAATCATTAACTTTAAATATAATAATTAATCATTCCAAAATATTATTTAAGAAATAAAATAATAATTATTATTCTTTACCATTTTATGAACAATAATAATTTATTTTAAAACCTTATTAATAATCCTTATTATTAAATTCAAACCACAATTATTCTTAAACAATCAATCTTTCAAATTATTGACCTTTTTACAAATTATTAAAACATTTTAACTATAAACAAATAACTATAAACAATATTACAACAATTAAATAACTTCAAAATAATATTAATATGATTATATAACTTTTAAAAAATATAATATAATTAAGTAACTTTAAAATAATATTATTCTAACTAAACAACCTTAAATCAATATTATTATGATTAAATAACCTAAAATAATATTTATAATTAATAACTTAAAAACAATATTGATATAATTGATTAAATTAAATAAAATATTTCCAAACCTAAATTTTGGATTTTTAAAATCGTTCCTTGTCTTCAAAATCATTTTCGATTAAAACGGCGATATATAGTATTTTTAAAATACTATTTTGAGGCCAATAGCCATCCAACACTTAACCAATATTAATATCGATTTTCTATCACTACTTGGTTTTAGTTTTCGAACATATGACGATGTCATGCCCATATGGTCCCCAATCAGGTTTATTTTTCAATTTATAAAAATATACTATTGAAACAATTCAATAATAGCGAGAAATCCTGTTGGATCCCTCCAACCTGTTTCTCCCTGCATCACAAATGTTATATAATCATAAAGTATAAATCAGTCGTTTCGAGGCAGGATTCGTATACAAAGGGTCATCCGCTCTTACATGAGAACATAATAGGGTCTCATCCTATAACATCCTTTATTTGGAGGCCTAAAACTAAGTGCCACCGATACTGCAATCATCCATAGTATTAGCTTCCGGCGACTAAACGGCTATGTTAATGGTATCTATAATATTAGAAGCACTTGAATATGAAACAAAACATAGACTTCAAAACAATATTTCCTTCATTACATTTAGAACAGATGTTCCACATTCATTTTACGTAATCCCAACATATTTCCAGGCACATATAAAATATACTTATTACAAAATATGCCAAAAGTGATATATGAAGATACCCCTTTCGCAAAGAAGTAAAACCCTTTAATTATCTAGGTCAAAACCTTACCTTTCGTAATCATACTTCAAACCCTTTCGAAAGCATTAAAAACCTTCCTTTCGAAAGCATTAAAACGTTAGACATCCTATCTTAAAAGACTTTGAAACATTGCCTTAGAAAACCTTGGAAAAACCTTCCATTTCAAACCTTTCGAAAACATTAGAAAAAACCACCTTTCGACTTCCTCGAAAGATGGAAGTAAGTAGTACCTTTCGATTCTTTGAAAGCTTCAGAAAAACAATAAATTTTGACTCTGTCGAAAGCTTCAGAAAGATAATACCTTTCAAAAGCATTTGAGTTCAATTTAAAACATGTGGAAAAGCGTCTTTTAAAACCTTTCGACTAAGACCTTTTGACTCCTTCGGAAGCTTTGTTTTCGACCCCTTCGAAAGCTTTGCTTCCGACCCCTTCTAAGGCTTAGCTTTTGACCCTTTCAAAAGCTAAAACATTTCTTTTAAAACAATAGGCTCCAGCCTATTTAATACTTTAAAATACCTCTTTCGAAACCTTGGGTTATACTTCAATTAGAATAAAAGGGTAAAACATCTAAGTCGACAGCTTCCTTTCGAAAGCATGGGAGAAGCGCTAATTTTTGAAAAACAAGTTTACCTTTTGACCTTGTTGAAAGCCAATGACTTCGAAAGGTAGAAAGGCGGTAGCTAGGGGATTCGACCCTTTTGAAAGCTTTAAACCTTTAAGTACTCGACCCTGATTGAAGGCAACTAAGTCAAAAGCTTCTTTTCGAAAGCAAAGCAGGCGTTACTTTGGCTAATAAAACAAAAATACTCTAACCTCTTTAAAACCTAGGGTTTCGACTAAGTACTCCTTCGACCTTGTCCAATACATTATGCATCAAGTAGCTTGACACCATATGCATTGGCTTCAAAAGCAATGATGTCGAAAGGTCTGGATCGGAACACTTAATGCCGAAAGTGGTTAAACATGCTAAAAGAATGATTTACTTTTTTTTAACTTAAGAGAGAAAACTTTTCAACCAACCCGCCTTTATTTGTCAAATTCTTATTGGTTACTAAATACTTTTCAAAAAAGAGCTGCCAATAATTTCAGAAATAAACAATGATTTTATTTTATAAAATGCCCATTCTCCTTAATTGAATACATAAAACTTTTTAAGTGCCATACCTTAAATAATTTTATATATTCATCAAAACACATAGGAAAAAACCTGGAAAAATTCCAGAAAATCTATTTTAATATGTTCTCCAACATATAAAAATTTCAAACCTAAATAATTTACAGCCAAATAAATCATTTTCTTCACTAGAAAATTAATATAAAGTACACATTATTTAAGAAAATTATAAAAATTGAAACCACCTCTAAAATTTCAATTCTGATCTACGTTTAAATTTTCAAGGCATTTGGATATCATTTAACAGGGTTCTAATATCAAACATATCATAGAAACTAATGTGAACATGTATAATTCATCAACAAGCATACATATAACTTTAATCATTCAAAGCATGGCATAAACGTGCAAAATCATTTCGGATCTAACTTAAAACCGAAAACCATAAGAAAATAGGATGCATTAATTATTCACCTTAACTTTGTTATTAGGAATGAGATTTGATCTTGTTTAAAGTTGATTTGAATCTTCTCCTTGAAATTCCTAGGATTTTCTTCTCTTGTGATTGGTAATGGTGGCCAGCCTCCTTCTAATGTTTTTGCTTGTGAAAATAGTGAAATGAAGCGTGCATTCAATTTCCTTAGGGTTTAGGGTATAAGAGAGCCTATTTTCGATTATATTTTCCTTTACTTGTTTCAACTTAACTCTTCATTAGGTTGTTTATTTACTGCTTTATATGGCACGACTACCCCTATTAAATTCTCAAATCTCAATTCCGTAATCAATCTATATTATTTTATTTAATATATCTAATTAAATATTCTAAATAATATTACTAAAAGTATGAGGTGTTACATGCTCCCTGCCTTAAAGAATTTCGTCCTTGAAATAATAATAAGGTATATCTCAAACAATCAAAGGTAAACCATACCATCAAAAATTTCAGAATAAGCGTCTCTAATCCTACTCTCAGTCTCCCAAGTACAATCTCCGTCATCGTCACTCCACTGGACTCTCACTAATCTAAGTATCTTGTTCCTTAACTGCTTCTCATCTCTCTCGACTATCCAAACGGAAGACTTTCTAACAATAGTCAAGTTTGGTTCTACTACTAAATCTTCTAACTCAGTAGGCTCTATAGTAGTATTTGGATCCCTTATGCACATTCTCAGATGAGATACATGAAACACATCGTGGACTCACGTCAAACTGCTCGGTAAGTCAACTCTATACGCGAGTTTGTCGATCCTCTCAATAATAAAGAAAGGTCCAACGAATCTACGTCTAACTTTCTAGATTTTCCAAATCTGACTGAGTTTTTCTGCCTCGACTTAGCTTCCTTCATTCTCGCCCTTATCAACTCAACCTTCTCTACAGCTTCTCTGACTAAACTGGAACCAAATACTAATCTATCTCCAGTCTCTAACCAATGAACTAAAGATCTACAAGGTCTTCCATATAAAGCCTCAAATGATGCCATCCCAATACCGGTCTGATAACTGTTGTTATACGCAAACTCGACTAGATGAAGAAGGTCTTCCCATGATTCTCAGAAAACTAATACACAAGCTCTTAACAAATCATTCAAGACTTTGGTAACTCTTTCCATTTCCCATCAGTCTGTGGATGGTAAGCGGTACTCATTGTTGAGCTTGGTTCCTAAAACTTCCTGTAGAATCTTTCAGACATCACTAGTGAACAAGGAATCCCTATCACTAACGATACTAATAGGAATTCCATGCAATCTAACCGCATTCTTTGGAAACAACCTCGCTAACACAGGTGCAGTCCTGCTTGACTTAACTGGAATTAAACGGGCACTCTTGGTCAATCTATCCACTATGGCCCATATAATTTCATTTCCTCTGTTCGACCTCGTCAACCCATCTATGAAGTACATGGAAATGGAATCCCATTTCCAAATTGGGATAACCAAAGGCTGACGCAACCCACTTGGCTTTTGATGTTCAGCTTTCACCTATTGATATTTCATACACTGTTTTACCCATAAGCCTACATCTCGCTTTATTCCTTCCTAAAAGTAACTTCTCTTCAGTCTTGATACATCTTTGTTCCTTCGGGATGGATAGTGAACTTCGAACGATGGATCTCTTTTAAGACTTCTTTCCTTATGTCTCCTACTCTTGGAGCATATAATCTACCCTTTTTCTCAACCAACCATTCTGGTTAAGACTAAAAAAATTCAAGTCATCGCTCTCAGTTCCTTCTCTTAACCTTCTGATCCTATCAGCCAACAATTGATCCCTTCCTACCTAGAAGCAATCTTCTCTATCAATACTAATCGAACTTCTAAACAAGATAACACAACATTATCCGCACTTGATCTTGCTTCCGATCTTGATTTCCCTTTACAATCAGATAATACTTCTAAGTCTTTCCACTCTGCTATCATAGCTAATACCGCATTCTGATGCTTCTTGATAAGTGCGTCTGCAACCTTGTTTCCTTTACCCGTTGTGTACTCAATTTAGAAATCATAAGCAACAATAAACTCAAGCCATCTTTGCTATCTCATGTTTCGCTCCTTCTAAGACAACAAGTACTTCAGCGACTTATGATTTGTATAAAGCTCAAATCGCTCTCCCAAAAGATAATGCCTCCACACTTTCATAGCAAATATAATGGAAGCTTACTCCAAATCATGAGTTGGATACCTTACTTAATGCCGTTTGAGCTGTCTAGAAGCATAAACAATCACTTTACCTCTTTGCATCAACACAGCTCCCAAACTAGTTCCGCACGCGTTAGTATAAACAACTAAATCCTGATTCCCCTCCGGAACCACCAATACCGGTGCATGGGTCAATAAGCATTTCAAGCTCTGTAATGCTTCCACACACTTATCGGTCCATACAAACTTCACATCCTTTCATGTTAGCTTTGTCATCGGCGCTGCTATCCGCAAAAAAATCCTTTATGAACCTTCTATAATATCCGGCTAGTCCAAGAAATCTTCTTATCTCAGTCACAGTTTCCGGACTCTTCCAACTACTCACGGCCATGATCTTATCGAATCTACTGCCAATCCTCTCTTCGAGATTACATACTAAGAAACTTAACTTTCTTCTTCCAAAAGTGGCACTTTGAAAACTTTTCCTTCAATTGATGCTCCCTCAAGGTCCTAAGTACTACTCAGAGATGAATTTCATGCTCCTTTTGATCCTTCGAGTATATCAGAATATCATCTATGAACACCAGCACGAATCTATCCAAGTTCTCTCTAAAGGTTTAGTTCATTAGATCTACAAAGAATGTCGGTGCATTAGTTAGTCTGAACGGCATAATCAACCATTCGTACGATATATAGCGGGTCCTAAACGCCATCCACAGTATACTATCTTCTGCGACCCTAAGCTGATGAAACCCGGTAGCCAAATCCAACAGAGAAAATATCTTCGCTCCACTCAACTGGTCGAAGAAATCATCAATTCTTGGCAATGGATATCGATTCTTTATCGTCTTCTCATTCAACTTCTGATAATCGATACATAGCCTTAACGATCTGTTAAGCTTCTTAACAAAAACAGCGGCTGCTTGGTCTAATTAGACTCTTTCCTTCTAAGTCTACCAACTGCACCTTCAATTATCTCATCTCGGTGGGAATCATTCTACTTGGTGGCCTACTCACAGGTTCTGCTCCAGGTATCAAATCTATCCGAAACTCAATAGCACGTTTCGGTGGCAATCTAATTACCGGCTCAAACACATCTGCATATTCTCTTACCATGAAAACTCGACTTAATCATCTTCCAACTCCATAACACCCAATTAAGCATTCACTTCGCAATTAGGGCTTTCTACAGTATAAACAACTCACTCGCTGCAACTAGAGTGACTAAGTGATATTTTCCTATAGTGGCAAAATATCCTAACATCATACTCACTTAACCAAAACATTCCCAATATTATTCCGAACCCTACAAAGTCAAATGTATGAAAACTACAATAAATGGTGTAACCTAGCAAATCAAACTCTAGTGGTCACATCTCATCCCAAGTGTTGCATACCCTCCTATTGGATTTGCAACCCTTAGGGAAGTAACTAAATATAAGGGTTCTAGGTTAAGCTTATCAACCAAGAATTGAGATATCAAAGAATGTGATGCACCAGTATCTAACAGAATGCCAACAGACATACCGTGAATCTGCACCGTGCATCCTAGAATAGGCTTTCCTTTCACCTGTGCCCCTAGTCTCGAAGCAACAGGCCCCACAACATACACTTGGCCCTTTCCATCCTTTGCAGGCTCTTTGCACCAACTCTTGTAGTGGCCGATTTGATCATAATTAAAGCACTTGATATTCTTCTTTCCCACCGCTTTTTTCCCTTTCCCCTTTTTAGAATGACACTCATGAGCATAGTGTCCTTTCTTGTCGCACTTAGAACAGACCACCTCAGATTTTCTCTTCTTCTGTGCTCCTCCCTTCTGAGCATTCTTCTTATGGAAAAACTTTCTTTTCTGGTCATGTCCACAGTGAACCTCTTTCACCTTACTCTTTTCTAGTGCATTCAGTATATCTTCATGTCTTAATGCCATTTCCACAACCACATCACAAGGATCTCTTATGTGTGGTAAAGTAGCTCTTGCCAACTCTGGCTTCAGTCCTCCAATAAACTTCTCATTCCATTTTATCACTATGTCGATAGTGGCATACCCATATCGGACTACCTCTTCAAATCTTCTGGCATATTCTAGGACTGTCATTTCTTATTGCACCAACTCTGCAAACTTTCTAACCAATGCAGACTATGCCATAACAGACATGAACCTTTCTTGAAACCTCCTCTTAAACTCATCCTACGTCATTGCTTCCTCATCCACACTAGCAGTTATAGAATTCCACCAGAATAAAGCATCTCCTTGAAGCTGTTTTGATGCAAGTCTCCTTTTCTGCTCATCATTGAGTCCCAAATCAGTGAAAATCCTTTCACAATGTAACAACCAGTTTTCAACCTCAATAGCGTCTTCAGTGCCAATGAACGGCTTCCCTCCAAGCTTGGTATAATCTCCACTTAACTTAGCATAATCATTGACAACTAGAGCTCCCTGAACTCCTACGCCAGCAGCATTTCCTCCAACTACACCCGTTGAAATTCCAGCTTGCATCATGTTCATGAAAAATCGGTACATGGCTCCTATATCCACTTGGGGAACCCCAGCACCAAATTTTTTAGCCTAAATCTGACCTAGACCTCTTCTAGCAATTCGTCAGGCATTTCCATTAGTGGTTTTCTCTCTCCTCCAAGATTAACTCGGACTCTTCTTCCTTCTATATCTTTATTCAAGCCTCATAAAATACAGATGCATAGCCCAACTAAGATAGGACTCTAGAGATATAGCATATGCTTATATAAAACAAATACAAGTATGTTACTCTAGCGTTTTCCCATACCCCAATCTTAACTCTAATTACTAAGGGTTACGTTTTTAAAAACCATTTTTAGTTAAAGTATTTCATAACCATGCTCTGATACCAAGCCGTAACATCCCCTATTTAGAGTCCCAAAACTAAGCGGCACAGATGCTGCTGTCATCTATAGTATTAGCTTACGATGAATAAATGCGGCAATGTTAATGGTATCTATAATATCAGAAGTATTTGAATATGAAAAAAAACACAGATATCAAAAAAAATTCCTTATTACATTCGGAAAAGATGTTCCATATTCATTTTACATAATCCCAACACATTCCCAAGCACAGATAAAATTAGGGGCATTTCACCAGAAGGACAACTTCGCAGTCCAATTAGTTTCTAGGACACACATTCAAAGAAATTACTTTCAAGGCCAAAATCAGCAGAATAATTACTTTCAAGGACAAAGTCGGTAGTCCATTTACTTTCAAGGACATAATTTCATAGGTTTTTAGGCCCTACAAACTAATTATTTTACGTTTTGTCTTTGAAAGTAATTATTTTCGTTGTGTGTCCTAAAAACTAATTCCACTTGCTAAAGAGGTTCTTGTGGCTAATTTCCACTAAAATATACTTATTACAAAAAACACCAAGAGCGGTATATGTAGATATCCCTTTGGATGATCATAGCCATATAGTCATGATAGACTTAACACAAACAAAGTGCAAATACAACAAAAAATAAAACTGCAACTCCTAAATAGCTATCCATTTGCCTCCTGTATGCATCCGGTAGACTTATTCATCATCCTCGTAAAACCTGAAAAAGACCTTAACCCCTTCGTCTACTCAAATCAATTTTTGATCACCCAAGAGTTTAAGAGAAAACATAAACTTTGAGTCGGACATAAATCCTGGTGTGATAATACTATACATCATGGTCTACTATGTTAAGTGAGACCATGCCGCTTAGCGGATCGGGTTTTCCCTCACTAACGTCCTTTTAAAACATATCTTTGCAAAACCTTTTTCCTGTAACCAAAACTGGTTAAAATACTATAAAGCATCGTTATGTGAACATACATAAATATCAAGTAATAAATGAACTATCTATTCAAACACATAAGTTAGGTTTGGCTAACTTTTAAACATTGGCTGACTCGGGCCTACTAGACAACTTATCAAAATAATCTAACATCTGTTAGACACTACTGCTTCTGGACGACCTGTCCTTAACTATTTGTTAAGTGCTTCTCCTTTGGATGGTCTATCCCTAACTTAATCATCCTCCAGGTCTTCCTGATCCTAATGGTTTTACGGGCTCACTAATAACCTACCTGTATACAAATATATATTCCTTTCTATGTGTAATCATAATTTTAGTCTACCAGACCAAGCCTTACACAATAGAATTTTGGATAATAATTAGCTGGGGCCAATAGCTACTGTATAAGGCGTGACGCTATACCAGTCCCATATGGTATTCTAATATATGAGCCATTTTCACTTAGGGATACCTTCCTATAATTTTCCTTGAAAAACCTTTTACAAAACGACTTAAAACCTTTAAATCAATTCATTTAAGGAAAATACATATGCTTTATGGTTTACACAAAATCACCTTGCTATACTCTCTCTCTCTATATATATATATATATTTTACTCAATTCTTTGTTGATGAAAACATTTTTATATTAGAAAGTACCCCTTTCGATCCCATTGAAAGTATCTCTTTCGAAAATAAGTAAAACTCTTAATTATCTAAGCCAAAAGGCCAAAACCTTATCTTGCGAAATCATACTTCAAACCCTTTCAAAAGCACTAAAAACCTTCCTTTCAAAAGCATTAAAACCTTAGACATCCTATCTTAAAACATTTTAAAACACTGCCTTAGAAAACCTTGGAAAAGCCTACCATTTCAAACCTTTCGAAAATATCAGCAAAAACCACCTTTTGACTTCCTCAAAAGTAGAGGAAAGTGTACCTTTTGACTCCTTCGAAAGCTTCACAAAAACAATACCTTTCAACTCGGTCAAAATCTTTAGAAAAATAATATCTTTCAAAAGCATTTGGGTTTAATTTAAAACATATGGAAAAGCCTCTATTAAAACCTTTTTCCTCAGACCTTTCAACTCCTTTTGAAGCTATGCTACCGACCCCTTCGAAGGCTTAGCTTTCGACCCCTTCGATAGCTTAAAACATTTATTTTAAAACAATAGGCTCCAACCTATTTAATACTTTAAAACACCTCTTCTGAAACATTGGGTTATACTTTAATTAGAATAAAGGGGTAAAACATCTAAGTCGATGGCTTCCTTTTGAAAGCATGGGAGAAGCGGCTAATTTTTGAAAGACAAGTTTACCTTTTGACCTTATCAAAAGCCAATGACTTTGAAGGTAGAAAGGTGGCAGCTAGGGGATTCGACACCTTCAAAATCTTTAAAGCTTTAAGTATTCGACTCGGTCGAAAGCAACCAAATCGAAAGCTTCTTTTCGAAAGCAAAGCAGACGTTAATTTGTCTTATAAAACAAACATACTCCAACCTCTTTAAACCAAAGTTTTTGATCAAGTACCCCTTCGAAATTGTCCAATACGTTACGCACCAAGTAGCTTTATACCACACGCATTGGCTTTAAAAGCAATGACACCGAAAGGTCTGGGTCGGAACCCTTAATGCCGAATGTGGCTGAACACGCTAAAAGAATGATTTACTTGTTTTTAACTTAAGAGAGAAAACTTTTCAACTAATCTGCCTTTATTTGTCAAATTCTTATTATTTACTAAATACTTTCCAAAAAAGTGCTACCAATAGTTTCAGAAATAAACAATGATTTTATTTTATAAAATGTCCATTCTCCTTAATTATATATATATATATATATATATATATATATATATATATATATATATAACTTTTAAGTCTCATACCTCAAATAATTTTATATATTCGTCAAAACACCTAGGAAAAAATCTAGAAATTTTTAGAAAATCTATTATAATATGTTCTCCAACATATAAAAATTTCATAACCAAATAACTATTAAATTAGCCACAAATAATTTATAAACCAGTAAATCATTTTCTTCACTGGAAAATTATTATAAAATCCACATTAATGTAGAAAATTATAAAAATTGAAACCCACCTCTAAAATATCAATTCTGATCTATATTTAAATTTTCAAAGCATTTTGATGTCATTTGATAGGGTTTTCATATCAAACATATCATAATACTAATATAAACATGTATAATTCATCAACAAGCATTAACATAACTTTAATCATTCAATGCATGACATAAACTTGCGAAATCATTTCGGTCTAACTTAAAACCGAAAACCATAAGAAAATGGAATATAGTAATTTCACATTGGCTTTGTGATTAGGAACAAGATTTGACCTTGTTTAAAGTTGATTTGAATCTTCTCCTTGAAATTTCTAGTGTTTTCTTCTCTTGTGATTGTTAATGGTAGTTGGCCTCCTTCTAATGTTTTTGTTTGTGAAAATAGTGAAATGAAGTGTGTGTACAACTTCCTAAGGTTTAGGGTATAAGAGAGCGTATTATCGATTATACCCTCCTTTGCTTGTTTCAACTTAACTCTTCATTAGTTGTTTGTTTACTACTTTATACGACATGACTACCCCTATTAAATTCTTTTATCTCAATTCCATAATCAATCTACATTATTTTATTTTATTTAGCTAATTAAATATTCTAAACAATGTTACTAAAAGTATGGGGTGTTACACATCTACTCCAATAGGCAGGAATATATCAAAATCAACTAATATATATAATAATCCATCCAAACAGTCATCCAAAAATTATTATTAACTATACATATTGCTAGTTAACCAAAAAGTTGAGTTGAACTCACTGAAATTTCTGTTGTCGCCGAGGCGTTTCGATTTGGAACTAAAATCAAACGACCACCGATTTTAGTCCAAAATTCAACATTCTCCACATTTATCTAAACTAGTTCCATCGCAAAGCTTTCATCATTATGATCGTAACGTAGAAAGTTTCGTCTCGGTCGGACCTCGTATGAAGGAGTTACCAATTTTATATGTTATCGATATTTTTAAAATAAAAAAAAAATTAAACTAATTACAATCTATACCTTGTTCCCCAACTCTCATCACCGGCATATGACAAAATTGCATGCCATTTCCGTGCATGCTCCTTCAGTGACACGGCGCTCTGCACTATTGATCGAAAATCCGACGATGCCAAACAACTTCCTATCGAGGTCTCCACTTGCCCGCCCCAACGAACCTCCTCAATGCTGCTTCCAAAAAATTGCGACACTCACCCAACCCTCGCCGACCCATCAGGTCGTAACCCCCTTCAAGCAGTCGAGCCTGCCAAAATTTTGCACAGAGTAGCTAATCGACAAGAGAAACTCAAATCCAGCCTCCTCTTCGCCAATCAATGCCTAAATCTACCAGAATCACCAACCCTAGCAGCTACCGTAAAACCAACCTTGTCCAAAACAGGGATGCGAGCACACAAAGCACCATGGTAAGAAGTTCTCGAGCAAACAAAATAAATGAAGCAAGAATATTTTTTTTTAAAGTTTATGCATTTTTATTTTCATTTTCAAAGTCTTGTTTTTTTCTTTCTTTTCGGAAGAGTTTAAATAATGGGGGGAAAGAAAAGATAGAAGTTAGCAGGGGAGGGATGGGCTGTCTATGGGTTGTGGTTTGAATGTGATGGGTCAAACCGTGAATGGTAAAATCTAAGAAAAAATATTATTTAAATTCAAAATATCTGGCTATATAATTTCAGACTCCAGCCGAGACATTCCACCTGGGGTTTTATATATTATACCCCTATTCTGAACGCAATGGAACAAGTCTCGAGCCCTGATTCGACTGTATGCTGAAGATAGCTTTTTGAACCCATTATTATATTAAATTTTCAATACAAATTTTACATGTTTCTATCCCGCACAACCAAACGATACCTCTGATCGTCATGAAATTTAATGGCGTATTATAACTCATTATTATGGATCTAATGAAACTAATTTCATAAGATCTGAGATTGTGCCCTGGAAGGCTATTTTTATATGTTAATTAAGCGAGTAAATGTAAAAATCAGTTAAATCACTTTTAAACCTAATTAAAAAGTTTTACTATCTTCATTCTTATTTCATAGAAATTTAACAAGATTTTAAATCATTTTTATTCGAATAAAAATCCAAGATTCAATTATTAAAAAAATTCAATTATTAAATTCAATAATTAAATTATCCAATAAATCTCTATATTTGAAATTTAAGTTATTTAACCTATAAAACTAACTTTTCAATATCTAAAATTAATTAAATATTCTAATTTCAAATAACTAAATTTCTAGGTCGTTACATTCTTCCCTCTTAAAAGAATTTGATCCTTGAAATTGCCAAGGTAAGAAAAATGCCCAAATCCCTCACCTTTTAAAACCAATTAGTTTAAATAACTTACTAAATCCTTTTGAGTCTTTAAGCATTCCCAAAAATTTACTTGTTGAAATTCTATTATTACTTTTTCTAAGTTTCCAAATTCCTTCATAGATTCCAACTAATATCGTCTCATTCAATAATTTCAGGTTATAACTCAAAACAAAACTTTAGTTATAAAAAATTTCTTCAAAATTTATAGCGCCTAAAATTTACGAAAAATTTCGCCAACGTCTTCTGTGTGCGGCTAGATCGGAACAACTACAAATCGCCACTACAAGCTCAAACCAACAAAAGAAAACCAAAGTCAAGCGGCTTAATCATAAAACCATCAAACCAAGCAGTAATATAAACATGTACCTTTTTGTTGGGCAACCAAATTTTATTTATGAAATCAAAGTCCTCAAACTTGCTCTTGCTTTAATAAACCTGCATCTTATTTACCAATGATATCCAATCATATGGTTCAAAATCATACTATTCTAAAATTTCAATTTTCAACATTTGCTTTACAAAAGCCGGTACGATGTACATATATCATCCATATGCATAACCAATCTGATTGCTCGCTCGATCGTACGATCTCACTTCTGAACTAGTTTCATTCACACGATCACTCTAGTGTTGACCAGGTCTGGTTCCTTGATTAGAAACCGCAATTCTCCTTATATAGCCATATACTATGATAAAGAATTTTGGAATCAATCAAAATTCCATATTTAGTGTTCCCCATCGAGGATCGGGTGAAAAATTCTGACTCGGATCGATATAAATCATCTCAAGATCCTATGCTCGAATCTAGATCAAACCATTATGCGAATAAAGTAATATACGTACAACTTACGTATTTATTTAATTTGATTTCTTAGCTATACCAAATTCCTTTTATTCACATTCACTCCATCCTCACTCATTTTTTTCTCATTCAATTATTCACAATTATTTATTACTTAGTATTATTCTTTTCAATACTAATTATCCCTTAAGAATCATTCCATTAAATTTTTTCCTTAAGTTTATTATAAACATTTTATACAATACTTCTTATGTTTATTTCCATTCTACAACTCAAGTCATATCTATTTCTGATAAAACCTAATTTCATTTAACTCAATTCCATTATTAAATTTTACCGAACAACATTCTAAAACCATATTCCACTCACTAATCAATTTAATTAGTTCATTCACTAATTCATTTCAAATCTCATTTTTTTCCAAAAACTCATTTCATTTAGCTAAAGTTAGGCTAAATTTTAAAAATTAACTTTATTTAACTTAATTATGTTAAATTTTATCCCGTAGTTCAATTTCAAATTAACTTCTCTTTCATTCACATTCAAAAATTTGAAAAATTGCTTTAACTTACTAATTTTCAGATTTCATAAGTTATCAAACTTATTTTCTCATATTTTCACAAAACATGTAATTGAAAATTTCCAAAGTTTAAACACCTTATTATTATTCATTTCAAATCATTTTGAAATAATATATACATAATCCCCTTTGATGTATCAAATCATTCTTTTGGATTTTAAAATCAAAACTAGTTTTACCAAATCAAAACTCCAATGGTAGCAATTCCTCCCTTAGAAACTAGAAAACGAACGTCGATGATGCTGCAATCGTCACCGAAATTATTTTCCAAAGACCGAAGTGAGTTTAGTGCTTTTACCCTTTTAGAACTCTTTTAAAAATATTTTCATTCAAAAATATATTCCAAATAATGCTATTATTATTTTCCAAAATTTTGAAAAATATTTCCAAAATCATCGGAATTTAAATTCCCAAATCCCGAGCTTTTTAATCCTTTCTAATTTACAAACCATCTATTTATATAATCATACTTTGGTTATACAAAATCATTCCTTAATTTTTTATCTTACTTGCAATATAATAACAACAACTTCTATTAGAGCATAACAACAACAAATCAAATATTATCATACTCTGACAACCAAGCACACCATATATACCATAATTACTGAATTTTTTTTCTTTATATACATAAAATTTAACCAAGGTAAAATTATTTTATAAGCCACTCAACAGATCAGCCAACAAAATATAAAACATTTTTGTATATCACTAACAAATATGCGCTCACACACACACACAGGCACACACACACACTCAAACTCATTTTAAGGTGCTGCTGACCCTATCTCTAATGATTTACCCAACCAAAGCCAAGGTTCTCGCTTATCCTTTAGCTCTAATACTAAATAAAACAAACCATAGGCTTTTCAACCATCTGGCAGTGACAGCCGGTAGGCTTTTCAACAATCCCAGCTTTACCAAGGTATACACTGGTACCTCGAATCTGCTTTTACGACCAGCCTCGCGACTGTAAGCATCTAGCAAACCAACCCATCAAGGCCTTATACTACCTATCCGGGACGTGTAAAGGTAAGGGTCCCTTGTTCGCCACCAAATAGAAAACTAGACCCCCTATCACGTTAATACAACCAATGGAAATAGATCTGATCTCGATCTCCTTGAAACAACATTCAATAATTTTCGATAAACTCAACCCCCGTTCTTTAGGAATTAAACAGTCAAAGATAGGATCAGAGATCACCTCATAATCGTTAGTGGATGGATTTTTTTATCATTGTCCTAAGAGAATGAAACGAGATTTATATGAACAGACATTATCTGAGATGACTGTGCCATATAACCCATGTGTTTCTCTTAGATATTTTCAAAATTACGTTTGGGTCCAATCTCGATAGTCGGTTATTTAATTATCGAATAACAATCGTTCAATCGGGAATTTGTTTCATAAGGAAAACCAACAATAGTAAAGCATATAAGCGACCACTAGCCTTGTTTTATAAAACTTCTACGAATAAAATCCACTCTTAAATTTGTTGTATAGGAATATTTTTTTACAAGATTAAAAAGACAATTTATAGTATTTTTAAAATAATAATTTAAGGCCAATAGTCGTCCAACACTTAACCAATATGAATATCGATTTTCTATCACTACTGGGTTTTAGTTTTCGAACATATAATGATGTTATGCCCCAATCAGGTTTATTTTTCAATAATCTGTATAAAAATATACAATTAAAACAATTCAATAATAGCGAGGAATCATGTTGGATCCCTCCAACATAATTCTCGCTGCACCACAAATATTATATAATCATAAAAATAAATCAATCGCTTTCAGACTGGATTCGTATACTAAGGGTCATCCGCTCTTGCACAGGAACGTAGTAGGGTCTCATCTGCTCCAATAGACGGGAATATATCCAAACTAGCTAATATATACATATATATAATAATTAGTCCAAACAGTCATCCAACAATTATTATCAGTTATATATCATACTACTAGTTAACCAAAAATGTGAGTTTAACTCACCGAAATTTTCTGTCGTCGCTGAGGCGTTCATGTTTGGAACTAAAATCGAACGACGTCTGATTTTGGTTCAAAATTCAGTAGCCTCCAAATCTAGCTAAACTAGTTCCATCGCGAAGCTTTTGTCGTTACGATCGCAACACAAAAAGTTTCGTCTCGATCGGACCTCATATGAAGGAGTTATCAATTTTATAAGTCATCGATATTTCTAAATTAAAAAAACAAACTTTAAACTAATTACAATTCTACCCTTCTATATCTTCTTCCCTAACTCTCATCACCTATACACGATAACTCTCATGCCCTTGTTGTGCATGCCCCTCCAGTGACAAGTGATCCACACTATTAATCAAAAATCCGACAACGCCAAACGACTTCCCATCGAAGTCTCCACTCGCCCACCCTAACGAACCACCAGTATGCTGCTTCCAACGAATCGTGACGTTCACCCAACCCATGCTGACTCATCAGGTTGCTCCCCTCTTTAAGCAACTGAGCCTACCAAAATTTTGCATGGAGCAGCTAATGGACACGAGAGACTCAAATCCGACCTCCTCTTCGCCAATCGATGCCTAAATCCACCATAATCACTAACCCTAGCAGCTGCCGTAAAACCAATCTCGGCCAAAACAGGGACGCGAGCACATAAAACACCACGGTAATAATATCTCGAGCAAACAAAATAAATGAAGTAAGTATCAAGATTTTTAGAAGTGTATTCATTTTTATTTTCATTTTTAAGGTCTCATTTTTTCCTTCCTTGTTGGCAGACTTCAAGTATGAGGGGAAAGAAAAGATAGAAGATAACAGGGAAGAGATGGGTTGTGTATGGATTGTGGTTTGAATGTGATGGGTTAAATTGTGTATGGCCAATCTAAAGAAAAATATTGCTTAAATTCAAAATATCTAGCTCTATAATTTCGGACTCCAATCGAGACGTGCCGCTTAGCATTTTATATGTTTTAGCCCTATTCTAAATGCAATGGAACTAGTTTCGAGCCTTAATTCGACCATATGCAAAAGATAGATTTTTGAACCCAATTATTTTCAATATTAATTTTATGCATTTCTATCCCGCGCGACCAAATGATATATCTGATCGTCATGAAATTTGACGTCGTATCATAACTCATTATTATGGATCCAATGAAACTTGTTTCGTCAAAATCCAAGACCGTGCCCCGAAAGGCTATTTTTAAATGTTAATTATAGCGAGTAAATTTCAAAATCAACTAAATCACTTTTAAACCCAATTTGAACGTTTTACTACCATCACTCTTATTTTTTTGAAATTTAACAATCTTTTAAATCATTTTTATCCGAATAAAAATCAAAGTTATTTAAACATTTTCAATTATTAAATTCAACAATTAAATTATCCAATAAATCACTATATTTGAAATTTAATTTATTTAACCTATAAATTAACTTTTCAATATTTAAAATTAATTAAATATTCTAGTTCCAAATAACTAAAATCATAAGTCGTTGCATCTGATGTGTCCGACACATGAATCTCAAGGATATTTCATAGAAAATTCATTATTCCATAAGTCGATATCGATATAAGGTACTGAAGATTATGAAACTTTAATATAAAGTTGTCCCCTGTCATTTATACATTAATAATTACTTGCATACTCTCTAGTTACTTGAGCTTTCCTTAAGCTAGATATGTTATGTGTACATCATTAATGTATAGCTAGATAAGGTAAGATACTTATACATATTTATTAAGCTTTCCTTAGGTTATGTATAGTATACTTAGGTCATCGAAAAATGATTTTGTACAAGTGAATATTCTCTTTTTACTTGTTTAGGTTTTCTCATGGTAAAAATGAGATTAGGACAAAGAACTACATATTAGGAGTTGCATACGACACAACCATTAAGGACTTATCAATTGTATATGGGAGTATGATTTATTGAGCTTTCCTCAAGGTAGATTCTCAAGATATATGAGTCCTAACACCCGTCGGTGAAGTTGGAAGACTTCTATGTTTTCTCTTAAGGTTTGGAGAAATATAAAAGACTAATAGGAGCCTTATTATAAAAATGAAATAATAACAATTAACCTTTCTAATATTCTAAGAAGATCTACTATGTATAACTAAAATAATCCTCTTTGATAAATTGGTGCATTAAATAGAATCGATAAATGTTTATCAATTAAAATACATAAATGAAATGATTAAATAATGAAAAAGAAATATTAAATATACTTACCAATATAATTTTACATGTTGATCCATTTAAGTGCCTAATTATACAGCTACAAAATTGTTCGTAACTTGGTCACTTACGAATTTACTTACTTGAGACTATGTATTATCTTTAGTGTGTGTCAATCTCTAAAAGCAATACAAGAATATGGATATTTGGTCCATATACGATCATATATAAATGTTATATGGTAAACGGTTATAATTCGTAATGTACCAAACCACGTTGAAATTAGTTTATTGAATAAGTAAGTAAACTGTTGTATGAGATCGTGTATTTAATATGATTGACTACAATAATGGTCTTGTCTTGTTCAATGTAATATTGGACCAAAAGATAATAAATAAATATGAGAATCTGATCATTGAAATGCCAGTTTGATCGGTTTACATAAACTGTAGTTTATTTGTTATCCTTACAATTTAAGTATGACCAAATGCACTTTTATAGAGAATTCTTTATGATATTACTATAAAGTTTCCTTCGAATGGTTCAACCGTTTAGAAAGGAAATGAATTATAAGAGTGGATGCAACCTAAGGCATAGTTGGGATGAAGGGAGTGAATGATCATTTTTTCTTCATAAAGAAATTAAGATACAAGAATTGTAAAATAATAATATATACTTAACATTGGAATGAGAAATATGATTTCCATTTCAAAAGTATTTTCACATAGATAATTATTTTCTATGATATTTAAGTAATTGAATTTAAGATACTTGATTTAGAAATTCTCGACTATAGATCAGTTATAGCAAATGAAATAAATAGCCCATATTAAGTTGTTGAATAGTGCTTTATATTTCATACGCTATTATAGTAATGGCGGAAATAGTGGGAGCATGCCATATACACTTATTGGTCACATCAAGTTATGAAAATTGTTTTCGTAAAACATACTAAATGTTGTTTATGAAATAATTTTTTTTTTGAGTATTGACTGAAAAATTATATATAGTTTCATTTCAATATGAATATAATGAATACTCATTGTAAAATAAAACTATATTATTAATATTGGTAATGCATTAAATAATATAGAAGTATATAAATTTATCTGTAATTAATTTGAAATTATAGACCAAGCCATGATTTTGTGAAATATATTTTGATGTACGCTTATGAATCATATAGTACTAGTAAATTATATCTGAGACAATTAAACGCAAAGCACTCATTCACTGGGAGCATCCTAAGAGTTAATGAACTCTTCGCATTGATACATGCAGATGTATGCAATCACAATCTATTAATACCAAAAGTGTTCCACATACTTCATTTTATTCATCGATGAGTATCCTCGACATGGAAATGTGTATTTGATACACATGTATATCTATGATAAGCTCATAGAGTATAAAATGAAAGTAAATAAAGTATTGTGCAGCAGAAATTAAAGTTGGTTTGATCAGATCGGATAAGTGAAAATATTGGAAAGAGTTTTGAACATACCTAAAAATGAATAAAGATTCAATTTCAAAATTCGCTCCTCTATATAATACATTATGATTATCGATAAGGAGTAATCGAACTTTGTTGAATGAGGTATGATTAGTGGTTGTGAAGTTGAGTTAACTTCTTCCGATAAGGACATGTACATGAGAGTAGTACACAATGTTAATGTAACGACCCAGTATTTCTGTCAATTAAGATTTGTATATTTAATTTATTATAAATATTAATAAGTGAAATTTATAAGTCGAATAAATTTTATTTCGAATATTTGGATTTAATTGCATAATTAAATCGATAATTTAATATTGGAAATTACAGAAATAATTGAAAATTGGGTTTAATATGACTGAAAATGATTTGTAAAATTTTATTTAATCATGTTGAAGTTAGAATGATGTTATAGAACTTTTAAAATTGAATTTAAAGTTAATTTGTGAAAATTGAATATTTTAATATTTAATTGACGAGTTAAAATAGCCATTTTTCAAATAGTCTCGGATTTCGACGAAACCAGTTTCATCGGATCCGTAATGTGATATTATTATAAGGTTTCAAATTTCGTATCAATCGGATTTACGGTTTGTCCGGGGCAAGCCAAAACGCATAGAAATTGGTTTAAATCGATTTAATTTAAAATCAATCGTTTATTGCCGTAACTCGCACAGATGATCGAATTGGCCTTCGAAACATATTCCATTGTGTTCGGAACGCGGGGTAAACCTTAGAAACGCCAACCGGCACGCTTCGTTTGGAGTTCGGAAAATTTCGGATGAATAGTGTTCGTTGAATTTTCTATAAAAGCCCCTTTATTTTAATTTTTTGCAAAATAAAACAAGCCTATGATTTTTTTCTTCAGCCGCCATTCTCTATTCATCAATGGTCGAAATTCCCTTATTTTCTTCTCCAATTATCTTACAATCCACGCATCAATTCGAAAATTCTTCAACTACGAAGTTATAGATCGTATCGAGATCTACATTCTCAACGGTCATGATCGAAAATGACGCGACGGATTGACGACAAAAGGGGCTTGAACAGCCGAGCTTCACGCACGAAATTCGAGCAAGAAAGACCACCGAGTTGCATGAGATTCACGGCGTAGGTCAAGCTCGAGACGAGCTTTCGTTTGGCGTAAATTGATTGTGTTCTCAATCAGTGGAGAAGGTGCGACCATCTAGGGTTTAATGTGATATATGGGTTCGAGCTCGCGTATTTACCTGATGGAGGAGATGAAGTCGCATGTTGTTTCGATTTAAATTTTAAATGGTTAGATTTAAAATTATTGATTGTATGCCTGAATGATAAATTATTATCTATTATTGATTGAAATAGACCCTATAAGCCGTCTATTAAGCGGATATTATTTATTAAAAACATATACCGCGAATATTTCACTACAAAGTTTAATTGGTATTACATGTGTACTTGGAGTTGATTTTCCCGCATTATATAGCGGATGAGACCCTATTGCGCCGCATAATAGCGGATAATATTTTATAAATCCCATATACCGCGATATTCCGTATTGAAACGGAATTGGTATTGTGCTAACATCTTTGGATGCAGGGAAACAGGTTGGAGGGATCCAACTGGATTCCTCACCAGTAATTATTTGATTACAGATATTGTGACATTTGTTGATTATCATATATTGATATATGATGTCTTTGTTGTCGTGATTGACTATTTGGTGTTGTTGCATCATCGGATCCATTTTTGAAGTTTTAAAATAATGATTTTGATTTAAAAAGAATTTTAAAGTGATTTTTGAAAGTATACGTTTTATTAAATTTTAAATTGTTAAAATAAATAAACATTATAATTTTATTGTTATAAAAGTTATATTTTTGGAAAATAGTACTTAAGTATGATTTTGGAGTTATATAAGTTTTAAATAACGTTTGGTAAATTATTAAAAGGATTGGTTTATTTAATTGAGATTTTTGAATTATTATTAACGGTTTATATAAAAGATTTCTAAGATTTATATTTTATAAATTAAGAATACTGGAATTATAAAACGAGTTTTTATAAGTGTTAAAATGGAAAAAAAAAATGGATTTCATAAGTGAACGAAATTTATAGACTTATAAATTGTGAAGTTATAAAATGAATAGATGTTGTAAAATAAAAGATTTATGAGTAATTAACTTATAAATCGGATTTGACATTTTAGTTGAGATTTTTGAATAAAGATAAATGGTTTATAGATGAGATTTGTAAAATATATATTTTATAAATCGAAATAATGGAACTCTAAAAGGAGTTCTGTTAATGTTGAAAATAAGGGTATAAATAAAATCTTATAAGTAATAAAATTTATAATTTGTGAAGTTTTAAAAGAACGATTTTGTAAATAAATGGATTATAAGTTCTTAACTTATAATATGGACTTCTGGTATATAATTGAGTTATATAAATTGAATTAGATAATAAAGGATATTTATAAATCGAAGTTTTATAAATAGAAATGGGATTTATAAACATTGTTTGTAAATTCGAAATCAATTGAATTTGATAAATCAAACATAAAAGTTATTAAAGGAGATATATTCGTGATTTTGGACAGCGAATTATCCTTAAAGTTAAATGTTGTAATAATAAGAGTTTGGTTGGGAATTTTATCCACGATTTTGGACGGTGGATAATCTTTTAATAAATGTGTAGAAACATTGAATTGGGTAAATAAAGTATATTCACGATTTTTGGACCGTGAATATATTATGAAATAAAATGGATATGTTTTGGGGAAGTGATGTTTTAAATAGAATTTAAGACGATTTAAAGATGTTTTAAAATGCATTAAGAATTCACTATGGAATTTATAAAAGAAAGGGAAATTTGTTTAAAAATAAACGTTGATTTATTTTTTAAGCGTGGGAATAAATTTACGGATTTGGAACGTAAATATAAAGTAAATCGGTAAGGATTTATTTAATTGATTTAAATGAACCATTTTGAAATGAAAGTATTTTCGCATAAGGAAAATGATTGAAATTTGTTTTCAGAAGTGGTAAAGGTGAAAAGGGATTTGAAAATTTGTTTTCAAATGGTTGAAGTGTGGAAATATATATATCTAGTAAAGATGTTTTTGGAAAATAAATAATTTGGGAAATTATTTGGAATCTGGGGATGTTGAGCATACCTATTGATAGTTAAATAACCAACTATCAATATTTACGTTCGAATGGGTATTTGTTGTGATATGCTTGAATTTGAATGCCACACTTATTTTCAAAATAAGCGCTCACTATTCGTGTTAGCCGGGAAAGGACATTGGGGCCATATAACCCATTCTGAATATGTGATATGTCGTTTTGGATTGCATTTGATGACCGGTGTTGAAGACCAGATATTTGTTAAAACGGAAGGATTACCGTCGAATGACTCTGCATCGGCTGATCTCCGATATAGAGGTTTTATCACCCTTAGTGACGGGAATTCCGGACGTGATTAGTGAATATCCGAATTGCAAGGACTTCTTTGGAAGTGCCTTCAGTTCTGTTCGAGCCCGGAACAGACTTGTATGGATTGTATGTCTGACATTACAAATTGAGATATAAAGCTGATTTCTTTCAAATACATATCTGTTGGTGGCGGAGTATTTATTCTCTTAGCTTAATACCCTTCTTTGAGACGTACGAGCTCAGAGGTTATGTAGTTGAAGGTTATTCGTGATATACTCCCAATTGGGAGGTGTGATATGCTAAGTGCTGTTGAGCATTTGATGATCAAAGCACAGCTTTTGTATAAAGCGTGGCTTTGTGGACGAGACTTCGTCGGACCACACACCCCGAAAATAGTCAAAACAGGAAGGATGCAGCAAGGTTCTAGGGAGTAGCGCCCCTTAGTGTATGTCATTCCTTCTGGATAGAGGTGGTATCATGGTATGGAGCCCAGATACTTAACATATGTTGTTGCTGCAAATTTATTTCTTTGTGGTTGTTGGAATCGAGGATCCTCGGATATAGATCGGTTACGATCGGGGAATGGCATACGCGCGTCAGTAGTTACCTATTTTTGCAGAGATAACCCGGCCTTGTGTTGGCAGAGATCCGGTTAGGTTCTCGGGACGTCTTTACAGAGGCGTACCCATGTGGCAATGGGAAGTTCCTTGGCCTGACCATTTGTTGGAAATCCAAAGAAACAATACGAACCTTGTACGGTTTTAGTTGTAGAACCTGCCATCTAATATGGTAGCTATAGTAGGCATAATATAATGGTACCTATGCTGGCTAAGATTTATATTCTACTTTCGAAATGTTTTCTACACTATGCACTAATAATAATATCAAAAATGATTTTATTTTACGGAGTAAGCACTTTGACTATCATAAGGAGAAATCTCCCCCAAGTCTGCGTTTGCATTGTGTGTGTGTCGGGAGGCCTTATGGTAGTTTCATTTTTAAAAGCATTTCGAATTGACTTTAAAAATATTCCTCTATTTTGTTTTTAAAAGATAGACTGTTTAAGTTCTTACACCTGTTCCATGACCGACTCGGAGTTTATTGTTTTCCTTCCTAAACTCTGGGTGCCCACCAATTTCCACACAGGCAGTCAAGAGTCGGGTTTATCAGGATATTCTGGTATTCAGGAGTTGCTGGAGGCAAGCTGGATGGCAAGGCGTATCTATTAGTATATAGTACTACTTTTCCGGTGTTTGTTGTTGTTTGTTGTTGTACACTCTGATGATGTAATGTAATGTAATATGATGTAATGTAATAACTGGTACGGTTCTTTTGTTTTAATGATTATTCATTTATCTATTATATGTTGTTCCGCTACGATTGTGAGATTCTGATATTGTTCTATTGTTTCTTTCTGTTCTGTTCTATCTTTTTCTCTCTTCTTCTATCTTTTTCTTCTTCTTTAACCATAACGATACGGTTTTTCGACATTCGGTTGCTCGGCAGGTGATACAGCGGACGTATTGATGTCGGTTTTCGAGCGTCGAAAAGTCGAACCTGTTACATTTAGTATCAGAGCATATGGTTAAGCGACAACCATGGCTCTGTTGGGAATTATTCATTAGAGATAGAGTCAGTAGTACTCTAGAATGAGTTTGAGTGTAATAATAGATACGAGCGCGTATTTGTTAGTGAATATAAATTGTTTTATATTGTGATGATTGGTTTGTTAAGTTGTATATGGATTCTGGTCAACACGAGTAATTAATGTTGTTGATAAGGATCTCTAAACACTTGTACAAAACAATTTGACATGATATTGTTTTAAAATAGGGTAAATGAAATAATTTTACCTTGGTTATATTTTATATATAAAGGAATAATTTTTCAAAATTATTAAAGTGTATATGAATTGATTGTTTGGTTGTTGAGTAAGTTAAATAAAAACAACAGCTGTAAAAGAATGAATTGTATAAGCAAATGAATTATAAGTATGAAGTTATAATTAAAATGATTTACAATTGTGAAATAATCTTATATATAAGAAATGAAATTATATAAGTAAAAGATTTATAAATGTGATTTATAATCTGAAAATAAAATTCCAGAGAAGTGTTTTGAAAGGATTTGATATTTTGGAAAAAATTGTTTTGGAGAAATTAAAGCTCTAAACTCTTTTCGGTCGTTGGAAAATAATTCCGATGATGATCGCGACATCATTGGTGTTCATTTTCGGGTTTCCAAAAGAGGGATTATTGCCAAATTGTTTTATATGGAAGTTGTTTGAAAATTTTGAGTTTGGGTTTTGAAATTCAAAGGATAATTGAATTGGGTTCAAAAATGGTTTTGAAAGATTGAAAAGACTCTGGAATCCTATTTAAAATATTATGGGAATGATAAATGAATTGATAACTTATACAATTTGAATTTTGATAGAATAAATTTAACTTAAAGGATGGAGTTAAATTAAAGGAAGTATAAGTGAATAAATAAAAATCCAAGTGGTAATTGTTGAATATAAGTTGTATAACTTATAAAATGGAATTTACTTTAGAATTGAAATCTGAATTGGATTTATAAGTGGAAACTTAAGTTAAGTTAAACAAACGATGTTTGAAAGAGAATATAACTTAAGTGAAGTTGAATAAAGTTGATTTTGGTGTCGAAGCAAATTAATAAGTGAATTGATGAAATGAAGTAATTAAGAATTTGAACTTGAGTTATATAAATGAAATTCAACTTTATATTGTTAAAGAAATTAGCAATTGAATAAATTAATGGATTGAATGTTAATCAATTGAATGTAAAATAAATTGATATGGAATAATGGATGAAAGTGTTAATTCATTAGAAGCTAATGAAGTTGAAAAAAATTGAATAATTGAATGGAAGTCAATTTAATATCAACCAATTGGAGTTAAAAAGTGTTAAACCAAATAGAATGTAAATTTAGAAATTTGGTTATGATGGTTATGGTTGGGTTGTTATATGATCATTAGTTGATTTTATATAATTCATTAAGTATTAATGAAATTGAATTGATAAATGGAAAGCTATGAAATTGAATTTGATTGAATGGAAAGTGAACTAACTTGAATATAAATTAGTGAATGTAAACTAATTGAATATGAATAAATGAATGTTAGTAAAAACATACAATGTTAATGAATCAAATGTGATTTAAATTGGAAAACCAATTCATTGAATATTAATGAGAATATGAATGAATATTTATTTGGTTAGTTGGATGATAGCTGGATGATGGTTGGATAGTTGTTTGATGGTTGCATTTGTTGATTGAATGCGTTGCTATATTGGCACATGCAGATGTTATGTTACTATATGATGTATATTGATATTACTTCCATGTATGCATTTTTCTCATGGTTTGTTGAGTGTTTAGTAGGTGCGGATTGCGCTTGCTTCGCATTTGGAGCTCGCTTTCGCGCTATATTAGTTGTATATGCTCGCTAATAATATATAAGGTACATATCTCGGATTACATACCGTACTTTTACACTTTTTTCCCTGCAGGATGCCTCATCACTTGATGAGATGTATATTTGTGATATATATACTGTCATTTTTTTTCGGATCGAGCCGCGCAAAGGAGACTCTGGCGAATTTTTCTGAAAATTTAAGGCGTTAGAATATTTTTGAGAAAATTGAGAAATTTTTGAAAACTAAGTTTGGATTTAGAAACTTAGTAAAGATTTTGAAAGAAGTTTAGCTATGAATTTTGGGAAAGTTTAACACTTAAGAGATTTGAAAAATCCAATTTGAATGGTTTGTTTTGGAAAGTTAATGGATTTTGTAACTTTTTCTTACTTGGTAATTTCGAGGACGAAATTCTTTTAAGGGGGGAAGTTTGTAACGACCCAGAATTTCTGTCAATTAAAATTTGTATATTTAATTGATTTTAAATATTAATAAGTGAAATTTATAAGTCGAATAAATTTTATTTCAAATATCTAGATTTAATTGCATAATTAAATCGATAATTTAATATTGGAAATTACAGAAATAATTGAAAATTAGGTTTAATACGATTGAAAATGATTTGTAAAATTTTATTTAATCATGTTGAGGTTAGAATGATGTTATAGAACTTTTAAAATTGAATTTAAAGTTAATTTGTGAAAATTGAATATTTTAATATTTAATTGACGAGTTAAAATAGCCATTTTTCAAACAGTCTCGAATTTCGATGAAATAAGTTTCATCGGATCCGTAATGTGATATTATTGTAAGGTTTCAAATTTCGTGTCAATCGGATTTACGGTTTATCCGGGACAAGCCAAAACGCATAGAAATTGGTTTAAATCGATTTAATTTAAAATTGATCGTTTATTGCCGTAACTCACACAGATGATCGAATTGGCCTCTGAAACATATTCCATTGTGTTCGGAACGCGGGGTAAACCTTAGAAACGCCAACCGGCACGCTTCGTTTGGAGTTCGGAAACTTTCTGATGAATAGTGTTCGTTGAATTTTCTATAAAAGCCCCTTTATTTTCATTTTTTGCAAAATAAAACAAACCTAGGGTTTATTTCTTCAGCCACCATTCTCTATTCATCAATGGCCGAAATTCCCTTATTTTCTTCTCCAATTATCTTACAATCCACGCATCAATTCGAAATTCTTCAACTACGAAGTTATAGATCGTGTCGAGATCTACATTCTCAACGGTCATGATCGGAAATGACGCGACGGATTGACGACAAAAGGGGCTTGAACAGCCGAGCTTCACGCATGAAATTCGAGCAAGAAAGACCACCGAGTAGCATGGGATTCACGGCGTAGGTCGAGCTCGATACGATCTTTAATTTGGCGTAAATTGATTGTGTTCTCGATCAGTGGAGAAGGTGCGGCCATCTAGGGTTTAACGTGATATATGGGTTCGAGCTCGCGTATTTACCTGATGGAGGAGATGAAGTCGCGTGCGGCCTTGATGACTGTAGGGGGATGGACGGCCAGGATTGTGTTTGAGGTTGTAAAATATAAAAGGGAATGTAAAGTTAGTTATATTTAAATCGTTCAAACTTTGTAATGCTATACCTTATTCATACGAGGTCGAAAAATCACGAAACAAGTTGCTTTGGGTTCGTATGGACGAACACTACGCTATGGAGCTGGATTGGAGTCGTTTGGAGTTAGTGAAAATTTCGAGTAAAATTAAACGTACGTTTAATTTTATTCGAAATAAAACGCTAAAACTGAATTGAAAGCAAGGTGAGAACTTCTCACTCAATCGAATTGTTTCGATTTAAATTTTAAATAATTAGATTTAAAATTATTAATTGTATGCCTGAATGATAAATTATTATCTATTATTGATTGAAATAGACCCTATACGCCATCTATTAAGCGGATGTTATTTATTAAAAACATATACCGCGAATATTTCACTACAAAGTGAAATTGGTATTATATATGTACTTGGAGTTGATTTTCCCGCATTATATAGCTGATGAGACCCTATTGCGCCGCATAATAGCGGATAATATTTTATAAATCCCATATACCGCGATATTCCGTATTGGAATGGAATTGGTATTGTGCTAACATCTTTGGATGCAGGGAAACAGGTTGGAGGGATCCAACTGGATTCCTCACCAGTAATTATTTGATTACAGATATTGTGATATTTGTTGATTATCATATACTGATATATGATGTCTTTGTTGTCGTGATTGACTATTTGGTGCTGTTGCATCATCGGATCCATTTTTGAAGTTTTAAAATAATGATTTTGATTTTAAAAAGAATTTTAAAGTGATTTTGAAAGTATACGTTTTATTAAATTTTGAATTGTTAAAATAAATAAACATTATAATTTTATTGTTATAAAAGTTATATTTTTGGAAAATAGTACTTAAGTATGATTTTGGAGTTATATAAGTTTTAAATAACGTTTGGTAAATTATTAAAAGGATTGGTTTATTTAATTGTGATTTTTGAATTATTATTAACGGTTTATATAAAAGATTTCTAAGATTTATATTTTATAAATTAAGAATACTGGAATTATAAAACGAGTTTTTATAAGTGTTAAAATGAAAAAAAAAATTGGATTTCATAAGTGAACGAAATTTATAGACTTATAAATTGTGAAGTTATAAAATGAATAGATGTTGTAAAATAAAATATTTATGAGTAATTAACTTATAAATCGGATTTGACATTTTAATTGAAATTTTTGAATAAAGATAAATGGTTTATAGATGAGATTTGTAAAATATATATTTTATAAATCGAAATAATGGAATTCTAAAAGGAGTTCTATTAATGTTGAAAATAAGGGTATAAATAAAATCTTATAAGTAATAAGATTTATAATTTGTGAAGTTTTAAAAGAATGAATTTGTAAATAAATGGATTATAAGTTCTTAACTTATAATATGGACTTCTGGTATATAATTGAGTTATATAAATTGAATTAGATAATAAAGGAGATCTATAAATCGAAGTTTTATAAATAGAAATGGGATTTATAAACATTGTTTGTAAATTCGAAATCAATTGAATTTGATAAATCAAACATAAAAGTTATTAAAGGAGATATATTCGTGATTTTGGATAGCGAATTATCCTTAAAGCTAAATGTTGTAATAATAAGAGCTTGGTTGGGAATTTTATCCACGATTTTGGACGGTGGATAATCTTTTAATAAATGTGTAGAAACATTGAATTGGGTAAATAAAGTATATTCACGATTTTTGGACCGTGAATATATTGTGAAATAAAATGGATATGCTTTGGGGAAGTGATTTTTTAAATAGAATTTAAGACGATTTAAAAATGTTTTGAAACGCATTAAGTATCGAACACATAGATTTCAACATTCATTGTTGAAATAGATGTTTTCGAGAAATAAGGAAATAGTGGACTATAATACTGTTGTTATAGTAAATGATTTCCGAAAGGAAATGTTTTATATAGTATTGGGATTTATATATCTATCTTAATTTCGAATCCCTATACTAGTGATTTTGGGTTGTCGTAACGATGTTTTACGCAACATTTTTTTTGACTCAAATAAATGTGTTTGAGCCCACGTTTTCTTTAAAGAATGAAATATATACTTAATTTCGATTTTAGTATATTGAATATTTTCCAAATGTTGAAAATAAACAGATTTGTGAATTACTTATTAGTAAATAAGTATGGAAATGTTTTTCCAATATGAAGTGAATATTTTGAGATTTTATCTTTTAAAGATAAATTGAAAATGAATATTAGAAATCGATTTGGAAATCGTATATTCATAGATATTTGGAATTGTAAATTCACTATGGAATTTATAAAAGAAAGGAAAATTTGTTTAAAAATAAACGTTGATTTATTTTTGAAGTGGGGGAATAAATTTACGTATTTGGAACGTAAATATAAAGTAAATCGGTAAGGATTTATTTAATTGGTTTAAATGAACCATTTTGAAATGAAAGTATTTCCGCGTAAGGAAAATGATTGAAATTTGTTTTCATAAGTGGTAAAGGTGAAAAGGGATTTGAAAATTTGTTTTCAAATGGTTAAAGTGTGGAAATATATATATCTCGTAAAGATATTTTTGGAAAATAAATAATTTGGGAAATTATTTGGAATCTGGTGATGTTGAGCATACCTATTGATAGTTAAATAACCAACTATCAATATTTACCTTTGAATGGGTATTTGTTGTGATTTGCTTGAATTTGAATGCCACACTTATTTTCAAAATAAGCGCTCACTATTCGGGTTAGCCGGGAAAGGACCTTGGGGTCGTATAACCCATTCTGAATATGTGATACGTCGTTATGGATTGCATTTGATGACCGGTGTTGAAGACCGGATATTTGGGAAAACGGAAGGATTACCATCGAATGACTCTGCATCGGCTGATCTCCGATATAGAGGTTTTATCACCCTTTGTGACGGGAAGTCCGAACGTGATTAGTGAATATCCGGATTGCAAGGACTTCTTTGGAAGTGCCTTCGGTTCTGTTCGGGCTCGGAACAGACTTGTATGGATTGTATGTCTGACATTACAAATTGAGATATAAAGCTGATTTCTTTCAAATACATATCTGTTGGTGGCGGAGAATTTATTCTCTTAGCTTAACACACTTCTCTGAGACGTACGAGCTTAGAGGTTATGTAGTTGAAGGTTATTAGTGATATACTCCCAAATTGGTAGTGTGATATGCTAAGTGCTGTTGAGCATTTGATGATCAAAGCACATCTTTTGTATAAAGCGTGGTTTTGTGGACGAGACTTCGTCGGACCTCATACCCCGGAAATGGTCAAAACAGGAAGGATGCAGCAAGGTTCTAGGGAGTAGCGCCCCTTAGTGTATGTGATTCCTTCTGGATAGAGGTGGTATCATGGTATGGAGCCCAGATACTTAACCTATATTGTTGCTGCAAATTTATTGCTTTGTGATTGTTGGAATCGAGGATCCTCGAACGTAGATCGGTTACGATCGAGGAATGGCATACACGCGTCAGTAGTTGCCTATTTTTGCAGAGGTAACCCGACCTTGTGTTGGCAGAGATCCAGTTAGGTTCTCGGGGCGTCTTTCCAGAGGTGTACCCATGTGGCAATAGGAAGTTCCTTGGCCTGACCATTTGTTGGAAATCTAAAGAAACAATTCGAACCTTGTATGATTTAGTTGTAGAACCTGCTATTTAATATGGTAGCTATAGCAGGCATAATATAATGGTACCTATGCTGGCTAAGATTTATATTCTACTTTCGAAATGTTTTCTACACTATACACTGATAATAATATCAAAAATGATTTGATTTTACGTAGTAAGCATCTTTGACTATCATAAGGAGAAATCTCCTCCAAGTCTGCGTTTGCATTGTGTGTGTGCCGGGAGGCCTTATGGTAGTTTCATTTTTAAAAGCATTTCGAATTGACTTTAAAAATATTCCTCTGTTTTTTTTAAAAGATAAACTGTTTAAGTTCTCACACCAGTCCCATAACTGACTTGGAGTTTACTGTTTTCCTTCCTAAACTCTGGGTACCCACGAATTTCCACACGGGCAGTCAAGAGTCAGGTTTATTAGGATATTCTGGAATTCAGGAGTTGCTGGACGCAAGCTGGATGGCATGGCGTATCCACTATTATATAGTACTTCTTTTCCGCTGTTTTTTGTTGTTTGTTGTTGTACACTCTGATGATGTAATGTAATGTAATATGATGTAATGTAATAACTGGTACGGTTCTTTTGTTTTAATGATTATTCATTTATCAATTATATGTTGTTCCGCTGCGATTGTGAGATTCTGATATTGTTCTGTTGTTTCTTTCTGTTCTGTTCTATCTTTTTCTCTCTTCTTCTATCCTTTTGTTCTTCTTTAACCATAACGGTACGGTTTTCCGGCATTCGATTGCTCGGCAGTTGATATAGTGGACATATTGATGTCGGTTTTCGAGCGTCGAAAAGTCGAACCTGTTACAGTTAAAATTAATTTCATCCAAATAATCATTTACAAAATCATACAAGATAAGGTTTTATGGGAAACTCCAACATATCCTAGGCAAGATACACGAGTCAAAAGACTGCACGTAATAATCATTTATGAGAGATGTATGAATCGCCCCCACAAGGAGCTTGGGAATGACTATCATTGGATGATCAATTTTTGTTCTGAAGATAATTATCATAAACTAAAACCAAATGAGTTTTATATCTAAGGCAATTCATAACATGTTTATGAATACCCATTCCATTGAATTAAGAAACGATTGTTGTTTTAAGAAATACCAACTTCATAGCGAAGGAATTATTTCAGAAATTATTGGTGGTGAAATGGATATGGTATGATCTAAGGATAAAACAGATTACGGGGGATGAAATAAAATTAACCAACCTAAATGAACACAACACGTTAAAATGTCAACTACGCATTCTTGTGTGCTGAAGAGAAATTATGAGTTCCTTTTATATGACAAGGCAATCCAGCTTTAAAGTCGACTATCCACTTTATAATAATAAGAACAGGTGTGAGGCAAGATATAGTAAGAACATGTGTGAAATTAGGAGTATCTTATCATTGTCGAGAATAGATAATCCTTAGTTGTCAATTAAACCATTTCAGAGTATAAACTCTATGATATGGTATGACATGTAAATCCGAAATGGGTTTCAAGTACATTATTAGAATGTGATTTTGTAGATCTACCCAAAAAGATATGATCCATTGGCCTAAATGTGTCTTATAAAGTAAGACTAATGCAGTGGGATAAAATGAGCAACATTGATAAGTATAAAATAGTAAATTTCAATTGCTGAAATTAGCATAATAAATTCGTTATTCAAGGCACTTAAGTTGATTCTGATTTATTCATAAAATTACCACTTGCCGTGACTTTGTATTTTAGTATATATGTTGAAATGGAAAATTCTAAATAATGATTTATATAGACTGTTTACACATAACATCCAAAGTGTGTCGAAGTCAGTGGGAGCAATATTGATTTGGTGGGTTTGATATCAGAGAAAGGTTAGGGACACTTAAGTAAAATAGAGCTAGAAAAATAGGAGCAATACTTAGGATAAAGTGAAAAACTTAGGGAGGAGATGTGCTACTATATATAACATCTTGTATGTTTTTATATCGATATATAGGAAGATTTATCTATTCTTCTATTGTTGTTTCACTCCCTTCCTTTTTGTTTCTAATGAAGACTTGCTTAGAAAAAGTAAGATGGATATAAGAAGTGGGAGAATTATGGTAAGAGGGACAAGTGTAAGAAGAAAGGCTGAAAGTACTTATAAAATGAATTTTATACTTTACGGAAGGAGGGGAAAGCGCAAATTTAAGAAGGGGCATGTTTAGTTTAAAACATATTCATAATAAATTTATATTTTATATAGGGAGCGTTTGGCATACATCTCTAGTAAGGTTTGAAAATACACAAAATGTCCATCCGTATTTTTAATAAGTTTCTGGTCCCTGTTTTCAAATTCACGCTTGCACAAAGATCCAAATACCTTTTATGTTTTTAACATTTCAAACGCGTATAACTTTCTGTAGAAACATCGGATCAGCATACCGTTTTTACCAAAAAATAAAAAAATTATGATCTTTAAAACGAGATCCATTGTTGATGCCAAAAAATCATGTTTGCAGTAAATGTGCAATTATTCCACATATTTGCAGACAATTCTGCAAATTTTGAATATCTTTGATTAAATCTGCAACTATTGCATATAATTGCAGATGTGTATGCAATTATATGCAATAACTGTAGACATGTCTGTAGTTATTGCATATGGTTGTAGAAATGTCCACAACTATTGCATATAATTGCAAACATGTATGCAATTATATGGTATAATTGCAGACATGTCTGCAATTATTGCATATAGTTGCAGAAATGTCTCCAACTATTGCATATAATTGCAGACATTTCTGCAATAATATGGTATAATTGCAGACATGTCTGTAATTATTGCATATAGTTGCAGAAACGTATGCAACTATTGTATATAATTGCAGACATTTCTGTAATTATATGAAATTATTGCAGATATGTCTGCAATTATTGTCCTGCCGTTGCTTTTACATATGCCCAATACCACTCGTTAGAAAGATGATAAATTTATGATTTAATGGTGAAAAGGTTTGTTAGTCCGTCGTTTTTGCAAAAAATATTGTGTTTTAAAGATTGATAATTAGTGGAGTGTAAATATTAATTATGAATGTGAGAATAACATCCACATATGAAGAATCAACACTGCTGCATCGGAGGAGAGGGGTATTTAGGGAAGAAAATTGTAGTATTTGAAAATAGGGATGTAATTTATATTTTTGTTATAAGGAGGATGTTTTGTGTATTAGTTTGATTTTAGGGATGTGCCCCTTATTTTCACTTTTATATACTTACAAAATTAGCAATAAATATGTATTACATGTTTTCGAATTAAAAAAATTGAAAACCATATATATATATATATATATATATATATATTATATGTATACATATTATTTATTTAAAGATAAAACCATGTTTTACAATATCTACACGTCTATAAAATAAATATAAATACGAAAAAAATAATATATAGCAAAATGTTATACATCATTAATGTTACTTTATAAAAAATGAATTCCTTATTTTGAAAATGAATTCCATGCGAAAACCATAATTAAAAGAATATTTAATATTGAAACCAGAAGAGAAAAGAAATTGTATTTGTTCGCTGGCCGATTGTGTGCCTGTGTGTATATATTATTTTATATCAAACTACATACACACACACACGTTGAATTCTTAAAAATATATTATGAATATGTATATAAAGTTATGTGTATTTATTTATATATATTTTTTAAATTTCAAAAGATATGCATATTTATTTAAAGTTAATATATTGTAATTTTAATTAGAATTTTAATTAGATATATGCATATAATGTAAATGTTTGCAAATAGCATTTTATATAAATACATGCACATATACATACTTACATATTAGATGATAAATATATATGGAGGGGCTAATATGTCTATTGCGATGTAAATCTCAACATCTATGTATGGCCATGTTAAACCATGTACACCATTTTATGTTGCACGTGCAAGTATGTACATATATGTATATGATACACATATTACATAATGTAAAGTTAACATTAAATAAAAAATTATTTTTAAATTACATAAAATATTTATTTTATTTAAAAGCAAATTTAGAAAGGTCTAAATGAATTTAGACTACATCGGCCAAATAAATATCCGAAAGGTATTTTTTTATGAAATTTACCCAATTACTCTGATGCACGCTGGCCCAATTCCAACATGTTGGAACTAGGTCGGTCTACAGCGGAAGAAACATGTAGATTTCAAAAAAAATCTCTATTTAGATCATAGTGTTATGAGGTTTAATGTATTATACGTGATCCAATCCAGTTTTAAATAAAATCATATTTTGTTTAATTTCAGTTCATATATTTGTTATTTAATCATGTTAACATTTCAACTAATTGTATAATTTTGAAAGCATCAATGAGAGCTTTGGTTTCCTCTCATCGGGATAGAGGCAGACAAAAGAGGGACTTTCGTCATTTGTGGATTACTCGAATAAATGTAGCAGCTCGTGAGAATATGGTATCCTATAGTTATAGTAAAGTCATACACAATCTGTATAAGAAGTAATTGCTTCTTAATCGTAAAATAAAAAATATCGAATCAAAGTAACTAAAACTTCGAAAAATATATATATAGACAGGGATAAACCCTATATATAACTAATATATATCTACTATCACATATACATTTGTTTCTTTCATAACGGAAACCGCCTGCATTTTTTATTGAATCAAATTCTAGAATAAAACTTGTGATTAGTAGTAAAACATCTATTTTCCTGTTGGGACAAAGTTCTATCTTCAAAGATTTCTCGGGATATCTTCTTACGAAGTTTTGTTATAGCATCTATAACTACTTCTGGTTTAGGCAGGCATCTCGGCAAATAGACATCCATGGGAATTAACTTATCGACTCCCCGAACAGTACTATAAGAATCAGTACTGAACATTCCTCTTGTAATAGTACAAGCTCCCATAGCAATGACATATTTTGGTTCAGGCATTTGTTCATATAATTGTACTAAAGACGGGTTCATATATTTGTTATTTAATCATGTTAACATTTCAACTAATTGTATAATTTGGAAAGCATCATGTATACATTTAAACATACAAGAACATGAATAATCTAGTATAACTATATATATAAATCTAGATATTGAGATTTGTACCAATTGTTTATACATATATATTATACTTACATATTCATGTAATAAACTCAAATGCATACCGGGAATATAAATGCCTAAGTATATACATGTGTTTGAATATACTATCATATATGTATAGGGTTTTTATGTGTGAGTGTGTATGGTTTAGATGTACATAAACATATATGTAATCTTTGTTTCCACATGTATATTTTTATATTTATATCGATAATAGTATGAAAACAAGCTTTAAGGAGTTGGAATAAGTGTTTTGATAAAGTAATATAACCATTTGATTTTTACAAGAACACAGAGAAAGTAGGCTTATATTGGAAAGAACAGGGAGGTGTTGTAGTGTTTTTAGTTATATACATCAATGATTTGTTACTAATTGGCAACGAAGTTACATTGTTATAATCACTGAAAGCGTGATTATCCAAGAACTTCTGTATGAAGGATTCGGAATAAACAGCCTATATACTTGGTATTGAGATCTATAAAAATAGATCAAAAAGGTTTACATAAATACCATACTGAAAGGTTTGGTATGGATTATTCCTATCATAGAAATGTTTCAGCATAGTTTGGATTCATCCTGTTTAATAAGGACGCTCCTCATACTGATGAGGAGAAAAGCTTATAAAGAAGATATCACATGCATCTACAATCAGTTTCATAATGTAAGCCATGCTATGTACTTGAACCAATATGGCTTATGCATTAGGATGCTTAAATCAATATTAGTCTAATCCTAGAGAGAAGCATTGGACTAATTCAAAATGTATGCTTAAGTGAAATACTAAGGAATTATTCCTTATATATGGGAATGAAGTCCTACTTATAAAGGGTTATAAAATTCTATCTTTTAGAGTGATATCGACGATAGTAAGTCTGTATCAGGTTATGTCTTTACATTAAATAGTGGAGTTGTTATTTGGAAAAGTTCCAAATAAGAAATCATTGTCGATGCAATTATAAAGGTTGAAAATATCTCCCTAAACAAAGCATCTAGAGAAGCAATCTAGATGCGCACATTTATGGCTGAGCCAATGGGGATTCCAAACATTGAAATTCCAACGAAACCATTTTATGACAACAATGTTGCGATGTGGATTATGAAGGAACCAAGTGCTCATAAGAAAACAAGGCACATTCATTGTAAGTTCCACCTTATTAGAGAATTCCTCTGTAAAGACCCATAGTTTAATCACTTTAAATAGGAATATTTTATATATGTTTAAATAATTAATTGATGGATTTTATAACTTATATAGGCCACTTTTAAATAATAACTAATGATGGTGAGTTGCTTTAAATTTTGATTTACAAAATTAATTATTTAGGGAAAAATCGAAAATGTGAAGGAAAATCATTTTTTCGGATTTTTGAATTTTCATTATCTAAAATTTATTAGAAAAAGTTGTGTACACTAGAGAATATGTACACACACGCTTATACAAGTAACATAGGAAATGATTAATATGTTTAAAAGTAAATTTGACTTTTCTTTTCCTCTATTTAAAAAAAGTGTAAAAGGTATTATCACGTCATAAAAGAAGTGAAGTGATGGAACGAGGAGGGAGGTTGATGGTTGCACATAGAGGGGGTAAGGGAGGTGAGATGGCAACAAATTATGGAGGGTAATGGCTAAAGGGTAAAAGGGTAATTTTCTATAAAAAAAAATCTTTTTCAAATCTCATTTACCTCACTTTCATACATTTTCAAAACTTCTGTCTCTTATTTCTCAAGCTTCCTTTTCATGTCCACGGCCTCTTAAAATATTCAAGATTTGAAAATATCTCCTTTTCATTTTTTAATCCTTAAAACTTAGTTAAAATCATCTCGTTTCTTCTTTACACCTTTTCCCTTTCAAAAACAATTCCAAAAATCCCTTTTTCAAAGTAAAGCCAAACCCGCTACACCCTTAGTCGAGTCCTTCTAGCCATCCCAAAGCTTTAAAAATCAAATTCGTTTGTCAGTTCAAAGTGTGGAGGTAGTTTGATTTGAATGAATTTGCTGATGAGTAAATCTCACCTTTAAAAAAACAAGATTTTAAACTTTATTCTAGGTTTAAACAATAGTTTCTAGTTGTTTGGTTTGGGGAGTGATATTGCTTATGTTTGTACATATACGTGTTTATATATGATGATTTGTTGTTAACTTAGAATATAGTCAAAGTACTTACGTGTGACGTATAAGTAATAATCTTTCCTTGTTATGGATGGCATGTACATGTGTCTATGTATGCTTAAGTATATGGTTGGTTGTATGTTAGTTGGTAGGTAAACACTTGAATTTGTTTATGTTCGACATCGAGATCATGTGTGTTTTAAAACTTGTTTATTTCCTTGTTTTCTAGAAATATTTCTAAAAAGTTTTCCGAACTTACCCTTTTGTTTTCCACTCTTATACAAAGTTGCTTAAGTGATTTAAATATGGAAGGAAAAGATATAAAGGCTATTTTGAGGTATAAAGCAAGTTTGAAAGTTATAGTTACTATATCGATAGTCGCTTGGATGTAGTTCGTAAATCGACTACTTTTGTGTAAACTAAAAAGAGTTTTTGCTCTAAATATTTTTGAAAATTCTTTTTAATTGTATTAAAAGTATTAAAATGAATTTTAAAATACTAAAATATTTTCAGTAATTAATTATTAATTAATTAAGTAGGTTTAGTTATTAATTAAGTAAAGAATAGTTATTACTTAATTGTTAATTAATGGTTTAATTATTAAGTAAGTAAAGCTTATATTATTATTTGAACAAAAAATTTAAATTATTACTAATTAATGAAATAAATATTTTAAATATGAAATCACTTTACTTTCAAAGATCAATTTGTTTTAAAACAACTTTCTTTACAAAGAATGGTTTTAAATACAAGGGACTTCTTGTCTATGCCATTAATTAACCAAACAAATATGATAAGTCAAGCCAAAACATTGACATGTTTTATTAAAAGTAAGTCATCTTGTGTTTAGCACTAAAAGCCGATGAGTAGACTTTCCTCTATGTATGAGGTCTAGAACTTGATTTTCTGGACGAGGGATAGAGAAGTCAAAATGTCAAAAATGTGAAAAATATAAGATAGTTAATTTCGATCAGTGAGTCATGATAAATTAAATATATGGAAGGTACTTTATTGTAAACTTAACACTAAATTCTGTGGTATGGAAACTCATCTCTATCCCGAGAAGTAAGAATGAATGTCGAGGCAAGGATAGTTTTATAACTTGTCCAATGCCATTGTCGATCAAGAGATAGTACTGTTTGAAATCGAAAAGTGAGGATAAGCATAGAATGTTATATTTTTCATATGCACATATAAACACACCCTAGATAGTGTATTTTTCCACTAACGATAACTTGGTCTTTTCAAAATTATCGAATGCTGGTTCGATGAGACCGGGATCATGTAACATGAGTATCTGAAAACCATTTCGAACCGACATAAGCGTTCGAATTAGAAACATCTGGAAGATGATGGAATCGAACACATAGTTTTTTGATGTGCAAGGGCTACTAGCACTAATCCTAAGGGTGATTCCAAAATGAATGTAGTAGAATTAGTGCATCTGGTTTGTTCATACCCCGAACAATTTGTATAGACAAATGCTAGCATTGCATTGTCGCCCGGAGGGCAGCGTTAGCATCCTAAGTGGGATTGTTGTATAAAAAGGTAAACATAGCCTCATGCATTATAACCGAGAATTAGTAAAACATGGGATATGCTGTAGGGCTATGTGGGTCGCACCCATTAGGGTATGTTCATTACCCGATCTAGATCGATATTTCCATATTATGTATGCTAGTGACCCGGGTACAGTTGTTGATCATAACTGGAATAGTGACATATTCTTTATTATCTAGTAAGGAGTAGGCCGATCCTATGTTTTCTAGAGGTCCATATGTTGGCATGAAATACCTTAATGGCCTTGTCATTGTATGGAATCCATTCTCCAATAAGTGCCTTACGGACTTAGTTGCATACCTATTATGTTGGAATGTAATTAATGTAACCAGTTCAGTTATGATTCAATATTTACTTTAAATACTATACATTATTATAATATTACTAGACTTTCTATAAAAATGATTTGGTTATCGTAAGGTAAAATCCCATCAGTGTTTACGTGCGGTTTGGTCTCACGAGATACCTTTATTTAAAAAGAGTTTTATAAGAATAACAATTCAATTGTTTGGAGTTTACTCACACCACGCCCATGTATAACTTAGAGTTTTTCATTAATTCCTTAAAACTCTTGGGTACTCAAATTTGTATGAGTAGCCAAGTAGTCCAGGTTTTTACGGATGCATTTTAGTGGAGCATGGAGCACGTGGCTTTGATGTTAGCTAGTTATCTATTTTATTTCCGTTATGTATATTTTGTATCAAATATTGTGGGGTCAGGTAGCTAAAACTGTCCCTGGTTAAATTTAGTACTGTGACTCCGATGTTTCATTTTAGGAAGTGGCCATATATATTATCTTATGTTCTATTATACATAATTGCCTAGCGTTATGAGATCTTGTTGATGTGCACATAAAAGTATATATTTTTACTTCCATATTTAATCTACTTTCATTAAATAAGTAGGGTATTTTACATGTTTAAATCAAAATTTAAATTGTTTTCAAATCGTCATTTATTCATCTTCATTTGAGGGGTAAAATGGTAATTATGTGTATAGTTTAATTTTGAGAAAATTCATTTGCACATTTTTATTTTTGTTTGTAGAAAATGAAATGAAAATAGACTTATGTGCTTAATGGAATTATGAATGATGATGGTTCATATTTCTTTTTTATTGTATTTTGATAACCTATGTTGACATCTCGAATAGGCTATGCTTAACTCCATTTAAAACATAAACTATTTGATCATTTGCCTACGTGATTTTGATAATGAAAGTAAAAGTAAAATCAAAATTTGATGGTCTATATTACTAATTCATCTCTACTACTAATAAAGAAAATTCGTTGAATTAATTTACTCGGCGTCTTTTGAAATTCCAAAAATGCCCTTGCTTTCCATTTACAATAATATAAACACACCGTATACAAAGCACGAGTCAATTTTTGTAGTAAATAAGTCATACTTAAAATAGATTTTATTTTTAATTTCATGTCATTTTCACGAATATTGGTAAGTGGGTTGAATGGTGTGTTAGAGTTTGATAATTTAAGTTGTGCTAATTAATAGCATAAATAAATCATACTTATAATAAGCACACCAATCATGTCTACTTAATATTTTAATGAGAGATTATAATTGAATTTTATGTTGATTTATATGAATGATTGGAAGTGGATTTGCCTCTAAATTTGTAACAACCTGGGGTTTTGTAACAATTGATCATCGTCATTAGACGATTAAATTGGTTGTTAATTACTATTTGGAGTTTTAATCGGTTGAAATTCTTTTCCAAAATTTGTTAAGGGGTGTGGGCTTTAAAAATTAATATTGGGCCATGTTTTTGGTTGATGCGGTGATAATTAACAAAGGCTGATACCCGGTTCCTTTATTCATTTTTCATCACAAACCCTAAACTAAAATAAACAAAAAAAATGACGGCCCCGTGTTACTCTTCTTCATTCCAAATTCAAACTAGGGTTTCGGTAATTCGAAGAGGCTGACTTCAAATGCTTGATTGTGTTCACCTTTGCCTCGATTCAGGTGAGTGATCTTCTCTTCACTCACATCTAATTCGAATTCTAGTGTTGATGATTGTTCAAATTCATGACTTTCGTTGCTTGATTTTTCGGCTGTTCGATTTTTGTTTTGATGTTGATGATTTTTCTAACCTAGATCGATTTCCGGATTGCCAATGCACTGACTTTATAGTAACAATGATCTCTTCTTTTGGTTTGTTGACTTGATGTTCCGCTGTCACCATTACTGTTAATTTGGAAATTTCGTTGATGACCCACGGCTTTGAATTGATTTTGACTCCTATGTCTTCGGCATGGTTGATTTGAAAGTGCACTTGTCTTTGACTTGGTGCAAACTAGATTTGGTGAAAATATATTGTGTTTAACATTTAACTGTGCTTGCTTGTCCCTACTGCTTTGAATTGCGATGCATTTGTATCCACAGCTATTTCTTGCATTTGTATGATGCTTGGTTTGCAACCTTGTCTCATTTACATACGATGCGTAGTACTTTGATCCTTGTAGTCTGTTCATTGAGTTGTTGTTCGATCTTGGTCGAGTCTGGTTCATGCAATCTTGCTTCCATATTGCTATGATGTAGTGTGTTTCCAGTCATCATGTAATCTAGTTATGCATATGTATGTAGATCTTGTACGATTCTAGTTGGGTTGTTATTTCACTGAAATGTGAATTTCACTGTTTGTCTGCATTTGCTAGTGTACTTCACTCGAACTAGCTACTGTTCGTGGTTGTTCATGAGATGTTCATTCATTATAGTTCACTGGTTCTTGTCCTATATGATTCGCATGAGAGTGTTGTCGAATGGAGAACTTTTGTTCATTTTATTCTGGTGGCACACTGCTGTCATACATTATATTATTTAAGTTAGTCTGCATTTGGTAGTTGCATTCCTGTGTGCTTGAGTATGATGCTTTTTGAAGCTTGCACTGTCCAGTTGCGCTATTGCATACATGTCGTATCTTTAGCAGTTTCATGTTGCCACCTCTATTTGTCCTTGTTGTAGTTTGATTGCTCTGGTTCATGTATTCATTGAGATGCTCAGGTTGCAAAATGCTTGCTGCCTGGTCATTGTTCCGTGTTGACACTACCCTTGTAGTTTGTATCACTGCTTGTTCATGGTGCTATTTACACTACTGCACTATGCCTTGAGGTGCTGTTTGGTTCTAGCCATATCTTTGATTGCTTCTTTGAGTTGGCAGTTTGTATACTTCAGGTGTATTTCTAGTTAAAGTTGTGCTTGTCTTTGAATTTTGAAACTGTGGCATGCATGTTGCCATCCCCTTGCTGCAGATTCATTTGTGCAGTCTCTGTTTTCTGTTGGTTGATTGAACTATGGTTGAGTCTTTATTTTATGTCTTGGTCATTTCATTTGAATATACACCAGTGTTGAATCCATCTAATTGCTCGGGTTTGACCTTGTGCTCGTTTATAAATTTTCATTGTGCATTCATGTGCACTTTGTTCATTTGATGGTAACTGGGTGGATGTTGTACTCATGCTGTTGCAGTTCCATCTGGTTCATTTCGATTTGAGATGGTGCCAATTGCTTTTGATTCATTGAGCTTTTGTGTATTTAATCACTGTAGTGGCGAGGCAGTGCACGCGTGCGTGTACTGCAGCCCTACCAGAATTGATGTTTTTAAGTTATATTTCAATTACTCGAATTTTTTTGTCCAATTCAATATTTTGAAACTGTATTTTGAATTGGTTTGATTTGATCATTTGATTGTTGTCTAATTATCTATTTGATAATTAGATTATGAGTTCTAATTATTTATTTAATAATTAGATTTTTGTTGTTAATTGCCGTTTAGGCAATTCTGTTGTTTTCAAATTATCTCCATTGATAATACTTCTATCTATCTTTGTTGATGATTTGAATTTGCTGATTTGCTATTTAATGATGTTTTGTGTTATATCTACCGTTATCTGATTCTCTTGTTGAAGGATTGGATATGCGAGACTTATTATGACTGTCGTCTATTTGATTATTTATTTATTATTGCTTCCGTGCATTAATAACTGAGTTTGAATTAGACTGACCCGTGTATTATTTTCTTTTGAATTTAATACTCGGGTTAGACCGAGATATTTCAGGTTGTAGATATCTTGCTTTGGGTTGTTTCTTGAGCTATGAAGTCACTTCATATCTTTTGGAGTAGTCGTTGTCATAGCATAGGATGATATGTATTCATGTATATTATTGTCTATAATGTACTTGTATATATAACTCCAGAGTCAACAGTTGTAGTTGTATCATATGTATTGTATCACATGTATTGTAACTGACATCAGTTATATATATATATGAGACTTTTTATTATCTGTGTTCCGCATTTAGCTGATCTTGGTTTTTATTATATATGTTGTCCTAAACTATTATGAACCATCGTAGTTTGTTTTATATTGGAATTGGATATGTCGATGGGAGTAAATAAAAAAAGAGATGAAAAATAGAAAATATATACCACTCCTATCGAGATAATCAATACTAGTGTAAGGCCTAACTACGGATAGCCGCTCCTATCCAGCCTTATTCTTCGTAATAACAGACAGTATTTCCTTTAATACTCTTTGTTATTGTGAGCATAAAGGTGGGGCGTCACAGTTGGTTTCAGAGCGAGGGGTTTATGGACATAATATAAAACATAACTTAGATGGAACATGTGTTACAACTATTTGTTGATGTTTTAGTTGTGCTTTGAGTCAAAACTAAAGTTTTGAAATTATGATGAAAATTTTAAATATCTTTATTTAAAAATAAAAGTGAAATTGTGTTTTGATGATTGAGTAATTTGTGTTCTGTTTATCAGAGTGCGCAACGGAAATATTGAGACTGTCTTCGCTGAGTACAGCTGGTAACTCTTTTGATTTAAAAATCAAAATATGAAAATGAAATAAATTTCATTATGTTGTTACATCGATGTGTTTATTTTTGTTTTCTTTGAAAATTTCGAATCCATTGAGGATCCGAAGCGATTGCAGTTATGTGATTTTGTTGAGATTTTTGCTGTTTTGAATTATCTTCATTGAAGATATATTCAAGTGATTTCTTTGTTCATTTTGTAGTATGCGTGCAAATATGAGTTGCACGTTACTGCATTAATTTTACGTTGAACTGATGTTTGGTTTTAAACCTATTTTGTTGCCGTTATTTTTATAACGGGATTTTTACACCGGTGCTGAATTTTTGAAGCACAGTGTTTTGTTGACATTTTTAATGAATGAAAATTCACTGGTGTTATATTTTGATGCGAACTATTTTGATGAGTTTTTTGACGTATAAAAATTACTGTCGCTTTGACTTAGTAACCGTCAATTTTAAAGTGGATTTTCAAGCGGTTATCCTGCAATGCTGATTTTGAGATCTGTTTTTACGGTGTTTTGAGAAGTGCAATTCCCTTATCGAAATTGCTACTGATGTTGCTGTTTTAATCACGGATTTGCAAATCGTTTTAAAATAAAATCGTTTTCCAAAATTTCTATAGTTTGCGCTTTCAAAAGAATGAGGAAGCGATTTAAACGCTTCAGCAAAATCGAGGACTATGAACCCTCACTTTTACTGATTCGCTTAATTCCGGACTTGTCCGTTTGAGAACGTAAAATGTTATTTATTTAAAATACACGATTTTGCACTTTCAAGGAAACGATGAAGAGAATTAAACGATTTAGTAAAACTCGTGGTATGGGACATGTGCGTTTGCTATTTCGATTAATTCCGGACTCGTTAATTGAAATATTTGCTGTTTGATGATTTTGTGTGCTTTCGAGCCACTATGATGGACCTTCGGGTCATATGCTGGACCTTTGGGTCATATGATGGACCTTCGGGTCAAATACCAGTACCAGACCTTCGGGTCATATGTTGGACCTTCGGGTCATTTGTTGGGCGCCAAAATTATGATGACGGTACTTGGTAGGCTTCGGCCATATGTTGTTGCACGTGCGGCGTAGCTTAGACTCGCCATATGATGGGATCGATCCAACCTTTTATGTTGATTTTTAGTCATCTTAATTGATTTCTAGATATTTGTTGTTTTCAATTATCTGCAGGTAATTGGATATTTGTTGTTTCTGGTTATCGTTTTTGATAATCGGATATTTGTTGTTTTTTATTATCGTTTTTGATAATTGGATATTTGTTGTTTCTGATTATCGTTTTTTGATAATTAGATATTTGTTGTTTCTGATCATCGTTTTTGATAATCCGACATTTGTTGTTTCTCATTATCGTTTTTGATAATTAGATATTTGTTGATTTGAGTTTTGATTATCTTTGTTGATAATTAGATATTTGTTGTTTCTGATTATCGTTTGTGATAATTAGATATTTGTTGATTTGAGATTTCTCATTATCGTTTTTGATAATTAGATATTTGTTGATTTGAGATTTCTCATTATTGTTTTTGATAATTAACAATTATTGATTTGAGATTTTGATTATCGTTTGTGATAATTAGATATTTGTGTTTTCTAATTATCTTTGTTGATAATTAGATAGTTGTTGTTTCTGATTATCGTTTGTGACAATTAGATATTTGTTGTTTCTAATTATCTTTGTTGATAATTAGATATTTGTTGTTTCTAATTATCTTTGTTGATAATTAGATATTTGTTGTTTCTAATTATCGTTGTTGATAATTAGATATTTGTTGTTTCTGATTATCGTTTGTGATAATTAGATATTTGTTGATATGAGATTTCTGATTATCGTTTTTCATAATTAGATATTTGTTGATTTATGATTTTTTATTATCGTTTTTGATAATTAGATATTTTTTGATTTCTGATTATCGTTTTTGATTATTAGATATTTGTTAAAATAAGATTTCTGATCATCATTTTTGATAATTAGATAATTGTTGATTTGTGATTTCTGATTATCGTTTTTGATAATTAGATATTTGTTGAATTCTGATTATCGTTTTTGATAATTAGATATTTGTTGATTTGAGATTTCTGATTGTCGTTTTTGATAATTAGATATTTGTTGATTTGAGATTTCTCATTATCGTTTTTGATAATTAGACAATTGTTGATTTGAGATTTCTAATTATCTATTTGATGATTGGATTGTTGAGAATTTGTGAATTTCTTTTATGAAATTAAAAGATTTCTTTGGCGTCTGTGTTCTTGACCTTTATTTTTCTTGCTTAACCAGTTTATGTTAGAAAAATAATTGTTATTGACGACTTTAATTATGAAAATTGCAGGGGCGTAATTTTTATAAGAAGGAGAGTCTATAACAACCCGGGGTTTTGCAACAATTGATCATCGTCATTAGACGATTAAATTGGTTGTTAATTACTATTGGGAGTTTTAATTGGTTGAAATTCTTTTCCAAAATTTGTTAAGGGGTGTGGACTTTAAAAATTAATATTGGGCCACGTTTTTGGTTGATGCGGTGGTAATTAACAAAGGCCGATACACGGTTCCTTTATTCATTTTTCATCACAAACCCTAAACTAAAATAAACGAAAAAAAATGACGGCCCCGTGTTACTCTTCTTCGTTCCAAATTCAAACTAGGGTTTCGGTAATTCGAAGAGGCTGACTTCAAATGCTTGATTGTGTTCGCCTTTGCCTCGATTCAGGTGAGTGATCTTCTCTTCACTCACATCTAATTCGAACTCTAGTATTGATGACTTGTTCAAATTCATGACTTTCGTTGCTTGATTTTTCGGCTGTTCGATTTTTGTTTTGATGTTGATGATTTTTCTAGCCTAGTTCGATTTTCAGATTGCCAATGCTCTGACTTTATAGTAACAATGATCTCTTCTTTGGGTTTGTTGACATGATGTTCTGCTGTTACCATTACTGTTAGTTTGGAAATTTCTTTAATGACCCACGGCTTTGAATTGATTTTGACACTTGTGTCTTCGACATAGTTGATTTGAAAGTGCAGTTGTCTTTGACTTGGTGCAAACTAGAGTTGGTGAAAATATATTGTGTTTAACATTTAACTATGCTTGCTTGTCCCTGCTGCTTTGAATTGCGATGCATTTGTATCCACGGCTATTTCTTGCATTTGTATGATGCTTGGTTTGTAACCTTGTCTCATTTTCATACGATGCGTAGTACTTTGATCCCTGTAGTCTATTTCATTGAGTTGCTGTTCGATCTTGGTCGAATCTGGTTCATGCAATCTTGCTTCCATATTCCTAGTGTGTTTCCAGTCATCATGTAATCTGGTTATGCATATGTATGTTGATCTTGTACGATTCTAGTTGGGTTGTTATTTCACTGAAATGTGAATTTCACTGTTTGTCTACATTTGCTAGTGTACTTCACTCGAACTAGCTACTGTTCGTGGTTGTTCATGAGATGTTCATTCATTATAGTTCACTGGTTCTTGTCCCATATGATTCGCATGAGAGTGTGGTCGACTGGAGAGCTTTTGTTCATTTTATTCTGGTGGCACACTGCTGTCATGAAATATTATTTAAGTTAGTCTGCATTTGGTAGTTGCATTCCTGTGTGCTTGAGTATGATGCTTTTTGAAGCCTGTACTGTCCAATTGCGCTATTGCATACATGTCGTATCTTTTGCAGTTTCATGTTGCCACCTCTGTTTGTCCTTGTTGTAGTTTGATTGCTCGGGTTCATGTATTCATTGAGATGCTCAGGTTGCAAAATGTTTGATGCCTGGTCATTATTCCGTGTTGACACTACCCTTGTAGTTTGTACCACTACTTGTTCATGGTGCTATTTACACTGCTGCACTGCGCCTTGAGGTGCTGTTTGGTTCTAGCCATATCTTTGTTTGCTTCTTTGAGTTGGCAGTTTGTATACTTCAGGTGTATTTCTAGTTAAAGTTGTGCTTGTCTTTGAATTTCGAAACTGTGGCATGCATGTTGTCATCCCTTTGCTGTTGACTCATTTGTGCAGTCTCTGTTTTCTGTTGGTTGATTTGAACTATGGTCGAGGCTTGATTTTATGTCTTGGCCATATTATTTGAATATACACATGTGTTGAATCCAGCTAATTGCTCGAGTTTGACCGTGTGCTCGTTTATAAATTTTCATTGTGCATTCATGTGCACTTTGTTCATTTGATGGTAACTGGGTGGATGCTGTACTCATGCTATTGCAGTTCCATCTGGTTTATTTCGATTTGACATGGTGCCAATTACTTTTGATTCATTGAGCTTTTGTGTATTTAATCACTGTAGTGGCGAGGCAGTGCATGCATGCGTGTACTGCAGCCCTACCAGAATTGATGTTTTTAAGTTATATTTCAATTACTCGAATTGTTTTGTCCAATTCAATATTTTGAAACTGTATTTTGAATTGGTTTGATTTGATCATTTGGTTGTTGTCTAATTATCTATTTGATAATTAGATTATGAGTTTCTAATTATTTATTTAATGATTAGATTTTTGTTGTTAATTGCCGTTTAGGCAATTCTATTGTTTCCAAATTATCTCCATTGATAATACTTCTATCTATCTTTGTTGATGATTTGAATTTGCTGATTTGCTATTTAATGCTGTTTTGTGTTATATCTACTGTTATCCGATTCTCTTATTAAAGGATTGTATATGCGAGATTTATTGTGACTGCCGTCTATTTGATTATTTATTTATTATTGCTTCTGTGCATTAATAACTGAGTTTGAATTAGACGGACCTGTGTATTATTTTCTTTTGAATTTAATACTCGGGTTAGACCGAGATATTTCAGGTTGTAGATATCTTGCTTTGGGTTGTTGCTTGAGCTATGAAGTCACTTCATATATTTTGGAGTAGTCGTTGCCATAGTATAGGATGATATGTATTCATGTATATTATTGTCAATAATGTACTTGTATATATAACTCCAGAGTCGACAGTTGTAGTTGTATCATATGTATTGTATCACATGTATTGTAACTGACATCAGTTATATACATATGAGACTTTTTATTATCCGTGTTCTGCATTTAGCTGATCTTGGTTATTATTATATATGTTGTCCTAAACTATTATGAACCATCTTAGTTTATTTTATATTGGAATTGGATATGTCGATGGGAGTAAATAAAAAAAGAGATGAAAAATAGAAAATATATACCACTCCTATCGAGATAATCAATACTAGTGTAAGGCCTAACTACGGATGGCCGCTCCTATCCAGCCTTATTCTTCGTAATAACAGACAGTATTTCCTTTAATACTCTTTGTTATTGCGAGCATAGAGGTGGGGCGTCACAGTTGGTATCAGAGCGAGGGGTTTATGGACATAATATAAAACATAACTTAGATGGAACATGTGTTACAACTATTTGTTGATGTTTTAGTTGTGCTTTGAGTCAAAACTAAAGTTTTGAAATTATGATGAAAATTTTAAATACCTTTATTTATAAATAAAAGTGAAATTGTGTTTTGATGATTGAGTAATTTGTGTTATGTTTATCAGAGTGCGCAGCGGAAATAGTGAGACTGTCTTCGCTGAGTACAGCTGGCAACTCTTTTGATTTAAAAATCAAAATATGAAAATGAAATAAATTTCATTATGTTGTTACGTCGATGTGTTTATTTTTGTTTTCTTTGAAAATTTCAAATCCATTGAAGATCCGAAGCGATTGCAGTTATGTGATTTTGTTGAGATTTTTGCTGTTTTGAATTATCTTCATTGAAGATGTATCAAGTGATTTCTTTGTTCATTTTGTAGCATGCGTGCAAATATGAGTTGCACGTTACTGCATTAATTTTACATTGAACCGATGTTTGGTTTTAAATGTATTTTGTTGCCGTTATTTTTATAACGGGATTTTTACACAGGTGCTAATTTTTGAATCACGGTGTTTTGTTGACATTTTTAATGAATGAAAATTCACTGGTGTTATATTTTGATGCGAATTATTTTGATGAGATTTTTGACGTATGAAAATTACTGTCGCTTTGACTTCAGTTACCGTCAATTTTAAAGTGGATTTTCAAGCGGTTATCCCACAATGCTGATTTTGAGATCCGTTTTTACGGTATTTTGAGAAATGCAATTCCCTTATCAAAATTGCTACTGATGTTGCTGTTTTAATCATGGATTTGCAAATCATTTTAAAACAAAATCGTTTTCCAAAATTTCTACAGTTTGCGCTTTCAAAAGAATGAGGAAGCGATTTAAACGCTTCAGCGAAATCGAGGACTAAGAACCCTCACTTTTACTGATTCGCTTAATTCCGGACTTGTCCGTTTGAGAACGTAAAATGTTATTTATTTAAAATACACGATTTTGCACTTTCAAGGAAACGATGAAGAAAATTAAACGATTTAGTAAAACTCGTGGTATGGGACATGTGTGTTTGCTATTTCGATTAATTCCGGACTCGTTAATTGAAATATTTGTTGTTTGACGATTTTGATGATTTTGTGTGCTTTCGAGCCACTATGATGGACCTTCGGGTCATATGATGGATCTTCGGGTCAAATACCAGTACCAGACCTTCGGGTCATATGTTGGACCTTCGGGTCATATGTTGGACCTTCGGGTCATTTGTTGGGCGCCTAAATTATGATGACGGTACTTGGTAGGCTTCGGCCATATGTTGTTGCACGTGCGGCGTAGCTTAGACTCGCCATATGATGGGATCGATCCAACCTTTTATGTTGATTTTCTAGTCGTCTTAATTGATTTCTAGATATTTGTTGTTTCCAATTATCTGCAGGTAATTGGATATTTGTTGTTTCTGATTATCGTTTTTGATATTCGGATATTTTTTGTTTCTGATTATCGTTTTTGATAATTGGATTTTAGTTGTTTCTGATTATCGTTTTTTGATAATCGAATATTTGTTGTTTCTGATTATCGTTTTTGATAATCGGATATCTGTTGTTTTTTATTATCATTTTTTATAATTAGATATTTGTTGATTTGAGTTCTGATTATCTTTGTTGATAATTAGATATTTGTTGTTTCTGATTATCGTTTATGATAATTAGATATTTGTTGATTTGAGATTTCTCATTATCGTTTAATTAGATATTTGTTGATTTGAGATTTCTCATTATCGTTTTTGATAATTAGACAATTGTTGATTTGAGATTTCTGATTATCGTTTGTGATAATTAGATATTTGTTGTTTCTAATTATCTTTGTTGATAATTAGATATTTGTTGTTTCTAATTATCTTTGTTGATAATTAGATATTTGTTGTTTCTGATTATCGTTTGTGATAATTAGATATTTATTGATTTGAGATTTCTGATTATCGTTTTTGATAATTAGATATTTGTTGATTTGTGATTTCTGATTATCGTTTTTTATAATTAGGTATTTGTTGATTTCTGATTATCGTTTTTGATAATTAGATATTTGTTGATTTGAGATTTCTAATCATCGTTTTTGATAATTAGATAATTGTTGATTTGTGATTTCTGATTACCGTTTTTGATAATTAGATATTTGTTGATTTAAGATTTCTGATTATCGTTTTTGATAATTAGATATTTGTTGATTTGAGATTTCTCATTATCGTTTTTGATAATTAGACAATTGTTGAGTTGAGATTTCTGATTATCTATTTGATGATTGGATTGTTGAGAATTTGTGAATTTCTTTTATGAAATTAAAAGATTTCTTTGGCGTCTGTGTTCTTGACCTTTATTTTTCTAGCTTAACCATTTTATGTTAGAAAAATAATTGTTATTGACGACTTTAATTATGAAAATTGCGGGGATGTAATTTTTATAAGAAGGGGAGTGTGTAACAACCCGGGGTTTTGTAACAATTGATCATCGTCATTAGACGATTAAATTGGTTGTTAATTACTATTTGGAGTTTTAATTAGTTGAAATTCTTTTCCAAAATTTGTTAAGGGGTGTGGGCTTTAAAAATTAATATTGGGCCACGTTTTTGGTTGATGCGGTGGTAATTAACAAAGGACGATACCCAGTTCTTTTATTCATTTTTCATCACAAACCCTAAACTAAAATAAACGGAAAAAAATGACGGCCTTGTGTTACTCTTCTTCGTTCCAAATTCAAACTAGGGTTTCGGTAATTTGAAGAGGCCAACTTCAAATGCTTGATTGTGTTCTCCTTTGCCTCGATTCAGGTGAGTGATCTTCTCTTCACTCACATCTAATTCGAATTCTAGTATTGATGACTTGTTCAAATTCAGGACTTTCGTTGCTTGATTTTTCGGCTGTTCGATTTTTGTTTTGATGTTGATGATTTTTCTAACCTAGTTTGATTTCCATATTGCCAATGCTCTGACTTTATAGTAACAATGATGTCTTCTTTGGGTTTGTTGACTTGATGTTCTGCTGTCACCATTACTGTTGGTTTGGAAATTTCTTTGATGACCCACGGCTTTGAATTGATTTTGACTCATGTGTCTTCGGCATAGTTGATTTGAAAGTGCAGTTGTCTTTGACTTGGTGCAAACTAGATTTGGTTAAAATATATTGTGTTTAACATTTAATTGTGCTTGCTTGTCCCTGCTGCTTTGAATTGCGATGCATTTGTATCCACGGCTATTTCTTGCATTTGTATGATGCTTGGTTTGCAACCTTGTCTCATTTGCATACGATGCGTAGTACTTTGATCCCTGTAGTCTGTTTCATTGAGTTGCTGTTCGATCTTGATCGAGTCTGGTTCATGCAATCTTGCTTCCATATTGCTATGATGTAGTGTGCTTCCAGTCATCATGTAATTTGGTTATGCATATGTATATAGATCTTGTACGATTCTAGTTGGGTTGTTATTTCACTGAAATGTGAATTTCACTGTTTGTCTGCATTTGCTAGTGTACTTCACTCGAACTAGCTACTGTTCGTGGTTGTTCATGAGATGTTCATTCATTATAGTTCACTAGTTCTTGTCCCATATGAGTCGCATGAGAGTGTGGTCGACTGGAGAATTTTTGTTCATTTTATTCTGGTGGCACCCTGTTGTCATACGTTATATTATTTAAGTTAGTCTGCATTTGGTAGTTGCATTCCTGTGTGCTTGAGATGATGCTTTTTGAAGCTTGCACTGTCCAGTTGCGCTATTGCATACTTGTCATATCTTTTGCAGTTTCATGTTGCCACCTCTGTTTTTCCTTGTTGTAGTTTGATTGCTCTGGTTCATGTATTCATTGAGATGCTCAGGTTGCAAAATGCTTGCTGCCTGGTCATTATTCCGTGTTGACACTACCCTTGTAGTTTGTAGCACTACTTGTTCATGGTGCTATTTACACTGCTGCACTGTGCCTTGAGGTGTTGTTTGGTTCTAGCCATATCTTTTTTTGCTTCTTTGAGTTGGCAATTTGTATACTTCAGGTGTATTTCTAGTTAAAATTGTGCTTGTCTTTGAATTTCGAAACTGTGGCATGCATGTTGCCATCCCCTTGCTGCAGATTCATTTGTGCAGTCTCTGTTTTCTGTTGGTTGATTTGAACTATGGTCGAGGCTTGATTTTATGTCTTGGCCATTTCATTTGAATATACATCTGTGTTGAATCCAACTAATTGCTCGGGTTTGACCTTGTGCTCGTTTATAAATTTTCATTGTGCATTCATGTGCACTTTGTTCATTGATGGTAACTGGGTGGATGCTGTACTCATGCTGTTGCAGTTCCATCTGGTTCATTTTGATTTGAGATGGTGCCAATTGCTTTTGATTCATTGAGCTTTTGTGTATTTAATCACTGTAGTGGCGAGGCAGTGCACGCATGCGTGTACTGCAGCCCTACCAGAATTGATGTTTTTAAGTTATATTTTAATTACTCGAATTGTTTTGTCCAATTCAATATTTTGAAACTGTATTTTGAATTGGTTTGATTTGATCATTTGGTTGTTGTCTAATTATCTATTTGATAATTAGATTATGAGTTTCTAATTATTTATTTAATAATTAGATTTTTGTTGTTAATTGTCGTTTAGGCAATTTTGTTGTTTTCAAATTATCACCATTGATAAAACTTATATTTATCTTTATTGATGATTTGAATTTGCTGATTTGCTATTTAATGATGTTTTGTGTTTTATCTACCGTTATTCGATTCTCTTATTGAAGGATTGGATATTCGAGATTTATTGTGACTGTCGTCTATTTGATTATTTATTTATTATTGCTTCCATGCATCAATAACTGAGTTTGAATTAGACTGACCCATGCATTATTTTCTTTTGAATTTAATACTCGGGTCAGACCGAGTTATTTCAAGTTGTAGATATCTTGCTTTGGGTTGTTGCTTAAGCTATGAAGTCACTTCATATCTTTTGGAGTAGTCGTTATCATAGTATAGGATGATATGTATTCATGTATATTATTGTCAATAATGTACTTGTATATATAACTCCAGAGTCGACTGTTGTAGTTGTATCATATGTATTGTATCACATGTATTGTAACTGACATCAATTATATATATATATATATATATATATATATTTATGAGACTTTTTATTATCTTTATTTCGCATTTAGCTGATCTTGGTTATTATTATATATGTTGTCCTAAACTATTATGAACCATCGTAGTTTGTTTTATATTGGAATTGGATATGTTGATGGGAGTAAATAAAAAAAAGATGAAAAATAGAAAATATATACCACTCCTATCGAGATAATCAATACTAGTGTAAGGTCTAACTACGGATGGCCGCTCCTATCCAGCCTTATTCTTCGTAATAACAGACAGTATTTTCTTTAATACTTTTTATTATTGTGAGCATAGAGGTGGGGCATCACAAAATTGCTCTTTAATATCACAGTTTTATTTACTTTTGCTCTTGCTTATTTTCTACAATTTGCTAATTTAAAACAAACTTGAAAACTTGGGTTAATTTGATCTTATATTATTAGAATTTAATTTATTACCTACGGATCGACCCGTACTCGCATATGTACTACAACTATACGTCGTGCGCTTGCAGTTTTATGACAATTATATTTTTAACGACAGTTTTCTAATCGATAGAAATTTCCATCATTATCAACAAGTTTTTAGCACCATTGTCGAGGAATACGTTTAATTTTACTCTTCGAATTATTTTGACATTTGTTGTTGTTTTCTTTTGTTTTGTGTTAGTTGTCATTAAAAAAACAAAAAAAATTGCATTTCACTTGTTCATTTTTTTTGTTCTCTGCCTTCTTTTCACTATGTTGTTCTTTGTTGTGTTATGCATTTGATTTTGGTTTTAGCTGTTCATTTTCACCATGTGTGGTTTATACATTCATTTCAAAACAAGCATTTCATTTGTGACTTTCAAAACTCCTTTCATTCCATTACATTGCTTTCCAAAGCTTTTACATTGCATACCATCCCCAAACTCACTTCAAACACTCTCCTCAAACCATATATCACTACACATTACTCCCCCATACATTACTCCTCCTACTCCACCTCCTACTTCTGCTCGCCGCCTGAAACAACATCTCCCCACTTAACCCTACCCATGCATGCTTCCTTTAACTTCAACACCAAAACCTCCTCCAACTATCACCTCATCACTGCGAATCAGCAAGTATAGCAACCCAGCAGCCAAATCACCTTCTCCAAAAACATTTCCTCTCACTAATTGCCTTCCTAATCCACACATCCAAACAACCTACATGTAAATCACTAAAAACCATCAACTGCCTCACTTCACTTCTTCCTCACCATTGCACATCCACGTTCATCAAAATGACCACTAGAAACTCCCTTTACTGCCATTTATACAAACTCCTAGCATAACAAAACTTCCAACCCTGTGCCAAGCATACTTCATCCACCATTACAATCACCAACATCCTCTTGCCTTATCCATTATCCCTTTCCCACAGACTTCGTTCACCATCTCAGACATTAAGCTGTAACACACTCAACCAATACAACACCCCGACACTTCAAACACTTCAGCAAGCAATCATTCCACTGCCAAAACAACCTCCCTTTGCTCCTTCCTTGCCACCAGCTGCCTCTTTACCTTAACGAACCACATGCATACAAACACCTTCAACTACGCAGTAACCTAAATTCATCCCCTAAAAACTATCAACAATCCGCCACTACCTTCCGCCACCTCATACATCCATTTCCACTGGCTGAATTCCTCTTGTTACCCTGCCTTCTACTCACTTAACTTCCTTCTTCTTGCAACAATTCAACTTCTTCCTCCTTCAGTCCTCCTAACAAACAACTGCTCCTCTTACAAAGCCACCCTCTTTCATCACCAAACAACAACTCCTCCTACAACAGCCTACTTCCCAAACCACTTTTGTTTCCTTCTTGCACACCAACATAAAATAGAAAAAAAACTTGCCTAAATCTCCCCACTGCCTCAATTTTTTTGCCTCACTTCAAACTCACCACCGCAAATCATGAACAACCGCAACTCCCAAGTCCACGAGCATCAGCATCACCTCGACTCCCTCATACCAGAATCGACGAACCAAATCGCAAATTCCAAATTCCTACATCACATTCCCATCACAACTCTAGAAAAACCATCCCTAAATCTACTTCATCTCCTTGCCTTCAACCGCGATCTGAATCAATCACCACTACCTACTCCTCAAATCGACTCTCCATCAAACTCACCTTAGTCGCCTGAGGGAAACCCAGTCGATTGGAATTTCGATTTCAACTTGGGATTTTGAATTTGGAATTTAGTATTGGAATCTTGATTTTGGGAATTCTGTAATATAATTTTATGTCTGTTGATTTGCGGTAGTAAAATTATTTGTTTGGTAATTTGTATTTGAGTGTTTTGATTGGTAAACTTTATAAATGTTTTTGCGCCTATAGTGGGCCTGCTTGAGAAATTGTTTTCTAATTTTTTTAGTTTACATAATTTGTTTTAAAATTTTCATCTATTTAACTTTATATTAAAAAAACTAAAAATATATAAAATATATAAAATGAAATAAATTTGCTTTTGTTCTAATTCTATTTTTATAAAAAAACCGTTTTCAACACTTTTACAGGTTACATGAAATCATTGGACAAGAAAACGCTTGCTAGTTCGCTTTGCTTGTCAAATAAATTGCTTGTCGAAAAATCACTGTTTGAAAAAAATTGCTAATGATTCTACGCACTCTGATATTGTCCTCTTATCACTTGTTTTTATTTCCATTGCATTATTAGTTGCTTGCATTTTAAATCCAAAAACCAAAAAAAAAACCGAAAAAACAAATTTCATTAGTCGTCGCATCGTTAGCTCTTGTTTATTTTCTGCTTTGCATTCATCTTATCTTATTCTTCTTTTCTAAGAGCAACACCCATATTCACATAAGGTGGGGAGTTTCATCACCCCTTTCTTGGTCCACAAATTGCATTTCGTTGTAGAACTTGACTAATAATAACGATTAGACTTTGGACTTAAGGGTGTCGCGAGCTCATCTAGGGCTTAATTGTATCTTGACAAGTTGCCTTCTTTTGACAATCTAATTTCTTGGTGTCTAGGCTACGACAGAGTAATAATCATATATAAATATTATGGTGATTCGTAAATGATATAGTGATTGTTTCTTTGAAGGTACTTAAACCTTCGACTGCATTGCTACGGTGATTTGTGTTGCATCGATAACTCATGTCCATTACCCGATTAAGAACTATTTTGTTGGACTAAGACAAAGTGTGATTATACAATTTTTTGTTAGAAGCTACTAAGGACAGAAAATTTATAATTAAGTCCTTGCATTCATTTAGTTGCATTAGTTCATGCATATATGGAGAAAAAAAACAAACTTTTTTTTTAACATTTTACTTAACTTAGTTTTTTATAAAATCGACAAAAAATCTTGTTAGATCTTTTTCTTTGAGAAAAAATAAAATCAAACAAAAATCAAAAATCAATAAACAAGCATTGTACTTAAGTTAATTTTTTGAGAAAAACAATCTAAAAAATATTTCCAAAAACAAAAACTAAAAAAGAAAAGCAAAAACATATAAAAAAGATAAAAAATTTGAAAATCCAAAAAACAAAATAAAAATAAAATCTCACTTTTGAAAAATAAATTCCTTTTGGTAAATATTTTTTCCATAAAAAACAATAAATTTTCACTTCATTTTATTTTCTAAACATTGTTTCATTCTCTTAAACTTGATTCTCACTTCTTTCTCTACTTTACCATTTCTTGTGCATGAGTACTAGGACTCTGACACAACAACAAATCGTTTAACTCGAACGAACAACCCTCCAACGATATCAAACGAAAATCCTCCTTGCACTTTCATGGATAGAATCTTTCTCGATAAAATTTCTATTCCTTCTTGTATCACATTAGCCGCTCTAATGGGCAACCATTTCGAAATTCATTCTAGTCATATTGCCATGCTCTCGAAATTTGGCAACTTTGTATTTGATGAGACCCATACATTTTCTTAACAAAATTCAAAACAAGTTTATGCAACCATTAAAATCCAACAATTATGTGATGATAGAATCAAACTTCGATTAATTCCATTCACC